>JAJNNX010000003.1:0-1200000 GCA_023159155.1 Ustulina deusta | reverse complement strand
TCCTCCACGGCCGGAACCCCAGCAAACTCGAGACGGTGCGGACCGAGCTGCTGGCCGTCCACCCCGACACCGAGACCCGCGTCCTAGTGGCAGACGCATCGCAGTGCCATCGGCCCGACGCCGTGGATTTCTCGCGTATCAGAGACCAGCTCGCAAGCCTGCATCTCACGATCCTGATCAATTGCGCCGGGTCGGGCCCGAAGCCCGCCTTCGGCGCCCTCGAGACGTACGGGCGCGACGACATCCTGGACTCGCTGCACCTGAACGCCGTGTTCCCGACGCTGCTCACGGCGACTCTGCTGCCGGTATTGAAGGGACAGTATAAGCCGAGGGACGGAGCTCTCGACGACGGAAACGCAACGGCATCGAGGAGGCCGAGACCCGCCCTCGTCATCAACATAGGCTCGGTGACGGACGACGGATTCCCGCTCGTCTCCTTCTACTCGGCCGGCAAGGCGGCGCTGCACGCGCTGCACAAGGCCGTCGCGAGGGAGGCCGCGCTCGACGGCTGGGACGACGCCGTCGAGATCGTGTCCCACCGCGTCGGCGCCGTCACCGGCGTCTCGCACACGCAGGAGCCGGCCACGCTGCTCCGGCCGCACGCGCGCACCATCGCGAAGGCCATCCTGGCGCGCACCGGGTGCGGCCGGAAAAGCGTCGTGCCGTATTGGCCGCATGCGGCGCTGCAGGCGCTTCTCGCGGTCATGCCGGTGTGGATGGTCGATCGCACGCTTATTGTTGCTATGAGGGGGGAGAGGAGGGCGCAGGATGAGGAGGCGAAGAAGATGTAGGTGGGTACTTATGTTTTAATGCGCGGAGAGAGAGAGAGAGAGAGAGAGAGAGTTGGCTGTCTCGATGGGAAGTTGGAAGCTTTATTTAAATGTATATATTTCTGCTGCTACTGTATAAACATACTAACTAACTAATCTCCTGCCTACGTCGGTCGGCATCCCTCAAGACTGGTTTTGCTCAAATCGCACACGCCGTGCGTCTTATACCTAGGTTAGTGATGCGCAAATGAGTGATCGACGGTTCGGTGCTGGACACCACCCATCAGAACGGGCGGTGTACGGTTCTACCAGAGCTTATTTTCTACCTATTTGGGGTGAGTCCTTGACATAAGCTAAGCGGAGACATAATATTACAAAGCAGATTTGCGCCCTACAAAGCGATTGTACCCAGACAATGGAAGAGGAAAGACGAGAAAACCATTTCGGACTTGAGCAATGTTTTACCAACACTAACCTCTCGAGAAAATTGACTCTTCGGTGGGACTCGGGGAACGTGCCGTTCTTTGTTATTGACATGCCTTTGTGATAGGATCGTCGCACCAATAGTGATTGACAAGGATTGAACTGTCTTGGTCTCTTTAAGTTTCCTCAGGTTAGTGTACACTACCTACTCCTCATCGGCACTGCACGGGGGCGGGTTCACAAGACGGAGTTGATTCGTACCCGATAGCAACTACTGGATTGGGCAGTATACCCCCTGGTCTAGATAGCATCGGCGTACCCTTGCACATGGAGATAGGCTCACCAGTGCGTTGAGAGCAAGGAATCAAAAAGCTCGAATAAAATTGTTCGCAGTTCGCAGTTCGAGGGTGTGTGTGTAGGTGTGTGTAGGTGTGTGTGTGTGTGTGTATGTGTATGTGTAGCAAGTTCGTTGTTGCAAGTGTCTATGTCTGTATACCTCTCTCATTTCATCAATCTTGGGACGGTGTGGTCGTCTAGATTGCTCCCCCTTACTCCCATTGGCCACTCGCGCGCCCTCAAAACGACCTGCAGTTCACCACGGACGGTAATCCCGAGCCATGCCCGGCCATCACCAATGCCGTTCGTTGCGGAGGTGACTGCACGTCATTGATAAGAGGGCCGTCTGTGGGCTCTTAGCCGTATCGGGCAGGCCAAACAGCTCGAGCTCACAGCAATTAATGTACAGGATGTGTGAGGTTGTACGGGTGGAGCTAGGATACGGGATACGAACATGTCGATAGGTAGGTATAAAGCCGGGTAGGACGCATGAGGGTCCCCCACGCGCGTGGCTTTGCTCGTGCGAGTGTGAGACTCTCTGCTCTCCCCATTCTCGAGTGTTCGTGTCTCGGCTGTAAATAACTTTCTCGACACATACACACATCAATCGCGATGCAGCTCGTTACACCAGCAGCTCTACTGCTGGGTGCGTTCTTGACCTCTGCAAGCTTCCTCCCACCGCACGTCGAGGAGCTTCTCAAGAGGCAAGTACCTGCCGAGCCCACGGGCGTCAAGACGATTAAGTCGCCGGGAGGCGTCACGATTCGGTATAAAGAGCCGGGCAAAAGTGGTGTTTGTGAGACCACGCCTGGCGTCAACTCTTACTCGGGTTATGTCGACCTTGACGCGAACACTCACATGTTCTTCTGGTTCTTCGAATCCAGAAACAACCCAAGTGAGGCACCAATTACGCTGTGGCTCAATGGCGGCCCCGGGTCAGATTCCATGATCGGGTTGTTCGAAGGTATGCTATTATCAATGCCCAATGCTTCTCACCAATCGTAGGTATCTCATTCATTTTACAGAGCTGGGCCCATGTAGCGTGGCAGCTAATGAAAGCACGACAATCTTGAATCCATATGCTTGGAACGAAGTGAGCAATATGCTATTTCTCTCTCAACCGATTGGCGTCGGCTTCTCATACGAGACCAAAGTCGTCGGCGTCGTCGACGAGAATACCGGACTCCCCGTCAACTCCTCTCGGCCGGACGGCCGCTACAGTGATGTCAACCCATTAAGGTTCGATACAACTCAACTTGCCGCTGTGGGCACATGGGAGGTCCTACAAGCTTTTCTCAACGAACTACCGCACTTGGACAGCAAAGTCAAGTCGCGGAGCTTCAACCTCTGGACCGAGTCATACGGTGGACATTACGGGCCAGCCTTCTACAAGTACTTCTACGACCAAAACGAGCTCATCAAGAATGGATCGGCCAAGGGCGTCGAGCTCAACATGCACACGCTGGGGATAATCAACGGCATCATCTCCGCGAGCATCCAGACGCCGTATTACCCCGAGTTCGCCGTGAACAACACCTACGGCATCAAGGCGGTCAATGACACGATCTACACCTTCATGAAAATGAATTGGGAGTTCCCTGACGGGTGCAGAGACGCCATCACATATTGCATCGAAGGAGATCGCTCCACGCCAGATGGCTTGGCTGTTTGCTCGCAAGCCGTGGGGATATGCAGGAACCTCGTCGAGGGGCCTTATTAGTGAGTGCAACGCTCGTCTCGCACAAGCCGGTCCCAACCTAGTCAGTCATTCTTCCTACACGAGCGATGGATGCTAAATGTGATTCTTTTAGTAGGTCAAGTGGGCGAAACCCATACGACATCAGGTGAGGATCCCAATATATTCCGTGTCACTGTACAATATATATCTGCAGTAATACTTGTCTGGCTAGATATATACATCCTCTACTCTCCCGAGCGTCCGACACCCTTCAATTCTTAGCATGAACAGCAATTACTAACTCGACCGGTTCCCGGGCAAAAGAGCGAAGAGCAGTGCAGATATCCCGCCGGAGCCCTGGGTCGATTACCTCAACACCGCGAAGATCCAGAACGCCATCGGAGTCGACATCAACTACACTTCCACCGCGAGCAACCAGATTTACTCCGGCTTCGACTACACGGGCGACTGGGTGTACCCGGAGCTATTAGAGGATCTCGAGGCCGTAGTGGGCTACGGTGTCCGAGTGGCCATGGTCTACGGCGATGCCGTAAGTGACCTTTTCCCTCCCTTCCTCCCTCCCTCCACCCATCCCATCCATCTACCCACCCCAGTCTTCCAGCCCGCAACCACGCTAACGCAGACACCCGGCCAGGACTACATCTGCAACTGGTTCGGCGGCGAGGCGGTCTCGCTCGCCCTCAACTACACGCACAGCGCCGAGTTCACGGCGACGGGGTACGCGCCCTTCGTCGTCGAGGGCGAGGAGTACGGCGAGAGCCGGCAGTACGGCAACTTCAGCTTCACGCGCATCTACGAGAGCGGGCACGAGATCCCGTACTACCAGCCCAAGGCGGCGCTGGAGTTCTTCCGCCGCATCCTGGGCGACCTCGTCGTCGCCGACGGCACCACCAAGGTCACAGCCACGTTTGCGAGCAACGGCACCGCCGAGGCGACGCATACCGAGACGTACGTGACGTGGTACACGGGGCGGCCGGAGGACGAGAAGTGAGGGACGGGACGGGGGAGTACGTACGGTGCTGGGTTTCTAGAGCCGGATGCTTCGTGGACTCGAGGGTTAATTTTTGACCATACTACTTACTACCTACCTACATACCTACCTACTAAAAACACCCAGTGTATTATTCTTTGCCTGCCTACTTAGATACGTCGATAATTGTCACGCGCGCGCCGAAATGCCGAGATCCCTGAAGCCAGACGGCTCGCCGAGCAGCCGGCAGAGGACCACGGACAACGGAGAGTGTTGTGAAATCAAGGCATTAAAACACACGGCGTGAGTAAATAAAATTTTCGAAAATTAAACGAAAAGCCGGCTCTGCGGCCTGCTAGCTAGTATTCGATAGGTGGCTACTTAGCTAGGTATTATAGATCTATACCTACCTCTATATAGGTATGACGGATGTGATTATAACCAATCTTTCTTTTTCTCATCCTCTGCGTCTTCTGTCCGCCTCCCTGGCGGACCAGCCAGCCACGCACCGAAAAGGCGTGGATGGCACACACACACACACACACCAACTCACGTAACACAGCCAGAAGAAACAACCCAACTCTTTCCCGTCCAACGTCGCCCCGACCCGACCCCCTCTTTTCCCCTTCTCCTCTTCCTTTTTCTTCCCAACGCCAATAAAACCCGCTCGCTCAGTAAATGAGGAGGCAGATAAGCCCCCTTGTTTCGACCGAAAACCAAAAATTCCTTTCTAGCTACAACGTTTTATACAAGAGAAGAAGAAGAAGAGGATGCTCTAACACAAAAGAAAAAAAGGGAGAACGGAGGGAGCGAGGGAAGTCCGTGGGAGAGGAGGGGAAAAGAAAAAGAAGAAAAAAAGAAAAGAAAAAACGAAGGTGACCGGAAATAACCCCCCCCTTTTTATTATAGGTATTGTCTCTCGCCAACACACTCTCAACCCCCTTCCATCTTTTCCCCTCTCTTCTCTCTCCCTTCCGACCGGCAGAATGAAGTTGGCAAAGTCTATCAATTCTGCGAAGCAAAATCCCCCCTCCTTCTCCTTCCCCTCCCCCTTCTCTCTTGGGGAGATAGGCAGGTAGGTAGGTAAGGTAGGTAGGTCATGCAAATCGCCCGGTCTCTTATTCCCGGGCCTTCGATAACCACGGCCACACGCGGCCGCCTTCTCCCGTCCTCGCGATGAACCGAGGACATCCAATCCATCCAATCCACCGTGGCAAGCGAAGTGGGACGCCGGCAAGCGGGCCCGCAGGACAGGACGGGACAGGACGGGATAGGATGGGACGGGATAAGATGGGATAGGATAGGATAGTAGGATAAGAACAAGCCACGCCACGACCCGATCTCTCTTCAGATACCGAAACCCCCCATCAGCTTCGTGACGTCGCCGCCGGCGGCCTCGACGGCCTCGAGCGCGAACCGCCTCGCCTTCTCCTGGGCCTCGCGCTCGCGCTCCTGGGCCTCCTTCTCGCGCCTCGCCTTCGTCTTGCTGGACCCGCTCGGCGCCACCCCCGTCATCAGCGCGTTGCTGTCGTTGGGCGTGTAGTTTACGAAATCGAGACATCCGCCTGCTCCTCCGCCGCCGCCCGGGGATGTCGCGAACGAGGCCGACGACGTCCGCGACTCGCGCCGCGTAAACGACCGCTGCTTGCGCATCGTCAGCGACGAGCTTCGGTGTTGCCGTCGCTCTTGGTAGCCCGTGGTGCCGTGGTGGTGCCCGTTGGAAGGGGCGGGGGGAAGCGGGTGCGGGTGCGGGTGCGGGTGCGGGTGCGGATGCGGATGCGGATGCGGATGCGGACGTCCGTGCTGTCGCGCCACGGGCGAGGGCGAGTGCGACTCTTCGCGGAGATACCCCATGCTCATGCTGTTGCGCAGCTTGCGCGGCGACGTCTGCGCGCCGTGGTGTCGGGCGCCTGAGGACGGGGCGCGCGGCCGTGGCCGTTTGTCCGTGTGTCCATATCCTTTGCTGTTATTGGCATTGTATTGCGGCAAGTGGTTCGTGCGCGTGCGGCGGGTCATTGCCGGCGTGCCTTGCATGTGGTAGTTGGATGAGGATGTCGTTAGGGCTGCGAGCATGTGTTCGTTCAGGTTAGGGTTCAGTATGCTCGCTTGCGGTGTTCGCGGCTGCGGCGTCTGGATCATGAGACCGGAGACCTCTGCGTTATATTCATATGGAATATCGGCCTGTTGGTGATGTATAGATATGTTGCGTCCCACACCACTGCCGTTTGTGGTACGGTGATGCGTATGTTCGGCATGCAATGTGTCACCTATCTGTGAGACATCCCACCAACTTGGGCTCGATATGTTGTTACTTCCATTGTCGGCTACATGTATCGCAGATGAAGAGACCGAAGACCACAGATTTATGTCCTCGTGGTATCCGACATCGGTGAGGAAGCCTTCATTTGGCCACTTAGCCGAGCTCGTGCTCCGATACACCTTCTGCGGAGGGCGGAAGATGTCGATGTTCGTGTTCAACGGAGTCATTACTTTGTTTCGGGAGAACGTCTCGCCGTTGGCTAAGGGCGTGCTCATGGGCGTGTTAATGTCCTGGTGCTTGTTCGAGTGCATGGCGACCGGCGTATCTAACGAATCATCGCAGAACGGGTCGTCGAGGTGTCCGCTGACAAAACCCGACGAGATATGCTGATGGCCATTGGGAATGCGTCCCGTCAACGGTGGCGATGGTAGACCGTGACTGTCTATGGGCTCTTGCTTTATGGGCAAAGTCGGGTCTGCGAGGCCATCATAGTTCAAACCGAATAAGTCAAGTCCAGATCTCGGATCGCCTAAGAAGGTGTCTAGATCCACCGTATCTATGCACTGAAGTTCTTGCTCGGCGGGTTTTGGGCGGTGTGCTGCGCGCCCATAAACGGGCTCGGCAAATCGACTATGCTTGCGTGGGCTCAATGGTGCCAACATACCGTTTGGGCTTGAAGGTGCCGTCACATTCCTTCGATGTGGTGACGACCTTAGGGATATGCCCTCAAATCGCAGTAGTTCCGAGTCCGATATTGAGCCGGTGCTGAGAATAGGGTCTCCAGCTAGAGTCGTGGACACGGCTGAATCGAGACCGACTTGATCTGCTGAAGTGGTAACTGGTGCGATTGGTATAGGTTGGCTCGTGGCTTTTGCTGGCGTCTCGGGGTGGAAATCATTGGGAGGCAAATCCAATGGGTACGAGGAGTGATTGTTGAGTTCGTTTTGAAGAGACTTGAGTATAAGGGAGGGGCTAGGCGGATCCTCGACGTCCTCATTACCTAATGTCATTGCATCTTCAGCATCAAAGGTGATAAACTGGTCATAGAGATTGTCGCCTGTGGTTGCCAGATCGTCAGTGTCTAGCCAGAAGGAAAGCTGATTCTGATCATTGTCCCGAGGGAGATATTGCGCCGTGAATGCCATCTTGTTGATGAAAGAGAAAGGTAAGCACAGCTATCCGGGTGTTGAATGGCAAGCGGATAGAAGACCTCCCCCCTAGGAACAACAATATGATAGGGTAGCTGTTCGAAGAAGAGATTGAGGGTAGGAGGTCGTGCTTGTATCTACTTTCATGTAAGTCAACCAAATATGAGAAAGTCTGGCACGGCAACGACGGAAATATGAACATATGAGCCTCCCCAAGGCTGAAGTCATTAAAGATAAGTCATGGCAGATGCCCGTAGTAATGAGACGAACAATCAGAAATTATCCAGAGGAATGTGGGTAAGGCATCAAGTGAATCTAAGCTTCTGCAAGAACCCATTCCTCTCCAGGTCTTATAAAGGAGAGCGGTATCAAGTACACCATCTCCCTCAACTGCTATGCTACCTTGGGGAGTATGCCCACCCAGCGGGTCTTCGTACGGCATATCGAGGTACCCTCGGGGAAGGGAACAAAGAAGAAAGGACGCTCAAAGAACGTAGGCCAGCTCGTTGTTGACCCGAGTCAATATAATGTAGACCAGGTCCTAGCACCATGCTGCACAAACCTATGTGGGGTGCAGACTGAGACAAAGATCTGGAATGTCGAGCCCCTAACTGGGGGACGAGCATTTCGTATCCAAAACTGGTCTCCCGTACAAACCGAAACCTTTATCAACCCGTGTCTAGCCGTAGATCAAGCGGCTGCCTCATAAATGGTATGGCATCTACTGTTGGAAACGGAAGTCGTTGGAGCGAGATTCTAAATGTGGTATACTCCCTACATTCTGTTAGCCTTGACTTGAATTTTTCTCATCATGCATATCACCGTGAAACGATCTTGTCGTTCGGCATGATGGGCTCTGGCTCCCCCCCACTAGGTCGACGGTGGGCTCTCGCGATCTTTTTTGTCTTTGTTCTCATATCACGATCTCTACTTAGACAAAGCATGAATGTCCTAGTAGTCCTGTTTCCGCAAACAATAGAGAATGACGGAGGGTCGCTTTGTATATAATATTTTGATTGAATGATGCATCGAGCTAGCTTCGTTGCATTACTTAGATGGTGCTGGCGGGCGATATAGCGGACCAGTAGCTCGAGCAATAATGGTGGTCATGTGAAGATGAGCCAAGTTGAACCCTCAGGTTTTTGGATCGTCCTTTTAAATCGAAGATGAGGAGCGCCTCATCAAGTGATAGCTCTGCATCTTTTGGGTATCTTTTCCTCATCGTCTCATAGCCGTCACAACTAGTCGTCTCATCATGGCCCTGGCCGAACAAAATACAAGATCCTCTAGCGGATCACCGTGCCCAATGCTGCCAACGCCCTATGCATGGTCTATCCGAGCTCCAATTACCGGTGCCTCAGCTCGCCGGCTGTGATGCTGTAACCTCGGACGTAGCATGTCCGTCCGTAACGCCTGCCACCTTGCCCTGGGTATATTGAATATGGGTTGACAAAAGAAAATTATATACAAGAATCGTAGAATTAAGCCGCAGTCGAAGGCGGCTGGGAGGCGGATGATCCAGGTGCAGATGCTGGACTCGTTCTGCGTCTTCGTCGCATGCGAGGGACGCTCTTTTTCATGTTCTTGCACGATTGGGCTGCCTCGGACGAGGAGCGATACCGCAAGAAGCCGAATTTCCTGATTCCTGCAGGGGTGCTCGCGTGGCGCAAAGCTAGGCTGTCATTGAGCATCGTCTCCTCGTCCAATTCACTAAAGCCCATGTCGACTTCCAGCTGCATGCGGTCCGGTAGTAAATGAGAGTCCATTGCATCACTTGGCTCGACACAGCGCATAGATGCGGGAATTGCCGATGACGTCGACGACGGTCCAGCTGGTGAAAGTGGAGTGGAGTTTTGTACATTGCACTGTACGCCATTCTCGATCATACCCGTCACGAGACCTAACATACGATGATTCGAAGCGCTCTTGTGAAGTCGCACGTCTGTGGCCCGGCGTGGCCGCCTGAGATCGTTTGTCCTGGGGAGGGATTTGTCATCTGATGGAGCGTCTGCGGCCAGGCTGTTGAGATGCATGGGGGCGGGTAGCTGCAGAGCATCACATAGCGGTGGTATCATGGAAGGGCACGGATCGCATGGCATCGAGAGCTCTGGTATGGGATCCAAGGCGGGAGTGGGTTCCGAGGCTTGGACTTGCATCGACATTTGCATGTACGGCACGTTTGGCCCTTGACATTGGAACCTCTTCTGCTCTTCTCCTGCTTCCGCTTCTCCGTTCCTCTCCTCTCTGTCCAGGCAGTGCCATCGGAGCGACTCTTGGAGAATGGGCCGCCGATTCAGCCTGTGGACGAGCTGGTCGAGATCTTTGGTCACCTCTTCTATGCCGCTCAAGAAGTCCCTGTCGTGGTCCAGTGCAGGTGGGGTCATGGGCGGGTTTGGACGCGACTCGAGTGGCGGCTGCACAGGTGCATTGTGACGATGACGATAGAGGGGAGGCTCGTCGGTCGACGCCATGCTCGAGTTGGCCTCCTCGCGCAAGGAGAACACCTCGAGCACTCTCTTCTGTGCCCGAAATCGGTGGCGGCGTCCGGCGGGATGTTATGCGGACCATAGGGGAGAGAAGTATAGGGTTGTACTCATACTTGGTTGTAGAAGGTGGCGTTCGAGGTTTGAGGGGAGTTGGCGGACGAGTCAAGCTCCTCTGCGTCGAGTCGGGGATTGCTGGGATTTAGTAGGTGTCGTCCGCCGTCATCCGAGAACAGCAGCCAGGCTTGGCGATTGCTTCGCTTGGATTTGCCTGGACTTGATCACTCAACCAGGTAACGCGCTACCAGCTTAGTTCTCCCGCTAATGCAGGCGCAAGACGCACGACAGCTTGGAACGTCGACTCTCGTTTTGCTGAGGGAGGTAGCGACGGAACCCTGTGTAAGCCCTGTGGACCCTGGACCCACAGGACTTTACCAGGTATTCCAGCTACAGCGCCTGGTACACTAGGCGACAGTCTAGGCATTACCGACCACAGCTAGCTACTTATCTAGTCTGCTAGTGGGATGGTATAGGTAGCCCTAAATGCAGTGTACCTCATGCCATGCTAAACTGCGAGTACCTAGCCGCTAACTAGTAACCTTCTTTTCCCTTATACAGAGCCAGAGCGACACTACTGCAAATCATTACATGACCTACAGATTGGCAAGCGATATTTTTTCAGTCTCCAAAGTTGCGTATGCATCTTTTTTTTTTGGCATGACGATCCCTCCAATGATGAATGACGATAGTCATGTGTAACACGAAGGCGCAGTCATGTACGTGCTTGGGTTATTAGTGTGCAGAGAGGTGTGTGGGATGTGGCAGTGAGGCGTGAGGCAGTCAGAAGGCGAAATGCCTGCAGGCCGTCATCGTACCGTACCGAACATGGTTATCCGATGGCACATAACCAGCTCTCGATACAATGGGTTAGTGTAGGTACTCTATGAGTCCAGGAGGCAGCTGGGCCAGGTAAGGATACTGCTACCCGTGGAGATATCTGGGCTAATTACTGCAGCAATCGATCCCACGGACAGCACTCACGACCCACACGGAGTGTCACTAAGGACTGAAAGTTCCCGGCTGACAGGAGGACCCCGTTCCAGAAGGATGGGTTCTTCCAGCCAGGTGGGTCGGAAAAGGTGGGACTATCCGTCTCTGATTGATCATGTGCAAGGCAAAGGTGCGGCGGCATGGTGTGTAGCGTAGGTATGCATTACCTATCAGTACACTACACTACAGCGCTGATATAAGTACTGTGCTTTCCTTTGCTTCAATAGGCCTGCCTAATTTGGGGTAGGTAGCAGGACTGCGTGTGAGAACCTAACCTCTACCGGGTAGTAGTTTGCGCCGCCTTGCATACCACCTGTATTGGTACCTAGTGTATAGTAGATATATAGTATATAGTATAGCTAGTTGCGTTTTGGGTACCTACAGTTTATATGTCGTGCACATGTCAGCACAGCACTGGCTCGTAGAACATCGGGAGATAGGTATTATATACGGTAGTACGGGACTAGTTACCATCATCTGGAGATTGCGCGACTGGAACCGAAGGCCCAGACTTTCTAATGACGAGGAATGTGCCGAGATTTACGGCATAAATGTCTTGCAAAGTAGTGTGCCTAAACTACTCCGTCGAAACACCCCTCTGGCGGAATCTTCGCATCACAGTGGTGCGACGTGGTGAGTGTCGAGAACTACAGGCCCCAATTCGGCCAACGCAACACTCACTACCTGTCTTACCTACAGAGGTGGTAGGTAGTTTTGAGTTGTTCCGGAGTTGGTATTGGGATCTTCAAGGCCATGGTGTAAACCAGTGCATCAGATAAGCAGGACTTTTCAGTATCCAGCAATATTCACCCCTCCCTTTCTTTTATAAGTACAATACTACCTTCTCTGGCTACAACTGCAATTAGAGTCAGAATTCTGGTTTGCTTGGTCCTGAATATTGGACGTGCCTCGTTGATAGGACGGCCGATAACCGGTGGCTTGGTCACACCCCGATCTTCGCAGGGATCTGCAATGTAAGGACTTGCAGAATGGCATGTTTCGTTGATGAAGGTATAACCAGTGAGCTACTGGAAAGAAATACAAAATTTCCTACATTTACTGACAGAGTGGAAGTAGTGGCTGTACATTTTACTGCATGGCTGTGCTGAAATTCCGGTTTCCCATCAGCTTTCAACTTAATAGACATATATCACAAAGCCTAAATTCACACTTGGCAGTGGAATTGTTCCGCGATTTGGGTCCAACTCTGCCATGACTCTATATTGTACCTAAGCTAGTGTATTTGTCTCCTAGGACCTAGTACCGAATCAAATCTAGTGTACACGTGGAAAGTTCTTCAGTCTACAATATCCGGGTAAAATGAACACCGGCTGGACCCGAAACGTGTACTTATCTCATGCATTATCTTACTTGTACTATTAGATTAGACTAGTTACACAACACTATAAGTTAGGCTACATATCACAAATGAAGTGGGTATTTGTCATGGCCCGAATCCTCGGGTCCAGCCCCAAGAAACCCTCGCAAATGCGCCTACACTAATCGATCAACGGGCCGACCACCATTCGATCCCCTTTTTCCCTTGTCCAATACTCAATGCTTTGACTTGGGTCTGTCCGATGCACCGCGATTAACCATAATGGCGAATACCATATCTGTAGTATCTAGTCTAGTGTAATAATGCGCTTATCGTGTAGACTATCTAGTGGCTCTAGGTGCTTCATATTCAACAATTGGTCTAGGATGCTCTAACAAACAGCTCATTAGTTTGTGCGTGTCTCTTAGATGATGACCTTTTCCAACTCGTAGGAAGGAATGACGAGATAACCATTGGGAACCAATAGAAAATGGCAGAAAGTAAGTGTTTTTTTTCTTCCCGCTTGTAAGTACCTATGTTATACACTAATTGAGTTTATCCCTATCTACACTATACATATAGAACCTGGGTTCAAAGTCAGGGATAAATTTTGCTTCGCAACCTACATGTAGTTTGTGTTGGCTCCTACCTAGAATGGAAATGGTCGAATTGAAAAGATATCACAGTGGTGTTGGTGGTTTTACATTATACATGTAAATGTCGCATACACGAAGACGTTGTTTCTTAGTTAAGTCACAAGGCCTCCTTAAAAGTCGGAGATGTCCTACATGTCTCGTACAAACCAGCATGCGACCGGGGTGGTCAGCGGTCACCAACATCGGATCTACATGCACTGGGGAGGCCCGAATTTCAAGAATAACTAAAAACTGTGCTTCGATGACCGAGTATCCCCGATCAATAAGCCATTGCATGCCGTTTCGGTACCACTAACAAGTAATTAGTGTGCATATGCACAGAATCGAGACTTACATAGTACAAAAGTGCGCATCTTTGGGGCTGTCCCAAAAGGCTGGCACTCATTGTGGAGTGCATCTTGGAGTTGTCCACGACGGTCTCGTTCCGTATTGGCGGATTGACCTGTTTCAATACGCGACGACAAGATCAGACGACTTCACCAAATGGCTGGATACGAACTCTGGCTGGTCGGTCGAAAACGCCTGATTTAGCACGCGCCGACCGAATTAGTCCGCTGACGAGAACCCGAGAACATGGTAACGGGGTCGCACCTGTGGACCGTGGTCCTGTCTCCCGGGATAGGCGGAGAAGAACCACCAATCTTGGTTGCAAGTGTCGAAACACAGGCGTCCTCGTCGGTAATTATGCGCCCCCCATCTTGGCCGGGACACCTCCTTCGAGGAAGCGGTCCCGAGAAAATGCACGGCAGTTGCCGCCGCGTGCGCCATTCTGGGGTGGTGTGGGTGACTGCTCTGCTCTTGTTGGTCGTTGGGCGCCGCTGGAAAGCTGTGTGTTCGTTAAGACCGCCCATGCTGTACAACGTTGGGTGGAGAGTTCATGCCAGGAGGTGACAGACACAGCTTTTGGATTTTCATTGGCTCTTTTCGAAATTGCCATTTTGAAATCGTTCGATTATTAGTATCCGCTCCCCAGGTAGTGTACCATTTTCCATGACGCCTCAGCGGTGCAGAAGAAATGCTGCGACGGCGAGTGTATGGGAGCGTGGTACGATACAGGGTAAACAAAACAGCGGTGTCGTTACGCCGCCTATTAGCGATACTTTACCTGGAGCAGAGAAGAGCAGACAGATAGTGGCGCTTCGACTGGCTGGGCGGGTGGTTATCTGGGCACGACCGATTCAACACTTGTTCCCTAGGGCTGAGACACCAGTATCAGCAGCTTCATGCCGGATATGCCGGCGGCTCGCGCTTCCGTTCCACCACTAATACTTACAGTACTTTGATCACGGACAATTGAACCGACAGTGTGAAGATACGGACTACTATCTTCCCCGTCGGAGGCTGAAATTAGTAGTAGGCAGCCACAAAATACACGTGTGCATGTGAGGATCAGACGACTGGGTAGACCACACAGCTCGGATTTTAATGTACTCGCTCAATAGCGCAGAACGCTGAGCCGCACCACTCATTTGCATGAGTTGCTGCTCCTATCTTTCGAGTCATCGTGTTAAAGGAAATTCAACAGAATATCCTTTTCGTGTCCAGCAATCGCTAGGTTTCTTCATACCCTCTAAACCTCGAACCGCAACAAGCTAAAATAACGATTTCAAGGGACATGGACCAACATGCTCAAGGCTGAAGAACGAAGGCGCAAAGTCGGTGAGTCGGAAGTTGACTGTCTCTCTTGGACGGACTGAACGGACGACGCAAATTCGGACAGCGACCACGCCCGACTAGATCATCATAAATCTGACTCATTCCCTCTGAGGTCATAGCTCAGGCTTGTATTGCTTTCCGGAGTCGTTCGTGCGATATCCTATGCCTGTGAGGATATTGGCGTTGCAAGAGCACGCCATATTGGCTGACCTACGTTCTAGTTGATACCCTTGGTATAAAGATTGAAGCTTGTGATCTGGTCCGAGGCCCGAACCGCTTCATATGTGAAGACACAAAGTTCATATCTAGTCATAATGCAACTGAGTTAGCCTGGCGGTTCATGCTCACTGCCGACTTCGGAGTGCACCGGCCTCAGGTACTTGAGTCGGTAAGACGGGCATGCCCCTCTTTATAGGGTAGGAAGAGACGATGCGCTACGTTCACGTGAGGTATTAGGCTGCCTAGCTCTTGCTGATAAGCTGGGAATTATCTGATGAGATGTTGTGCGGATCATGATACAGACATGATACAAAGCCAGAATCCAGAGATCCTATAAGTCGGAGATCTGGTCGTTTGTCTGCTAATCTATCCGGCCAACCTTAGTCTTGGCGACTTTCAATAACTTAGAGGCGTACGGACATTGCCCGCAGCTGGTACATACGTCATAACAATGTGAAGGGATGCAACGACGCAAATGACGGCCATCGATAAAACAAGACATTGAGAGCTAGTAATTTGGAGGAGCGAGAAAGTGACGGGATGTAATCTGCGGGGGAAAGCAACCAAGCCGAACCCGATACAATCAGTGAAAGATATGACGAGGTTACGATAATACTACGCTGCTCGTAAGCAAGATGAAAGAAGGCTTTCTTGTAATGTCAGGGGGTTGGCTTGTTGCGAACTGTCGGACTCGTGAGTGAGTGCTCTATCTCGAAAGACACTTATCTAGGTACCTGTCTAGTCTACATTGCGACTGGAACACGTCGCACGCCAGCTGTCTGGCAGTGTCCCCACCCCCTCTGTTATCGATCCATACCAAGCTGCTTATCAGAGAGCTTACTGAAGAATGAATTATCAATACCCATTCCATCCCCAGGCTGATCGGCCGTGACGATATGTCGACGTCTGGTTCGGCGCTGGCTCAATTGAAGCCATTCACTCTCAGATCGCGATCCTTGTTCATTAAGTGTGTCCCTGCTCCGAGAAGTTTCTACGAGCGGCGGGCTGTGCTTGCGGCACTACAGAAGACCTCGCAACAGTCAATCGAAGTGTTCAAGAAGCTCCAGGTCAGTCCAAGGCCTGGTATACCCTCGGGTAAGCCGTCTCCCTGCTAATCTGGGTCTGGAACTAGGATGGCTCTTCTTTCATAGCCGTGACTACGAGACCAGAGGCGGCCACCACCCTCCTCGACCGCTCCCCCCTCGAACGCATCATGGTATCTCAAGACCCTGGAAGCGATGAGGTCTTGAGTCGATCTACCTGGAGCTCCGACGGCGACGTGAGCGGCCCTATCGCCGCTCCTATCAACCTGCTTCCAACCAAGTCGACCGTCACGCCGACACCAGCTGCTGCCGACCTAGGACTATCCCATAAATCCTTCACCCTGCATATTTTTCCTGTGAACGACGACTACGACCATAGAGAGGCAGTGAGGAAGAACCCCCTTCATGGCCGATGGCCAGGCAATGGCAGGACAGAAACCTTCATGTCGGCCGCTTTGAAGCGAGTCGTACCCTCAGGCGCAATGGCGCCAGCCCTGCGAGACTGGGAAACTGGCAACCAGCTAGCCCACGACTCGGACAATTTCGCCGATAATGGACCCGAGGGGGCTGCTTCTATGTTATTGGGGAGAAAGCGCAATACTGCGCGTGAATCCTTCGTCTTGGAGCGGATACGACGCCGAGGGGCGGAACAGGAGATACCTACGGTCATGAGCAGTCTCGTGCGATTCGCCGAGGAGTGCAGAACCAAATCCGCAAACGCACAACCAGAACCACCACAGAGCATAGAAACTGGAGCTGTACAAGCTCAAGCTCACAGATTGTCCCCTGACACCGTGAGTGCTGAAAATGCAGAGACACTTCTTGACGACACTACGTTTAAGAAACTGCTCGAAGATTGATGGCCGAATTGCCCAATAACCATGCTTTACAAAAGGCTGTCGATACAATCTCATTGCGACAAATATGCACTCAACACGACTTTGACATTTGGCGGTAGTAATAGTTATCAGCTTGTCAAGCGACGATTGTCGGTATCCATCGCTGAGTCAAGACGCGACGTGGTTGAAGGACTGCAAAACTGCTTCCTAACTGCGCCCGGTGTTTACGTCAACCGAGCCGACCGCGTGATATGGTATTTCCTAGCCCCATCATTATTGAGGCTTTTCACCGATCGGAGGCCTCGATCAGATCGGCATTTGTGCCAACTGCGCCCTTCCCACATTAGGTGCAGAGCCACACTCCTATGTAATGATGTGGGTTGTGTCGTCTAGATTTGAATGCATCTTATTCGCTGCTGCGGTAGCAGGTTGCATGACCTATGTGCAGGGCTCTCTACTGCACAGGATGCTCTGCATTGAAATAAGCAGCAGTGAGGAGTCAGCCAAGTGGATCCGGAACTCGGCAAGCGGATAGATCGACGGATTCCCGTGTGTTCACGAGAAATTTGGAAGCTTGAGTCAAGACATACACTATGCCCATGTGCTTTTTAGGGCTGGTGGGTTCACGAATAGATATTCAACCAAGCTCTTTACCGTGTCCTGCACAAAGATAGTGTACAGATGCAATGTGGCGATGACGTCGGTTAGTAGAGGCGTGCAGGGTCTAGACCGAGACTAAAAAACAAGAAAATCTCTGGGGACTGCCGAGACAAGCTAGGACGTCTCCACATGATTTGCATCATCCAATTAAGCAGCGCGGGATCGAACCAGAGCCACGACGTCACCACGGATGAAGTGGACACGGGCGTGAAACGGTACTCCAATCAGCCATTTCCAAGGTCGCAGTGTTAGCAAACCGGCTCCCAATCAGCGAATACAGAGTTAGATGGGCATGACGTTGCCTGATCGACCTGGCAGCGTCCTCCTTGAGGGGTGCCCAACCGTGAACATGGGCAACGTAAGTTGTCACCATACAGGGTCTTAGAAGCACTCGATATGGGAACACGTCTGACGAAGACTGTGAATACTTATAATAGAACCACCTCTCGCCTCCCCCCAATAGATCGTATTCTCTCAGTGTCCTCACATCTCGCCAGTGCTCGTCAATTGTTAATCACCATTTCCCTATTAGCCTTCTGGCTGTGTGCTCACTAATTAGATACATACACTGCCATCGCTCGATTTCAACTCTCCAATATGGCTCGGACAGGCTTCGTCCACCACATCGGCACCTTCTTTCTCTTCGCCGCCACTGTGTTGCTCATTATCACCGATATCTCGGCTCCCGTTGTATCAAATATTTCTCTACTAAAGGTTGAGCTGGGCACAAATGAACGGTCCAGCGTATTCAACGACGATGACCGCTTTCCTTCCATCACCTTTGGTACGTTCGGTTACTGCACCAAGGATTTCCAGGCGTAAGTCTCCCTAGTCAGAGAAAATATTCCCCATAACCACCACTTTCATTCCAAGTTAACAACACAATCTAGCTCTGGCTCCAAATCCTGCAGTGACTCCCACGTTGGATATGATCCCGTGGCCGTGATTGAGAGATATGTACAAGATACATCGTTCTCAGACTACGCTCACGACACGGCCAAGGCCCTTACGAAAGTAATGGTCCTGCATCCCATCGCGACAGGTCTCGCCTTCATCTCGTTCTTCCTGGCGCTTGGAGCCGGCTTCGTGGGGAGTTTCCTAGCGGCCCTTGGCGCCTTCGTCACCTTCCTCGTTACGGCTGTCGTTCTCATCACCGACTTCGTGTCCTTCTCTATCGTCAAGTCCGCCGTCAACGACTCCAGCGCCAGCGTTGTCGCCTCTTATGGTGCCGCTTCATGGACCACTCTCGTCGCCGCCATCCTCTGCCTCCTCGCCTCCGTCATCTTGCTCTTCACCTGCTGCAGCGCCCGCATCCATCGCCGACGCGAGAGCCGCTACCGGGACACGAAGCTCACTGCTTCATCCCCGCCTCGCCGTCGATGGTTTTAAGCGCCGCGAAGCTAGTTCCTAGCTTCGTTCCTCGACGATCCATGATTGAGGACAGCCAGACTGCCTGATTGTACACCGCTTTGATTCCTCTTCTCTTCACGAACGAGTCAAACCTACTACTTAATGACTAATCCACGAGTGAACGTTACGACAAAGATTCTCTACGCCACAGGAGTCGATCGGATACGGCGTATGATTGGGGGGGGTTTTTTTTTCGTCGCGACACTGAAAAAGAGGCGTGTTTCTCCCTCTCTATATTATTTGTTCATTACGCATACCCAACCGGGCTTTCTCATACCTTTTGAGCCCTTCCTTATGATACCAACCAACCACGTCGGCTTATTGTCATTTCAGCGAAATATTTATAAACTAGATATTAAATATTTTTTTTTTTACAATGCTACTTACAAACCAGTTTTGATCTTATTTTCCCTCGTCGTCGTAGTCACATACCGCCAACATACCGTATCATAATGCGAAGACGTCAAAAATACCCTTCGCGGCCTAAACTGTTTGCTTACACATTGTTTTGGTGTCTTGATTTTAACTGTATATAGTACAAAGCATGGGAATTTTCCCATACTAGAAATTTATTTGGTTCGTGAGCTATTTGTCCTCTTTTTGTAACAGGTAACAACTTAACCTCCATAGCACTGCAAGTGAGTGATATCCGTAAATGAAAAAAGGCTCGAGTTACTCCACTATGGCGCATTTTGTGCCACAGCTCAAACAAACCGCTTTCCACGTAGGCGAAGCTCAGCGAGCTGCGACGAACTCATGTGTAAACTGCGCAAAGGAGCCTAGTCGCCCTAACTAGTAGTCCCTATCCTCCTGCTACCTCGATTCCCGAAATATTAAAACGAAAGGTAGCGCAAACAGCCTACGAACTTCTCATGTCCAGATGAATATCCGTACCTGGGAATAAGAAACCCCCCTTTCCCCCCCACTGGACAGCCATCACATGCCGCGTATTGCAAACCTCTAGCGTCTTCTCTTCTTGTTACGGCCACTTTCTTCTTCTTCCAAGCCACTCTCGCGGTCTTTCCGCTTGGCCTTCTTCTCCAATTCGTCCCAATCTTCGCCGTCGTCATCCTCCTCGGAGCCTTCTTCGCTAGCCTCGTCGGACGCGTTACTGTCGAAGTCCGAGTCGTCCTCGCTAGACTCGCTTGCGGCCTCTAGTTCGGACTCTGACACTTCAAAATTGGACTCTTCCTCCTCTTCTTCTTCGCCCTCATCATCGGTCTCGTTCTGGAGGAACGACCAACCACCATCCGCGAAGAACTGGTGAGTATCAGCCGTCACCGTCTTTATGATGGTGGGCCAGTTGAGGTTGAGGGGCCCTTCGGTGAATGCAATATCTGAGGAATCTAGCCACTCTTTCACATCTTCTAAAGACTCCACCGGTATCGTATTGACATGGAATGGTGTGCGACTGAAGTCCTTAAAGACAAAGACGAGATCAAAGTTCTTGAGCCCAAATTGAACACGTTCCAAGTGGGCCACCTCGATGTCGTCGAGCGTAACGACCATGAATGGAGGCTCCGTAACCTGAATGAGACAATCTGTCGTAGGCTGGATGTAAACATTGCTGCGGAAAGGAACACCATTGAAACCAAGCTCGCGAAGAGGCATGTCAACTTCGACGCCCTCGTTTTTGCCAGCGTCAGCAATCTTATCGGCAAAGAGCTTGAACATACGATCCAACTCCGCTCTACGTCGTCGTTCTTCCTGCTCAGCCTCGAACTCGTCTTCATCGCCATACCGGTATTTCCGCTTGCGGTTTCCAGTCTCGTCAAACTGAATGTCCGTAGCTTCTCTGTAAAACTGTACATCCTTGGTCTTTTTCTTGTTGCCAATGATGATAGGGTCCTTCAGGTGTATATGAATGACCACGATAAGCTCATGGGCACAGGGCTGGAAGAACAAATGGCGAATATTGGAGAACAGCACGTCAACTCTCTGCTGCGTGTTGAGCGGTGACTGGTATCGGATACCATTCTGATGGATTTCAACTTTGCCTGGGACGCGTTTGCCTTCCATAGCGGGTCGAATATATAGATTATCCATGACGGGAGGTCGTCGGTCTGTCAAACTATTAGCACTGCATACTCACTGGGGTATTTAAGAGAAGCTTACTTCGGATCTCAACGAGCTTATCCTGCTCCACGACATCCTCCATGTCCTTCTTTTCCTGCTCCTTCTTGGTGGCCTCTTTCTTCATGTTGGAGATCTGCGTTGCAATTTCATCGTATCGGTCACCATCGAGAGAACGGAAAGTCAGGCTCCTAACAAAATGCGCAGATGCATCCTCGAAAGGTTGATCATCCTTTCGACCGACTCCTTGACCCGGTGATAGAAAGTTGATTCGCAAGTAAGACCACTCCCCTTCATCATTTTTGCTGGCGTTCTTGATTGTGTGGATGTGAAAAGGAACAGGCCTTCCCATAACTGGAAGTACGACTGTGTGGTTCTTCTGGTCGACTACAATTTCAAGACTTTTGACTCTTAGAGGGAGTTGGTTATCCCTCTTATACGACTCAAATTTCTTAAACTTCTTAACCTCGGTGCCGTTTTGGCCACTTGTTGACTCGGCAAATCTGGCCATACCTTCTTTTTGCTTCTTGGCGGCAAGTTCTTTCTGATGATCCCGACGCCTCTTCTCTTGATCCTCGTCAACCTGGGTAGTGCGTTCGGATCGTAGACGCGTATTGGTGATATTTTTAGTAGCAACAGCACCAACTCGAGCATCCTTCTTCTCCTTCTTTGGCGTGGGCTGGATTTCTTCATCATCCTTGAAGAAAAATGATGTCGCATCTAGTTCGGACGGGGCATCGCCAGTGAAAACAACCGGTTCACTCGTGGTCACACGGATGGTGTCAGTGATAACTAGTGAGTAAGTTTTACTCAACTTGTCTTGCGGCGAAGGGTTCTCGACATCAGTGAAGCCGGTGGTGATGCACAGTGTCATTCCATCCTTCAAAGCCCGCGAGTTCTTGCCACTCAAGATCAAACTTGTATCTTTGCTCTCAATGCCAATTCCCCATCCCACGTTCTTTACGAAATGCTTTTCCAAGTCGGGTTTTTTTGACTTGATGTAGCCAAGGGCTTTGTTGTAGACATCTTTGGCAACAGCTCCATCTCGGATTTCTTTCAGGACTAGGTTGTGTGCGGTGTGCAGGGTCTTGTAGACACTCTCCTGGGTTTTGTTGGGATCAACCAGGAATGTTCGAGCGATAACGGAGCTGTAGGACTTGTATCGCAAGCCCATACCCGCAATAATAACGCCAGCATGAAGATTATCGTTGGTGGGTTCTGCGTGTAGCTTAAGATCGTACTTGCCACCGCTCTGGACGGCCGGGCCGAGGTACCAATCGAGTGACGATGGATCGAAGTCTGAGGGTAGTTTCTGCTTTCCAGGGAGCTCCACCGTCTTCCACCACTTCTCGTCATCGAGTTTAGAATCGACCATCTGGGCCAGTGCGCTGTGCTTGACCTTCTTTTCCTGGTCTAGAATATCGGACATCTGGTCTAAGAAATACGGGTTCATGAGGGCAACGCAGGCCTTCGAAGCAGTCCGCATGGCGCGCAGTTCGGTTTCGTCCTTGATAGAGAAGGCGGCAGTAGATAAGGCAGCGGAAATATCGACTTCCTCGGCATCGGGGCACTTGTCGCTAAATACCTTTTTCCATTCGTCGACGAAGGGACCTTTGGATGTGTCCTTGGTGAGCACACCGACCTTTTTCTGTCCAGATAATCGGGTTAGCAGATACAACAGAAAAAATGATGAATGAGTGACTCACGCCGGCCGACTTGATGGTTTCCGTAATGGTGATGAACTGTTTCTCATTTGCGGCAGCATCTTTGCCTCTCACAAGCACCTCGACTGGGAATTTCCCCTTAGTAAGGGGCTCCAAGTGTTTGGCTACAGACAAGTCAGCACCCTGGGTGTAACATGCACGGTTCGATCGATACCTTTCTTAGCAGTGGTGACGACGTATAATTTGTCGGTGGTGAACAGCATCAGCGTGGTCGGAAACTCGTAGCCCAGCAACCAGAACTAAAGCAGGTGTCAGCGTTGTTCGTTCGTCGCGTGTTGTGCGAGGACTGCGAGAGCGCGAGAGCAGCCGGAGACGTACATGCATCGCATTGTTCTTGTGGAATTCGGGGTTCTCCTCCACCTTGCCCATCATGATGACGACGGAGGAGACGCCGGCGAAGACGCCATTGTCGGACGTGCGCTTGTCGTTCTTCCAGGCACTGATGAAATGCGAAACGCGCTCATGGAAGAGCTTGGAGTCGATCTTGATCTCTGCCATCTTGATGGAAACCGGGCGCGGAAGATGGCAGGTCAACAATCGGTGGTCGGTGGTTGTTGGAGGGAGAATGCGGGAAGGCAGAGAAAGGGAGAGGCACAGAATTGGAGAGTCAATCAAAACGTCGCCGCCCCAAAAATCTGAGGTGACGCGAGTTGGATCCAGGTCAGGTCTGGCTCCTGAAGGCTGACGGGAGAAGGTACCAAGGTACCTAGCTAGGCTGCCCAGTACAGGGAGCTTAGGTGAGCTCTTTAAAGTGGGGGGAATCACTCCACTGAACGGACGGCACTAAATAGACTCCACTAAATCGCGTGACGCGGTTATGGTCGATGCATCTCGCGTGGAAAATGTTACATAAGCAGCTCCGTTTTACGCGCAGCGCAAGAATGGAGATAATTAACAGGCAGTTACACACTGTCCCCGTACCTTCCCAACAGCAACCGCCACCCAGTATCTTTCAAATATATTTAATTGCTCACACTGTCATGTAGCTTTATTAACCATACTTTACATATAGAGCAACTCTAGCCCATACAACAATACACATGAATATACCTCTCATACATTAGCTCGCTTGTTTCTGACAACACCACACTGTGAAGTTGATCATGGAGGAGTACGGGTCGATCAGAATGGGAATTCCTGTCTAGTGGTAAGTTTTTTGTTACTAGTATAGATAGGATCTGTCTGAGCGGGGGTGTTGATGATTTCTTAGTAGGTATCACGGACGGAAACACTTGAAAGCAGCGGGGATGAGGATATCAGATGCAGATGCCTATTTGGTCAGAAACTTGGGGTATCTAAGCACCAATCAGTTGGCAATTCTACCAACCAAACCTTGGTGTCCAGGCCCCAGGCCTATGCCAGACTCACCACAGGGTGGTCTGTGCTCCTGCGAGTGGACTTACGCACACAGATATATTGGACCTTCCAATGTTCTGGTGCGCCCACTCCTTCTAATCTACATCTTCATTCATATACCCATCAGGCTTTCTGTCATATATAGTATTAATCAGTTCGACGGTCCAGGAACCAGAAGTATTTATATTATGCATATCCCACATATAGCCCAAAGTGGCTTGGGCAGCTGCTTTCACGCTGTTGGCGAGCCTTGTAGCTGAGCCACCTATATACTTAGGAGTCGTTCTTGTAGCATCCGCTGGTGATTGGGCAAGCTGGTTGTTACGCTCTCCAATCCTGCATGGTGTTGCAGCTGGTCACGCCAGTTTCAATGCACTGCCTCCTTGTCGCTGGCTTATCTATTGGTTCCTTTCAAGTACGGCCAACTGGAATCATATTTCATAATGATACTTTCTGACTGAGAATTCAAACAAACAAAAATGCGCAACAGGCTCACCTAGCACCTGGAACTACAATAATTGATTAACACTCAAGTTTCTGTTAGGAAGATCATTCCGATACAAGCCGGCCTGTTTTATCAATATTATTACCTAGAATCCCACAGGTTGGTTAGTGGGGTCAGCCTTGATTTATACCCCATTCATGTTCGTGGAATCCAAAATTTCAGTGACACATTCACTAACATACTTCCAATAGAATTCCCGGAGCTGTGAAAGCTGCATGCCGACCTCATACGCCTAGACCCCAACACCGTTCACAAGATCTGATGATATCAACTAAGCAGCTCATGCGTTGTATGCATTTTAATGGCTTATAGGACACCTTGGCCAGACATCAGATGTGTTGATTGCACCATAGATGAGGTTCCAATTGGCAAATCAAAGGAACATCCGCGAGATGGCGAGGGAAACCGCAATGTGGGAAGCAGTCGAGATTGTATAGATGATCTTTACTTTTATTATCCTCTCGCGCTAACATCGTAGCAGACACATTAGCGACTCAAACGGCGCCAGAAGACAACAGTTCTCTGCGGTCCTTGGAGGAAACCCCTCTCATGGAACTGGCGGAGCGGAACGAAGAACTCAGAGCTAGCTATGTTGATGCCGTAAAAAGCAAAACTCATGAGGCTTCTGCAAGTCTTACAGGGAGTTGTTCACAGCATACCAGTGGGGATGTGAATTCTCAGCCAGAAACATGGACAACTAGTTCAACAAGACCGCCATCCGCTGCTTACGCTTCATCGGCCAGTGACTTCGCAAATAGTACTAACAAGAGTGATGCCACTCCTCGTACATCTATCTCGAGTGGCTTAAGTTTTAGTCGTTTCCAAAAAGGCCAGGGAAGGGCTCTACCAGGCATTCAAGAGGAAGAAGCACAGATGTTCATGGACGCTCCAGTACAAGGAACCTCAACGGAAGAGCTGCCAGACCCAGCCGATAATATTTCGATTGTCTCTCAAGATTCTACAGAATACTCGCCACACCAGAAAGATGATGCCATTTTGAGGTTCACGCAAACAATGTTGAGGCGCTTACCCGCAAATTTGAACTATGTTGGAGTAAACGAGACTTCACGCCAACAGCTTCTACATCACTTACGATTGACCTTGAAGAAATTCGCAGTAGCTGTAGAGGCAGCGAGTAACGGTAATACTCACCGTTGTGGGATAAGAATGGTCCGGCAACTAAGACAAGAGATTGCTAACAAGGTCCATGACGAGATCCTAAGTCTGAACCAGGCTACGGAGGGCTCGCGCGATCTTATTGTCTTGACAGAACATCTACCTCCACTAACGATGCAAGAGAAAGTGCAGGGTTGGACAGCAAATATAGACCTTTCGGTTACCATGAACAATCAAAATCCACATATATATCAGGACCTTGCGGAAGCAACACCCAAATTTAGCCCCTTCGGGAGTCCTTCCCCTACGAACTCGAGTGCGGCGATCGGCCTGGGAGCGCAGGAGATGGTCAGCTTCTTGCAAGCGCACTTGGCACATTCTATGCCAGTCGATCTATACGGCAATTCAGTGGACCTAGCAGAAGTAATGGACTACTTCACGAAGCAGTCTGCATTTGACAGCCTCATTGAGGAGACAGAACGACTCTTCGAACGCTACCATGGCCAGAAAATGAACCTCATACGCCAACGTACTTCTCTTGCTCTTCGTCGCCATCCGGGAGATAGTCGGAAATTCTCTGCTTTTTTCTATATTGACTGGGCTCTAGCAGAATTTCTCATTACTAACTACGATGCTGGCGTTGGTCAAAAGCTTGACCGTATCTTAGCTACAACGGGCGGATCTGAAACAGCGATAATGTGCACTGTGGGCGAGTATATGACATGGTGCTGGCCTTGGTATAGTACTCAACTTCTCCACGTCATAGAGACCATGTTGTGTTCAAGTAACAGTGAACAAACATGGTATCGTACTTACGTGCCAGGTGCAACCGGTGGGAAGGAACCAGACGGGGATCAGAAAGCGAATAATCCACCCTTAGATGTTCCGATGTCTCAGTACATAGCGGCGGATTCAACACTTCGATGTTTTGAAGTAGAGGGGCCGGAAGACTTCGTTATCTCGATCGCGCAGCAGCTGTCGTGGCTTGCAGCAGTGTGCCAGGAGAAGAGCAAGACACGTAACCATGCATATGTCGGTTTTTCGCAGGTCGCTGATATTTCTACCGTAGGATTCGAGATTGATGTCACGCTTGAGGTTCCCTCCACTCTGGAGAGTGGAAGCTGCTGGAACAAGATAGTCGGGCCCGCAGTCATGGTCAATGGATTCCCGCTCCCTGAGCGAGAACCCGAAGATCGGGGGCTAGAAGTATCAATCTCAGTCATGGCTTCACTTGCAGGCTTGTCTCAAGCGGTTACGTTTGGAGGTGGGTTTATTTTCAAAGGACGATATCATGCTCTAGTGCCGATACGGGAGTCAAGTGAATCTATTCAGTGGCACTTGATCGATACATATCCAAAAAGACTCAGATGGACCGATATAGATGAATCATGTCCAGACAGGCTCCGTGGAGAAGTTGACAGGGATGCTTTCTGGCAGAAGCGGTCGTTTCTTGGGTGGTGTCCTCGTGTAATCGAGCTACTTGGTAAGACATACACAATCTACTATTGCTCCCCTACTGACTCTACACAGGAACCGCTGAATTTGACTACGAATCAGTTCGGCATTCTAAAGCACATACATATAGTCGACGCCCGCAACTTGACAAAGTCACCGCTGGATTTAGTCAGTGGGCTCAGATCACTGGCGAGTTCACACTTAGTAAGAAGGATGGCTTCAGAAGGCCTAACGAGCTGGACGACTACGAGATGCTCCTGGACGATGCCAAAAGCATGCACGTCATCTTACACGATACGACTCATCGCCGTGCCTATCAAACGAACGTGGAAGAATTAATTCTTCACATTATTCACCACCGGAAAAAGTTGGATTTGCCACGAAAGAACAGTGATCTTGAATTCGCAGATGCCGATCGAAGGGCCAAGACGACTCGGCAGGTAATGCACAACAATTCGGAGAAAGTGCTACGTACGCGGCCCCAAATATCAAGTTCCGCTCTAAAAGAGCGCAGATTTAAGGAGGAAATAAAGCTACTCTATTCGATTCTTGACGGGCTCTGGGCAAATACCTACGAAGGCGAGGGCACGTCACTGAAGCTGGGGCTGCCCTTCAAACAGACCGCCAGTACTTCTGGTTGGGAGTACATGGAAGTGGTGAGAAACTGCAGACGCATGTCGCCCAAAACAATAGAGTTGCGTAAGACGTGCGGACGATGGAATGTTTACGCCAAAGACATTCAGGCGCTTGTTCTCTTCGGGGCCAATTTCGGGGACATCTTAAAACCGGAATCCGCGGGGACCATCTGCTCGACTTTTTCATCGCTCCCAAGAAATGAGTGCTACCTTGCTGTTCGAGCTGACGTGTTAGAAGATCTCTTTGACCAACAAGGCTCATTAGAAGACCAGGCGAAACTTACTCCTTCTGGATACACGCTCAATGGGCTCAGGACTCTCTATAGACCGTGTAATGACGTTGGGCATCGAATGGGAGGGTCCTGCACCAGTAGGCGTGTATTGCGGATTGTCAAACATTCTATCCACGAAAATGTCCCTATACCCCTTGAGTTGGATGGTGCCATCATTATTGGCGAGACAAGAACCGGTCTTTTCCGGAATATCCTACACAGAGAACAGGAAGACAAGCAAACATCTAGGAAGCCACAGCACCAACCGGTTCAACCATCGACTAGGGCATCACAAGGCTCATCTACAATAGCCAGTTTCTTGGGCAATACGGATCATCAACTACCACAAAAAGCCTTTTTTGTTGAGGTAACGAAGGCTGTGGCCCGCCTAGAAGACTTGTTGTCTGTGAAGTTGCCTCGTGCAACTAGTAGGGATAAGTACATTACAGAATCATCGACCGCCAGCAACGGCCAATGGAGTGGCTCTTCAGTCAATCCTACCTCAAATATTACGTCAATCTCAAGCAGGTGCTCAAGGTCGGGGCCATCGATAATTGCACGGGATCTAGCTGTCTCCAGTTCAAGCTCAAACCACTCTCGGCGAATCACTACAGATCTAAAAGGCAAGCAACCGATAAGAGTGGTGCATCCTGACTTCCATAATGGTTTCTTGAGACTCGAGAAATCAGGAGAATGGGAAACACCTGCACCGGCTGTTTGCGTCTCGACGATGGCAGATAGGTCCCAGATGCGGCATGGACAGATACCCACCATTGAGTCGCTTGGAAGACGCGAGTCAATAACTGCTGCTGCACTCCCGGATTCGTCGACGTACCTTGGGCCGCCGGCGGTGGACGGGAATCCAACGAGTAGGAAACTTAGGAGACAACCGAAATATTGGTCTGAGAGGGTTAAATCATTACTGTAGGAATTAAAGATCTAGAGTATGGACACACATTCTGTATGTGCCTATAATCCGGCCGTCCCGTGAATCTGACACCTTCTATGGCCAAAATTGTTAAAACACGGGTGTGAGCCCGAGGTACGTCAAAGGGTAAACTAAGCTTTATACACACGTTGTCAGCTGCATCACCAAGAGCGCCAGCTGGCCTCCCGCGATTATCTAGGCTGCCGAGGTCGCGTTGCCGCGGTCTTGGCCATCCGGCCGCGCGTTTGGTGCTGTTTGCTTTGGTTCTTCAAATTCGCGTTTTCAGGTGGCGCTTTGGGGATGGCATCTAAGGCGTAGTTTGTCTTCTACAGCAGTTGCTTTGTTGTCTGTGATAGATTTTGAGATTTTGTCCGCAATAGCCATTTTGCGGCAATAACCCTTAGTAAGCATAACACAGTTGACGTATAACTCCTTTCTGTTATGACAGATGTCACTCAATCGTTGTCATCTATGCTATTGATCTCGTTTAACAAAGTTCTTATTCCAGAGCATATGTCGGCTACAAGCTTAACCCCCTTATGTCCTACTGTCAGATATAAGCGAGACATATAAGTTGGGTTGCATTGATGGATTATTATGTCTGTTTTGTTGTTGTTATGACCTGTGTGTATAGCAAATTTGCCTTTGTTTTACTTCGTCATTTTTCCTTTGTTAAAAACAAAGGCACTCCCGGACGTGAAGCATGGCGGAACCTCTTTATTCCCCTTGTCTCCTCAGATTAGCTACAAACGTGCCCTTCATCACTTCACCAGCCTCCCGAGCGCTGTTAGATGGAACAGACGGTAATCACATGTACGTGAACAATGGCACAATTCAAGCTTGATAGTGTTGCTATCATCGTAGTGGCATGTCTGATATACAGCCTTCGATGACCTTTGGGTGCTGAAATCGAAACTGACCTAGATCAATTTGTGCATAGGCAGCCTGTGGCATTGTGTTATATCTTCGTTTCTCCGAGCTAGTTTTGAATTTGATTCATCCTGCTCTTACTTGCTTCAACTCTGGAATAGTTATAGAATGTCTCTGGCTTTAATTGAAATTTGACTGCTAGGTCTCTTAATATTATGTACTAGATTCGATTAAAGTTCAAGCTAATCTGAGGGGCGGGAACATAAGCGTCAAGCTGTTATGTGATTCTGAGTGGAAAGTTTGACATGTGGTGATAGCCAATCATCACATACTCATATCTTCTTAAACCTATATCCTCCAACTTGTATCCTTGTCACCACAAACAATGACCCAGACACCGCAATAGACAAGCCGCAGAAGAGCTTCAGTCCGTTGTATGACTCTGCACCCTCTGTCCAACCTTTGCCGATCAGCAGACCAGCAATAGGGTTCCCGATTAACGCAGCAATGGAGACGACGAAGAACGTTGTCCCAACCCGGAATCCTATCTCCTCAATGGGGGATATCTTCCCCACTAGGGCTGGTATGATAGCGTTGAAGCATCCTAGCGGGATACCGAACAAGGACGTGAAAGCAATTATTGCGTTCGAATTAGAAGCAGCCGGAATCCAAAGCGCAAGTACAAGGACTGCTCCGTATAACATGAGAATCGCGATTGTGTTGAATGGCCCTACGTGATCGCCGGCCCAAAGGGGTACTACTCGGCCGATGATCCTACGGCCTGTTAATACAAAATCCTCTGTTACGGAGGGAATACGTACGAGCTAGCATTAATAATCGACAAGAGATAGGTTGCCAGGTTGGGTGATACATTAGCAGCCAGAGAAGCCACCTTGAGGTAATTGAATGGCACTAGCGTCCCCAACATTCCGGCTAAGCAAGCGAAACTGTTCAACGCGAACACCTTATCTTTAAAGGGCTTATAAAAGTTAACGATATTGAATGGCTTCGGTTTATGCTCAAGTCTTGATCGAACAGTCAAGCAAGCGATGATCTGTATCCCGAGAGCCAAGAACCCCATGATTCTAACCGTCCAGGGGAAGCCATACCGTTCCACTAGTCGGTCAAATAATATACTGCTAAAGGTCAGTTTATTCTGAGAAGATACCGAAGTATTGAGAGCCAGTTTGCAAGTCAAGATAAGCATAGCCTCACTTACGGTAGTATAACCCCCCCTACTCCAGATCCAGTTGATGCTACTCCAAGAGCTAATCCCCGTCTCTTGAGGAACCAGGTTGAGACTGCGTTGACGGATCCATTGAATACCATGCCCATGCCCAAGCCACAGCTAACAGACTGGGACAGAAAGATTTGGTAGTATTGAGTCGAGGCAGATAGCGTGAAGAGACCAAGGATGATCAGAACCGAGCCAAACCCGACAAGGAGACGCGGGCCATGTCTGTCAAAGAACACGCCGGCAAAAGGAGCTGAAGCAGAAACGAAGAAAGCCTGGATTGAGAGAATCCATGAGATCTCGCTCGGTGTATAATTGCGAAGAAAATGCGCCTCGTAATAGTCTTGAAAGACACCACTGCTGGTCACGAACCCGTACGACGAGAAATAGCACCCCCAGGCTCCTAACACAACGAGCCAGGCAGACAGACCGCCATCTGGGAACGGAGACTTTGGCGGAAAATCAGAAGCTGTTGTGGGCAGCTGGTCTGTAAACTTCTCCTGTTCTCTATCACTAGAATCAGGCACCGAAAGCTCAGTTTCGAACCCAGTGTCTGCTCCAGACTGGTTCTGATGATCGAACATGTTTTTAGGAGAGCTGTCAACTAGCGCGGCACGGCTTTCAACCGTTACGTAGATGCTTGAAAAAGATGCTCTAGGAAACACCTGTGAGCCTCGTCAATGGGCAGGCCCGATAATGATAGATGCGACAAGCGAGATATCTAGGCATAGCCATCTAAATTGTATGGGGATTCGTAGAGCCGAACCGCCTAGCTCGGGTGCGTCGTTCAACATGTCTAAGATCCCGAAGAATGAGCGAAACACGGGCATATTCAGCCCCCGTCTCAGAATTATTTTCGTAGATTTGTCATGAGCAAATATCAGCTCAGACCGTACGTTTCTCAAGAAATTTCGTGTGGAGCCGTGATGTTGAAGATCGGACCGTGGTTCCTGGATACTGGTCAAGGATCGGCCGCAGCCACGTGCTAGAAAGGGGAATAAATTGTGACATTGTGAACTGCGCTATGACAATCCTGCCGCGTAATTGCTGCGCATGTAGTCATCATGTAGCTTAATTCTTGCATTTGTACATGCTTCCTACGCATGGCTTTGCAGTTAAAACCAAGCCTTGTGACGGGGGCCTCCGGAATGCGAGCAACCAATCTCGGATCTCGAAAGTCTGTCGCCTACGTATCTCAGCCGATTGGGATATTAACGATTTAAAATGCAATTTTACGTGTTATAGCACTGTGTTGTCTCTAGAAACCGTTTCATGTACAATACACATGCAGGTCATTTATTTGCTCTCGTTATGAGACCAAGTTAAGGTTATTGACTAATTATCATAGCTATGATAAGGCTAGATACATTTTCCCATGCTTTATGCTCAACTACGCGCGGTGCCCGAGTTCTATACGAGAGAATCCATGTAGCAACGAGATCGAACCGCTGTCCCGATAAATTGACGCTTGAATGGCTTGATGGTTGAATCGTAGAAAAGTACAGGTGTCTGACTTAACTTAGGCGCGTTTGACAAATAAACATATTGAAACAGGTTGAGAAATGCTACTGAGACTACAACTTCGATAACTGCAGTACCTATTGAACACTCGGTACGAAGGCCTCTACTGACTGGTGGTGGCGGGTTTCTTCAGGTCTTCAGGACTTCTCCTTTTTCTCGCCCCACGATCCCCAAGACGTGACGCACTGTCTCCCTATTTACTTCGACCCTCACACGCCTCCTCATCATGGTCGCGCACGCCTCAACACCACTAAATAGAACAGTCCTCGTCTTCGTTGCGGATGATCTTGCCAAGAAAAAAAAGGGGAAATCGCGTAAGGAACTCCCCGCGTAAGAGTCCTTGAACAAGGTCATTCGTCTCATCGCCCACACCAGCACTTGATTCGGATAGTTCTGTCTCTACTTCCCAGTCATGCCCTGTTAGCAATCGCAAAGTTCAATGTCATCACCACCCATATTGTCGTCCAACCGTCATCCCACCGGGGATCGAGATCAAGACTGTTACTATGATCATAAGATCCGAGACGCCAACCTCAATATATGCATTGGTTGATTTAGCCACCAAGTCTACTAGCCCCAGATAGCCAGACAAATATCGATGACCCAGGTAAGTCATAGGGACGTTGAGTGAGTATCGACGTGAGAGGTGTGAAAGCCTGCCAGACTTATAGACTCAAACTGATCGCTTCAACAAAACGTCCCTAATTTTAAGCTCCCTGGCAGTAGCGGATTGCGAGCAGCAACAAGTAATCTTGCGCAAAAGAATGCCTAAACATATCCGAATGGTGGTGAATGTATACCTCCTTAATTCCGTTATAGGCAACCTAAACAACAACAGAACTATGCTGCTATCCTCTTTACGGCCTGGAACCAAGAGAGGCTACGTCTATAGCGCGAAACTGCATAATGCTCGCACATCAACTGATAATTACAGACTATCTAACGAATTGCGGACTTGAGCTCGGCCATTTCCCCACGAGCCCGTGCCTCTTCTCACGTATCGCCACAGTTCGTTCGGACAGCAAGAGATTGGCATCACTGTATCACCGTACCAGTTTCGATGATGCGCGCTGGCAATGTCCCCCCATCAGAGCAGCGGTCGTCTGGCCCGTATACATGCGTGACAAAGCCCGCCTTGAAAGGACCGAAATAGCCATCACCCACGGTGTTGTCCTTGAAGCGGTTGCCGTGAGAGGGGCATTCGTCCCCGGTGTCGGCGATCCAGTCCGAATAGGCCGAGTACTTCCCTGCCGTGATGAAGCGGTTTCCCTCAATCAGATTGTCGTCGGAGCCGTCGCGCGTGCGCACCGCATCCCCAGTCACCTGGTTGAACTCGTTGTCCGCGATGACGTTGCCGCGCGCGTTGTGCGCTAGGTATATGGCGTGGATGTAGCCCGTCAGGTCCTCGTTCACGCCGTCGCCGTCGCTGTCGGCCGCGTTGGAGTTCTTGACGCCGTGGAAGCGGTTGCCTGCAATGGTGTTGTTGCTAGACTGGCGGAGGCGCAGCGCCGCGTAGCCCTTTGGGTTGGGGAGCCCGTGGGTGTAGAAGGCGCCGACGCGCTCGAACAGCATGCTACGCACCTCGTTATGACTGTTGCCCGGCGCCTTGTCGCGGCCCAGGTCCAGGCCCAGCCAGTAGTTAGTCACGGCGAGCCCGATGAAATGCAGATTGGTGGGCACTGCGGCGTCGGCGCTGTCTCCCATCGTAAACCACGTTAGGCCAGCACCCTCGCCGTCAAACGTCGGCTTGGTCGCGGCACCCGCGGGCGGCGCGAAGGTGATGGGCTGGCCGTTGAAGTAAGTCCAGACCACCGACTGGCTGACATAAGTGCCTTCGGCCACCACAATGTTCACCGCATCGGCGGGCTTGGTGGCCGTAACTTTCGCAAGAACCCCTTTGAGCGTTTTCAAGGCCTTTGTCGCGCTGGCACCGGTGTTGCTGTCGCTGCCGCTGGGCGACATGTACAGCGTGGTGGCCGGGACTAGCGCAGGCGCCAGTGCCAGCACGCCGCACAGCGTGGCCCATTTCCTGCGTAAGTGCATGTTGTTTACTTGTCAACGGTAAACTGAACAGCTCATACAGATGCTTTCAAGTTTCAAGAAACTATAAAATCATTCCATCTGCGCTCGGCCCGTAATACAATCACTGATGGTCAACGATTAGAGAGAGAGGGATTGTTATGATATTAGGTTCGCTCTCCGGATATATCTACGGTCTCCGAAATCATAGGGTTGAAAATCCCAGCCCGAATGCCAAGGGCCCAAAGCCAAAGTGAGCAGGTGGTTAGAGATTGACCCAATCATTGAGACATAGGGAGTGTGCAGATCCTGCTCAGCCGCTGAGGGCCCACCAGATAAGATGACGAGTACACACTTAGGAGTCAGAGATCAACAGTAGTAGAGAATATAATCACCGAGTCCGAGCAAATATAATACCAACTTCCCCCCTGCTTCATTACACCATTCCCCGTAGCACGATTTCATCTGGACTGCTCGTGATCGTCGCCTCCCGACGATTGAGATCATGTCTCGACTGGCGTGGCCTCATAACCCTCCACTGCACTGGCTGAGGATGCCACAATGACTCGATAGATCTCCGATTCTTCATGGGGACTAGAAGACCAGTCAACCCACCGGTATCCAGCTTTGTGCAGCTCTCCCTGCCAGTGAGTCTCGGGAACCAGGACGTGCTTGCGGTTATCATCGAAGAGCCACCAGCCCTCCAGTAGACCAAACACGAGCGAGAACCACGGCAGGTTGCGAGTGAGCTCGAGGAGACATAGAACTCCCGACGGCTGCAACATCTTGCGAATGTTGGTTGTCGACACCACTAAGTCCCTCGTGGCATGGATACAGCTAGCGCCGAAGACGATGTCGAAGACGCCGTGGAACTTCTTGTCGGGCTCCTTCTCCATGTTGATGACCTCGAATTTCATGAACGGATACTTCGAGAATCGCCTGCGCGCCGCAGCGACTAGCGACGGCGAGAGGTCGGTGAACGTGTAGGTGAAGCTGCGGCCTGTAGCAGCAAGTCGTTCGATGAGGTGCTTGGTAGTTCCGCCGGTGCCGGCACCGAGTTCGAGGATACGGATTTCCTGGCTCGAGTCCGTGCTCTGGAGAACGTCGACCAAATACTCGGCGAACAGGAGTGTGCACATCTTGAAGATGGGCGAATCGGTGTATACATTCTCCCATAGAGCACGAGAGCCGGCGTTCTTGAACATGAGGGCAATAGGATCAACTGCGCCAGACAGACAATCTGCTAGCCGATATGCGGTGCAGTGCAAGAGCTTGGTCTCGGATTCATGTATCGAGTATTTAAGGAGACGCTCATGCAGAGTCAAGACAGACTCGGCGGGTATAGGTCTCGCCGTGCGGATGTAACACCCGTCTTCTGACGTGAAGATGCCAAACTCAACCAGTATATCGTACAGTTCAGCCACGAGCTTCCTATGCTGAGGAACAAACTTGAAGGGCTTGGCTTTCTCGCCTTCTTTCAGCTCAGCGGGTGAGCAACCCAGGGAGGCGAAAGCTTTAACGATGTAGGCGATGACGAGGTCCATCTGCAAGGGGAAGATGTCGCGGAAGAAGTTGGTGAATCCGGTCTCTTCTACATACTGGGCGATCGAACGGTTCTCCAAGAATTTCCTCTGGCAGACCTCAGCGAATGAGCCTTGCACAGATAGCTTCTCATCTTCGGTCTCTTGACCGAGTTGCTCTCCGCCATCGATAAAGACACACAACGACCGTACATCAGGCAATTGATTGAACTCAGTTGTTCTAATTGCTGTATTAAATCGCTTATTGGTTTCGGCGATTACTTCAGTGACCATCAACGAGTCGATGCCAATATCATCAAAGGTAGATGTCGGAAGGACCTCGCTGAGGGGAATTTCCATGACTTCGGCTAACATCTCCTGTACCCGTCCAAGTGTCGGGCTTTGAGCAGCTGCTGTCCTCAGGGCTTGCTCTTGCTCGTCCACGACAGTCTCAAGTGGCGATTCTTCATCAGAGTAGCCGTCATTTAGATCTCTGGGCAGCCCCACAGACTCGATCTCGGCTTGTTTCACGATAGCTTGGGTGACATTGAGGGCATTCCCCTGGACACATTGGAAGGTCGCACCCATGATGACAACGGCGACCTCCCTGGATTTTGCATCATAAACGAAGATGTCAACCACATAGCTGTTCTTGTCAGCAACTTCATGTTTAGAATAGACTGTCCAGGATTGACTGCCCTTCCGATCAGAGAGAAATGCCCCAGAGAATACAATTTCTTCAATACGAACACAAGTGAATATGCCCTTCTCGGGTCGACTTTTCGAAAGACAGTTAAGTTGGATAGCTGGAACTAGCAAGAAGTTCTCTAGTGCTATAGAGTCGCATGCAAGGGCGGCTGTGCTCAAGAAGGTGTTCTGCGAGAGAGAAACAGTGCCCAAAGCGTTATAGTCTGAAGCAGCGACTGAGTGTACTCCGCGGTAGTAGGGAGCGTAATCAATAACGTTGGCAAGTAGTTCGTAGACCATTGGTCCGCTCACAGAAGAAACATGAGAACTCTCAAGGTGGCCAATTGTAGCGTGCCCGGTGAGCCGCTTAATGAGTCTCAAGCGCTCTTCTGTCAAGGGATCCTGTACGGAAACCAACATGACCAGACCACCTGCATGAACGGCAGTTCTATCTCCACTGAAGATCTGGAAAGCCCAAGCTCGGTCATGCTTCTTAGTTAAAGCCGCACGTAGAGGCTGAGTTGTGCCCAGCTTGAAAGGTGTCCCGATGAATAGGTCTTGGATTCTGGGGAGCCATTGGGGGACCTTGCTGCCAACCGTAGATTTAATGACTGCAGTAGCTATGTCGATGTACGTTGAAGCGGGACAGCTGTTCTGGCCTCCTACTGAATGGCCATTTACCGCCAGTTGGAAGGCGAAGTGGGATGTATTCACTTCGAACGTGGCACTTCCCGCGTCAAGTGATCCGGAGATAGGTTTGAATGGAGCACCGTCAGAGCGCACGGTTCCGGTCTTAGAGGTCTCGAACCCCCGAGTGATCGGCTTGTATTCAATCCAATGGCGTGATTTCTCGAATTGGTAATGAGGAACGCTCATATACTTCCAGTCGCCATGCTGAAGCCTGTGGAAGTGCCAAAATTGAGCGGATGAGCCAACTTTCCAGAGTTCGCATGTCGCTTGTGAGAGATTGGCCATGGCAGTCTCAGAGCCGAGATCCAGTGGTACAAAGATGTTGTCTGCTTTCGCAGTGGCGGACAGAGCTCGCCGAGCTGTTGGCACAATGAATGAACCGGATCCTGCCTCAAGCCAAATAGCCGACTTCGATCTTTGGTGGATTCTCTGCACGGCATCATTAAAGTACACAGGCTGGCGAGAGTGAGATGAAATGAGCTCTCCAGTGATGGTCGGCCATGCACCACCTTCAGAGCAAGTTTCAACCCTGATGCTTGGTTGCTGAATCGAGATTGATTCTGCTATCGTCTTGAGCTCAGGAATGATGCCATCAATTATATGAGTGTGGTAGGCATGAGTATTCTCCAGAGCTCGTGATTTGATGCCAAGGGCTGCACATTCTTCCTGTAGCGTTTTGGTAGATATTGTATTGCCCCCAACAACGAAGCTGTTCGGTCCATTATAACAAGCAACCTCGACATGACACTCGGCCTTGGAGTTGACAGACTTGATGACTGATTTTAGGTCATTAGCGTCGCATTCAAGGGACACCATCTGGCCACTATCGCCAACGCACTTCTCCCGCAGAAGGCGAGCGCGACCCGAAATGAGTATCAGTGCATCTTTCAGAACAATGGATCCTGCCACTGTCAGTGCCGTCAGCTGTCCAAAGCTATGTCCTAGCAGAGTGTCTACTTCGACGCCACTGTCAATCCAGGCCATTGCCGTCGAGTATTGGACGGCAAATAGCATGCAGTGGAGAGAAACGATGTCATCCACGGCCGTGTCCTGGAACACACCGGGGAAAATACTATCCAGTCCCAGAGAGCGGCATGTTGCGTCACATCGATCCTATAGAAGTCCATTGTTAGGTTCCGGTGAATTTGATCCAGTGCCATCGAGATAGTAATTTACTTACCATATAAGTTTTCAACAACTTGGAGCTATCGTAGAGGTGTTTGGAAAGAGTTACTGTTCGCCCGTTCTGACCTCCGAAGCACAAGATGACGGGCTTTTTACCACCGGGAATGGCTGCAAAGCTTGATGGTGAGATTTCTTGCAATTTTTCAGCAACATCCTCATTGCTAGTAACCGTGAAAGCAACCCTATGTTGAAAATTGGTGTTCTGCCTTCGACAAATGTTGAACGCAACGTTTGAGAATGAATGCTCGTGCCCGGAGAGCCAGTTCTTAAGAGCGGCCAGGTACAAGCACAGGCTTTCTTCGGACTTGGCAGATAGTAACACTGGATAAGCTTGAGAAGAGACAATATCCTGACCAGTAGTCTTCTGATCCGCTTGTGAGCTGTACTCACGCAGGACAATGGCCGCATTACTACCAGCCGCGCCGTAGTTAGCGACAAGTGCCACATGTGGCCCTTTCCAGTTCAAATTGCACTGCGGAATAACGATTCTCTTGGAAGGGTTGATTTTCGGGTTCAAGCGAGAAAACCCGGCTTGTTTTGGGATTAGGCCATGCTCTATCATGAGAAGACACTTGATTAGGCCAGCAACCCCAGATGCCGATTCAGTATGACCAAAGTTATCCTTGACGGAACCAAGGTATAATTCGTTTTGGACATCCGGGTCATCGAACGTCATCTTAACACTTTCATACTCGATCGGATCACCCACGGCAGTGCCTCGGAAGCCATTAGTCAAACTTCATCGTATAAGAGGGAAATACTCTATGCTCACCTGTCCCATGCGCTTCTACGTATGTAACATCGCTCGCATTCACGGCACCCCGAGATAGTGCTTGCCGGTAAAGCTTATGCTGAGATCCCGAGTGCGGAACCTGTATAGCGCTGCAATTATCTCCCTGGTTCACGGCTGAGCCTGCGATTACGCCTAGCACTAGGTCACCGTCTGCAAGTGCAGCAGAAAGGCGCTTCAATACGAGAATCCCAGCGCCCTCTCCACGGCAATAGCCGTCAGCCGATGCATCAAAAGCCTTTGAAGCCCCCGTTGGGCTAAGGAACGATGCCCCTGCAAGATTTTGGAACATCGAGGGGCTCGTGATAACATTGACCCCACCAGCCAATGCCATTGAGCAATCCTTGGTCAAGAGTGACTAATGGCAATATCAGCCCATGTACTATGAGGGATAAAGGATCGTGGATATAATAAGGAAAAGGTTGAGTCCCCACCTGACAAGCTGTATGAATGGCGACAGCGGCAGATGAGCAGGCCGTGTCAATGGTAACGGAGGGACCGGTAAGGCCGAACTGATGGCTAAGTCTTCCGCTAACGAATGCCCTCAGTGTCCCAAGAGCAGAGAATGCGGTAGCGTCCTCGGACTCAACATTGTCTTCATAATCTACCGAGAGAACACCAAGGTAGCACCCTACGTCGTCAGGCATAGAGCTATTTCGATAATACCCTGAGGACTCCAAAGCCTCGTACGCCACCTGCAGCGCAAGTCGTTGCTGGGGGTCCATGGACTTGGCTTCGCGACTCGAGAGACCGAAGAATTTATGGTCAAACGCGCTGACAACGTCATCTTCGAGGAAGTTTCCCCAGTAGCCTAGATTCTTCACACGACCTCTACATTCTGCCGGATTGAAACGGGCAGGAGAGATCTTACCTATGCCGGTTTTACCAGCGCAAAGCATGTCCCAAAATTCGCTTAGTGAGTCGGCAGAGGGGTACCGGCAAGACATCCCGATGATTGCTATTTCGTCGGCCCAACGATCATCGAGCTCAGGAACTGGAGCAGCCGTAGCTTGGGATAAGAGGCTAACACTTTTCCTCGTGACGATTGCCCTAGGGACGAAAGATCCTTTGCCAATGGGAAGTGGGTGGACAGTAGTGTTCTGAATGGAATCTAGGCTGCTCTTCACAACCTGGTACCAGTGAGCCCGGTCGCATAGTATTGTCCTCAGAGCCACCTCGTGGAGAGGCTCGGACCCTATCATCTGAGCATTGGCGTTTGATCTTAGGGGGTAAACAAGCTTGGCCCCGTATTGAAGCTGGAGATCTTCTTGATCTGTAGCCATGCGAATAAGGGCTTTCACGGCTCCGATGTGTCTTTTGCTGTGGTATGCGCCGTTCAGGCCAATTTCTTTCGTAGTGACACCAAATTGGCTGAGCTGTTGGGTATATTCAATTATATTCCGCCCTGGAACTGTAACTGTGACGCTCTTCTCGTCAGTGACGCATGAAATAAAAGTCTATAACATAGTATCAGTATCAATAGTTAACAGCTTGGGCGGAATATCAGATAGCGTACATCGGAGAACGAATCCAGACAAGTATCTGCCTGAATTCTCGATACGTCGGTCTTCCAACGGATCGAAAGAGACTTTAGGCCATCTGTGTGAGACTGAAGATCGGCCTCGACGACTGCCCCAATGCACGCAGCTAACCGGATACTTGTCGCGAAGCTTTTCTCAAAATCTTCCCAGCTCTTTGATGAAGCTATTGCGGTAGCGGAAAGGAATCCGAGACAAAAGCCTTGGACACCTTGGAGCTTGGGTAGGCTCATTGAAGCTTCACTAGAAGGGCTGCATTCTAGCAGGCCGGCTGAGCGTACGAACTCCAAAGCTTGATATGTGACTGTAAGTGGCGCTAGATGGACATTTGAAAGAACTGTGGTATCTAGGAGACTTCGCCCTGATGCAAAATCGGCAAGTTCTTGGAGGTGCTCTAATTTTGAGGCAAAAGGCGAAATTTCCTTTGTCTGGAGACTCGGCAGGAGGGATGGAAGGTCTGTTAGTGCTTGACGAATAAACTCAAGCAGGTGATTCTGTTGTAACGACGTTTGCAGTTCTTGGAGACCTTGAGATGTCCAGGAGGTAACCGCTGGACCGAACAAGACGTAGTTAGACTCTGATATATGTGCTTCCGTCATTTTGAGTTGAAGGCCCTATAGCGTAAGGTAATGGACAAATGGCAAACGTGTATATAATGTTGAATAGGATATGAGATGTTGAGAAGTTATAGACGAGTTTGTTGCTTGCAATATTCCTCGCACATACTTCAACTTATACACCCATTGGCGGAGCTTCTGCAAGCTGTAAGACCGCGTCATTCTCAGTGGTTTATCTCGAGAGCTCTATTTTATACTCGGTACTTCGATACAGATTACGGCTTCGAAATATCAAGCCAAGGGCTACGGTGGCCGAGTATATCTGCTACATGTGGTCGACCCTGCACCAACTTCGCAGATTGTCAAAGCGGTTGCCTATACAGTTATCGGCAATGTTTTCTAAACTTCTTCAGGCTAGAACTCGTGCCCTGATACCCAAGATCGTAATTCGTAAGTTGAATCATTGTCGAGGTTACTAGCTAGTCACAGGTTTATCCCCACTACGGGTCGACTTATACTACCTGGCATAGTGAAATTCCATGGATCCATGCAAGCCACCATATGTACTCTGCATGTATTTTGCTCCCAACCAGAGCCAGCATGATGCAGTGTAGATCGCATGTCCACGTTTTTCTTGGCCATTTCTTCTCTTTCTCTTGGCCCTTAGTCTAGAGTAAATGCAATTTTACGTTTCTGCAGCGATAGCAAACCGTAAGCTCGGATCATAAATCCCCGAATATGACATTCAAACCTAGTAGCTAGTCTCGATAAGTATTCTGTGGGAAGTGATATCCACAAGGAGGTCCTGTGGATCAAGCTTACTCAACGCAAACCACCGATCAACGCAACGTCCTCTGGTGTTTTCCTGCGGTTGTAAGTCTGTGAACCCATGCATTGATAGATAATCTTATGTTTACCTAGTGTATTTAGACCAAAAGATTATAATCACATTCTACAACAATATTAGCCAGTAGCGGCCTGCAACAAGTTGACAGAGAAAGATGGCTATTCTGTCTGATATCGACCTCGGAGTCGTAAAACACATTCTAGCGTCTGTTTCTGTGGCATTCATCCTGACATTTGCGCTTCGCTCAGTCTTCTCATGGTATCGTTTGCGTCATATTCCTGGGCCTCTGCTTCCCAGCTTGACCAATCTGCCCCGCGTATTCTGGGTGAAAACGGGACAAAGTCAAAATTACCACAGACAACTACACCAGAAATATGGCGAGGTTGTTCGAATGGGTCCAAATATGGTTTCTATCAGCAATCCCGAAGTTATACCAATTCTGTATCCTACGCGTCCAGGTTTTCCAAAGGTGAGATATGAAAATAAAGAGTCTATCGGTTTCGCTGACTCAAACATGCGGGCAAACAGAGCGACCTCTATGCAACTCTTCGGCCATACTCACGCGACAACAATGGACTGAAAGTTGTTTTCAATACGCAAGACGAGGTATTGCACAAGCACCTCAAAAGCCCCATAGCACCTCTCTACTCCTTAACGAATACAGTCACATTTGAGCCCTTAGTAGATGAGGTACTTGTGTGCTTAGAGGAGCAATTGGACAAAAGGTTCTCGGGCACCGGAGCTCCCTTTAATTTTGGAAATTACCTACAATATTTCGCATTCGACGTGATGGGCACGTTGACCTTCTCGAAGAAATACGGGTTCTTGGAAAAGGGCCAAGACGTCCATGGAATATTGGCGGCTATCTGGAGTCATTGGAAGGGTTCCGCGGCAGTAAGTCTCTCAAGGTTCTGACACCCCGATCACCTCTAAGGCTGTGCAGGTTACGCAAATAACATGGGCCGATCCTATTGTGAGCCGCAATCGGTTCGTCCGCGCCTTTCGCAAGACAGGTGGTATGGCGATTATTGGCTTCATTGACACCGTTCTCAAAGAAAGGCTTCTAGAGAGGAGCAATAGAACCAGCAGAAATGTGAAATCTTTAGGTAGCACCGCCATTTCGAAGTCTCGGCACGTGGATTTCCTCGACCATTTCCTCACAGCCAAAGAAGACAATCCTGACCTCCCACCATGGTATGGTTTTCCCAAAAGGCCTTTTTTTTAGGCAAAGAGCTAACTTCATAGGGCTCCGACTGCATGGATGTTTTCCAATGTTCTTGCAGGATCTGACTCAACTGCGACAGTAATACGGACGGTGATGTGGTATGTCTCCCTGAATCCCTCTCGCTTGGCTTGCTATCGGCGCCCAACCAGATTTTCTGATACTAATAGCTCTCAGTAAGTTCAATGTGAATCGGTGGGGCTCAGGGATAGCTCCCTCTCAGATAATCCTAGGTATATTCCTATCAGCCGCAACGACTAATGGCGAAACAGATCATTTACTCTGCAACCCTGACACGCATGAGAATCTCTACGAAGAGCTTTCCGGCGCGGGCGTCTCAATGCCATATCCGAAGTGGGCCGAGGTTTCCAATCTGCCTTACCTCGATGCTTGCGTTCAGGAGGGAATCCGCTTACACCCCCCATTCTCGTTCCACTTTGAAAGGATCGTCCCGGCGGGTGGAATCGAGGTACTCGGGAAGTTCCTCCCGGAGGGGACTGTGGTTGGCGGCAACCCCTGGGTCACAAATCGCCATGAAGGAACGTTTGGTCCGAACCCTGATGCGTGGAATCCTGAAAGGTGGCTAGCAGGGGGAGACATGTACCGGAGAAAACTCGAGCAGATGCTTCTCACTGTATGTCACGTCACCTCGAACTTCCACTCTTGCGCTTCGTATTTGGCGGCTTAACGCTAATAATCGCATTAGTTCGGAGCGGGAAGACGTGTTTGTCTTGGAAAACATATTGGTATTCTCGAGTTGAAGAAAGTTGTCCCATTTTTGGTCTTGAATTACAAGGTAAGTAGTTTTTTTATGATAGCACAGACCGTCTACTTAGAGGGGAAATTAACCACTTCGTGAAATAGATGCAGGTAGTGGACCGTGAGGCGTTCAACGCCGAGAATGCTCTATTCTTCAAGCAGGAGGGATTCTTTGCTACGCTAGAGAGGCGTACATAAGATGTAGGTCGGTTAGTAACGCACGGTTTGGTTTGTGTTTACGAAGAAAATGACAAATCTTCCTGTAATTTGGTATCATAGAGATCAGTCTACCGTTCAACACGGTTCGAGGCAAAATTTTGTTACATATCTCAAATATCTCATCTCTCCTGCTGTTATCTTTCGCTCTTATGTCGCGTTCTTATCCCCCAAACATAATAATTAACCGAAGGACCTTGTGGATAATGATTGACGTAGTTGTTATTCCGGGGCTTGAAAAGTCCCCAACTGTAACCTTGCTCCATCAGCCAAGCTCGCCGGAGAGCGAACGATGCAGTGGATCGACGTAGTGTAACGCGGACAGCCTCCCAACGAGACAATGCGTTAGATACTGACTAATTCATTAGTATTACGCATAACGCGCAAGGAAAGCTGGCCCACCCTACACCGGCGTTTCGCTATATTGGTCGTAAAACCCCCCACTTCGTCAGCCGAGGTGTCCATATAATTAATTATATTATCTGAGTTAAGTTACTGCAAGTGATTTTCGTATACACTAGTTAGCGCTAGGTGTAGGCAAGCTACTCGTCAGACTATAGTAGAAATATATATATATTCAAACTTCATAAACCTTTTTAAGGCTTGACAGAATTATCAGTTATCAAGCAGTTACCTTGACAGCTAGTAGGGTTGTAGATTTAATAATCAAACTATGGGGTCTTCGGCCAACGTAGTCTTTTCACGGTTAATGTAGCGAAAAGCCGATATAGGTGGACTAGGAAAAGTTAAGGTCTGACAAAGCTGCCTCGCGTCTCGGCATATGTTAGGTTACCAAGTACAAAGAGGCCATTTTTACTAGTAGTATATGTGGAATGTCTCCACGTTTCTGCGGAGCATGCCTCAGCCGCAATGTGCGAACAGGGGTACAAATTTTGATGCCCCAGATTTACGCCGTCCGGCGTACACTACCCCGCCATTATCCTGGTCAGTATAACTCGATGTTTATGCTTAATTACTCCACTCTCTTTGATTCGTCCGCGTGGTCCATTGTAGATAGGTGGTCCTTACACTTGTGATCCGCGCGGGCGTCGTCTGATCCATGGTCTGATCTAATGGTCATATCCACATTGCGGAACTCTCTTAGCTCTTGGTGACTTCTTGACAGGAATACGATGACTTTCGCTTAACCGCAAGTATGATTGGTTATGCACGGAGGCTATGCTGCAGTAAGATGGGTCGGTGTATGAGGGTATCGCGTATGTAGATACCTAGTTCGTTTTATACACGTCTTGTCGCGTGCCGAGAACATACCTCCTTACTTCCCGGCCCGTCTATCCAATGGGTTCACTCAACTTGTTCATAAAGATCGTGGCGCAAGTCTTGTCAGCCTTTGGTTTTCTTTTAGGTAATTTGTGGATGAAATAATTGCCCAGGATAGTGACTACAAAAACACCACCAAAACGAAACGTACAAAAACGTAGTCGAATCAAGGATAGGTAATTTATATTCTGCTCGTATCGAATATTCTTTCGCCAGCTTGCGTTTCGACTCTACACTGCGTCAATAACGTCATAAGTACCGTACATTAGGGACAGCGGAAAATGCGCCACAGGTGTTCGCTTCCTTGATCCACCGTATTTGTCACATATCACACGGCGACATCAGCGGTATACTTATCATGTGTATTACCATTTCCAGCCGCTCGCTTCCCATTACCCGTGATGGCCATGAAACGGACTTAGCAACGCAGAAGCACTCGTCGGCACGGGCCGTTGGTTAACACGCCGCCAATCGCTTGACGGCTTGTGCTCAAGTGCTTCGTCGGCCTTAATTCGCGTTTCGCGTTTTCTGTATTAGCTGAGTCCCGCGAGCTACCTACATATCTGAAATCAAATGTAGGTAGGTATGGTTGGGGTAAGGACCCACGCAAACGGGGGTACCTAGCAAGCGTTGTTCAAATCCAATATATATATATATATATTGCCAGAGGATATCAGGCTAATTAGCCCGACTTCATTCTCACAAGAAATCAACTTTTATAGACTGCTTAAAGCAATCGCGACTATCCTAATAAACGACCACTACTAAACATAATTATTGTTTACAAGTGAATCATTATATGATCCAGCCGTAGTTATAATATAACCTATTATGTAGCAATACTTCTGGCAGTATTTACTTAGTACGTATATGTTCCCACTCAAAAATCACGGTCTGATGCTTGACTAGGACCCCCTCCCCGGGTCCCCCTTCCCCGGCTAGCTACCGACACTGAATAACCGTCTTAAATAAATTTTGTATGCGGGTACCTAGTAAAGATATCCCAGTTCGTGTATCACCTTTGCATTAACTTTCCTGGCTGAACTTACCGCATAAGTACCACCCGACCACATTCCAGTACACTAGGTTCAACCCTGGTGTGCATCTGCATCGTAGTTATGTAAGAATAGATGGAGGGGGATGTATCATAGTGAAGTGCGTTAATGCGGTTCTACAGCATTTCAACTCTCGCATTGCGGAATTCTCGTTTTTAAATGAATTCGGGTCTAACAGAATAGAGCGTGACATAACTAACATCAAGCCATTTAGAACTCAACAATTTCTCGTTTTAAATCTAGTATACCTATACTCATAGTCCACCAACCCAACATCACACTACAGATTGTTTCGACTGGGGGCGCTTAAAAATACTGTGTCTAGACAGAAATAATTCTATGGGTCAAACTATACACATAGAAGGGTTTCACAAGAGACGCTACGGCCTCACTATTTCCCATTCTTAATATCATCCGAAATCTTCTCGGCGAACATGTCTAGTTAGACGTTAGTCAGATCTGGGGTAGGGAATCAATTTGGTTTTGTAGTAACTTACACACAGAGGATTGCGGGAGACCTAATTTCGTTAGCAATGCACTACCGTTGAGAGATATGTAGAGACAAACATACCAGGAGGAAGGAATGGGAAAGCAGAGGCATCAATAACGCGCACTTGATCGAGAGGTTAGCATCGTCGGGTTTGTAACGGATTAGAGACCGAAACCTACGTCCTTTGACACCGTAAACACGAGCATGGCTGTCGACCACGGCAAGAGGGTCGCTGGCCTTGCCCATCTTGTTGCTTGCGGAAGGGTGGGAAATGCTGTTGTAAGCCTTCATGAGATGCTCGTAGATCTGCTCATCGGTCTCCACGCTCGGGCCTGGGTAATACTCATCGCCAATCTTGATGTCGGCTAGGACCGGTGCCTCAAGAATCTGGCGTAGGCGCTTGAACCCGCCCACAACAAGCTCAATATCGTGTTTGGTGGTGAGCCAGTTAGGGTTGATCAGTGGAGGGTCTTGCATTGAAGGAGAGCTGATGGTTACGGTTCCTCGAGAGGTGGGACATTGAATTGTGGCAAGCAGCGATGCGTACATGTATCCGTCCATTGGTGATGATGGTGCGGGCGTCCAGAAATCGGTGATGTAAGCCGGGATTGTCGAAAACATGAACTCAGGCCAATCAGCAGGAAGCTTATCAAGTATAGCGATCGTGTCATTTGAAAAGCTTGCTCGAATGTCATCGGGCAAGTTTTCGAAGGCAACGTAGTCGGCACCAGGGCTAGCGTATGGGCCTGTGCCATTCTTATTCCATTGTTCCTTGGCCTTGAGACTGTTGTCACCGTACTGAAGAGACGTGAAAGTATCGACATTGACACGATAGCCAACGCCATAATAGACATGGTCGTTCAAATTTTGACCCACGCCGGCACGGTCCGCGACTACTGGAATACCATTCTTCTTGAGAAGCTTGGCGGGGCCAACACCAGAAACCTGCAAGAGTTGTGGCGAATGGAAAGCACCACATGCTACGATCACCTCCTTGCGAGCCTTCAGGTTGTACGTTTTACCATCGGTGGTGACCTTCACACCGATCGCCGTCTTGTTCGTGTCGAAAAGAACTTTCTCTCCACGGGTGAGGTCATATATTTTCAAGTTCTCCCGAGATTTGAAGGGCTCAAGGAACGCAGTGGCAGCAGACTCGCGATGACTGTTTCTAGGGTTGATGGTGCTAACAGCCCAGGACGAGCCTAACAAGTTACCGTTAATAAAAGCCACAGTGTTCTTCAATCCCACCATATCCACTAAATAATTTAAAATTAGCAACTCTGCTCAGCTCCAATGAAGAGCTTCAGGGTCATTTACTCGCTTTAGCGATCCAAGTAGACCAGGGTGAGGCGAAACTGGTGTATGAGAGATCCAGCAATCCACCGGTGGGTACTAGATCTTGATCATAAGATGGCGTGGAATTGGCTAGCCTCTCATCGGCGAGTTTTGTAGTGAAGTTCAAACTTTTATAATAATACTTTTGGACTTGATCATATGTGTAACTTTGATCTCCAACCTCATCTGCCCACACTTGCATTGCTCCATAGGAGCTGTGTGTGTAAAGCACTATAAAATGCGAATTAGCATGCCGCTTGTATCTACTCCATTCAATAAAATCAGGGTCTATTTGGTGGTTCGACAGACGATGAAAACGTACTGTAGTGCAAGTTCGATGAACCTCCCAGCTATCATTAGTCAGCGGGTGTTTATTCAGTAGCCTTGCGCGATGCTTACTGATTTGCCTCGAGCAAAGTGAACGCTAATATTACCGACTCCCTATCTCGACCGTTAGCATAATGCCTATTCCTAGGGTTTCAGAAGTTTAGGGGTCTAACAGCTTGTGGTGTGGTGATAAGTCCCCATTCCACAGCAGGGTTCGTTGCATTCGCGGATTTTGCGTTGTAGGCAGAATCATATGCAGGAACCTGGCTTTCGTTACCTGCCACCTTTTCAGACCAGGTACCAGCTTCGACGAGAGCAACTGATACAGAAGGGTCCTCTGTTAGCCGTGAGGCTGTCACACTGCCACCAATGCCGCCTCCAACGATAATATAATCATACTCAGCCTCATAAGTCAGAGGTTCTGGAACGCAACCTGCGCTGGCAAGCAACGAGGCAACGGCAACAGCTACAACGCCAAGCCTTGCTGTCATTGTCAGTGGTATTTTGACGACGACTATGGAAGGTAAGGAAGATCGCAGCTTGATGATTCGAAACTAGAGCAAGGCGCCTGATCTATATATCGACCAAATGCTTCGAAAGACCTCGAAGGCGCCATAGTAAATTCCCAGTCTTATTGGTATCTCTTTTGTGCCCAGCTAAGCCGAGAATGGCCCCAGAAGGATTCGATTGAGTAAAATTTTCACGATCAAACGATCGTACCACGCACATACGCACACGAACCCCCGTTTCTAGAAGGATGGCTTTGCAGTACCTACCTCGGCGAAAAGTCCCAAGAGACAACACCATGAAGCGAGCTACGGTATAGGTCAGGGGTTGACCTGGGAAGGACCCGTGGTGATACTAATAGCCGAGTCGTAGAATCTATCCGTGCTTACGGCAAGGGGATGACACAAAATGATACGAATTACAAATTGGCGTTACTAGAATGCCTAGAATTCCAAGGTTGCGTACGTGGGTAGTGAGTGTCACTCTTACCGTAAGTAGCGAAGCCAAAAATGCAATATAGGAGACATATGAAGGAATCTAGTGATGTTCATCGGGAAAGGCTCCGACATAATTTGATTACTAGATCTAGTGTATACCAACATAGAAGTACTAGCCACCAGAGTTGCTTTCTATGGCCTATAACATGTAGTTAGGACTGACTTCTTTACTTTAAGTGAGTAGCTCATGCATAACTATTGCTAACTATAATTAAACCATGTCCAACCGTAGAAGACGGTAATTCTGACTATTATACGGCAGACGATGAGGGCAAATTACACATGATTCTGTCGTGCATACCTACCCCTCTTCTGATGAAGATCTTTTTGTGATAGATAGCATCCATATCAGACGATTAATTTCTTCCGCACAGCGGAGAACCAGCACATTAGTTGTCTGTCGTTCACTTACTTTTCAACATGCCTAGGTCGACATTGCAGTGCATGCCAAGAACCGTGTCAAATTTCGGAGTCCGGAAAACCGGGTATACTCCACTCTTCAGACGGTTGTCCGAACCCAACCGAGCCACGAGCGCAGATCGCCACATGGTCAAGGACGTCGTCTGAGTGGATGATGAATGCAAGGCCAAGGATTGGGTCCGGGGAGGGGCGTTATACACTCGCCAATGCTGCAGCGAAAATTACAACCATTCAGCTAGCTTTTTATCTCCCCGATGTGGAGCGCTTAAATAAGCCAAGCAAAAACACAGGCGTCTAATGGAGTTAGCTTTCCGCTCAGCCTAACCTGACAAGTCACAATAATAGTAAACAAGGGGATAAACAACCCGACGAAAGACATCGGTAGTAAGGTTGATACTGCTTATACGTACTGATGTACACTACGGAGTAGTGCCGAACTTGGTTGGAATAACCAAGTGTAAATAAAGTAGGTATTGGAATTCACAAAGGAAAAAAGGCAGTCCCGAGTCACAAGAAATCGGCACATTCAGCAAAGAAAGAATTTCCACATACTTACTGAGTGTTTGCTTTCGTAGAGGAAGGAAGAAAAGGAAAGTGAGGAAATATTTCCACGAAGTATAAATTCGTAATTTTTTATGTAGCTAGCCAGGGTACTTTTCTGGTTTATTTTCCTCCGAGTTTAGTTTCTCAGGGCATTTACCAATGTGAAACCACGACTTAAGAATTCATAGTTGCCGTTTCTATGTCTGACTAGCACTCAAACAATTGAGGGCATACTCAATATTAGCTAGTGCAAGGCAACTTTTAACATCTCGAACTAACGTAACCTGTTCGGTTCCTTCTAACCGAAGTATATAAGTAACTGCAGACACCAAGGCACATAACCTTTAGTGACATTTCTACTGTTGCTGGTAGGTGAACGGTATAGTGCTACAGTTCTGTTATTTGGCATAACTCAGACTAAAACTCCATGTAATCCAAGAAATATGGTTATTCTTGTACATATCACGGCTACTAGTTCTAACATCAATATAGATACACCTATTCCTCTGCGGGTGTAGATCATGAGGCTAGCAAAAATACAACGTATAACACATGGGTAAGTGGAATCAGGGCTCTATCTATAGTCTCTCGACCTAGTATAAATTGGAGGCATTATTGTGGTAATTATTTTGGGATATGTTGTTCATTTTAGCTATGATAACGTTAAACTTAACTAGCCCCTCAACAGTCCTCTTATTTCTTGCTTATGATAAGCTTCACAAATGGAGGACATTTAATCATAGACAATGGCAGATAGCAATCAACCATACATAGGATTATGAATCTTCTTGTTGCGCAAAGGTTACAACTCTTTTAGTATCTATCACTAAGTATTAACAAGGTATGTATATACTACTTCTTTGTTCGTAACAATTAAACTAGCCTAATAATACTAGCCTAGCATACTCAGCAATGAGAATTATGTTAGTATAAAAACAGAAGAAATATCATTGCATATGTTCCTATTGATTTTTGTCACGTCACGAAAGGCCACATCGTACGTTGCATTATGTCTAACTTCAATGGATGTTCAACTATCAAAGGTTTAGCTAGCAACCCAAAATACAACACCCGTTCGACATTAGGGACGGGATACCTGTAGACTAAAGGTCTGCTGCATGACTTCAAAATATTCCAGCGTGAGCCTCGACAACTCAGCCTTAGCCCACTATGTCCGCAACTACTTGTCACCATTCAAGTTGTGTTTCAATTTCGATTAACACAGACAACGACAGAATTTAGCCTCCAGTAAAGGAGCCAGCCAATAATATACTTACTGTCCCGATTCAGGGCATGGATCGGCGATATGAACTAAGTATAGTAGTAGGTAAGTCCGGCCACCCTGTGAGGCGATACCCTATCACCACCACGTGCTACAAAAGCTAGGAGCAACATTATTTAAGGCACCTACTTCTTTGGGTATGCACTGGTAAAGGTACATAAGTCGCCACAAGATGCAAAAATAGTATACCTAACGCTAATGCATTGAGAAGATCTACCGGGTAGCTTGTGAGATCAGTGCTGCAGCCCTACGCACCATCCGGGGTCTTTATAGTTCACAAGGTTTGACTATCAAGACTAGAAGAAAGGTTAGAAGATCCCTTACCCACGATCCATATTCTTTCCCACTCCGGTCTCGACAGCACACCCAGCTTCTCGGATCATCGTAGCTACGAGTACAGTAACCTGGCGGAGATACTGTAGATGTCTACCCAATCTACGGCAGTCATTCCCGGACCTCACCACAGAATGGCTCGGCCGTCAATAGTCAGCTATTCAGCCCTCGCTTAATGGAGACAGTTGCAGGCCTCGCTAAGGTCCGAGAACCGATAACTGGTTGTATATATAGATCTAGCATTTCCGCCTTATTGCCGAAGGCTTGAAAGAAGCCATGGGCCTTCTGATACCATAGAAGATTATTTGTAATACGACACCTACTGGTGAGCTATTGGTCTTCGCTAGATAGTTCATTTATGGCTATCTCCTCCAAGCACTTACTTAAGCCCTTGTTATAACTCTATTGCCGCTGCAGGCTATACACGACTAAACATTTGTTTGATGCAGCTATCTACCAGTCATTCTCTAGGGTGCAGACATAGCAAATTACGTCTATTTACAAATGTCATTGTATCTACCTTGGCTTAAATTTTTCACTGGAATCGACTGGCACAAGACAGATGAAGATCTTTTCCAAACACAAGAGGAGTGCCATTTTTCATATTTTTAGTCGATTCGTCTTTCAGACGACCCTTTATTATTACTGTTATTCATATGTTCATTCGTTTAGCTGCTCCCTGATCCAAGAACCCCAGGAACTCCTGTCGACTACATGTAGCGATATATGATAAGAGGAGATGAAGTGTCAGGGTGCTATATCATATCTACCGTATAGGAGTAGATAATATATATATATATATATATGGGTGACCCCCTTAGATATCTGGGAAGTTCAGGATTCAATTGGCCACTCACCCAATTAAGCCCCAATTACGGCCTACCTATGACCTATACACTACCTGACTGCAGATGAGTCTATCTATTCACTCTGGGACCAATACACCTCACATGAAGGCACATCTAATAGCACATTCTCAAACAGTAATCATGGTGAACTACATTGAATAGCCTACAACAGCGAGTACGAACATACAGTTCGAGTATTTCATATTGTTCCCGTATCCAAGTGTGTAATTTGCCTCTGCCGTCTCCAAATAGGACAGTGAACCTTCGGTTTATTGTTGGGGACTAACCATACCTCAGCTGGTGACTAGCCGGCTTTCAGAGCGCACTGCTTGAACAGGGATCCTTGGGTTAGTACCACCGGTTGTTTATTTATTTTTTCTTTTCAAAAAAACCCCCCAAAAATTAATAATAACAGTAACTGTACGACCTACGAAGGCGATGAATCAAACAGCATCCCCGCAACTATTCATCGTAACCGCTTATGCAGACTTCTGCAGCAACCCAAGCGTTAGGGAAAGGGGCTACAGAGTAAATAGAAGGGCTATGATAAGAGGTCAAATAAGCAGTATGTAGCAGACAGACGGGGCAAATATATATCACCAGAGCAGCCACGTCAACACCTATGATGGCTCTCGCATTCCTCCCTTGTATTAAAGTTACCTGATCAAGCATATTTCCTTAGGAATTGAAAGTGAACCTTGTTCCAAGGCCATGGCTCTCGCCATCAGGCAGTGAGGTGAGTAGTTTAGACAGACCCGACACGACAGCGCAGAACAACAGTGCCCCTGCCGTACCTCTACTACGTATTTCGCTCGCTCCATATCCAGACTTCAAGAACACTGTCGTCTTCCCTAGAAGCATTAGTAATACGTGTTTCTTTTGCATCTCTCCTTGACTACACAGACTCCCACAGATTCAGCCAGACTTATTCCAAACTTCAAATAACGGCCGCGGCGAAGCCACGCTCGCAATCTGATCGTCAGCAACGCATAACCAAAACAATATCTATATTCTTCGCTAAGAATCCCATAGTACGAATGCCCCCTCGAGAGTTCAATGCCAGTGATAATATGTAGCTAATGTCTCTAACGCTAGCTAGTTATACCTCAGATAAGCCCAACCAGATGAGCCTTAAAAACGCAGCAGACTATTCGCACGAACCCTATTTAATTGCTAGCTAGGTACGTGTGTATGTGTGTGTGTGTGTGTAAAAGACGTCGGGCGTCGTTTCCTAGCCGAAGCCTGTTCGTAGCGAGGGGCCATAACATCACTTTCTATAGGATACAAAAACGTTTTATATATTGTGAACAAAGGCCCACCTATTGAAGAGTTCTAGGATTCTCGCGCAACGCAAATTGATAGGACTAGTGTAGCGGGTTCATACCCCCTAGACCCAAGAAGAACCATCAAACACAATACCAAGATCGCCCAAGTGCGTTGATCAAGGATACATTCATTAGGACTGACTAATTAGTCTGAAGTGAGTCATGGCGTTCGTTTCGGTTCTGAACTCAAATCGTAACGTTGCTCAAATCCAGTAAAACAGGTGACAGAATCGACTCAGAACTCTCCCATGCACCGGATCCGACCCCACCATAGGACCCTATTCCACCTCCCAAACCATGGATATTCAACTGTACAAGGAACTAAAGCCGTGAAAGTGAAGAAAATGATGGAGGGTATCGAGGCGCCCACACTCTACAACCCCATCCAAACCCCAACGCCGAAAAAATACAGTACCCCCTTCAAACTTGGTGCTGATGGAATCAGGAGGCTGGCTTGTATATAACTCTTGCGACAGCTCACAAAGACGAAAAGCAGAGTGCTTCTCGAAGTCTTTGAAGTGTTCAAAGTAATTATTGGAGCGCCAACCACATCGAGGACAAGCAATCTCATCAGATATGGTTTCACATCTCCATGCGAGCAGCGATATCCTCACTCACACCCCTTACAGAATGAAGGGCCAAATCGTCGCCCTCACCCTCACTCTCGCTTTCTGCGTACTGATCGCTTTCTTCATTTTCGGGAGACGAGTCCCTTAAGGGATCAATATCAACGTCATCATCGGGATTCCAGATTTCAAGGCCCGGTTCATCATCCTCATCATCGTATTCATCTTCATCGGCGATGATACGACCAGCAAGGTGATCTCCGAGCCAAAATCTGGCGCGCTTATTTGCGCCAAAACTACCAGCCAACGGAGCGGCATGACGTTTCGTGTTGCAGTTACTCCCTCGTCTGTGTGGCACCAGTGCAGGAGAGTTCATCACAACCGGTAGGCCCCTGACGTACAAGTAGGCAACCCTCCTCATCTTCTTATTGAAGAAGAAGTAGTGCAGGCGCCATATTGCAGCCTCGTCGCCGTCAAAAGGATCATCCGGAGGTTGATATGAGAAGACGGTGCAGTCTTTCAGTGTCATCTCTTTATCAAGCATATTCCACATATGGGGACCCCAAGCAGGGCTGTTCACAGGGAAGGCGCCTGCCACCGTCGCAGCGGAGGGCGAGTTACCATAATCACGATACAGGGAGACCATATTAGGCGAGAGGAGTGACGTTCCTTGCGGACGAACACTGTTTAGAGTGCTATCAACGCTAGCCATGACGTGACGGAGGTTTTTCTCGCGACGGAAATCCGTCGGACGTAGGACATGCGAAAAGTCGTAGTCCGGATGGCTAGCGTTCAGTGTCGCAATGAGATAGGCGAATGTCCGTCGGCTCGATGTCTCACTTAGTGGACCGAAAGGACTGGAACGCGATAAGTTCAGCGATCCGGCCATTTCCTTTCGCTGTGGAGGAGACAAAGAAGCGCCAAACTTGAGCAGTGCAGCATGCTGCGATTCGAGGGAACACTCAATCGACTTGTACAACTTCTTATCGGAACCGGCGGCTTTCGTAGTATATAAATCGCACCCACCGGTTACCTTACAATCGGGCGTGCTGAAATTCAGCGCCGAGGTAATGACGTCGAAATCGCGAAGAGGTAAGAACTGGGCGTGACGTAAAAGTTAGCATGCCGCGCACATCAGAGCTCGCATACTACTATGATCTACGAAAAGAGACGAACCTTCATTGTGAATAGTTGCTATTTGAATTTCCCCCGAGATGGATCAGAGAGATGGCGCACGCGATGTTGAGGTAGACTGACCAGGTTACCGAATGCGCTACGAGAGTGGAGGGTGGAGCGGAGCGGTCGGATGACGTCGCGTGTTTGGGGATAGGCGGTCAATTGATGGATGTATGAGTTCGAAGATAACAACAATCCCCAGCGTCGAATCAATGGAGCGCGGGACTGAGGCTTGGAGCCGAATGTGGAAATGGAATGCTATGAAAGAAATGCAATTGTCTTATCCCGACCAGAGGAGTCGTCATGTGGCGTGTACTATAATGCGTTCCTGCGACGTTGGTTACGAAGCGGAACAATGTAGACGAGACAAAAGTCCGTCTAGCAGTCACCGAGATAAGAGCGCATCATGCGGTGATACCTACGAACGATAAAGGTGTTTATGGGATAGACAGCGTCGTTGAGAACAAGGGCATCGGTCGGTAGTTGTAGATTGGAAGGTTTGGCACTGCTAGCCAGAGGAACAACGGGCGCGCAGGATGGGCTTACATGATGGGATGGAACGAATGGATGGATGCTAATGTGGACGCTTCGATTGATCAGGTGCTGCCGCTGTTTGGCTGCTTGACAGCAGTCTAAGCCCCAAGATGGGGGCACCTGGGCTCCCTCGCACCTACCCACTCGACCGTCTCTGGCCCGCCAACTTCCAACGCGGCCATGGGAGGTTGCGCCAAGACCCGGCCGGTCGCGGGCTGCTTCCAACCTTTCAACCTGCCTACGGTTCATGCCCCTCCACCAGCACGATAGCCTCCACACTAACATCCTGCGAAATGACGACAGCTAATTGGATGGTCGCTCATCCGAAACTCACGAATCAGACAACGTTAACACACCACGAGCAACAGCAAGACTCCTCTCGCATCAAACCTTACCCACTCGACGCCGGCGTAATAATGATGATGTAAAGTTAGAACCTCGACTGCTCTTAGATCCTCGCTATCGCCTCCTCCCCCCCCCCCCCCCCCCCCCCCCTTCAAGAATCGTGAGCGAATGATTTAGCTTCCTCGTGGATAATGTCTCTCTGGGCCACTTTGGTTGGCTAGTTGGCTGGCTGGCTGGCTGGCTGGTTGGTCTATCGGCTTGCGATCTTTCCCAAGCCTACATTCGCGGTCAATACCCCTTCTCGTACAACCCCTGCCCCCGTATGTGCGCTAGGTAGCCGTCGTATGTTCGGATGGATGCTTTATCTAGAGAAAAGAAGAGCTGTGGGTGCGACATCCGACTCGTCTCGCCTTGGTGTTTTGAGCGATCAAATAATCCCAGCATTTCTAAGATTCGTCTCGATTTCGTCCATATTCTGTGAATAATGCTAAATGAGTAAACTTGCAAATGCATAGACTTGATACCTTCCCGTCTTCCCATACGCCGTGCAGTCAATCAACCAATCGATGAGAGCCCATATTTGCTTGCAGTAGTACATGGATATTCGTTACATGATCCGTGTTACTTCATCCTCGACCTGCCCGAAAGAAAATGCGCGTCAGTGGTCCGAAGACATTCCGGGGACGCACGAGGGATATATAACCAAGACACTACCCAAGTAGAAACGAACAAGGCAAATCTGCTTACCTCCAAATCTTCCAATGAATCCTGTTGCCCAATGCAGCGTAGGACATTCTTTTTACTGCTCTCCTGGAGCTCACCGGCGAGCAGTATCTCGTCAAGGATATAATATGCCTTGGTAAAGGAGAAGATGATGTCGAGTTCGCAGACATTGCCATAGTATTTGTCCATCTGTTCAACGTATCGGTGGATGATCTCGAGGGTAATCAATTCGTTATCGTCGGACGAGCAACCGGCGATAAAAAAGAGCGAGGCATAACGGCGGTAGACGATCTTGGTATCTAGGTCAGGAGTCAGGAAACTGCCGTGATAGTGTCGTTTAAGCGAGAAGCGAACCTTTGTACTCGAGGAAGTTACACATTCGAGTTCGCCTAGCAAGGACCAGCTGGGAGACGTCCTTGACGATCTTCGCCTTGTCCCTGGGAGACAGGGTGGTGAACCATTTCGCTAGGCGCTGAAGATGGTGGAATTATTAGCTCCAAAGCCGACGCTGTCATCAAACAGGCGCAAAGGGGTTGAGATATCATACCACTTTGCCCTGCCGGGACAGCAGGATTAAGTAGCTATTATTGGTTTAGTCCTAGAGGTCTGGGAGGACGACTCGTCAGAGGCATACTTGATAGCCATGATGATGTGTTCACATCACCAGGAGTGTACCGGGCTTCGAATGAATTGTGGTGGTTTGCGAGAAGAGGTAGTAATCGTAGTTGGCATGAAGTGTAGATGAGAGAGCCTCTTGGATGTGTGCTGTGATGGGCTTATCTGGTTGTAGGAGCAATTTCTGGGTTGGCCACGAGCGCCTGGACTGCCAGTTGGCGAGCCCACATGTAACAGCTGTTACGAACTCCTAGCAGCTCGAAACGGACTGCTTTCCGTTGTTCCCTCTTTTCCCTCTCGCCCTTTTGCACAGCAATAGCATTTCCCCACTTAACACGGCTGCCGTATCACATTCGGCCGCCTGCATGTACCTCTGCATTTGCATGTTCTTGCATTCGATGCATTACAAAACAGATGACCAATCACACATGCGGGGACCACCACTTCAATCCGGGTGAGATAACGTCAGTTGAACCCTCGATCGTATCACCATGTGGTTTGCTCCCTACCTACTATTGAGTAGGTATTCTCACCTGTCTGCTACAGGGTGCATTGGTACCAGTATAGGTAGATCGAGAGATGACAACATCTCACCAAGTCATAGCGTGCTGTGGCTGGGCTGGCGTTTGTACCCAGGACTATGATGCCCACCTACTGAGAGACAGTCCGTGGGGGTCTCGTCTAGAAGTCGTTCGAATGCCCCATCTCCCGGCCCTTTCGACCTGCCTGCCTGCTTCCCTTCGCCCAACTGATGTTGCAATCTCGGTTGATTATTAACTGCACTCACTGCGCCTAGCTTACCAAGTACCCGCATTGTGTCTGTTCGTCCCGCTCATTACCAATATTGAGGGCGCGGACGGCGGCGTGTTGGCCACGCTAACGAGATCGCTCTTCATCGCGCTGAGCTTAGCTTCTCCCTTCCCGCCTTCGCCAAACCCCACCTCGTAGCGACCGACTCGGGGATATAAATAAAAGTATTCATTTTTTCCCATTCCTCCAACTTGCCGCTGGTTCAGTGTTATATGCTTGCCGATTCATTCTTGTTTCCCTCATAGTCGTATACCCTCGGACTCGCCAACGGCGCAGACATTTTGGTTCCGACCTATCGTCCAACCCGCACGCTCCCCCACTGCTTCTGGAGTCACCAACCATGACGCGGATAGTGCTATCAACCGGCAACATTATTACTGGTGGCCCCTCTATCATCCGAAAGCCCGGCACGGCGAGGTCCAATCTCGAGTTAACAAATTCACTGAGGAGTAACTTCCAAGCTGCACAGCAAGACTATGCCGCTAGTCTCGTAAGCAGCAATGGCAAGCCGCATGAAAATGGACATGCAGTGAACGGAAACAGCCGGCCGACGATAGATGCCTGGACTGCGATTGAAGATTCTGTATTGTATGTGCCGCGCATCGACTGGTCGGCCGCTGGGTTACAAGAAGATCGTGCACAGTACGAAATCACCCTCAAGCTGTTTTTCCTGCCAACCGCACCGGTGGCAAAGCGCACACAGTACATCGACGAGGCATTACGGCTGGTAACAAAAGAGCTCCGAATAGAGAACGTTGACCTTCTGATCGTGTCGTTTCCCGGCGTGTCCTTCGAAGGCGACTGCGAATGGCAGGCAGATAAAATAAATGCGACCATGGGGAACGACGAAGAGGAGGTCATGACGTGGGCTGCATTGGAAAGCCTGTACGAGCAGGGGAAGGTTGGTCGGCTAGGCATTGCCGAATTCGGTACCGAGAAGTTGCAACGATTCATCAACCAAGTCAAGGTCCGGCCAGCCGTCGACCAGATCAACATCAAAGACTGCTGCAGCGTCCCTCCGCCCTTAACAAAGCTGGCCAATAGCGAGGGCATCGAACTGTTTACTCACGGTGACTGCACCGATATACTACCTAGTGGTACCTTACGAGAACTGCTAGGACATGGCGCACGGGGTGCCGGCATCCTCGCCGACGATGAAAAGGCGCAGAATGGCCTCCGAGGCAATCTCATTCCTCAGTGGGTAGCCAAGTATACCGCTTTCGTCAACTATAGAGGCGTAATCGAGAACAAGGGTTATTTTGCGGGGGCCGAGTTGGTACACGCATAGAAACCAACTACATGTTGCATCACCAAATAATTTTTCCCAAGCACATGCTGGATTATGTGCGCGTAATTTTTGATCATAATGGCGTCGAACAGGTTGCATAGAATACATCCATTACTTACCTAAGGAGTTATGGCAATGACAAGTGCGCATTACAATATCCCATCATGATTTTTGAGTCTTGGCTTGCTTCGCATCGCGCAGTCCTGATAGATTTAACCTAGCATGCTTCTCTTCCGGCCTCGCATGCGGACGTCTTCTAGCTTTTTGAGCACTACGGGGGCCTGTTTGAACGCTTCTCTGTACGCGCTCTCAAGGAGGGCAGTGAACAACGCCTCTGCGCGGGGATGTGTGCTAGCGAACGCTCTCTCCAGCACGTAAAGATCCACGGCGCGATCCTCGTCGGATACACTCTGGCTGGCCAGTCCAAAATCAATAATCACAATCTCGCCTTCCAGCAGCCCGTCGCCGTCCGCACCGTGCCCATTCGCAGGCTCCCTGCCCCTTTCCCACGGCCGCAGCATCATATTGCTTGTCGTCAGATCTCCGTGCACAATGCCGACTTTGTGCATGCGTGCGACGGCGGCGCCTATACGCCGTAACAACGCGACTAGATCTGCATCCGCCTCGCTTGTGCCTTCGACGATCGCATCGCCCGTCCGCCCTTCGGCGCGCTCGGCATCACGCCGTCGTCGCAGCCACTCGTTGATGGCGGCGCGTACAGGGCCGCCCGTGACCCATTCCATCATGAGCCATCCCGCGCTCTCGTCGACAGCATAAACGGTGGGGACGGGCACACCTTCACGGCGGCATTTGGCGAGGTTGCGGGCTTCGGAGAGGATGCGGTGACGTGTGAGCCGGGCATCGAGCACGGGATGTCGCCACGGCTTCGGGGGGCGGTATTTCAGCGCACAAGGGATAGAGGGGAGGAGGTATGTCGACTTGTATAAGCGGCCTTCGGCACCTTGCGCGATGAGCTCTGGCGGGGTGGACGAGGGGTATTGCAGGATGGCGGGGAGGGGGAATTGGTGGGCGGCACTGTCGGCTGCCATGTTGGTGTGCGATAGAGATGCTGGGATTATGTATCATTCAAGTCATAGCATTGTGTTTCGTTCTCTCGAGTCGGAAGCGTGGCCGCAGCCCAAGGCTGTGAGCGAAGGCAGGAGATTGGCTCGTCGAGGCTTTTTTCGCATGACAAAAAGCTGAACTGTCCCGCCATCTGATCCAGGTACCAGGTGTCTGTCTACGCTAGTACCCCCTTAGGTACTTAGGTAGCCTAGCTGACAGTAGGCGCTAGTAGGCAGGCACAGAGGCATACTAAGCACTGTCCAGCTGTACCTAGGCACAGCAGGCATAGGTACCCCATTCATTGAGGTGGCCGCAGCGGGAAGGCCCAAAACCGCGCGACAAACACCGTGAAATGGCTTTCAGCTCCGCGACGCTACAATTTAGACGTGCATGATTTCCAGTGGAATGCATGATAATCCCGTCTACATCATGTACACGGAGGGAGGCTATGCTAGAACTGCTCTGTAGGACCGAACTAGTACACGTGGGACGGCCGCAATTAATTATAAACCTTCCCCTCTTCGCCATCAGTGCTTCGGTGGTGTTGCTCCCCAATCGCTTGGACTTGCAAGTGCTCAACCTCAACATTTCCAAAACACACCGCTCCCAAGAGTGCGATGAGCGATCCTGGCGGCCCGAGCATCGCACGATACCATTACTGTACTAGGCGTGCTACATTCGACAACAGGTGACCTGTCGCCATCGCAGGCGTTGTGTCTTCAGGGACCATGCCTCTCCGTATGCATCCTGTGCCCCATCCGGGTGCGTTAGAGGGAGCCTAGCAGAAGGACGGCCGCATCTCCCTGCAAATCGATCGTGGGATCTATGCTCGTTTTGTGGCCTGCGACATTTACTTACTGTGCTGCGTGGTTATTGTGGTACATGGGCACTGCAGCCATGGCCAGGCACAAACGACCTAGCAACTAGATAGTATTAAACGGCGAGGTTCCCGTGGCTTGTACGACGACAATCGCCATTCCAGGGAGCTGGCTGGCTGGGTGTCTAGGCTAGGCAAGCGGGCAACGTATGTCATGTCCCAAGAAGAGTCGCATTTCGCCCCTCTCGTCTGAGCCCAACCAACCAGCCACCCCGACCCGGTCCCGGGCCAGAACCATCCACTCTCGCGCACGCCAGCACATCTGCACTGAAAAGGGGAGTGCTGAATGTCGCATTGGTCGCCTCGTCCCCTCTCAGCCAGGACCGTTGGCGAACTCTCCATCTGCCAAACCACCCAGCCGTAGCGCCCTATTCTCCTCTATGGTCCTCTATGCATTATGGCGGAATCCTCCTCCTCGCTGCTGTGGACCACAGTCCTGTTTGTTAGCGCTCTTTCGCTGGCACTCGGCGTCATCGCCCTGATCACCACCACCTACACCCTCGCATACATCGCCGCGCCGCGCGAGGTCACTACCTTTGTCGACGCCGTCGACTGTTCTGTACAGGAAAACGAAAGCTATGACAGCGATGTCGCCAAAGTACCGCGATTGGAGGATAAGGTACGCCTGGGCCGACTTTTGCGCGAGATCCAGAAACAGGGTGATGATTTGCGCGAGGATCTGAACCGACTGGTAGTAGAAGAAGGCGGAGCAACGTTGCGCATAAGCGCTCGTATACTTTGGGCAGGCCACAGGAAACAGTTGGAAGAGCGCGTACGCCGGCTAGATATGTTGCGCATGCGATTCCTGGTTGTGTTTATGGGAGTCATCACAAAAGCGGCGGGCGAGCGCGCGCAGAGTGCCGCAAGAACAGCACCCAGACACTTCGAACAAGCCATCCCGCCAGCTCCGCCGCCGCCGCCGCCAGTCCCTCGACTAGCCATAAGCAAGTCTCACACGGAACCCCATCGGCCGAAACCACTAAGACGACTTTCGACGGAGCCTGTGGGCCAGGGCGACAAGACGCCGCATACACAGAGAAGCGGTTGGTTCGGCGTCATCGCCGAGTTGCAAAGATCGCCCGTACTGCGTCAGCGACATGCTTCCATCGAGGCGGCCATGCGATCGCCTCCACCCATATCCCCGATTGGGAGTCCATTAGCGGCACTAAGGCCTATGAATGCGACGCCAATACCCGAATCGCTCCAGCTATAGCGACGCATGCATCAAGCAGTTCCTTTACACTCATGACGCTGACACGATTCCGACGCGGCAGTGATGACACCAAATGGCTGTGCCTCTGGCAACTCCTCTGGCAGCTTGTGGACACAGACTGGCACACTTTATGCCCCGATAAACCGAACGATTTATGGCCTCACGATGAAACGAACCATACACAAAGTATAAAGACTCTAATCTTCTTTCACGATAATGGGTATCGCTGCTGGTGGTCTACGGAATGGTAGACACGGCCTGGCTAGACGATCAACGGATCTCTCGACTTTTCTCCGTCTGAAACACTCGCGCCATTAAAATTTCCTAGGTGTTTAATGGTCTCTTCATTTCATTGGATGATACCCCCTTATTTTTCCCGCATGGCACTTGGCATCATTTTGCACTTATAATAAACCATCGATTTGCCCCTCGACATCATTCGTCGTTTAAAACTCGGTGCTTTCCCATTAATCAACAACTTCCCCTTCGCCACCCTCCTTTCTCATCCGACTTTCGCCTTACTTTTAGCACTTTTAGGATTTGGGTTCTTCGTTATAGAGATGCAGTATGCAACGCAGGTTGGCAGTATAGGTAGGTGGGTCTTGATCGAGAGCTAAATAGGTATACGGGTTCTTCTGGGGGGCGGCTGGCATGGAATCGATGTATTTAGGATAATTCAATGCACATATTTATTTTCCCCCTACCCTAGCAACATCCGTGTCTTTCTTTACTGGCGGACGCTTGAGCATGTAGTTCTACACTGCGTTTGGTATATGGCAGACGTATTACACCCATCATATTCTAAACACACACAGATTCATGTGGTAAGTCAAGCAGCAAGCGACTTAATGCTCGACGTCGTCTGGCCCCGTCCCATTTCTCTCGCCCACTGCTGCACTGTTAGACCGGCGTTGCCTTGCTTGCAGATAGGTTCCCGCAGGAGTAAAAAGGGGAGCGAGCGACATACCGTCCAATGCGACAAGGAACCGGCTAACGCAGTTATAGGCAGCGACCTGGCGCAAAGGTAGTTAGACAGATGGTCGATAGGCACGTAGATATATATATATATATATATATGCAGAGTTAATCGTGCGTGCACCAACACTCTTTCTCCCTCCCTCTCTCCCCCCCCCCCTCTTTCTTTCCGCAATCAACAAAAACTATATAAAATAAAATAATAAATAATAAATAATAAAAAGGTAAAAAGGTAAAAGAGAAAAAAAAAACCCACAGTAGCAGTAACCTCAACAACCTCGCGATCGCCGCAAACAGCCCTCAGCGCCGCAAACGTGTCCTCGCGGACCCTCACAAGCCGCGTCATCTCGTCGGCGAAGCGCAGAACCGCCCACTCTTTCTCGCGCAGGCCGTCTTGCTCGGCAGCCGCGCGCACAGCGGGGTCGACGGCGTCGAGGTCGGGGGTCTTCAGGAGCGCGAGGGCGGCGGGCCCGAGGCCGGCGGCGGCGGCCAGCGGGGCGTGGTGCGCCCACTCGTACCAGGCGGCGTTGCAGGCGGCGACGCGGCAGATGGCGAGCTCGCGCAGCGCCGGCGCCAGCTGCGTGCGCGTGCGCACCGCCCCCAGGAAGCTGTTCCACCCGTCCGCGATCGGCGGGCTGTGCAGGAGGGCGAGGTCCAGCGGCTGCAGGGGCCGCGGGGCCCGGCGCGCCGCCACGCGCGAGACGATGGCGGCTTCCTCGGGGGATGTCGTTGGGGGCGGCGAGGGGACGTAGGGGATGCGCATTTTGAGGGAGGGGGGGAGGGGGTGGGGGAGATGGGATGGGTGGATGGGTGGATGGATGGATGGATGGGTAAAAGGAAGATAGATAGATAGATAGAAAGGGATCCTTGTTCTTGCTGAGAGAGATGATGGTAGATATCTGCTCTTACGCGGTGTCGGCGGATGAAGCGGCTTTATGCCAACTAGATAGATAGATACCTAGTCTTGGTGCGATGAGGGAGGGAGTAAGGGAGGGGTGGTTTGCGAAATGATGGAACTGTGCCGTCCGTTAGATAGATGCTCGGTTTTCATGGGTAAATGCGATTACTTAGATCTATCCGGTGCTCTCAAAAACCTTATATATAAAAAAGACATGAGAAATTCTCTGGACTCACTGGATACTATGAAGGAATTGCGCGATGATGGACGATGAAATTGGGTACAAGACCGATCGTCTAAATGTGTTCGGGACTCGAAATAGGACTCGGGAAACATCCCACCCTCCCTACCTTTTACTTTAGTTTGCATACCTACCTATGCCGAATAACGGATCCGAAGGGGGAATTCCCCCCGCGTGAATGCTTTGCCGGGTCCGCCGGTCTTATCCGATGAACCGCGTCTTTGCCGAAACCTCAGGCGAGTAGACTTACGAGAAATAGCGTTCATACGTTTCTAACAAGAGTCACAGAGAGATAATCAAAATGTGTGTTCGTCGGTATGACGCAGCTTTTTGATTGATTATATGAGTTGGTGAACTGACCTGCCAAGAAGACCTCAAGCGAACTCTGGAATCTTCGAACTCCTCATAGTATCCTGTGCAGAGGCGGCACCCCATTCCTCAGTTCAATATCCACCCCCATCTTCTATATCTTGGGCGTTGATGCGCGCAGCTCGCTATCTCCTTGATGAATTGGAACAGTAATGATCATCTTGCACCCCAAGACGCTTCACGTATATACTATAAATTGTAGCAAAGTAAAGGACAGAAACCCATTCTTTTGAGCAGCCAAGACGCCATGCAAACCAGCCACTGGATTCCCACACCTTCTGTTGCCTGACCCTTCGTATATTCCCAGCAATGCCGCCTATGGATTGAAAAAAAGAAAATGCGATGATCACAAAGAACGCCGCTCGATTAAGGTGCTGTAGAAACGCGATGTAGAAGTACAACGTATAAACAAAGAATCGGGGGGTGCGAAAAGCAAATGGAGAGAACGAAGAATCATGCCATCGGGTATTATGTAATGTTGCTAATGAACAAGATGGCAGACTCTCAAGTCGTAGTGATGAGAATGCGCGTCGCGTGGTTAATAGGCTGCCATAGTAGCAATCGACCCATTCGAAGGAACAATCTCCTTCGAGTCAACAAGATCGGGGGAGACGCGTCCGTTGAGAGGCTGGCTCGTGACGACAGGGCTGCCTTTTTCGGGCGTGGGTCTCCTTGAAGGGTTCTCTGGCTCCTCTGGGATAGTTGCGAATTTCTTAAGAACTCGCTTGAGCGCCGGCCGGCGAATGGGCTTGCTGAGAAACTCGTTCATGCCAGATTCTATACAATTTTTAACGTTACTTTCGTCGGAAAATGCCGTTAATGCCACAATGGGAGCGGAATAACCAATTTCTCGGATTAGGCGAGTGCTCTGTAAGCCGTCGAGATTGGGCATTTGAATATCCATGAAGATTAGATCGAAATCTGTATTATTCTCCATGTTCGCCTTGACCAGATCATAGGCCTCCTGTCCGTCCTTGGCGATGGTAACATCGTATATGTCTTCCAACTTTAGCATGCGACTGACGACCTCGATGTTGGTAGGATTGTCCTCCGCAACCAATACACGTAACTTTCCATCGCCTTTGTCGGCGCGCGCCTTTTCCACAGCTTTCATTTGGTCATCAGGCGTCATCTTGGCTCCAGCTTTAGGTATCGCAGCAAAGAAAGGCTGACTCAGGCCAACAAGTCGAGGCTGCTGGTCGAGAACGCTTGCTTTCACCTCCGCGGCTGTCTGTGGTAGAGAACTCCTCCTCATCTCACCCTCAGCCGAGATGACACTAGTTGGTCGCGATTTGATACTACTTGAGGCAGTACTTGGGGACCTGTTTCGACTGTCAGTTGTCGTCATGTTACCGTTTCGATCATGGGTAGCCTTACCTGTCCTTGGTGTACTTGAGCGGGATACGCATAGTGAAGACAGTGCCAACCCCCAGTGTACTTGTCATTGTTATAGATCCACCCATTAAGTTGGCCAACTGTTGGCAGATACTTAGACCTAGCCCAGTTCCGCCAAATTTCTTACTCAATCCCAGGTCTCCCTGAACAAACGGTTCGAATACTCGTGTCTTCATATGTTCGGGAATACCAGGACCAGTATCTTCCACTTCAAATTCGAATATGAACGGCTTCGCGTTTAGCGGAGGTGGAGTCTGGGACCTCTCGGCGGTATATAAGTGCGGTGCAATCTTTGGCTCCAAGGGATTGATCGACAACGCTGTCCCAGGCAGGGGCGTGTCTCTCGAGATTGTCGAGTTGTTGGATATGGATCCACCTCGGTGTTGAAGCCTTCCTTGATAACTCGATGTATTTCTCGAGAAGGAAGATGTCCTGCTCTCGTCGCTCACATCGGCTTCGCCTACACACTTAATACGGACAGACACCCTCCCGTACGCCGGAGTAAATTTCAAGCTATTGCTAACAAGATTGATTAACACCTGCAAGATTCTGTGTTGGTCTCCCCAGAGATGCATATCTTGCAATCGACCGGTCCCTCGAGGACCCAGGACTGGAAGTCTCTCCTCGAGGTTATTGCCCTCGTGGTTTTGATCCGGTTCGACGACTTCGGCACCGAAAAACTCTACCGAGAAAGTAATTTTACCTTCGCGGGCTTGCTTGTCGAAAATGGTAAGGATTTGTGATCGAATGTCCGCTAATCGGAAGTCTTTCTCGTCAAGGCTTAGTTGGTTGCCGATCTGGTTCTTCGAGAAGCTCAGGAGATCTTCTAATAGGTGAAAGAGCAAATCGCCCGACTTGTAAAGTACTTTCAATGATTGCTTAATGCGTCCTAGATCGTCTTCTTCCATACACACAGAGGCCATGCCTAAGATTCCGTTCAAGGGAGTTTTGAGCTCATGCGAGATATTGGCAATGAACAAAGTCTTGCTCTCATTCGCCGCCTCTGCAGCCTTTTTGCTCTCCTCAAGCTCTCGTGTTCTTTGAGCGACCTTGTCCTCCATTGAAGTATATTGCCTCAGGAGTTCGTCGCTCATCTCATTAAAAGTTGTCGTTAATTCAGTTAATTCGTCCGTGATAATGTGCTTGCGATCTGCGACTTTGCCAGGGATCTTGAAGATATGGCGACGAGCCTCGCTGGGATGCTCTGATGGCGGAGGCCGAGGCCTCAAATTTCTCCTATACCATTTCCTTAGCCCCGCCAAAATAGTCCGCGACATCCTGCTACTGCTCCGACCTGATGGGGCGTGGCCCTCGTCGTACGCTGCATCGTCTAAGTATGCTTCAGCATAACCTGGGGGTGCAATTGATTTCTCGGTCGCAACCTTTAAGCGTCGGATCGGCTTCACACTAAGATGGGCGCAAGGAACGATGAACAGCAGCACCACCCCAGTGGTTCCAAAGACAGTGCCTAATAGGATATGCTGCAGCGTGTTGATGGGGATGAAGGCCTCCGACCTAGCCTGCTCGACGATGAGAGTCCAATTCACTAATGTAGTTGGAGGACGCGCATAACCAACAGCCACAGCTATCCCCTGTTCGTTTGTTGTGGAGAGAAGGCTGCTCGCATTGTTGACTGCAAGGTTGCGCTTTGTAAAAGCCTTATATGCTGCGTTGTACTCTGTGACTTTAAAGGGCTGGCCGTAGTTTGAAGCTGAGTCGTGTTGGGTATGTCGGTTCGTTCCATGGTCCCTGACTTGGGGTGGGAGGACGAACTGTACGTCGACATTCGAGAAGTTCGCAACAGCTGGAGCAGTCGCGTTTGCAGGCAAGTTGTATTTGCTGAAACGATTCCAGCCGGTGGCAGGTCCTATGAGCAGAACGTTTCCAGTGTCGCCCAGTCCTTCCAGAGAGCTCACAATATCAAGAATCGTAGTTGCTTCCGCAACCACAGTCATGTACCCAAGTATGACATTCGGCTGCGGGGTCCACCGAACGGGGATTGTCAAGGAAATCAGGGCGTACGACTGATTAATAACGAGCGGACCTAGCACAAGGCCATTAACACCTGAGTCAATCCGGATGTCGGGAAAGGGCCTGGCTACAACGATGGTTTTGTTTGGATCGAGAGGATCGGGATCTGTGCTACTGTAGTATGTAATATTAGGATAGAGCATGGAGGGGTAGCCGAATGCCGTGTCTCCCAAGTAGACATCAGAGCCATCAGGGTCCTCGTACGGCAACAAGATGTCGGAGATGTGGTCGGCCGTGACATTGACGAGACCGTTGGGATTACCGGTTTCATTTCGTGAGAATAGCTTGGCCTGCAGAAGATTCAAGTTGCCACCAGAGTTAAGGGCGGTTTGAAGATCTTGTACGGCCGAAGACCAATTTTCCGCGGTGTCGTTGCCTTGATAGAAGTGAAGAAAGCCAGCTTGAACTAGTAGTCTTGTCGCAATGCCTATGCAGGACGTCGAAATGAGTTCGAGCTGAGAGGCAATCTGGGCGGCTTTAAGTGAGGCGGTTAGCGCAAGGCCATCGGATTCGACATTGACTACAAATCTGTGGACGTAGACCCATGTCGGAACGGACACAATAGTGAGAGCGATCAACACAGCCAACAGCACGAGGGCGGCCAACTGCTCCCGAATGGCGATCCTCATGTTTCCCGGCCTACAACAAGGGAAGGGAGCGATCAAGCGACGTCGGCATATGCATGGTTCCAACGCAGCCGTCGCCGTCGGATGCGACTCGACGCCACGGGAGAAGGCGCACGTGGAATGACCCAATGCCGGACGAAGTTGAGTTGTATTAATGCGAATGAGCTTCCGGGCCGCGGCGGAGAGAACACAAGGCTGTGTTGGCGTCCTCCGATGCTCCCTGTTCTGTTATGCTATTCTCTTATGCGATGGATCAAGTTGATATCTTGTGCTACCGTATGCAGTATTGATTGTCTCTGTGGATCGATTGTCGTCGGTTGGCGAACGATTGGATAGACCGGGGGCAGGCAAGCAGCTTTCCGTGGTAAATGGTGCTCTCCCGGTTGATCAAGGTCGACCTGCTCCGTGAAGCAGTATTTACTCAGGTGAGTGGAAAAAGAAGGACGGACTGAGCGAGTTCCAGCAATGGCTTGTGCGCGAAGAGCGAGGGTTTGATGAGAGGATGGTGTCAGTCACCAGCTGGAAGCGAGACGAAGAGAGATCGACAGAATCTAGTCCGCGTTCTTCGCATCTGAAGGTAGCCTTAGGTAGGTAGCGTCTGCTGTACCTAGGTTACTGTTTACAGATTAGCAGACCAGACTAATGACAAGGGGGAAAACCACCGACTATCGAGTAGTAGGCGGGTAATCTTGGGGTGAGACGGTAGACGGTAGACCGATGGATTCGCCGATTTGAACACACCATGCATACTACTTACTTACACACACTGCTACCTGCGATCTTACACACAGTACACAACACGGTATTGGCGTACCTAGTATACACTACTTGCATGGTATGAGGAGGTGAGAGGCCAGCACTGCCTACCTTAATGTGGCGTGCACTTGTCAGGGGGGTTTAAAAGCTCCGAGTGTTGGTACTACCTACATGAAGTAGTGTACACAGGGTGCTGCATTATCTTGCACAACTCTACCAACGCGCAGGAGCTACCGGTAGTACCAACATGCCCTACGGTACTGCTTATCTTCACTTAAGGTTAGTATAGTGTAGAAGGCGGGTTGTTTCAAGTCAGTTCTCTGTGTCTGTCTGGTTCCTTTCTTTTGGATTTGCCCGTGTTTCAGGGGCCTGTTAAATGTTTATTTCCTGGCGTGATAGAGAGGCAAAACCTTTAACAAGTCCGCTGCGCCAGAACTGATTTAGCCTACCTTAGTACACTACACTACACCATATGCGAGTGAATTGCAGGCCGTCGGCCGAGGGGAGCCGGGCAATGCTTATTTGCCATCAGTCAGGCCTGTGCAGAAACCTGCGTGTTCCAACCTACGATAGCTAGGTCCTACCTAGGTACCTCCTATGCGACTGTACCTAGCGTTTTCAAGAGAACTTTGAAGTTATAGTGTACCTTGTATTAGCAGGTACTGTATCAAGACTAACTAGGACTTACTGTTCCTGATGTGCCTAAGGCAGATTTTGCTTAGTTACTTAGCTACCGGACAAACTATTATGAAGGTATTTACCCCTAATTAATAGCCACCGATCTAGCTAGGGAGGTGGAATTACCTACATCAACAATTCTATCCTGAGAAATGGCAGCTGGGAATGATAAATATCTTGGAATATGTCTATGAGCTTTGATCCAGGCGCCAGATACCTTGTTAGACGGTTAGTTAGAACGGTTGTACAACTAGAGTCGTGCGTTTATCTCTCTTGTAACAGGGTTGGTTCCTTGGAGTGGCTTGCAGTACAGTACATGCTGAGATTGTGTACAGTACATCTCCAGCAAAGTGGGACGGCGACGAGTAAGTACCTACTTCTAGAAAAAGCTGAAGTGGAGAGCGGGCCACAACCTTGGCATAAGGAGCTAACATGCTTGGCACGTTCAACTGGGAGTCTGGCTGAAGCTGGGTGTGGTCTAGACTCGCGCATCCTCGGGGTAATTGGTGGGACTCGGACTCCTGCCGGACTGGTCATCCACATGTATAATTATTACATGATTTTGCCGCACACGCTGAGCAGACACACACTATTCCTACCGTTCACACCACGGCGCCTCGATCATCGTGGGATGGTAGCATACTACACCTTACAGTTCGTACCAAGTCAGGCGTGAAGGATAAACCACTGCCTATTGGCTCTGGGCTCAGCTGTAGCGTGCCGCAACCCCTGCCCTATTTCCTACTCTGGTACCTATTGCAGAGTCTAACCTGGGTACTAGGTAGTACAGATAACACGCACGTGGGGCGGCGTGGCAAAAACACCTACCCACACATGGTTATACCCAATCACTGTGTTTCGCTTAGTCTAGTCATGTTCTGTGGAGGCGCTATGCGGGAGTATACATGGGAAAGGACTTTTTGAATCGAAACTTTGCATCGGGATCGCCGTCAAGAATTCGACCATTCAGAAGTATGTAGTGTGTAGTGTGCTGCGCCGTAAGAAAGCCATGGCCTACCCATCGCCAGACTTTACATTACTATTTCGCTGCTCATAGTGTACGCAGCAAGTACTAGGTACCTACTCGTAGGTCTAATTTTTTCTAGTACCTCTCAGATGGATAGGTTCGACCGTCCCGAATCACGATGGGAGTTTCATCTCACTCGAGCATCACGCTTTTAGCCCGAGCCTGGCCTGAGCCTGGCCTGAGAAAGACCCGCTTTTGCCCAAGCCCAGATGCATCACATCTCATAATCTCCAAATAGGCCCACGTCACTATACCGTAAAATGCACCGCAAAAACAGACGGGGACCGATCGCAGGGCTTAGAATTAGCCAACTGTTTTATTATTTGGTATTCAAGATCTTGACAATTCAGATACGATAACAAGCTGTTTGTTAAAAACACAATGTCCATAGAGATGAAAAGTGTGCAGAAGTGTAAATTGCACTTGCTTTTATCCTCGTTCTTTGTTCAAGGTGTGCTGATGGACTGATCTCGATGGAGCGACTTCATGGCAAGTCCCTTCTTCAGCCAAGTGGCTCTCTAGGTAGTCAACACGTTGATTCTCTAATTCGCAGGGGTGGGCTTTGTTTAGTAGTCCAAGCGCGACAAGAAGTAGAGGACGAAGATATAGTAGCTAAGACGTCATGTTCGCGAAAGCGTCGTAGCCATAACAAGAACTCTGGTCATACCTCGCGGCCTGCCACTTGCTAAATCTCGCCATTCAGATCACGACCGACCCCTCCTCGACGATCATAGCCCAAGCGACTCATCCAAAGGGTTCAAAATGGTCATCGATTTGAATGCGCTCTAGACATCAACGACCATGACGTAGTTCTACACGTATGTATGCGCATTTGCTCTACCTCCTTATCCCTTATCTTTATTCGGCTAAAGCAGTCGTTTTCTTACTCGAGAGTCGAGCGAAGGGCTATATCTTTTGGCAGTCCTCCCCTTTCCTGGAATACACCCGGGCAATCCTGGCATAGTTACCTTATAAAAACATACTGGTAGTTTCTGCTTCATCTCTAAAGACCGACAATTCTTCTCTAATGTTGTCCCAAATCCGCACCCGGTATCTAATCCGCTGCGTCAGCCGTCTAGTATTCAAATAAACGGTATAAAGGTGCCGGATATATGCCTAGACGACCATATTGGAGTTGAGCCGCATATACACCAAGCTTTGGTGATGATGCATCATGCAGCCCGTCTTGCTTCATCCCGGGAGCGCATCGCTGATCGCCGTCCAGTCATAAACCCAGGCGAGAAGCTTAATAAGCTTCGCAGCTCCTTCCGCTCGCCATCTGCTGCCCGCCTCCAATAGCGGCACCAGTCAGTTGCAGGTCGTCAAAAGCTATGCCAGCTGTCAATAGTGCATCAAGTCTCCCGATCTGACGTAAGCTCTGTAGCCCCTTCGAGTCAAATGATGCTCCAATTGACGCGAAGAAGAGAGAACAAGCAGAGAGCAACCCCGTACTTGAAGGTTCCACAATAGGGGCTCGTCTCATTCGCCCCATAGAGTCAGCTTGTCGCATCACGGAGCAGAGTATCGAAAAGCGCCCGAGATCTTTGACTGGCGCCGATCGATTCCGACATGATCAATGGCCGTAACTTTTCGAACGTGTCCAGCGGAGTATGGCCTTGAGCGTCACGACAGCTGAGGCCGATGAAGTGCATTTGGGCATCAGACATGGGCTTCAATGTCGGATCGAGTGTAGCTTTGTTGTAGTACTCCTGATTTCACGTAATTCGGTACAGAATTGAAGCGTTTTACGAACGGTCCGGAAATATATACAGTGAGTATATATATGTAGTGAGTGTATGTTTGACATCTATCCAGAGCCTGGTGCTCATCGGGTGAGATGATGGGCAGTCGCAGTCATCAGCGATTTTAGACTGGCAGAGTCCGAAGTGAACAAAATCACCTGCAATCTTGCTTTGCTCATTCAGACCGAGAGCATGGTTGGTAGCTACTATTTGCTGTTATTAGAATGCCCCAAAGCTTTGTCCAAAACCATCTGGTTCTCTCCCTAGCCTGTTGAAGCTTCAATTGACATGACATTTGGGCTCAACACATCAAACCAAACGCTTCAACCTGTATGATCGAATCCACTTTCATTTCCAAAGCCCCTGAAGCCATTTCAGTAGACGAAATGTCCCAAGAGCAGCAGGCCCTTTCCAATCTCGAGCTCGTCAGAAGAGTTGACTCATAAGTATTACTCCGTCCCTTCCCGAGACACCAAGCAGTGCAAGTCAACAGATAATAGCAGCTAACCATCTCAGATAGCCGTACATTAGCAGGGACCCTGGAGCATATAGGCGCCATATGCAAGACTACCACTACTTCCTCATCGAAGGATACGACGATCCGTTCGGATACATCCACCATGGCTTTATGGCCCACATGGACTGGCCAGAATGCTGGGAGGTTGATCCAGAACGACAATTCCGCTCCCGGACAATGGTCGGCCCCTTATCCGCCAACGACCTCAAGACACGTGCTCGCCTCATGCGAGAGACGCCGGAACGAGGGCACAAGTCCAGTATCTCTGCAAGATTAAGCTACGTCAAGATATTGTTCCGCGGATTGGGGATGGAGAGGTTGGAGGGATTGAACTTGTCACCATCGATCAAGTCCGGGAGGCGATGAGAAAGGGGAAGTCCAAGTTGACCTGCAACCTGACATACATGGCGCTCCTGATTCGGCACGGCCATATCAACGCAGAGAACGAGCCACATCTTGTCGAGATCTGCTCCGGGCTCAATCACCACGACCACCTGTTCATCGCCTAAGCATTACAAATCTTGCAGTCCGACGCTGCTATCGTAACCAGCTTCGATGCTGCGTTGTCTCTTATCGGTATCTGATTGTATCATTTCCGCCATTCGCTAAATACATCAAAGGTTAATAATACCATTACTCCAACATCCCGAGGACATCCCGCAGGGATGCGTCACAATCCGCCAAGCTCGGTCTGGTCGGGCGACTTACTTATCATAATATTTGACATTCACGCTAGGGTCTATGGGCTGCCTGGATTTTGGACGAAAAGACTTGAGCTTCCTTCCAGGTTCTACCTATAATGCTTTGTTCCATACGCGCTGATTGCAAGGGGGTCCAAGATGTTCCGACGCCGGCAGCTCTGGCGTGATTCTATGCCAGCTTAGCTCAGAGAGCTCGGGGTCAAAGGCCCTCGCTCAGGCAGCACCCACATCAGGGCGTGAACCTCCTCCAACTCGGTGGCATGGACTCTGTCGTGTTTCCACTGACAAAAACTACGGAATAGTCACCACTGTATGACTACTATTATCGTATTTACTTCGATTAAGTACCTTTTTGATTATATACAGTCTTTGAGTAGCCAACTCCACATCGCAGATCCCAAGATCGCCAGCCTGCTACACTCTGTAAGTGCTCCCATCCAAGAATGACGCCTGGGATAAAGAGGTATTCACCGCACAAAAACAGAAGAAGAATGCTCGAGAAAAGTGGCGCACATCGCCCGGCGCTTTCCTGTTCCATCCTATCTGTACAGCAACTTGGTTTGTTGAGAGTCGAAGCAGGGGTAATGTGACCAGTACGGTGGCACATGGGACCGTCCAAAGGGCAAAAAAAACAGAGGGTGCCGTCAGACAGAGGAGTGATATGCTCTATCGTTCATTTAACCCGGCAAACAACACTAGAGACACGGTAGTCCAAAAATCCACAAGATGGCCGACACGAGGAAAGTTGCCGAGCAGGGTATGCAACCAGAGACAGAACCGGATATCATGACATTTCTGTTAACAGGAAGCACGCAACCGCCATTTGACGAAGGCTCGGACGATTCAATGATGGCCGCAGACACTAATGATCCTGTACTGTTTATTTCTTTTACCTTGATAATGTGTGTGACGGCCATGTCGGAAGCAGGTCTGCCGGCAATATGGATTCCGTCACAAACAGTAACATGTGCCTTGACGACAATACTCACACCTTCACTATCACGTGAAGGTCGAAACTGCGTATTAAGGACGTCTGCGGATTTCTACACGGAACGGGGGATCTTTAGTGATACAAGTGACAGACTGTACCGTCCATATCAGCCGGATCCAAAAGCTTACGATAATTACTACAGCCCGGGAGCCTGTCCGCATAACATGGATTTCGCGGCGGTTCCATCTCGGTTTAATGATACTGCTAGCGTAACATACACGGATATCTGTTGCCAAAGACACGTATCTTAGCTGGTATTGCCAGATACCTTGCATGGAATCGATAGTAACTAACGAACTAAGTGGCTTCGTCTGGGATTTTCATTCATGTTACTCTATAGTTTCGATGAAAACGACGGTCCTGATAGCCCCCGACGTGTCCACACAGGATCTATTCATCCCGGCTTCTCGAGTACCTGCATGGCATCCTCCAGTAATGGCGGCCTGGCAAACCGCTTATCTATTGCTTTTCTCTTCTCAGGTGATGAGACAAAAATCCTCCATAGAAGTGTATGGATGGGCAGCATATTTGACCAGCCTGGGGACATCGACGCCGTCAGAGAGCAGCACACCTTTGTCCGAACAGAGCAACGAGTCTGAAGATAGACCATTGGGTCCTGGCGCAATTATCGGCACCATTATCGCAGCTCTCGCCTTCGTTTGTCTTTCAATGGGGTTAATCTGCTTCTACCGACGGCGGTAAAATAAGCCCTGTGAACTGTACATGGCTTTGACTTGTACTCGGAAGGTCTGGCTAGGGAATGCATGGAGGGCCGAGATGAGCTCACCAGCAACGACTAGCCAGATATCAGATGAAGAGGCAAATCAACTTGAGCATGAGGACCGTCACACCAGTAACAGGCAGCACGAGAAGCAAGCACCTATCGAACTAGATGGCGGGTTGGTATCAAGTCCACTAGATAACCCCGGAAGCCAAGGATGCGAAAGCATTGCATCGCTAATCTCTGATCGGGTTGCCGCGTTCAGTCCGGCTCCTTGAACATTTATTTTAGCCAACTGACCATGAGGAAAGGACGGTAGTATGGAGAACGAGGAAGAGTGTCAGAGGATTTGAGAAGATTTTAAAGACGCGGTGTTTTTCGGCACGTGCTATCGAAACACTGGAATCCCAGGCTCAGGAGCAATTCGCTGGCCCCGCGTGCGTCATCATGTAGTAAGGAATACAAGGTAGTTGTGAATCCGCTTACCGTTAGAAGTTTCATAGCGTAGTTCAAAACTAGCCCTGTTCATCCTACTTCTCATGCCCATAATTAAAAGTGGCAGGCTAGGAGTGGATGCAGGTTCCTCCAAATCGCTTGGATGAGTGATTACGCTTCAGGTCGGAACTTTCCACGCTTCTCCCTCATGGCCTGAACCTTTCTCCTGTCCTCGTCGAATTTTTTCAAGAGCTCCATCTGTTCAACCTTTCGTTTTTCGCGCAGCTGGAAGCGGTAGAAATTCTGTGTTTCGTCCTTCTTCTTCTGTTGCCTGGCGAGCATCTTCTGCTTCGCCTCCTCTGCTTCGTCCCGCCTGGCCGGAGCGCTGCGGCCACCGCGGGTGACCATGACGAATCCATCCTCGTCTGGCTCATTGCGTAGTCTCTTGGCCAATTGATGCGCCTCCTCTTCCTTTCTGTTGAAGACGGTGAAATATGCATCCACCACGGCTTGCACGACATCATTGCCTGGATAAGAGAGCTTGTTGTGCGTCTTTAACCATTGCGCGCCGAAGGCTGGAACACCTTCTTTGAGCCCTTCTCCCCAGATAGGATATTTCTTCGTTTTCGTGAGCTTCTTGACAGCCTTCAGGACAGAGTCGACGCTTTTCTCGTCGGCAAGCAAAGCGATGGCGGAGCTCCCGCTGCGGTGCAATTCTCGTGCCCACGTATCTGGGAGCTCTGCAGCAGCCTCTTCTTTTTCCTGCTGGAGCTCTTCATCTTCCCGTTTCCTCTTTTTATGCTGCCTGGCCAGTCGCTCAGCCTGGGCGGGCTCGTGGGAGATTTTGGCACTCTTTTGGTCCTGTTCGAAGGTGATGCCCTCGAACCGACCGGCGCCCACCAGGTTGGAGAACAAAGCACGGAAATGTGCGACAGTACTGTCGGCGGGGACGTTGGACAGGTATAAGGTCCGGGAGTCATTCGGCGTGGCTATTTTCGGGGCATTTCGTCGCAGATATACATAATGCGTCGTGTGGACGGGGTAGGACGGCAGCGGGGGGATCGAGATGGGTAAGGTAGAAAAGTCCCCAGGGGACGTTGAATCTTGGGGCATCTTTGCGTCCATAATTCGACGTGGGTGCAGTCGAACGGCCTGGCTGACACAAGTCAACGTGAAGAGTCCAGGTCGCAGAATTTCGTAGACGAGATGGTCAGGGTCTACCAAAATTTCAGTGGAGACGGTCGGTGGGGCCCCAAGTCAAGAAGAGAAGGTATGGCAACAGCCGGTCGAAGTGCTGGCAGCTGTCAGGAACTCAGAATAAGTACTTTTTTACAAGCCGGCATGGGGGAAGTCATGGCCGGCCCTCGGCAATCGTTTAGAGGAAACTTCGATTTTATGTAACATGACTGACCGTTTCCGCGTCCTTTCCGAAGGTCCATTCCAGGGCGTTGCCCGAGTTCGGCGCAGCATTTATCCAAACCAAGTCTCATGATTCGGCTGACGATGACTGACGGGTGCCGCGGACACCCTTGTTACCCACTAAAGACCATGCCGTCTTGGAGATGGCACGCCCAAGTGGTTCTCACGCAGCGGGGCCTCTTCCAGGCCCTCTTGACACCAGGGCTGGTTCGGGGTAACGCCCTATTTTTGTATCCGCTGTGTTTGGTCTGAGCGAGATACTGAGCTATGGCGCGCTTCCGGTATATTCGCCAGTTTCTCTCGGGCACGAGGACAGAGACATCGAGCAATCCACCTCGCCTCCTCTCCTTCCGCTCTTCGACCTCCCTGATAGTGACAACCGGTATGTCTGTCGCATGAGCTACGCCCGGCTGACTTGTTTTCTTGCGTTCCGTGGCACTGGACAATGGCTCACTCGTCTAGTGAACTTGGCCATCTTCACTGACATCTTCTTCTATGGGTTGATCGTGCCTGTACTTCCCTTTGCGCTATCAACTCAGGTTGGTGTTCCAGAGGATGAGGTCCAGTACTGGGTATCCATACTTCTGGCAGCCTACAGCGCAGCTTTGTTTGTTGGCAGCCCCATCGCTGGAATCTACGCAGATCATACATCTTCGAGAAGATGGCCGTTCCTCCTAGGTCTGGTGGCCCTCGCCGCCTCGACCTTTTTACTGGCCTTTGGCCATTCCGTCGGTCTCTTCATCCTAGGTAGAGTGCTGCAGGGGCTGAGTGCCGCCGTCGTCTGGAGTGTAGGCTGTGCTCTACTCGTAGACACAACGGGAAGTTCGGTTGGTGTGGCGATGGGATATGTCAATATTTCAATGAGCATTGCCCTCCTCCTTGCTCCTGTAATTGGCGGTGTTGCCTACAATAATGCTGGGTATCTAGCTGTGTACTACGTTGCTTTCGGCGTCGTGGGATTGGACATTGTGCTGCGCCTAGTCATGATTGAGAAGAAGGTCGCTAGGCAATGGATCAAAGAACCCGAAACTGGAAATTCTCAAATTGACGTGGAAAACACCCCCCCGACGGATCCCTCGAGTGGTGAACCTCTCAGAAACTCTGCTGCTATAACCAACATAGAAACTGGGGCAACAGCGTCAGTTGCGCAAGCCAGTCATGGCAATGCCTCAAAACCAGATCAAGAAAAGCACAGAAGCCGCCCGGTAATTGCACTTTTGAAGTCGCCAAGACTCCTTGCAGCTCTGTACGGCATTCTGGTCGAATCGGGTATTCTGTAAGGCAGCAGCATCTCTCGACAGTTATGGTTACTCACTAACACCGAGAATAGGATAGGCTTTGATGCTGTTTTGGCGCTCTTCGTTCGGAAATTGTTCGGATGGAACTCAACAGCCGTGGCAGTCCTCTTCCTGGCTCTCTTCATCCCGGGCTTTATTGCGCCCTTGGCAGGCTGGTTATCTGATAAGTATGGCGCCAAATGGCCGTCATTCGCTGGTTTTGTTGCGACTATTCCGGTCTTGATCTCTTTGCGGTTTGTCACAGAGAACACTATTCAGCACAAGGTGCTCCTGGGATTCTTGCTCGCTCTTGCTGGCGCCACACTTCCGTTCTCTATGACTCCTCTGATGGCGGAAATTAGTTATGTTATAGAGGCCAAGGAGGCCGAGAACCCTGGAATCTTTGGAGAAAAGGGTGTCTACGGTCTCGCGTACGGGCTGTTCAACATGGCGTTTGCATTAGGCGGTATAATTGGTCCTATATGGGCTGGTTATGTTGTTGAATCCGCCGGATGGGGGACACTGACGTGGAACTTCGGTCTGGTAAGTAATTTCCAGTGCCAATGTTCCTCTTCCTCTGCTCATTTCCAGAGCAATTAAAAGCATCCGTTCCGGTTAGGAACATGAGCTAGAAACTTTGCGTCACGCAAAACCCTCAAAAATTCGCTTATCACAATAACTAACCTCTAATACTGTAGTGGTCAGCCTCGGCTGCTCTAGTCGTTTTCTTCTGGGGAGCTAATTCACCACAGACTCCTGTTGCGGAAGACACACGCGCGGAAAGTACCTAGCCTCTCCTGAGGTAACGATTACGACTTTATGAACTCGGTATGTACGTTGTTATGTGGATATCTCTCCTCTTTATGAACAAAATATCCGTAAAATTTTGAAAAAGAATTAGTAAAATAAAAATATGAAATAAGAAGTATGAGGGGGCTTTTCTAGACTATCGAAATGAATCAATCATTGGGAGGCAACAAACAGGCTTAACGTTTCTCCTTGCTGGGATTTGCCTCCGCGGTTTATCAAGCGAGAACACAGATACCATTCCGTCAGAGGCAGCAAAGCTCATGAGCGATCTTACGAGCCTCGAAGTTTCCGACGTGGGCTGGCTTTGTATAGAATTTATCTGGCGGATTAAGTGACCGATGATCATAGATGATAGCCGTCTGCCAATTGTCAGTCCGCCAGCAGCTGAGAATTATTTAAATGGGAATGGTTGTCCGGGCACTAAAGTAGCATTGGTAACATATCGGGGCTTAACATAATTGGGCTAATTTCCGGGAATGCTGCTAGGCGGACCGGGAATCCTGGCTGGACAGGTTTTCTACTACCCTGCAGTAAGACCTAATTAGCTATGATTTCTCGCATGGTTGCATTTCTTTGTCTCAACCTCTTTCACTCGAGTAATCAGACAAACTGAGGGTAGCTCACCCCCGTTGACCTGAGGGTACCCGTACATTTTATAAGTAGCAATGCGCCATAGAGTACTTTGCCCATTAAACTCAAAACCTTATCGATAAACTTTTTATAGGGCTTTTTTATTAATAAAACCTTTATTAATGCATAAACTACTAGTTTTTATAATACTGCTTAATTATATATATATATATATAATTAAGCAGTTATATAATTATAAATATATACCTATATTATATATTAATCTGTATAAGTTTTATGAGTTTAATAAGGCGAAGTACTCTGTGGGATATTTCTACTTGCGAAACGCACAGGTACCCTCAGGTCAACAGGGGTGGGCTACCCTCAGTTTATCTATAGACTCCTTTCACTCCTCCCTCTTTTTTCTCCTTGATAGTGACAACATAAAAAACAGGAGGGGAATAAGGTTTAGGAGTGAAAATACTCTCTAGCTTCCCAATATCGGAGACTACCGAGGGAGTGTACCTGGAATTCATAGAACCCCCTAAGTACAGCACCCTTGTCCTTCGTGACTCCCTGTGTATCAATAAAACAAACCTACCCTCTTAAACAATTTGGTTATACGGCACTACAATGACCGGCAGCGCTTGCGTCATATCTGTTGAACCATTGCTACAGCTGATCTGGTTAATAACTTACTGATCGGTACAGAGAAGTTCATCGATTCCTCGGTCTGGAAAGCACTAATGCAGTTGCTAACAGCAATACTACGAGATAGTCTAGGCGCCCGGACGCTTTTTGCTTGCTTTTCTTGTTTGGACGCGACTTATAGGTACTACATAGTAGACAACGAGCTGGCGAATAATACGCACCGATTGGCCCACGTACTTCCAGGTACTACACCAATGTGTTGTCTTGTACAATGTATTGTTTCACGGGATCGGGACGGCTGGCGACCCCGCAGAGGATATGCGCGTCTTCTGCACGTCTATTTGCCAACAACCAATATATCTGCTATGTACAGACATCTTGGCATGTCTTGCCGGGTGCAACCTCGCTACATTAGGATTGAAAGCACCACAAATCAGGGATCAATGCCGACTACAGATAATTTCATGTCTGCTGCCGTCAAGAGGGGCCTTCAAGCAAACCTTCCATTCCCTCGCCGTACCTCACTCATGGCCCTCCATCTTGCTGAGGCCACGGTAAGCGTACATGCGCATCATCTACGGTCGTCAATTATCTAGCAATCGCGTCGCGCCCGAGAACTCCACGCAATGTCTCAGCTGCCCGAGGGCACGCTTGGAGACGCGGTTGGAGTGCTGATTTTCACCTTCATTTGCTTATTCACTAACATTCTTCTGCTGTGGCTTTATTGGAGAAGCAACGAGCGATTGGGCTGTGTGTTCTACCTCGTCTATTCCTGATCCTGACTGTAAATGTTCCTGACTGACGAATGTCTCGTGTACTATAGATATAACCCTGGTAGGGTACTTCGCGCTCTTATGCACCATTAGCAGTATCATCCAACAAATTTACAATTACACGTAGGTCTTAGAGACCCTGATAGAAGTCGTGAAGCCACTGACTCATTATTCCTAGTCTATGGAATGATCTGCTGTGGGCGCAATTGTACTATATAAAGGCGAACTACAAGAATGCCGACGTCATTTTCAATAATGGCAACTTCGGCTTCATGCGAATTCTAGCAGTTATCCGTATGTCAAGAACACCTACCGCTGGGCGTCTGTCTGTAGTATGCCTGCTTGGCTAATCCGAACTGAACCCATAGGCTTATTTTGCTATATCGTGGAATCAAGCTATCTCTTAGCCTTGTAAGTCGAGTGAATCTCATCGACCGCACGACGTTTCTAATGCAGTTACCAGCTGCATCCAGGTAACAGCGAAGATGTACAACTTCTGGGCGACGAGACGGAATGAAGAACGTATCTATGCTGTGGTTGGTAGAGTCGCGCCAATCGTTCTGGCGGTAGCTACGATCAGCGTGCTCCAAACACCGCCCGTGCAAAGCAGCTTTATTGTATACATGGTCGTAGCAAATGCGCAATGTGAGCCTAGCTAGTCCTTACCTCCCTCCCACCTATCATCCTGCACCAGTATGCTTCGGTGGATACTAATCCAGTATAGCCATCTTGAGCTGTGCTATTAGCATTCTGTTACTCGCCATCGTTATGCGTCAGTATATCCAGGCCAAGCTTGCTTGGAAACGAGTCCAAGCAACCGATGACGGGGGCATCTGGTCGCGACTCATCAACAGCAGCGGCAACAGCAACAGCAACAGCAACAGCAACAGCAACAGCAGTAATAGCAATAGCAATAGCGCTAGCACCAAAGATCAATCTACCATCGATCCGGTATATGCAGCCCAGGGAGCGATTTTCGATGATAACTGGGTGATCATTCGGCTCTCCATTGCAGTGGTTCTCATTTCGTAAGGCTTCTGCCCCATACCGCACTGCAGAGGTATTTCAGAATAGCAACTAACATTTGTCTAGAGCATTTATTGTAGCGAACATTGTTACACATTTGCCTCAACGGGATGATGTAGCGAGAGATGCTAAAGCGGATGCGCCTGACCTGGGTCCCGAACGAGCTAGGTCAAACATCATTGGCTACACCTTTGGCGTGACGCCCGGCCTAGCCATCTGGGTCGTTTTTGGCCTCACTAGAGACTTTCGGAAAATCATGTACGATACGTTCGTACCTCGAGGCTGGCGTAGGAGAGGGTCAATGGCGCCAGATCTAGGAGCCCCATGGAACTCTGCACGTGGCAGGCAACCGGCCGACCTAGCTGGAGTTGCTATAGACGGTGATCTGCAGCTCGGTGACATAAATATCAGTGCTAAGAGACGTCCGGTACCAGACACGAGTGGTGCACCATTATGGGTCTCACATTCAACCCCGATGTTGACCCCGGGTGGCACTTCTCCTTCAAAAGATGGACGGATATCGGTTGGCTGAGATGACGAGATAATATGGCGTTTATAGCGAACAGATATCCAAAATCTTGAGTTTTTTTTTTTTTTTTTTTTTTGGAAGAAACAAGTAATCGAGTCCAGGTTAATCCCATTGATCCTTGGAATAGCCTTGCAGTTGAAAGCATCTTGCCACATCTTAATGATGTCGTTAGTAATTCGCAATTAGCATCTTGCAATTGGTAGGTCGTCTTTCATGGGGAGTTGAAAATTTGTATAGCTGAGTAGCTGTTAATGAGGCTCGAAATTTATACAAAAAGTTGTTCTATGAAAATTGATGCAATTATCTGAACCTAAGGTGAATAAAGTCTACCTTGCTATCTATCTCTGACAGAGGCAGCGAGCATAATCCATCCACTAATGACAATTATCACAACCTTTAGATTATTTCTTCGCACTCCGGCATGTCACTTCATCAGAACTTGTATGATATCATTATAGGTTTTCGCATGGCAACCTTATTGTAGGCAGGCACGGCCTAGGGTATGTATATATAGAGTAGCTACAGTGCTAGGACACTAGGTCCCCTCCATGACCTCTACAACTTCAATACAACCAAACCATTCTGCAGTCTACACTTATTGTGCATTGGCACTTCTCAATAGACGTAGAAGGTTTGATTTACTAGAAGCACCATTGGGCTATTAGACGTGCCATGTGGCTAGCACGGCGGAGAAAGCGGGTTGTGGATTGCTAGAAAAAGTCACGAACGTAGTTGTAGGCTCCTTGCGCAACAATGTATACTCACAATTCACCCAGCTTGAGAAGGAGTTTATGATTCCATGCCGCATGTTTACTTCGGTGGTTAAGATTACCAATCCCGAAGCGGTGAAACGTTTGACAATTTGGGTCATTGTACTGAATATATAATAATGCGCCTACCCCTTCACCCAAGTCGTCGCGTATAAGCGACCGGAGAACATGCCAGCCGCTTCCATCTACTGCACACAAATGATAAGTAGTTGGTATAGAAGCCTCCGGGACTAGAGGTTTTGGAATCCGAAAATGGAGGGTCGGGCTCTTCACGTAACCCTTACTCTGGTGCACGATAAATAGGTTGCAACTGGTCAAGATAGACAGTTTAGCCAAGCGGATTTTTGACATTCGGGCATGCAAGTGTTTAATACTGCCCGATAGCTAAGACATGAAAAGTATAGCTAATCAACACACAAATTTAGTAATAGCTTCAAATAATAGTTCTTATAGCTTCTGATTAATACAGTTCATTCTAGTTAATAGAGTTAATATAACTATACCTACTTACCCCTAACTATACAAACTCGCCTACGTAGCGTATCCAGACGAAAATAGCTATATAGACTACAATTGACTGTAGTAGACTATAATTAACTGTGGTAGCGAGGTTAATTAATTAGCTGTATGCGGTATTGAACAGCTGTAAGCTGGAATTTCGAAGTCTGCTAACCAAAAATAGCTATCTTGACCGGTTGCGACCTATAATGCACCGTACCAATTAACCAATAAAATTTGGATGAGATCCTTGATTTAAGTCGCTATTGCATACAAATGTGGAAGAGTCGGTATAAGCATCCAGGACTGGAGGTTTTGGGATCCGAAAATAGAATCCCCTATACTAACTGCGACCCACAGGGTTGGGTTGTTTATGTAACCTTTACTTTACGTAACATAGATAAAATTATTGATTAAAGTTGGTCCTATCTAAACCCCTACAAAAGGCTGCAGGCCCCTCCCACCGTAGGAGCGAACGACCGGCGTTCGAGGGGGGTGGGGGTTTACATATATTGGCTTATGCGGCTGGGTCGGTCTGTATAGCTGGGCCAGTCCGTGTGGTTAGGTCAGTCTGTAAGGCTAGGCCTATACATATATCACAGAAAACCTCCAGCCTCCTTTGTATACCCACCCCGAAAATTGTGTAGGTCGTGGCGTATCCTTAAGTATATCGTTTCAGTTAATGTAGCACCCCTATTAACCAACATAGCAATATATTAAAAGATCTTGCGATATCCTAAGGTGGGATACTTCAGGCTCCGCACATATATACGCTTCCGAGTGCAAGCACTGTATTGCAGCGCTAGAGTTCGGGACACTTTTATGTATTGCTATTAATTTAACTTAACATATATTAAAACATTTGATTTCCTTGCGTATTAATCTCAAGACCAAGCAGTCGCTTTTGTCTCACCCGTCTTCCTCACGCCAAGCTCGATCTCCTCCGAAATTCGTGTAACGTCAGCCATACCGGGAGCACTGAGATGCACCTGACTTTCCAGCAGATACTCTTCAATATTTCCCGTCGCCTTCGCGTGGATTATGTGATCCGAACTAGACATCTTATCGTGTAGGTGCTGGTGATGTTCGCCATTCCCACTGCTAGGGCCATCGGGGTGTGAGTTGGTCGCTGTGGGAGTCGACAACTTAAGACCGATCCACGCGAAGATGGGTTTAAGAAGGTGGTAGAAGTTAGGCAAGCACGCGCAGATGATTCCCACATATAATTCAAGGCCGGACCAGATGCCGACTTCTACAAAGTCCGCTATAGAGAAAACGAAGATCAGTGCGGTTCAGGGCGATATCTAGGAATCCAGAAGACAAGTTTGAAGAATCATGGAAATTAGAAATGAACTTGGAAACAGCCAACAAGAGGGATGGTGGGTTTGAGACTTACCCGTTGGGTTTTGCGACAGGGTGAAGCGGTTGATGGTCTTAATCCGGAAGAGACTGACAAAAACAACGCTGGAATGAGCCCGATCAGTTCCCCCTCCTTATCTCGAATAATTCTATGAGCATGATACACTTACAAGATACCGAATGTGAACATGACACCAGACAATATTCTCTTGCGCAGCGAAAAGTTCAGGCGCATAATGAACAATAATGGGATTAATATGATCCAGATATCAATGGCAATAACAATGAAGGCTCCCGCCCAAAAGATGGCGTTCGTACTGATACAATGGCCATCGCGCTGTCCGTCCCATCCCGTCCAGAAATAGTCAATAGGCGTACAGCCAAATATGATAGCAAAATCAAAGGCGGCACAGCATGTAATAATCAGCACGAAGGTGAACTGGATAAGCCGACGGGCTGACTGGATGTGGCCAAAGATGCGATAGTAGAAGAAGAGAATTGACAGACGGACGAGGTCGCGACACGTGATATAGAGAACGAAGAGAGTGTACAACGCCTTCAAGATCACTGTGATGTCGTCGAACGGGACAGCCCAAATATCGGTGCCCAAGCCGTGAGGTTCGACTACATAGTACAAAGTCACTATAAGCTTCATACAGCAGTGTTGGAATGGAACGTAGTATACCTGCCCATGAAATGGCCGCAAAAGCAACGCTACCAAGCTATAAAGGAGTCTATCAATACTATTTTCGGGAAGCTCGCGACGATGGGAGAACGTACGAAGGATGTGGCGATGATGAAATCGTCCCACCAGACGGGAACCCTGTCGTGGAGCCTTGTGATGACACGCAGCGATACGGCAACAGCGGAGAGAGCGACGAATGCGATGAGGATAGGGACATAGGAGCGATCCACGCGTGGAGCGACACCACACACCGTAGAGGTCAAATTTTGAGTGGTGAGAGCCTCCCGAATGGTACAGCTCGCAGTCACGCAGGCCGTCGCTTTGGCGTTGAGGTCTTGATTGCTGCACACACACGTTTGGTTCGCTACGGCACAGGTCGACGCCGCAACAGTAGTGATCAAGCACGTTGCCTATGCGCTGTCAACGAGCGGAAACAAGCAAAACGGCGAAGGGGCTTGCGCCGAACATACAGCGCATTTGGGCAGAGCTGCCGCCAGCACCGCCAGATCGGACATTTTCAGAGTCAGTGAGACAAAAAGCTTCGGTGTGACTTAGATCAAGGGCAGGTCTACAAGACAAGGCAAAATGAACGCTTAATAACTGCGCTTATGCCGATTATATATGCATCGCGTTACCCGTTATCGTAGCCTGCCTCGTTTTTAGGCCCTTCCTAACTATTAAAAGACGTGCAAGGCTCTGATAATAAACGAAGTCTGCCATTCATCGCGCACTGCTGACAAGGATAAAAATCTGCATCTTTTTGGGGTCGGACCGCTTCCGGCGCACATCTATCGGTTCGGAAGCTGGTGGTGGCCAGAAACGTGGTACGTGCAGCTGCCTTCCGGCACTAAGTTACCTCATAGTCCCCGTCCCATAAAGTTGAGTATCATTCTGCTCAGCCATACTGCCCGTCATTTGTCGACGGAAATAACAAGGTGCCGCGTGCGTCTCACACGCGGGGGCAGAATTGGGGGCCAAGTTCTCGCTCCAGACTTACTAGTAGGAGCCCCGCTCCGGTCCAACGTTAAGCTCTCCCCTTTCCCTTCAATTTCGACATCGAGTTTCTTTCATTGAGCAGTTTAGTTGGTTCATATGGCGGGTATGAGCATAAGATTAAGTGTAGTAAGGCATTATTCACCCGCACTATTCACCCAAGGATCAGAAGACTAACACATGGAGTAGCTCGTGGCATTGCTTGCGCCCCTTGCCGTGTTTCTAGCTGGGCGAGTGCGCGTTCTTTCACTAGCCTACTTCAACGCGCCTGGTCGGATGCCCAACTATGCAAACTTCACTTCTTCTGAGATCAAGTTCACAGAGCAAATTCGTAGTTGTGAAGATGTAATACTCGTCGAGGCCCGTGGTCTTGCACTTCTAGCCTGTGACCCAGGACGCGAAACATGGAATACCGTCATGGTACGATGCTAGCCCCCCGTCTTGCGAAGAGAGTATAGTTGTGACCTGACCGACAGAGTAGGGCTTCTTCGCAGAGAGAGAGGCGCCACATCGAAACGCTGAGCTTTGGGCATACAACTACACAAGCCCTTCGCTATCTGATGCGCAGTCACTTTTGGCCATCAAAATCGTCGGGTTATACACAGAGCTTCGCACAGTAGGGCTCGAGTTCCATGAGCCAAGCGCAACACTCTTTGTCACAAACCTCGGGCGCGAGGGGCCGCGCATCGAGCAATTCCATCTAGACCTCGAGACTCTAATAGCAACGCACAGGCGCACGCTCTCGCATCCGCTGCTCCGCGCTCCGAACTCCATCGCGGCGCTCAGTGGCTCGGAGTTCTTCTTCACGAATCAGCACCACTTCACGGCGCGCGAGTCCGGGCGGCTCCTCTGGGCATTAGAGACGTACGTCGCTCTGCCGATCGCTAGTGTAGTGCACGCGCGCGTTTTAGAGGACGGAACTCTCGACGCGGCCGTGGTGGCACGCCAGGCGTATCCCAACGGTATTGCGCTGCTTAACGGCAGCACACTCGCCGTGGCGGCGACAAACAAGCGTCTGGTCAACTTATACACAATATTGCCTGGGAAGCCAACGCAAGCACATCGGCGCCTGCAATTTGAAATGAGCATTTGGCTCCCCTTTTTACCAGATAACCTGGCCGTCTCAAAAGGAGACGGCGCTCTGCTGATCGCGGGACACCCGCACTTGCCGAGCCTGAACAAGTTCGCACGCTCGCGACGCGTGTGTCATAGGCCTGAGGCGGTGGCAGCGGGCGGAGAGGAAGCACAAAAAATGTGCGACAAGACTACTGCAGCATCATGGGTAAGTGAGTGGACACCCGAAGGTGGTCTGAAGCACATCTATGCTGGGTGGGAGTATCCAACAAGCTCGTCTGCTGTAAGGGATAGGGAAAAGAGGGTAGGGATTGTGTCCGGACTTTACGGTAAGGGGTTATTGGTTTGGCGAGATTAATACAGACTCACTGATGCACATCTGGGATTGTCTCTTATAAGAGGCCGGATTTAATTTATGATTGGATTTAACGATAATAAGAGGGATAGCCAGTGTTGAAAAACTTGCAGCAGAATAAAAATTCCTACAACTTTGCTACTACTACCGCTGTACGGCGCTGTTGTGAGCCAGATGCATGCGTTGTAATTATTAACTAAGGGTTTATACTGATTATCTTTGCCTGACTATCGCGGACAAGTATGTGTCACAGTAATATACGGGTCTGGACCTTTTATAAACTGTTTGGTATTCTGTTGGACTATTTTCAGTGGGATCGCTGCACCGCCACGATCAGTTAGCAGCGGCCTTCGTACCGAGTGTTCAATAGTGCTGCACTTACCTCATGTCAAACTAAGAGCCGACGCAATATGGCACGGCGCATGTTTATCACTACCAAATTTCCCATGAAAGGTTCTATTGGAATAGAACGAACGTGTGGCGACAAAACGGGATGGGGCGGTCTGATCCCGTCTAGAACCTGTGGCTTATGGTTTCGTAGCCTTCACTCAAGACAGAAGCTGTGTTACATTAGGGGGCACGGGGTACGAGTAGAAGTATTATTAAGAAACAGCCTATTGTCTACCTACAACTAATTAAACCAGCTATATGTCCTAACCAACTTATTAGTTGAAAGAAGGGTCGAGTTTTTAATCTCATAGGTTCGGCCACTGCTACAGCTAGCTGGAATATGTATAACTAGGTAATTGATGAGAGTATACTTCTCTAAAGTAGAAGAATATTGTGCATAAAATCTGCCTAGATATTTAATATTAATGCTGCTATAATTTTGAAAAGCTCGAACCTATGATTCTGGCGACAGCGCCGTTGTCGAGTCTTAGTAGGACCAATTACTATTACAATGAGTATGGAGTAATTATTTGACCACGAAGTCAAAAGATTTCAGCAAACCAGATAGACATTTTGGTCTCTATTTCCGTATCTCAGTGCCCTCTTGCGAAAGTATTCTTAAGTTCGCCAGTAGTTGAATTGCGCCTTGTAAAGGCGCGCGAAGCTGCTCGTACACATGTTCGAGTGGTTATGCAAAACGATATTAGGAAGAATGGAAGTTCTCTTTGCAGAGCCGCATGTGTGCTTCAAGAGTTCGGCATATCTGTGTAACGAATCTGTCATGCGTCACCTGATGATATGGGCAGTCGCACCAGACGGTTTTTGATTTACAGGTAACAAGAGACGAGCCAAGAGTGTGCTCGTTAAGGAGACTTAAGGAGGCTCCTACCTAGAGTCTAAACAACAGTTTGCAAACTCTAAGTCTTGAATAGAATTCAATGTGAGATTGATAGCCAAGGAGAGTGTAGAAAAGGAGTGACAAGTTACATAGGAAATATTCGTGCTCTTTGTAGCGTTTTCTCCTCCTTTCTTGAGTTTCCTGGATCGTGAGAATCGATGTTGATCTCGTTGATCGATGGGATCCCTCTCTATTGTATTGATCTAGGGGGTGATCACGCGATCACCTCTCTGGATGTCACCCTAGGTCGCCCCAATGGGTCAGCTGTTTTTCTCAGTTCGTAACAATCCGATTGTAAGGACGTAAAAGACCAACAAGAGGAATCATAGATGCTTCAGGATGGTGCAGATGCTGGATTTAGTGACGTGGCTAGAGCCGTGATTTCAATTTCAAACTTGTTAGATCATCGCTCATGTATCAATCGTATATCCACATTCTTGGTTGATGAACACACGGAAGCCTTTAGTTTTTCTTTGATACACTGGCATGCCTGATTGTTGTGTCCAATGTTTGCGAAGGGGCTTTCTTATTATCAATATATGATGTCGAGCCACGCACATACTTTTGGCTTTGCATTCCACTTTGTCCATCTGAGTCGCAAGCACGGCAGACTACATCGATCTGTTCCTTGTGGTCCCAATTGTAATGCTTGAGAGTTTTCCTGACTATTCCCATATTTTTTTGTTTTGTTTCGACAGTATCATGTTTTCAGAAAAGTCTTGACGATAAGTGCTTGAGCCACCGAACTGATTATACGGGGTCAGTCCGGAGTTTGATGAAGAGTCCATAAGGGGCTGGGTTTAGAACAAGTCTACACATAAACTGAGGGTAGCCCACACCTGGTAACCTGAGGATAGCTCCTCTTTTTGATATCGAGAGGGAGCCACAAAGTACTTGCGCCACTACCGCCACCGCCACTATTCTACCTAAAGTACTACTGCTATTTTAATGCTCCGAACAATATATAATTTAATCCATAACTAGCTTTTTTAATTATATAATAATTCGTTCTAGTTGCACTAGTTTAGAATTAATATTAGTGAAGTTATTTCGGTTGGCGTATAGACCTTTCGGAGTAGTAGCAGTAGTGGCGTAAGTACTTTGTGGCTCCCTCTCTACATTAAAAAGTGGAGCTATCCTCAGGTTAACAGGGGTGGGCTACCCTCAGTTTATCTGATTACTCCATTTCTACCTGCAAAACGGAGTAATCAGACAAACTGAGGGTAGCCCACCCCTGTTGACCTGAGGGTACCCGTGCTTTTTTTGTGTACCAGAGTACTTTTCATACAATCGATTAGAATATACCTTTAAAATAGATATATTTATAATTTACATAATTTGTATAAAATTTTATACTTGCATATTTATTTTAATACAAACAACTTTGCAGTGGTTACTTAAGGTAATTACCTATATATGTTTACTCTTTTCCTTTTTTAAAAATAACAACTTACCTTAGAGTATTTTCTTTCACTTGTTGTATAAAATATGTTATATGCATTAACTTAGCTGTAAACGTTCTATGTATTTAAACGTGCATTTCTAATCGATTGTGCGAAAAGTATTCTGTGGAGCACTAGTACTTAAAAAAAGCACGGGTACCCTCAGGTCAACAGGGGTGGGCTACCCTCAGTTTATGTGTAGACTCTGCAAAACGCACGGTTACCCTCAGGTCAACAGGGGTGGGCTACCCTCAGCTTATGTGTAGACTCGACAGATTAAAGAAAACCTGTAGAGGTCGTGCGGAATCGGCTCAGGGGCGTAGTAGGTATACATAAAGACAAACTTGTTATAAGCTGTGACAGGGTGAAACCCGAGCCCAAGAGTTCCAGGGTCGCCACAGATGAATATAGCTCAGGGATATCATAGTATATGATTGGACAAGCAACGTATGGTCTACAGACGATATAGGGGTTTTATTGCTTAGGTTAAGACTAACAAGTGTATCGAAACCGGGTATTGAAACAAAAGTGAGTAAGCGAGTGCCTACTATACTTGTATAATTTTTTTTAGAGCTGCTCGTCGTATATACAAGGCACGTCTTCTGGCTGCCAAAATATATATTCTTCAACAATCACGCTTACTCACACAATCTACTTCTATTCTGTCCGGAACAGAGCCGCAGCACTAGACAAAAACTACCCAAAATAGAACGTAATCAAGTCGGGTACTTGACCATTTACGGCTGTTCCATAGGTGCTGTGGCATATCTTTACGAATATCTACATTTTTTGTCTTTTAATTTCGACAAGCCCGCTCTCCCAACATGAAATTCTCAATCTTTTTCATCGCCCTCCTAACTGGAGCCGTCGCTGCCGCCCCTAGTGGTATTTTCGTCGATTGCCCGACCAAGGCCGCCCGGCTTAGTGCCGAGGCAACTGGACTTCGATGCAAGACCAACCTAAGCGATGACAACGCAAACACCAACACCGACATCAACACCAACGGAAATAATGCCAACAATAACAACGCCAACTCGAACGGCCTACCACTTACGACTGGACAAGGAGACGCTAGTACGGACGACGTCATCTCGCAGCTCCAATCCGCGTTTGATCGAAACAACCCCAATGGTACACCTACCACCCCGGGAGACCCGGATGATCTGAACGGAGATGGGGTAATCAACCTGTTCGAAGCTGGGGCCCAGGCCTCCTAGGGGCGCTTGCCGATACGGGCTGGTAGACTCTGTGTCTCAAGGAGCAGGCGCAATAGGATCATGGGGGTCGGGCGCACTGCGCCCACTTGCCCATATCTGCTGCTGCACGCAGCCCTAGCTAAATTAATCCAATCCTATTCAATCCTTGATAAATTATACCTTGTGTTCTATACGCCCACCTTATTGCTTACGTAAGTGCTTAGTCTATCATTCAAGATGCCTTTAAGTTTCAGTTATGGCTACCTACGTCACTTGCTGCCTACAAGGAAGCATAGGATACAAAAGCGTTCCTACTGGTAGTACTATATATAACAGCTGAATCCTCCCCGATTTGACTAGTGTTTCGAACAACTTCTGATATAGCATCATATGTCCCTGGCTAGGAATCGAGTACATGGTGGTTAACACAAAAACGACTCGTTTAACATGCGGGAAACTGCACCGACGTGATTTTGGGCAAGATCAGAGATAATGATACGAGCTGGGTATGCCACAGCCTAGTCTAGGCCTTCTATACGACAGGTAAGGCAAGCTGAAGGAAGCCGATGATATGCACCAGCGGGCGCTACAAGGCTATGGGACGGCCCTCCAATCCGATCTCGCATTGACCCTTGCTATAGTAGTGTTAAAGCGCCGATAGCAAAACGGAGTACCGGCAGATATTACAGCAAAGGGGCGGTCGGAAGAGGCAGAACCGTGGGACTGCCGCCCTGCTACAATAAATTAACGGAGGCATTTTTTACTGAGTGTTCATCAGCATTGCGAATATACTTATTTTGTTAAGAGAACCCGATAGAGTGGCTCAGCAAATTCGACACACCAGAGTCTCTTCTACCATTCCATCCTAGGTGGAAAGAATGTGATGCCCGTGCGAGTTCGCTACAACGCATAAGCTGCTTGGTAGTTTATTGAAAGCTAAGGCTGCATTTTCCGGTTGTTCGGGACCTAAACCGTCTCGTACATGGGTTCGGCTTAGCTTACATGCACACGGCTGATCCATGAGTGTGGACTGCCTCCCGCAAATTTAATTCTGGGGTGGTCTGATTTAAGGAACTTAACAAATGTAATTGCGGAGAACCCTGAATTACGTATAGCGATGCCAAGAAAATACGAATAGAAGGTGACGCCTTTTGCATTCGGAGAGAAGCCGGAGCGATGGAGCTCGTGCGACAAAACACGTCTCTTCCGGCCCCAGCTATCTACCAAGTCCATATCAGCAAAGACGGGGGTCCTAGCTGGCTCACAATGGAGGAACCTCCGGGTAGCAACCGGGCCAGGCATGGCCGACCATGAATGAGGGCACCCAATCGCACATTCATACACCAAACCGACACCTCAATCAGTTACACAACTTTCATCTGCCTGCGCTGGGCTGGATCGGGTTCTGCTCCAGAGGTATGGCCTTCGACCATCGGTTGACGAATCCTAGCACTTATGGACCTTCCGAGTCTGTCGGTGCCTTCTACGACTTCCTCGTCGCCCTGGCCCTCGTCTCCCTCAGCCGGAGCTGGCTACCGAGTATCAGTTCCGTTTTTCAGACCACCATGACATCGTGTTCGCGCATGCTGGCGTGTCTGAGGAGAACATGTCGACGAGACCATGGGCGATATTATAGGGATTATCGATTGGGAGATGACATGCTGCTAGCTCGCATGGTAGGAGTATAGGAAAGCTGTTTATGGTGCACGGAATAGGCCATGATAGTGTACTATCGCTGGGGAAATCATATCGGAGCATAGCGACGAGGTCGGACTCGTAAGGAAATTGAGATGCATTGATGGCCGGTTGAGAGGCAATGTCTCTACTACCCCTGGCATCCAGCATTACATGCATACCTCAGGTCGCGCAACTGGGCCTTCACAGCGTTTGGGGTGAGGTAGTCGGACACGAAGCCTGCTGTCTTCAGCTTCTCAAACCCATCTAGGACCCAGTCCTAGCAAGTACAGCCAGATGACTCCACCTTATCAATACGGTCCCCTTGAAGAAAGTCGGTACAGCAATAAAGCGGCTAGGGGAAGCCGAACTAGTAGGAATGCTGAACTACTATAATAAGTTAAAAGACACTCCGTATTACTAAATGTTTAATAGTGCTATTCCGCGCGTATATCTACTTACACAGAAAGTTACATTGGACCCGCCGAAGGCTTTCCCCTCTCTGGAGTTGTCCCTCCAATAGAAAGAGAACTTCTAGAACGTATCGTTAAACAAGCGAATAGGCATGTATCATTGAAGGACCCAATCCCACTTTATCCCCAGGTTCAAAAGCGGCACGGATCAGGCGCTCCGGCTAAATTGAACCACCTCCTTAAGCGATAGCTTGAAAGAACCACATAATTTGTTCAGACCAAACATGCGATCTCTATTATCTGATTACCCGCTGAGAGGCCCCGAATTAGTACCGGGGCCGGGGCGCGGGCAGTCCCTACCTATACGTATATGAACAAAACGAGCCCCCTGACTTTTGCCTCGGGCTTACTGGACTCGTTCTTCTAGGACTGTTCCTAGAAGTACCTACTCGGAACCATTGATGACGCCACGGCTCTGACAAGATGGTCGGCGTCACTGTTCAGATGGACAATCGTGTCCACCGCATGGCGGTGGACGACCCGATCCCCTGGTATCGCAAGCGAAATCTCCGCCACCTCTACTTCATGCTGTTCCCTTGCCTCATGGGCATCGAGATGACCTCAGGGTTCGACTCGCAGATCATCAATGCGGTCCAGCTGGTACCCGCCTGGGATGAGTGTAAGTCGCCCCCCCAACGCCGGCCAGCCGATTTGGAAGCTAACCTTTGAATGGCAAGTCTTTGGGCATCCAACGGGAGGTTATAAGGGCATTCTGGCGTCTGCGCTCCCGTTAGGCGCGGTCATTGGACTGCCTTTTATCCCGTTGGTCAATGACGCACTCGGCCGAAGATGGTGCGTCATGGTCGGGAGTGTGATTATGATCATCGGGTCCCTCATCCAAGGCTTTGCAATTAATGGTGAGTTAGCTCTCGTAGATGGCGGATGCATGGGCTCGTTATTTCTTTGTTAACTCGCGCTTAGCACCTATGTATATCATTGCTCGGCTGATTATTGGATTCGGGCTGCCTTATGCTATCGTCGCCGGCTCCAGTCTTATCGGAGAACTCGCGTACCCGAAAGAGCGTGCCGTCTTGACATCGTTGTTCAATGCTGCTTACTATGTTGGCGCTATTGTTGCTTCAGCTATAACATACGGGACACAATTGATCCCCTCAGATTGGTATGTTAAGTGAATTTGGCTGAAGTTGGCATTCGGAAACTAACGCGTTTTGAACACAGGTCATGGAGGTAGAGTCACATCGCTGCTTGTTACCTTGCTCCATACTTACCTTGAACAGAGTTCCTTCACTTCTGCAGCTGTCCCCATCTTTATTACAAGTCGTGTTCATCTTGTAGGTTCCCCACTTCATTCTAAACCCTGCTACCAAGACTGAGTACCTCCTTTAGCTTCATCCCGGAGAGTCCCAGGTACCTCGTTAGTAAGGACAGGCACGAAGAAGCCTTCAAGATACTCGTCAAGTACCACGCAGAGGGAGATGAGAATTCCGAATTCGCCAAGGCGGAAATGGCGGAGATCAAGACAACCATCGCCATCGAGCTAGAGCATTCGAAGAGATCCTGGCTAGACATGGTCAACACCGCCGCCAACCGCCGTCGTCTCCTCATCGGATCGCTAGTGGGCGTGATGACGCAGCTATCCGGAAATGTCGTGATCTCATACTACCTGGGTGATATCCTTGCCCTTGTCGGCTTTACGGACCCCCAGTTCGCAGCGAAATACAATATCGGTAACCAAGTCTGGGGCCTCGTTTGTGCCGTCGTAACGGCATTGATCGTGACGCGGTTCAAACGTCGGACTATGTATCTATTCGCCATTGCTTGGATCCTGACGGCCTATGTCGGCTGGACCGCCTCCTCGGCAGTGGCCATCGAGAAACGCAACGATACTGCTGCGAAACTAACCTTGTTCTGGATCTACTTTTATCAACCCGGGTACAACATCGGCTTCAACGCTTTGACATATAGTAAGCCTGGCATTACTAGTGTGCGGTGGCGGGGCCAGCGCTAACTTTCTTGAACAGCCTTCCTGGTTGAAATTTTCCCTTACGCCATGAGAGCACGCGGTATTACCGTCTTCCAGTTCTTCGGGAAAGCCGCCCAAGTAAGTCGCAGCTGATAGCTACGAGGAATAAAAAACTGACGATAAACTAGTTCTTTGGAACGAACGTGAACCCCGTCGGCTTAGATCCTGTCAATGGCATCGGCTGGAAGTTCTTGATTATATACTCGGTCTGGATTCTAATCGAGGGTATACTCATTTACTTCCTCTGGCCCGAGACATCTGGCCGAACCTTGGAAGAGCTGGCATTTCGTAAGTTGTGGCGTCGCAATATTAATCACATGATTGCTGATTTGTCCCCTGTAGTATTCGAGGACGACGATCGCGTGCTTAAGACGGCCAAGGCCGTCGAGAATGAAATTCATCAGGACAGCTCCGTTTCTGACGAGAAGGTTGCTGAAAAGGAGGTAGTTTAATTCTTCGATCGGTATTTCGATGGAAGTTGTTAGAAAATGGTTCTAAAGAGAGGGGATTAATGGCATCTGAAGAAAACAATCCTCTAATTACCGCGGTTTCTTGGACAATAGTACACGCTTTAACATGAATGCAGCATCTGATCTCTACCCCCTTCTGCCTGGCTTGGCTACTGTTCGTCTGTGATGGGAAGTGTAATAGTGTCTTCTACCGTTATGTATATTTAGTCTAATTAGTCATTCGTCAAAATAACTTTGTACACGCCGTAAGAAGAAACTGTGCAGGTAAAGCCAAGGTAGGTACTCTTAGTTATGTTTCTAAATTTAGATCCTTAACCCCGAATCGCTAGATTACTGGCCATAATATATTTGACCCCATAATTGCGGGACGTCGTGTGAACTGGTGAGTCCCCGCTCCGTAGCTTGTCAAGACCGATATTAGTAGCTGTATCCTCTAGACGGCCTGGTATATGCTGGGGCTGCCACTGGGGCTAACTAGTAGATTGCAACGCATCTCTCCTGATTGTTTGCCGGCGAAGATTGAGTTTGGCCAGACAAACAGCCGACGGATCGGTAGCACGGCGTTAGATTAGATTGAGAACATCTTTACCTCCCACATTCGGTCTCGCTACGGGAAAATTGGCATTCGTCAAGGAGTGTGGCAGGGCCCTTTGATCGCGAAAGGTAGTGAGATCGATTGCACAGTGAGCTACAGCTAACTGCTGTGGGTGTAGAGACAGCCTTCTTGTATCGGCGTTGCGAGGCTGCCCGAAGATTGTTGCAGACTTTCGGCTTTGGACATTCACGTCGGTATCACTAGCTATATTAATCCGAGACTTGGGCTGCCGTGGCCGCTCGAAAGATTAAGAGCGTTGCAGTTTGTCGTTGTCCGGCCCATTGTTGTACAAAAGCAAGGGAAACCAGTACTTTCTGAGAGGCGGCGCCAAGAGCTGGGAGCATTGTTTCAGTGGCTCAAGGGTAAGAAAATGAAAAATATCATCAAGGCCGTCGTAGATGATCACAAGGATACATTCCACAGTTATGAAGCAATAATTAATGCCCTGGGGCCGTTCAGTATTGAGATCCTGGACTAGAGCAAGCCGAATCTTCGCCCTGAGACCATTAGGGATGCATGCAAAGGCGTACGGGAACTCCACCTGTGTTGGAGTGGGCTGAACCGCATGCTATTGGCATGGGGAGGAACGGACGGGCTAGCAAACCTGCTAGCAAACCTGCCAAACCTCACTGATGTTTGCCTTCTGCAGATTAGTGCGAGTATAGATCCTCCTTTCTGCTGATGGGATAGAGTGTAATTGATAGGAATACCAGAATCTTGAGTCCGAGAAGTGGACAACCGAAAAGCTCGATAATTTTGAAAAGCGTCTCAAGAATACCAGGGATTGGTTAAATGCGAAACAGAAAGCCGAGGCTCCGAAGAGTCAGAGCAAAGACAAGCCGACAGACCTGCCCAGAATAACAGTCTACCGACCAAAGGTCCAGCCTAAGCGGACAACCAGCAGATTGCAGATGGCACAGGCTAGGAGCAGAACAAGCAGACGCCCATGAAGGATCATCAGTGGCTAGGGTATATGGACAGATTTTCCAGCGGAATCTTCATCTTCAAGCCAGACAACTATATCAAGTCAGTACCGGACCTTCCAGCCGAGCTACGGCGGGATGTACGCATCTGCCTGATAGATGACGCCGTGGACATATCACACAAGGGTATCATGAAGCGCATAGAAGATCGCGGGAGGGCTTTGGGGCGTACACCGGAGACGAGTACCGTGGAATGGCGAGGCCCTTCTATGACTCGACGACAATTCATAGCACATCCTGACGAGGACAACTCGGAGGATATCACCCATATCAAGAACGCGCTGGGCCGGACGACGGCCGAGAAGAAGCTCATCTTCTGCTCAGCCCCCGACACAGGCGACATGAGCCCGGATGAGCTTAGCTCGTACTTCCCAGTCGGATCCGGCATCCCAGATCTGTTCCGAATCGGCGCAGCCAAAGCCGACAACACGCCATGGCCGCAGGCGGGCGGTCGCAACGTTGTAGATTATGTCCTCTCGGGACACGACGTACGCGAAAAGAATGGATATGAGGTGGTCCAGAATGACCCGTCACTGAAGTCGGGTTCATCCATCGCCACTGTGGCACTGTGCTGGCAGCGGGCGTTGCGGCGCTCATGATCCAAGTAGTGCGCACGGAGCGATCCGCACATATGAAGTCGGGAACCAGACATCAAAAGAAGCCAACATCATCAAGCTCAACTCGCTCAAAACGATCAAGTTGCCCACGACGATGCGCAAGACCTTTGACGGCATGACAGCAAACAAGACGTATGTGCACGTGTGGAGTGACTTTTAACGGAAAGGGTTGGCGCCGATGATTCTGAGGATCCTGAGGTAGAAAAGTGGCGTTAGCTGGGAGCTGGGGAGGGATATTGTATCCTCAAAGACCACAAATAAGAAGTACCCATCTAGATAGATAGAGAGGTCATGAAAGCCCAGTCCAGAGAGTCACGGCTGGCAAAGGACCCATTGGTGCACGAGCCACCGATGATGCACGCGAGTGTCGAACGGTGCATTGCGGGTCAAGATGGATATTTTAGGCTAGCGTATTTCGGAAGTATCTACGTACCGTACCTAGTACATAATATATGAGATATCAACTGCGACAGCAAGGTTGGCGATAGCTTCAAATATAGGCACTGCCTATACCTACCACACCTACCTACCCCTACCCATACAGACCTAGCCAATATACCCATTTGCAGTCAATAGAGTCAATTGGAGTCAATTATAGTCAACATAGAATTGCAGTTAATGCAGCTAATTATGGTCCATCTGGTATCTATACTAGTAGTCCAGATGGCTCAGCTGTCGGGCGGTGTCGGACACCCGTGGCCTGGATTTCCAAAATCCGCTAGCCTAAACTATCATAATTGCGTATGGAATTTATCCTGGCAATCTTCTCTATCTTACAATGAACATACAAATGGTACCCCAACTACGAACTTTGCTGCAATAAAGGACTCTCTCTACCTAGCTGTGATACGAAGGCGAGTTGTTAATTATTTAAATGTGTGTTTTACTATTAATCAATCATTCTGCATTTCGCTTTTTGTGTGCTCCATAGAGAATAAGGTATGCTAATAAACACGGGATGAGGGGAAAACGTACGGGCTTCCACTCCTAACCATTCATGCCTGCTTCTCGATTAGCAATGCGTCGTTCTTGGTTGGAGGCGCACACCACCCGAACGCGCTAAGCCTGCTGCGTCCTAGGGTCGGTACTCACTCGGGGCCTCACCAACTCTATTTCCCTTCTCGTCGAGGAGGCAAAGCGATAAACGCTCTCTTCTCACATTCCGCCACTTCTTTCGACATACCTCCAGCTTCGTTCATTTGTTTCGCACATCGGGCCAAATCGACGCAAGATGGAAAACGATATGACGACCAACGGTAAGGCTAGGAGTACCATGACACCAGACCAGCAGTAAGCAAAGTTACATGATAGTGTTCCTCCTTTCCACTGACAGCAAAGGTACAAAATACAACCCGACTTGGAAAAGCTCAGCGCGAAACCCACTTTCGAAAATGCCACTATTACCCTGGCCCACGACCGCCGACTTCATTCTACCGCCCCAGGAGCGCAAGAAAATACATGCAATGTCGGTCTCTTGTCCTCGCAAGTCGAGGCCACGGCGTCTATTGCAGAGGGGCCCGGGATCGAAGATGGCTCAACGCAAGATCCTGCGACTGCTCTTCCAAGCATGGCACCAACTCGGGAGAAAGGCAAGGAAACCACCGTGAATGTGATGAAGAAAATAGAGGTACGGACGCATGAGCAACTACTCCTGCTCAAGAATGAGTCACATCTTCCGGGCTTTGACAACGCCATGGTCAAGGAGCCGCGAATGTAAACCGTAATGCGGAAACCGGCCTTGGTTAGATAAGCCCGAGCAGTCTGTTCGACAAGGCCTCTCAACCTGAATAATCTTAATCTTCACCGTCGTCTTCTAGCCCGCTACCTTAGCCCACTATAGGTCCAGTCCCCGTATCGTTCTCGGTTGAAACCCCGGGCAGCGAGGCAACAATGTCGGCATACAAGCAACGAATAGTGTGCATGAGACTACTAGGAGACCTAGTGAGCTACCTCTCTCAAGATAGGGGGTTGAGATCTGTCCTCGAAGCGTGCCTCCAGACCTGTCAAATTATATTAAATAGTACCATCGCCGGATGAGGGTCTAGCTATCTAATGCTTGGTTGTTCAAGAGAGTTATAAAACTTTCCCACTCAGTACCTAGTTCCCACAACGATTCGCTCAATGCAAGGAAACATGAATACCTATTAGATCCGAAAGGATGCCCTCTTACAGTCGGCACACCGCCTTTGCACCCACCACGTGCTGCCTTGTGGCCAGTATGATTTTTCCGGCAGCGGCCGTCCGACGATGAGAGGGTTGATAGCCAAGATAGTCGCTAGGGCCCCATAGGCGGCTAGACCTACACCTCCATAGCCGAATGGGACAATCAAGGCCGCAGGTCGCTGATCCTAGCAGGACTTCAAGATTTTCGGCGTGAATATAGCCTTAAAGCTCGCGCTTGCTAACGAGTGCCAAATCTGTAATGCAGCAATATTCCCGTAGACAGGAGCTAGCAGCTCTATATCTTCGAAGACTACTCACATTTCTTTCTCATATCTCGACATCTCCGCCGTCGAGCCAAGCCTTCGCTTGCCGGTAAAGAAGATCATGCTTATCGCCGCTCGGCGTTCCCGCATGGCGTCGATGACCCGGCATGTCTTTCAGCACGGCGACTCCCATCGTAGCCTCCTGGCAATACGCCAAGTACTTATAACCGTCGGGGTAGGTTTTCAGCTTCTCCAGATCCAGCTTAATCTCGGCGCCGGGGTGCGTAGCAATCAGCTTGTCCTTCTCGTACCAATGCCGCACGAATCTGGCGCCCCAGCGCCCATCGATCTTCTCGAAGAAGAAGCAGAAGCGGCAGTCGCCTTCGGCGTCGACCTCGACCCCGTCGATGACGAAGCGCTGGGTGATGGTGGCCTTCATCTTGGTCACGGCTCGCGTGGCGCCCGCGTCTATGTCCGTGGTGGTGCCGTGGCATCGGTGCATGACGAAGGCGCCCTTGTCCATGCCTGCCTTGGATGCCTCTATGAACTCCGTGTACTTCACCCGGCCTGACCATGTCGTGTACACGAAGGCGTGGTCGTGGAAAATAGACGCGAAGTTCTCCCACTCACAGGCATCGCTGAGGTTGATGGGGGTTATCAATGTATTCATTTCACGGCGGACTTTGAACACTCCACTCACCGATAGCATGGCCATCCTTCGGCCAGTTCCCTCAGCTTGTACCTTTCAAGACATGAATGGTCGGGGCCATTATTGCGGGTAACCGTGCTGTCAGGTAACCACCCTGCTGGTAGGGAATGTAAGTCGGGCATATTTCTACTCTGATTGGCTGTTGATAATGATGACAAGGACTTGGCGAGAGTGCGAGATGGCAATGTTTAGATCTAACAGTAGATGTAATTCTCCCGATTCGGGTTGTGCATTATACTCTCATTCAAGTCTACATTCCCGACCCCAACATTTAAATAACAGTATTATGAAGCGTGTTTTGCTACCTTGGAGTGACAAGTCGCATAATCGATCACCTCTCTCATCCGGTTAAGGTCTTGTCCGGGCAGCCCCTCACCCCCTCATCGGGCCGGGAGTATCCGAACCGACCCAGCTTGTACCGGCATTGCTCTTGGAGACACTAGCCCCGGCCTAGACCACTTGCGCATCAAAAGTTAATAGCTGCACTCTCATCCGCGGCTTTGTTCATTACCTTCCTGGCTCCATCGCTGTCGAGGTTTGCCGCCGCATCCACGCCTGCCGAAAGCTTCCATTGCTGCTCGATCTGGTAGCCTATGACGTGGGTGCCCTCCACCGTCAGCCATTCGTGTTTCTGAGCTAGCTTGATCATCCGCGTCTGTCTTGGCTTGAAACACATGTCCAGCAGAACCCCCGAATGCGATGATCTTGCGAGGAAGTGCTCCAAGACTGCGGCGACTGCCAACTCCGACTCGCTCTTGGGAGGGAAATCGGGCACCGTGCCGACGATATAGTGCGGAGTGTTTAAGCCCGACGCTTGCTCCACCGACTTGATGTGGATAATTTCAGTTGAAAGTGAGTGTATACAGTAGGTGTATAGTATTATATTATATATTAAGGAACAAGTCTAGGTACAGTTGGATAAGGTGGTACTTCTATAATATATAGTGGATATGTATGGGGTGTAGTACCTAGCCATCTTTTTTATTTGCTTTTTGATTTTTATATTCTTATTTGAACTATATGTATTTATATAAGGTTATTACTAATTTGTTTTTTTGACTGTTCTTTATTATGCTTAGAGTTATATATAATTTTAAAAATATATATTTTTGATTTTTTAATAGGGTAGATCTTTTAGCTTTATTTATTTTAATATTTTTAGTAGAAAGTTTAATAGATATTTTTTTTTGTTGCTTTGATTTGCGTTTGTATTATACTAGATATATGTTTTTTTTATGTTTTTTTTTTTAAGATATTTAATAAAAGTGTATTATTTTTTAAAAAATATTTTGTTTTAGCGATTAGATTTTGTAACTTTTACTAGATTGTAGTCTTATATTAAGATATATTTTTTTTGGATTTTTTTGCTTTAATAATAGCAATTATAAAAATGTACTATTTTTTAGTTTTTTATTGGTTTTTTATTATAAGTCTGTTTAGAATATTAAACATTTTAATTTTAAAGTAGTGTTTATTTGTATTAATAAGTTTAGTAAAATAATTAAAAAAATCTTTGGTTTAAACGTTTAGTATATAGTTCGTTTAGTTTATTTTATTTTGTTTGTTATAAAAAAAATAAGTTAAAAATATATATATAGGATTGTTTTGTGTTTTTATTTTAGTTTTAAATACTTTAAAATAAAAGTTAATTCTAGTTATATTTAAAATTGTTTTAAAAAGTTTTTAATTTTAAAACCTAGCGTTTTTAGGTCTAATAAAAGTTTATTAAAATTTATTAGTAATTTTGTTATAGTTAAAAGTAAAAAAAAAAGTTTGTAAGTAGTATTAATATTTTAAGTGTTTTTTTTTATTGTAGTTTTTTTATTTTTTAAAGTAAAGCTTTAGTATTAGCAAAAAAGTTTTTTATAAAATAAAAATTAATAATATTAGTTAATTAGTTTATAAATAGTATTAATCAAATTATAATAAAATAAAAGATCTAGTAAAGTATAAATATTTAGTATATTTTTTATAAAATATAAGTAGTTATAGTTTAAAAAAGGCATTAGTAATTCTAAAGTTTTTTAAAATAAAACGCCTTAAAAAGTAAAAGCTTTATTAAATTAGTTATATAAAACTTATAAAAATATTTTAAAATAGTAAAAGTTTTAATAAATAATTTATAAAGTTTATAAAGCGTAAATTTAGCTATTTTTTTTATTTGTTTTATAGCTAAAAGCCTAAAACGTTTTAAAATATAATAAATTTGTTTTATAGTAGTAGTTTAGTAAAACTATTAGTTATTTGTTTAAATATATAAATCTATTTAAAATTAATATTTTTTTGCTATATAGCTTTTTTATAAAAAGCTTATTATATAAAAATATATTTTATTTTGCTGTAAAATTATAGGTTTTTTATTATAGCTATAGTTTTTTAATTATCTTTATATATAATAATAGTAGTTATTTTTTTTTTTAAAGTATTTAATTTAAATAGTAGTTATTAAAGCTATATAGCTTTTTTTATAGTTTATGTTTATTCTATTAGTTTTAATTTATAAAAAAATAAAGTAATGCTTTATTATTTTTTAAAGCTCTAACTAATAGTACTATTTTTTATATTAAAAATATATTTTACTATTAAACGTTTAGTTTGAGTATAGCTAGCCTAATTAGTATTAGTCCATTTTACTAAATTTTATAGTTTTTTTTAATAGTATAGTTTTAGGTTAATAGTGCTATATAAATAATGTAATATTTGCTTAGCTGTTTTTATATATATTATTATAAAGTTTTTTATATATCTGTTTAAGTAAGAAATAGCATATACTATATCTAATCTAGTACTAAGCATAGCGTATATTAAATAGCTAATAGTTTTTGCGTACTATTAAATATTATTTTTAAAGGTTTTATAGTTATTTATTAGTTTTAGAATTTTGTTTATATTAATAAGTATAGTAATTATATATATTTTTTATTAGCCTAGTTCTTTAATTATTTTTTTGGTTTTAAATAATAGTTATACTAAAATAAAAAAAGCATAGCTTTAGATTTTATATTTTAAATCTTTTTAATAATGCTTTTTTAATTTTGTTAAATTTTTTTTTTAAAAGTCCTACTATTAATAGGTTATTAATATAAATAGCTATATATATATGCCTTTTAATAAATATACTAACGTTTAATTCTAGTAGTTTAAAGCTTAGCGTTTTTAAAAAATCGGCTAGTATTTAATACTATACTTTAAAAGCTTGTTTTAAGCTATAAAGTGCTTTGTTTAGCTTATAGACTTTATTAGTTCTATTATTAAATTTAAGTAGTTGTTAAACATAAACGTTTTTTTTTATTTTTTTATATAAAAAAGCAATTTTAATATTTATTTGTTTAATTTTAAGATCTAGGGCTATAGCAATTATAAAAATAGCTTTATAACTTATTAGTTTTACTACTAAAACAAAAGTTTTATTATAATTTTTGCTAAAAATTTGCTTAAAGCTTTAAATAATCTATTATACTTTATACTTTATAACTTTTTTATTAAAGCTTTTTTTAATTTTGTAAACTTATTTTTTAATTATAAAATTTTTACTAGCAGGTAATTTGTAAAGTATCCAAGTCCTATTATTAATAAGTAATTAATATTTTGTTTTTATAGCTTTATACTATTTAAGCTATTTAGCATTTTTTTTAGTTTATTTATAGTTTTTTAGTTTTATATCTATTACTAACAATATAAATAATAGTATTATAATAGCTATTTTAAAAATAAGTAATAAAACATATAAGCTATACTATAAATAATTAAAAACTTATATTTAAAAATACAAATTATAATAAAATTGTAGTGCTTTTTATACTAGGTTTTTTAATTTAAGGTATAGTAATACTAATAATATATATACTAAAGATTATTAATTTCTAAAAAGTACTAGAAATAATAAAGGTGTTTTTATATAAGCTGCTAATATATATAATTTTAGAGGTTCTATAGGTAATAGATCAAAAGTTACTCTTTTTTTTTAAATAGTTATTTTTATTTTTTCTGTTTTTCTAGCGGCCTACTTTTGTTTTTGTTTGCTAAAAGGTAATAGTGATTTATAGCGCTTTTTTATTAATTTTTTGGTATTTTTTATTAATATATAAAAATGTTTTTTTATAAAAATAATATTATTAACAGTTATAATAATAAAATTATTAAATTTATAAATAATATAGTTATATATTTTATTATTTTTATATTTTAGTATTTTATAAAAAATAATTTTTACTTTTAGTATATTTAGTTTGTTATCTAGCATATAATTTTTTAGTATACCAAAAATAACTATATAATAATAATCTAGCTATTTATTATACTAATTTTTATATAGTATTAATGCTATTTTTTTAAAATATTATTTGTTTTTAATATAGGTAGCTATTTAAATATAAATAAGCCAAAAATTTAATAAAAGTTTACTTTTTTTTGCTATAACTAGTATTATTTATATTATATTTTTTAGTGTTCGGATAGACCTTTTTGTTTTTTTATTTTGCTAGTACTGCTTTATAGCAAAATATTTAATGGTTATATTTTTTTGGGTGCAATAATAAACAAAGTCTTTGTTTATATATATTTTTAGTTTGTTTAAGTTAATATATTAGTATTATTATTTAGGTCTTTCTTATTTTTATAGAAGTTTTTTAAATTTTAAAAACTATAAACTTAGACTTAGTAAAAAGATAGCCCAAACTCTGCTAGTAAAGTTATAAAAGATAGCCATTTACCTTATAAATTTATTATAGCTTATAAAAATATTTTTTAGTATATTAGCTTTATTAAAATAAAAAAATTTTATAAAGTAGGTTTTTTTGGAAAGTTTTTTTTTATAAAGTTTTGCTTGCATTTTTTTTTTAATATAAGCTTTACAAAAATAATATTTAGTTTAAAAAGTAATACTTTTTGTTATTATTATTAGTTTTTATATTTTATTATTATTTATATGTTTAAGTTATTTATGTTATATTTTTAAAGTAAAGTTAATTAAATAAGTTTAAAAAGTAATATTAAAAGCAGCTACTTAAGTAGTTTTGTTTAGCTAATTAATTATATATAGTCTGCTGGATTTTTTTGCTATTAAAAAAATGTGCTTTTTTATAGCTGCCTAGGCTTTATTCTAATAAAATAGAAATTTTGCTTTTTTTTTTATAAATTAGAATATTAAAACTAAATTTATGTTTGTTTTAGGGCAATAAATAATATTATTAATAATAACTGTTTTAATTCTTTTATTTATAATAGTAAAAAATCTAGTAATACTTATCTATTCCGGAGTAATTATAGTACTATTAATTTTATAAACCAGCGGTTTATTATAAGGTTAAAGTTTTATAAATAGTAATTTATTATTAAAGTTAGTTTAGCTATAGCTATTATTTAAAATAATATAATTAGTAATTTGTTTTATAAGTTTTGTTATTTTTAGTTTTAGTATATTTAAAAAACTTATTTTTATTAAAATTTTTTTAAAACTAAAATCTAATAGGACTATAACTATTAAGCTTTGTAGTATTATAAGTAGCGCCTTTATTGCTAATAGGCATTAATTTTTTTAATGCCTAAATTTATTAAATATTTTGCTAAAAATACCTAGTTTTTGTTCTAGTATTTTTTTTACTTTTTTTGTATTATTTTAAGTAGCTAGAAATATTAAGTTTAGAAGTTCTAGTAGTAAAGATAGTAAAGTATTATTAATAAATAAAGCAGCTATATTTATATTATTTAATATCTTTTGTTTTTTGTTTAGTATTTTTGCTTTTTATTAATTAAAAACTAAGTTTAAGTTTGTATAAAAATATTCTAAGGAGTTATAAGTTATAACTTTTTAGCTAGTAGTAATATAGTAAAAATAGCTAAGTTTTTTTTTCTTTTTTAATTTTTTGTTATTTTTACTATTATTATTACTATTATTATTATTATTATTATAATTCCTTTTTTGTTAATTTGTAAGTAGCATAGCTTTAGTAATATTTTAGCTAGCAATTTTTTTTATATATTTTTTTTGCTATGTTTTTATTAAAGCAAGTTAAAAGGTTGTTCCTTTTATAAGTTTTTTTTTTATAGGTTTTCTAATAGTAATAAAATAATTTGTTTAAAAAAAAATAAAAACAAAATTAGTATAGTTCTTTTTTAGACTTAAAAAAAACTTTATTATTAGAAAGAGTTCTTTAATAGTAAAGTTTTTTAGATCTAGATCTTTAAGATTAAAGCAAATATTATAGAGTTTTATAGTAAAGGTTAAAACCGAGCTTTCGGTAGCTAGTAAAATATTTTTTTATTTATATAGTAGGTTTTAAAAAGCTAAACTTTTAATTAGCCTAACTTTTTTATTAATTAGTTTTTATATATTAGCTATTATAACTTTTTTGTTTTTATTATTAAATTTTACTTATTATTTTATTAGTAGTTTTTGGATGTTTTTTTTATAGTAGCTATAAATATAACTTTTGATTTTTTATTAAGCAATTTTTTAGGTTTTTTATGCTTTATATAAGTTAGAGCTTATTAATATATTAGGGATTTTGATTAGTTTATTTTTTTTTTAATTTTTTAGGCAAAAAACTAGCATATTTTATAATATATATATAGTTTTTTATTTATTTTTTAAACTTAAAATATTTAGCTAAAAAATTAAATATAATAATGCTTTAAAAAATAGTTATTTTAAAATTATTATTTATTTTAATAACTATTATATTTTTTAAGTATTAGCTAGTAAAATAAGTTGTTTAAAATAAATTTTAATAAAATATTGTTTAATAGGGTTAGACTTAGCGTAAAGTTGTTAGAGTTAGAGTTAAATAATATTTTAATTATTTTAAATATAAGTTGTTTTAAAGTAGAAATACTAAATATATTAGATTTAGATTTTAGTATAAATAATTAAGTAATAATTTTGAATCTAAATAGATCTATTTTATTAATATTTTTTAATATAAATATAAAAAAAACTTTATGTAATAAAAATAATAATAATAAATTTAAAAGTATAGTTAATAAAAAAAGATTTTTAACTAATAGTTATAATTTAAAAAAATTTTGTAAAAAAAGCATATTTTTTGTTTATTTTTAAGTTTTTATATAAAATATAAAAAGTTTTTTTTATTAAAAAATTAGTAGTAAATTAATAAAATAAATAGTTAAGTTCTAAAGTTATATCTTATAGTAATTTTTTAAATATTTATAAATAAGCTTAGTTTAAAATTTAGATAAGTTTTTAATTTAGTTCTAAGTGTCCGAAGTATTATTTATTGTTTTTTTAGCCTAGTTTTAGCTAAATTTCCAGTTATTAAAAAAACGTTAGTTTGTTTAGTATTCTAAATGATTTATACTTTTGTATAGCAAACACTAAAGTAGATCAATTTTTGTTTTTTATTAATAGTTAATAATAAGCTACAAATATTAATAATAATAATAATAATAGTTATTAAAAATATAAGTATAATAGAAGTTATTTGTTAGATTTAGTAAGTACAGTATGTTTTATTAGTTATATAGTTAATACATTAGGGTATTTATAGCAGGATAGGTAGCTACTACTAAAGTATAGTGTTCCTACTAGGGTATTATTTTTAGTATTACTATTAGTTTTTAGTTCAATAGAAATAGCAGTAGCTATATTTAAATACTATAAAATGATTTAGATAATAGTAAGTAAAATGATAATTATTATTAGTTAATTATAAAAAATAATTATAAAGTGATTTATAAGTATTATAGGTTATAAGTTTCCAAGCTTATAACTAGTTAAAAATAAGTATATATAATAGGTGTATAGTATTATATTATATATTAAAAAACAAGTCTAAGTATAGTTGGATGAGGTAGTACTTTTATAATATATAGTAGATGTGTGTAAGGCGTAGTACCCAGCCATCTTCTTTACCTGCCTCCCGATTTCCATAATTTCTGGAGTCGGATATATCTTTCTCATGTCACAGATTAGGACCGCTACTTCTCCGTCGTCGCGATTTAGCAAATAGGTCGTTGGACAATGCAGGTGAGCCCTCAAGGCGTATACAGCTGCCCAGCTTGCTCCACCAGCGCCCACGAGTAGCGCAGGAACACTCGTATTTCCCTCTTTCGGGCGTAAGGTCTCGTTGCCCTGTTCCAGGAGGCAGCCCTTGATGCCAAGCCAGTCTGTGTTGGTTCCCACCAGTTTTGTACAGTCGCTGGGGTCTCGGTAGACATTGTTACACGCACCAATCGTAGATTCATCTTATGTAACTGTAAGTGCATGTTGCGGCATGTTTGCACCCGGCAAGTAATTACAATAGTGTGAATTTTGGAAGGATGATAAGTTCATATGATTTCGAGGGCTAGGTAAGCTCCATGATAGCCAGGCTGAACCTAATTCTTCGAAAAGTTATAAATCCGATCTTGCATCTTCGCCGGCCCAAGCTCTCCGAATCAACTCGCGGATCGGATCTCTTTCGATCGCCCTCGGGTTCCAATATGCATTTTTCATGGCAAGGTCAGCCGCCACATCAACATCAGATTCTTTCATACCCAGCTCTCGAAGACCCCTTTGCACTTTCAGCTTGCCAAGCAGAATGTTTAGACCTTTCACCGCGTCTCCACCGCTATCAGGTAATGCTTTAGCTAGTTTTTCCATAGCCAAAGGGACACTCGGCGCATTGTAAGCGAGAGCGTGCGGAAGCACTATGGTATGTGTTTGAGCATGTGGCAGATTGAGACTGCCCCCCAAGGTGTGGCATAATTTATGGTGCAACGACATTCCAACACTCCCGAGACATATGCCGCAGAGCCACGCCCCGTATAATGCCTCTGATCGTGCCGAGCGTGAATCGGGATTCACGGTAATCTCAGGCACGGACGATGCAAGTGCCCTAACCCCCTCTGCTGCCATCAGTTCGATGATGGGGTTGCGTTGGCGCGCGTAGAGCGCCTCGGCAGCATGCGCGATCGCGTTGACTGCGCTAACGCAGGCCAGTGGGACCGGGAGGGTCATAGTCAAATCGACGTCGTAAATGACTGTGCCAGGCAGAATCTTAGGGTCTGATCGCGTAGTCTTCCGACCATCCGCTGTCTCCCCTAGAATGGGAGTCATCTCGCTGCCTGCGTAGGTGGTAGCAATAGCAATGTGGTCCAGTCCTGCGCGGATACTGATCGCCTTTCCCAAACCAATAGTACTCCCGCCGCCGATCGAGACAATGCAATCGGCGCCACGAGAAATGGCAAACTCCACTGCTGTGTTGGTTATATGAACCGGGGTGTGCATTGTAGCATTTGAGAAGATTCCGACCACTTCGACATGCCCCTTTAAGATAGCTTCAATATTTTGGGCTTGACTGAGTTGTCCTGGGGTTGAAAGAAGAACAGGGCTCGAGCGATTTATTCGCTTTATCTCATCTGGGAGATTGTTGACTGTGCCGCTGCCAAAGATAACTCGTCCAGGATTGGGAGAGTATTCAAAGCCTTCCATCTCGACGGATATATCTGAAGTATGTCGTATAATGCTTTCCAGGTGGCCGATTTTCAATCCTCCATAAACTCATCAGATGAAGTAAGGGCAAATTATCTGGAATGAGCTCGATAATTAGAACAGAATTGTGCTAATATACGGATTCTGCTTCAATGCAGCTAATCGCGGACATGGACAGCGAGCTGCGAACGCATCAGAGACTCCGCGATGCATTGTTAATTGCAGTAAAAGCCGGCATCTCGGAGAAGACCTGTTCGGTAATTCCTTTCGGCATTCCCGGGTCTTTCCAGCTCGAAAGCCCGATAGGGGGCACTCTTGTCCCCACCCTAAGGTGCCGGCAGAACAGAAACCCAACAAGAACGGCGAATCGAGCCCCGCATCGAATAGGTATTAACTTTATCATACCATCACTCTTCCAAATAATGGGTCGATGAGACGACCCCGCAAGGATAGGTATCCTCAGCGGAAACGCGCGGCCATGACTATAGCCGCCCCGTGGGCAAATTGTCTCTTGTTCACTATTCTTCTAATGCTCAACAACAGCCTCAAAAGGAGCAAGATCTATCGCGACAGCGAGTTGTACCCCAGTGTTCAGCAGATTTCAGCCAACATGACTTCTTCAACTCCACATTATAAACCCCCTCCGATGAAAGACTTGACTATAGAGAACATCACGGATAATGTTCATGCGATCAACGCGGGATGCGAGAGTGCACGGTTGCGCTTTCTCTTCGAGCGCCTAGCTGTTCATCTACACGACTTCTCGCGCGAGACTCACCTTAGCACGAAGGAGTGGACGGCAGCAATACGGTTTCTTACCGAGACAGGTCAGATCTGCAGCGACACTCGGCAAGAGTTCATCTTACTGTCAGATATTTTGGGCCTGTCGCTTCTCGTCGATTCCATCGACCATCCGAAGCCGCCGGGCTCAACAGAAGGTACCGTACTAGGGCCCTTCCATGTCGCTGACGCCGAACATGGGGAGTTAGGTACGCAGATCTCGCATGATCCAGAAGGGGAGCCTTTGTTGGTTGTTTGTTCAGTCAAAGATACAGCGGGGCGGCCTCTTGCTCAGACATCAGTGGATGTGTGGGAAACAGACTCGCGAGGCTTTTATGATGTGCAGTACGCGGACCGGGAAGGGTTCGACGGGCGGGCTGTTCTCGAGACCGACGACGAGGGCATATTCCATTTCAAAGCCATAGTTCCTGTTCCATACCCCATTCCAGATGACGGGCCGGTCGGCAAGCTCCTAAAGGTCCTAAAACGCCATCCTTATCGTCCCAGCCATATGCATTTCAAATTCGATAGAGCTGGATACGATCCACTGATCACGTGGGTTATCCCCCTTTTCCACCAGTCGGAGGCTGAGTGCTTACTTGGAGACAGGGCACTATACCTGCGGGGAGATCCGTATGAAACGTCGGATGCGGTTTTCGGAGTTAAGGAATCCCTGATAATTGACTTGTATAAGGTGTCACAGTTTGAGGGGTATGCCGAGAAGTATGCCGTATCCGGGGATACGAAGCTGTTGAAATACGACTTCGTGTTGGTCACCGAGAAGGAAACACACGACCTTCGCGACATCAACGCAATGAAGGCTGCTGAGTCTTTAGGGATGGACTTGAAACTGGAAGATGGCAAAGTTGTGAGAAAATAGAATCGCTTTCGTCCCAAATAAATCAGCAGGTTTATATTATGGCCAGATTTGTTTTACGTATGCTTTATGCATATCTCTATGCCTTTTTTCTTCCTTTGATATCATATTTTACATGGCTTACCACGATACAGTTTTGTGGAGAGTTGAAGGGTGGTCATGCTACGAATCTATTGCATTGTCAATATAAATTCGCAGATCGGGACTGATCACCTACAACGTGCATTAATATTGATCACTCCGCCCTTCAATAGCACTACCAGAAGCATGATTACAGCTTGGGAGAAAAGAAAATCTCCCTGTATTGTGAGTCTTAGGCCCAGAAAAAAGACTTAGATCTAACAAAGGGTACCTCCCCCCCCCTTCCTCCCTTTCTTTTTCCTTTTTTTTGCTATCAGTCTCAGCGGTACGGCTAGGGAACGAGATACAACATAAATACTCTAACAATCGGTGGGAGAATAACCCAGACACATCGTGTCACTATTGGCTTATGTCTAACAAGGACGTGATACCATTCCAAAGTTATTGTTGAGCCTCAACTTCTTTTACTGCACGCCGATGGTCTCATTTCCTGGCCCTGGCCATCACGTGTTCGAAGCTCAGCTGGCAGCGCTGGTAGCATTGTGGGATCACGTGTTTCATAGTTCGCATATACGGCAGCTGTGTGTGCTTCCTCACTGATGCATGGAGGGTCAGATGTGAGGATTGGCTGTCAATGGGAGTGCACAGTGGGTAAGATGCTCGCCAACAGGAAGGACCGGTGCACCTAGCTATACCATCCGCGTGACGCTGCAGCTCCAGTACGCCCTATCCACCCTATCCACCCTACATGTATATGCAACACTCTACAACACCCTGCGCCACATACAACAAACGCGCTGCCATGTACCTCCGAGTTCCTACCAAAGGGCTACCCGAGGGCTACCCAAATCATATGGAATGACTCCCAGGTCAAGCACAAGAAGACGGTGGTTCCCACTCCGGTAGTCATGCCTGGCAATCACTTGCAATCGCATATTGTCATACCGTTTGACCAATCATATCATCCCGCTCTTCGACACCCACTCCCCTGAAGACCTACTGCCATGGCCGAGTACAACGAGGTACCTGAGCTGCATGCAGGCAACGGCGCTGTCGCTCTGCATGGCTTACCGCCAGCTGAAATGCAGCCAATTACTGTTTCCCAAACCCATCAGGTTGTGCCTGCTGGGCAGGGGGGGCTGTAACCTTTTTTTTTTGTCCTCGCTAACTCGGTAGTCCGAGAGCCGCAGCACTCAGCATATCATTGCATGTACCTGTGCCAAGAAGTTTACTCGCCTCGATTCTTTGAAACGCCATATCAACTCCAAGAATAGGGTGCCTCGATATGCATGCCCGTGTTGCGACCCCCCCAAAACATTCTCCCGCGCCGACCATCTCAACCAACACTTGAGGTGCAGCCAGAGGCAAGGCAATAACATATTTGCCCATGCCGAACCTCAAGTGCAGGAACAGCAACCGGCCTTGACGCCAGCCGCCCAGTCTCAGCAGCAGCCTCTTACCCATGTCCACGGCTTGGCTCAGCTACCGGGCCACATTATGCCTGAACTTCGTTGCTTGGTGCCCGGATGTCTTTATCCCTATGGATTCTTCCGCCTCGTTAACTTGGAGCAACACATGATAGTCCATGCTCTTTTGCAGCGCGACTATATGCCTTATCAACCAGGGCCTGTTTACCCCAATGCCTTCCCTATGAGCAACATCTTCAACCAGGAACAGGGCAATGGCTTCCCGCAAAACATAAACTACGCCCTGATGGGGGACATTCCTTACGATGGCAACGCCTACTTGAACCAGGTCGGCGAAGTTGGCGAACAGAGCAACAACTTCCAGCAGTATGTGAACTACGAGCCAGCTGGGCATGCCGTCCAACATGGTGACTTGCAGGCGAATGGGCCAGGCGACCAGGGCAACGAGCGGGCCGACGAGCGCTACCATGGCGTTGACTTCTTCGAATGATCCGTCTCACTTGGCGACCTCTATATGAGAGGCTGCTGGTTGAATACTTGGGATGGTTGGAGCTGGCACAGAAATAGGAATTTAGTGGATGTTTTGTTTCTGTTTTTTTTTATTTCTCGCTGAAGACATGACACCATTATCACCAGGTTCACAATAATGATATATATGGTCCGTCACATCATCTCTCTTTCTCGCCATAAAGTGACATAGACAAAAAACGGCTTTTTTGCGCTAAAGCCTATAGAGGGTTTGGCGGCGATGAGTTTAAATTGTCGCGATTGGCTAAGTTTTTGGTTATTATTTCATCTTTACACAAGAAAAGAAGAAAAACAAAACGTCTGGGGCACAATGGAAACAATGGTGCTTCCGGTTCCTGTCACGTCGCAATCGTTTACTTAGGTTTTAGGTAATTTAACTGCACTATCAAGTTGGGATATATTTGTTTGAATCACTTCGTGACGCCTTTGATCGTAAACGTAAGCTTGCATAACTATATATAATTAATTAGAATACGCAACATACCTATCGCTACAGTGCAGCTATACAAAGCAAATAAAATGCAACACTCTTATACTAGCTCGTTTAATTATGAAACAGGTACGCCATTTCAGATCCCAAAACTTTAACTCCTGGGGACTTTAATACCACTCCTCACCTGGTTACATGTTATGAGATAATCCTTTTTCTGATCTAAACACTACATAATCGCCCTGCTTGCGGACCGAGGCATATGAATGCGCATCTAAGGTTCACAATATCATGCACGTTAGTTCATATATCTAACACTTAGCCGAAACAGAGTGATTCAGCGCCGAGGGGTTCTAAGAGGAACAGTGCTTATGTAATCGATTTTGTCGTTGGGGAGGGTGAGGTTTTAGCCGTCCCTAGTCTCCGTAGTCCGGGGTACTAATGAAAGGGGGCAGGGGAAGCTGGGGAATCCTGGGGCAGTACGGGGTCCTTCTACCTAGTGTAGGTATACTTAAGTAGATACTTACCTGGGTGCTTGGCAATGGGTTGGGTCTCTAAACCATATCTACTGCAAAAGCCCTAGCATTCAATCGCACGTTGGGAAAACATGTCGGCTGGCAACATGTAGTCTATAACGAAATAAACTGAAGTACACGAGAAAAGCGCTAACATTCAAATTTACGCAGTCGGTGTTCACCAACTATCGCATGTAGGTAAATGGTTGCGCAAGGAAGTCCGAAATAGGCATCTAGAAAGCAATATCGAACACTCGGTCCTACGAAAGGGTCTGCTAACTCATTGTGGCGATGCGGCGGCGTCTTTAACCTAGGTATAGGTACATATATACTTCGGTACCTATACCCCCACTCTTTGGCCAGCCAGGTGGTTGAGAGTCTTTATTAGTGTAGGCATCTCCTTTTTTTCAGGGGATAGCTTTGCATGGGAGCTATAAACCGTAGCAACGACAATATGATCTGGCTCAAGTGTGCAACAAGCTATCGTTGTATAGGTTGCGCATTTTCTATAACTAGATTTATATTTTCAGTATTTCAGGGGGGTTAAGGCTGTGATGATCGGTTGATATTCGATTGAAAGGCATACTGGCGGTGATGTTGTTTTTCTCAGTTTAAACTGCCGTGCTAATGATATTATTTCGACATGGTATCTGAGCCTAGGCCAAGGAACATACTCTGTCGACCACGACCAAGTCCTCTCGCTCAAGCCAAAGAAGTTTTGAGGCCTGACCATAAAATTATTAATACTTCAACTGACCACTTGAACCATGCTTCGCGCCCCATTTCCCGACTTTGGTGTCCATCTCCCACCGGATAAAGATCATGACTACTGACGTTATCCATCCCAAGATTGTGTTGATCAGGCCCTTCCAGAAACCCCCCCTCGTGCTGCCGCCCATCACGCTCGTCATTACCAGTCTGATGATCGTGCTCGTCGGAACTAGTTCCTCGCCGCTCTCAAGACCTGTAATCGCTCGATGTGCGCACTCGTTTGGCTGTAGAATCTGATCGCCTTCCTCCAAGGACTTAGTTAGATCAGTCTTGACAGCATTTTCGTCCTCCAATGACTGCGTGGGCATGGTGGCCGGGAAGACGGTGTGGACACGTATGCGCGGCAGGTCCGGGTGCGCCGCTGCGTACAGATTCATCTCCTGCGACAAAGAGTCGGGGAGCGCGCGGACAGCGGCTTTCGAAGGACTGTAAGGCGTGAAGCCGGCAAAGCTATAGAACGATACAAAGGAGCCGGTGAATATAAGATGACGTGCTGGGGGCGATTGCCCAGCCTTTGCGCGGCTGGGCTGCGGCTCGCGGGGTTGCCCTAAGCTCTGAGCATCACCGGCGATAGACCCTAACCAGGAACTGAGAACTGCGTGGGCCATGTACACGGAGGAGAAGTAGTTGCTGTCCATCATTGTCTGGAACTGTTCTAGCGGTGTACTGATGAATAACGTGGGATGTGCGCTACCGCTGCAGCACCAAACGATGTCTGGAGGGGAACCATGGCCCCATTCGGTGGCCTCCGTAATCACGCGGGTACAATTGGACGCGACAGACACATCAGCACTTATAAAGTGGAAGCGCTGAGTGCCAGGCCTGCGTGCTCCCTTCTGAAGAGGACCATCAGCCTTTAGTCATGACCGTAATCAGGAGGAAGGTGCAAACCGATATAAAAGCAATGCCCTTCTCCAAATTGCCAACATCGCGCGCGACGATGATCACATTGGCACCCTTCTCTGCTAGCTGGCGAGCCGCGCTCAGGCCCAGGCCCTTGGAGCCACCTGTAATAAGGACCGTCTGTAGTAGGGTTAGCGTTAAGCACGACAGTAAAGTGGTGTTCAAGGGTAATCTACGCGTCCGTCGACAGGAAACTGGTTTGTCGAAAGAAATGACCCCATATTCATCGCATAATTAGCAGGTTAAAAGGTGGAAGGTCGGTAGTAGGCAAGCCACCAGCATAAAGTATTGCTAGCATTTGAACCCCGCCATTGTTACATGGGATATGAAATTACCGGACATATGCAGTTGCATATATGATTCTCGCCGGTAATATATATCTACCTGGGTACCCGAGATATTAAGGTAGCACAACAGCTTCACGGGGTAACGTTGAAAAGACGAACCAATCCGGGAATAACAAGTCATCGTTCGTAGAACCTCAAAGTTCTCGGGGCCATATGACCCCTCGCCTCCCTTGCGTACTCATTGGAGGGGCCTTTATCTTTGTAGAGTCTGTGGCTAGGTATGAAGCGAATAGAATCTAGGTCTGGCCCACCACAAGCGAGGACAGGTGTAGGTGCGCTTGAGGGACTGAGAGATCTCATTGCTCTTATATGTATAGGTCTCATATAACATGGAACCCTGAATTTCTTTCCTTGGGGTCAATTCCTCCCTTTCCTGTCCCGGTAAGCTTAAACAGCTATGGCTGCAACCCCAAGTCAGTCCAGCAGCGAGAGCGATGCGACACTAGGCGTCAGCGGGCTTGTAATCGCCTTGGCCGTGGTATCTGTAGCTTTGCGGTTCTACGCGCGTATCTTCACGCGCCAGGGCCTACAATGGGATGACTGGTTAATACTAGTCGCCGTTATTACAACATTGGCAACAGCAGCTTTGCTTCTATGGGGTAAGCGATAACTTGAATTCTAAGACTAGATCTCATTTACCTAATACTCTTATATAGGGAACGCTGTCGACCCAGACGGTCTACGCGTTTCCGAGAACACTGACCCCAACTATGTCTACACTGCACAAAACGTCTTCTATCTCAAGCTGGCTTTCAGTTCCTCTGTTCTCTACTTTACAATCGCCGGTGCTACAAAATTAGGAATCTTATACATGTATTACAAAGTCTTTCATATTAGTTCGGCTTTTCGGTACTAACTATTTTCATCAGCCGGCCTGGTCGTCGGATGGTGGGTTAGTTGCACAGTCGCCACGCTTACAAACTACATCCCGCTGGAGTGGAGTTGGATCAACAGTTTAGCAAACCCGAAATATTGCTTCAACTATAATATCTTTTGGATGGCATCCGGAACATACAAAATTTTCTTAAATGCACTTATCTTGACACTGCCGATTAGCGTAGTGATTAGGCTGCAATTTTCACTGAAACAGAAGCTCACAGTCTCGGGTATATTTCTGCTTAGTAGCTTATAGGTTGCCTCCGCAGCCCCCTCCACATTGTTATATCATCAAGCTAACATCTACCATAAAGTGTGGCTATTACAGGAATTATCAAAGTCGTTCTGGGCTACCCCCAAAGCAGTCGTGTACCATCCTATTCCAACACGGAAGTCTGGACAACAGTCCACACCAGGATAGCTATTGTCTGCTCTAGCTTACCTATCCTGAATCCTCTGTTAAACCGTATTTTGAAGTCATCTTTCGTCACCAATCTTCATATCTTATTCTTGCGCCAGAGACGCCCTCAACTTTACAATGTTGTTAGCGTACAGGAGAGAGGAAGCAGGAGTCTAAATACTACGGAAAATATAGGCAGATTCGTATTGGAGCCATTGTCTAATCCGGCCAGTAGACAAACAAGTAGCAACTATGCATTACTACAAGAAACATCAAATATAGCACAAAGTATAGAGCTAGAGAAGTAATGTTGTCGAATATTTGCAGCTTAGGAAAGAACCTGTCTAATGGCGCGCCATTTTCGGATCTCAAGAACTAAAAACTCTAGTGCTAGAGGCTTCTATTATACCAATTGCTCATCATTCGTATGCAAAAATCATGCACTCTTCCAGATATGGACAATTTGTTCTTTATATTAGATGCGTAAAGTCCTCCCATTTCCAACTTTCCTTCATCAGAACTGACGTATTAACGCTGTTGTCAAGTTAAATCTATTTGTCGGCAGCCTCCATTTAATGCTATCATCCGTACATTCAAATCTCAACATGTCCGTGCTATGTTTTCTCCCTTAGAAGACCCAGTTGGCGAATGGGGCTTTACTGGAATTCTTCTTGGTAATTCTACATAGTTTCAAAGTAACTATAAGCCTTGTTGTAGATTCACCCTCTGTAATAGGTGGCCGCTTTGTTAAATCTGTTGTTTGGTATGCCATTATAGAGTCATCGATATTTTACCTTGTTGTGACTATGGAAAATATAAACAGAAAGCTATAAAATAAAATAAAATAAGATGTATTAATAATAGTCTTTATTTGTTAATCTGTAGACCTGATCTAGCTATATGGATATCTCCACGTGACGTGACCCACACTATCATTCCTATATATCTTATAGTCTGACGGTGCGGTGGATCTAGGGCTCAGAAAACGGTATGTGTATTGGTCTACATATGTGAACGGCCCAGCCTGTATGGGCTGTTCGCCATATGACCAAGTGTGAGAGCGGCTGACTCAACTTCCGAAGTGCTTCTGGTCCAAGTGGCTACATCTCCCACTTGGCCTGTACGGCACTTGCGAATAGCCTCACCAACTGCTTCGGGACTAGTGTGGGGTCTACTAGTCCGTTACATATAGGCAAGGGTGTGAAAATTAGTTCCTTTTTTCCTTTTTCCTTAAGTAGATTATTTTCTTAGAAGATAGGGTATAGTTGGGTTCTGAACCAAGCTGCCTTTATTGCCGCCATCACAGGTACATTCATTCCAGGGATAAAGCCACCCGCTAATTTCTCCTCCGCCAACAAAGAACAACATCCCATCCTTAATTACGTAGTCAGCATATCACACCTGTCGCCAATTTCGAATCGAGGCTATCACGACGATATCTATTACACGCATGCTCTGGGAGGAATCAAGTATTTATCAGCTCCGTCTCTTCTTGATTCGCCACGTCAGCAACGAACCATGGCAAACAGATTGAACCATGGCACAAAGACGACAGTGCTACGCAAATTCGGTATCAAGTAAGCACCTGTTATCGCATACTGGCATGGCATCTCGGGGCATCTAACCACAGACCACGTGTCTAGCGAGACGTACCAACTGGCCATGTATCTACTGGACCAGTACCGTGGCACTATTCTCTCTTGTCGTTATGCAATACCGCCACGTCTTGCACCGGCAGAATCACGGCCCCAACTGGAGGAGACCGTCAAGGTCGCTGTCGTGGACACCATTTTGAGACATCCGATGCTGCAAGTCGGCATGACGGATGCCACTTCTAAGACTCCCTCTTGGATCCAGCTGCAGAGTCTCGACTTAACGCAACATGTAAAATGGCTTTATATCGGAGGGCATGACGACTTTGAACAAACGGTCCAGGAAACCTTTCGCGTCCAGCTCGATGACCGTTTCCCAGACCTTTCCATTAAGCAGCCGGGCTGGAATATTACCGTCATCCGGCAAGGGAATGCGCCTATCATGGAGGTCCTACTCACTTGGAATCACCCCCAATTCGACGGTGCAGGTGCCAGGGTGTTCCACGAAGACTTTCTCGAGATGCTCAACAATGCTGAGAACGGAGCATACGGGCGGACGGGCTTGGATGGCGATATCCTTAGACTACCTCAAGCGCCCCCCTTGCTTCCAACCCCAATCGAGAGCTTAATGAGTCTTCCAGTAGATCTCAAGTACCTCGCCAAGGCATTCTGGGAGGAAAATCGGCCCCAGTTTCTTAATCGGGACATATCCCAAGCAGCCTGGTGCCCGATTCGCTCCTCTCCGTACAAAACCCAGTTCCGGGCCTTTTTCATGGATAACGCCTCTCTACTTGCGATCCTTGCCCTCTGCCGACAGAACAAGACTACCATCACTGGCCTGCTAAATGGATTAGCGCTTATCGCCTTCTCATCGCACCTCGACAGCACGGTCGCCCCGGCCTTTCAAAGCTCCACCATCATGGACCACCGCCGGAATCTGCCTCCGGCCCCGCCAGACGCTCCGTGGGTACGGTCCGACAGAGCAGTGGGCAACTACGTGACTCAGTTGCCCCACAGATTCGACACGGAGCTAGTGGCGCGGATTCGTTCCAAGCTGCCAGCCGATGCCAGCGAGGGAAGAGATCTGTCCGCCGACCTCCGACGCGAGCTCTGGGCCTTATCGGCACAGAACCGGCTGGAGATAGTGCGCAAGCTGGAAACCGGGCTGCGAAACGACCTGGTCGGGTTGTTCAAGTACGTCACGGACTGGCAGCAGACGATGAGGGACATGGCGAAAAAGACGCGCCAATTCACGTGGCTGGTGACCAACATCGGTGTGCTGGACGGCAATAGGTCAACGAGGTCGAGCACCACCACGACACGGTCGCCGAGTGGCGGCGACACCAAGTCCGAGGACGACCAGAGGTGGTCGATCCACCGAGCGCAGTTTGGCCTCAGCGCCGAAATCCCCGCTGCCGCCATTGAGTTTGCCCCAATCAGCGTCGCTGGCCGGGGGATGTGTGTCGGCGCCAACTGGCCGGACTGCGCTGTCGATGCGATGCTAGGGGAGCGCATCATGGCTGATCTGGAAAGGTGGCTGGCCCAACTTGCGAGCCAGTCATGATGTGCCTACGAAGTACCGCTTGTACAAGTACATACTGTGTATATTGTATAGATAGAAAGCGGCTGCAGCTTAAATGGGAACTATAGCCTAATAATATTAGCCAACTATTACCTATAACATAATTTTATATAATATAATAAAAATATGCAACAAAGTGTTTAAATAACCCTTTTTTATTAAATTTATTAATTTGCTTTTTAAATATAAAGACTAAATAGCTTTACTTTAAAACTACTTTTATAATAGTTAGTATAGTCTTAGCAAAACCTGCAAGGACTTTAGACCTATATAGCAATAAAATAGGAAGTTTATATACGGACCAACCTATAACTCTGCAGCTATATATACAAAGTCTATATTTATCTACCCTATAAACTCTAACTTTTTTTTTTTTTTTTTTTAGCTTAAAATCTTTATTTAACTAATTATAACATTATTTTAAGCTTATTAATTATTTATTAATAAATATTTAATAAATATATATTTTTTATTTTGTTATAATTAGTAAAATATAAATAAACTTTTTTTTTTAGTTATATATTTTATAATATAATTTTAATTTTAATATAATTTTAATATAATTTTTAATTTTTATATTATTTAAAAGCTAATAATTTATAAAAAACTTAACTTTAAATATTTTTATTTTATTTTTAGTTTTTAAATATAGCTAGCTTTTTATTATTAAATAATTTTAAAAAAAGAAATTTTATATAAAAAAAAATCTTTATATTAAATTTTTTTATAAATGTGTTAAACAAACTAATATTTAAAAAAAAATCCAAAAAATTAAAAAATTAAAAATTAAAGTAAAGCTAAAATAACTTAAAATAAATAATATATTTAAAAATATATTAAAAAATATTATAGCTATATAAACTTATAATTTTATATTAGTTTTAATAAAACATTTTTAATAAAAAAAAAAAATAAAGCATTAATTTTTTATTATATTTATTTTAATATTTTTAAAAAATAACTATAACTTAATAATAAAAAATATATTTAAAAATATTAATTTTAAACTTTTTAGTTTTATTGCTTTATTTACTTTTTATTTTATTAGTTTATTTTTTAACGCTTTAAACTTTATTTATATTAAAAAAGCTAAAATATAAAAAACTAATCTTAATAAGTTTATAAAAAATAAAGCTTTATTTAATAATTAGGTTTATAAACTAATAAAAAAACTAAATAAAAATATTATTATAAATATATTAAAATAAAACTTTTTAATATTTTTTTAATATTTAGTGTTACGATTAGTCGAGTAAAGTTTCTATAGCTAGTTTATTAATATTATAAACGAAGACTTTAAGCAAAAAAAAAAAAAAAAAAAAAAAGTTAAAGTTTATAAAATAAATAAATATAAATTTTATATATATAGCTGCAAAATTATAGGTTAGTCCGTATATAAACTTTCTATTTTATTGCTATATAAGTTTAAAATTTTTATAAGTTTTACTAAAACTATACTAACTATTATATTATTATTTTTTAAAACTAAAAATTTAAAGATAGTTTTAACTTAAAGTTACTAATAATATTAAGTTTATATAATTTTTTTATATTATATTGCTTTATTATTATTTTTATAATTATTTATAAATTTATTAACTATTATTATATATATTTATTTTTATAAGTTTTATAAAATTAATTAAATTTAATTAATATATTTTTAAAATTCTAAGCTACATACTAAATATTATTAAAATTGTAATTTTTTTAAACAACCTAATATTATAACTTTTTATTTTTTTTATATATTTTTAATTGTTTAATTTGTTTAATTTTAAATTTTGCTTTACTATTAATATTTTTAATTAAAAGTAATAATTAAATTTATTAAAATAAAAGATTATTATTTGTTTTTTATAATTAGTTAGTATAAAATAAGTTTTTTATTTTATAAAAATTAAATAAATCGAAAATACAGCTAAATTTTTATTTTTTTTAAATTTTAAAAAGTCTAACTAACTAAAAATCTAATTTAGTAATTAATACTTATATTATAAAACTTTTTTGTTTAAAAAAAATTTTGTTTTTTATTTTAAAATCTATTAAATATTCTTTTTATTAATTTATAGCTTATATTATTTTTATATAAAAGTTGCTATATTATATATTATTTTTTAAATGTTTTAGGTTTAATAAATTAGTTTAAATATTTATTACTTAATATTAAAATTTATAATAGTTTTATTAATATTTATTATTAAAAAGTTTTATATTTTAATTTTTATTATTATTTTTAGTAATAATATATTAATTAATAAATATTACAAAAAATTATATATAAAATCTAAAACAAAAAAATAAATATTTTAATTATTTTAATATTTATTAATATAAAAATAAAATTATTAGTTTAGTTTTTAATTAGTTAATTTTATTACTTTTTAAATTTAAAAATAATAAATATTATTAAAATAATATTTAATACTTATAAAACTATTAATTATTACTATAAACTTAAAAATAAATAGTTTTATATTATTTAATATTTATATATTTAATATACTAAAAAATTTATGTAAACTTTTATAGTATTATATAGCTAGCAATTTTATAATATTTATTTTTTTATTAAGTAAAGTTATAATTAAATAGCTAAACTTGTTTATAAATATTTATATATAGTTATAACTTTATTAGTTAGATAGTATGTTTTTACTATTTATTATTATGTATTGCTATACTACAGCTAATATAAACAATAAATAAAAAAAGCTAAAAGTTTTATTTTGTAATATTTTGTTTTTTTTATAGTTATAATAATTATATATATATTGTTTATAATTATATTTTAAATAAAACTAATAATATTTTTATTTTAATATTTTAATTATTTTGTGCTAATTTTAGTGCGTAGTAATTAAAAGTATATAAACTTTTTAAATTAAAGCTATAAAAAAAAATAGTCCTTTTTAAAATAACTTTAAGTATATATAATTTTTTATTTTTATTTTTTAGCTTTTATAGCTAGTTTTTTTATTTAATTAGGTTTATTAGGTTAGCTTTTTAAAAAATATTAAATAAAAGGTCTATAGTTAATATAAGATTTAGTATTTTATTAAATAGGACTAATACTATTGTTTGTTTTTTAGTTTTTTTAGTTTTAACTATAGAAAGTTTGACTGTTTTTTTTAATAAAGTATTAGCTACTATATTTTTTTGTTTTAATTAATATTAAAAAGTAATATTAAAATTTAATAAAAAGTTGGCTTAGTATATTTATTATATTAATAAAATAAAGCTTAATAATTAGTTATTATAAAAAATTTAGTTTTAAAAAACTTTAAGTAGTAATGTTCTAAAGTTTATACTACTACTAAAAGTTTATAGTTTTAAATTAAGTAAGCTTATTTAGTTAGTATTATTATTTTAAAAAAATATTTTATAAGTTTTTAAGTTATATTTTTTTATTACTACTAAATAACTTTTTTTGTTATATTATATAAAATATTTATTTTTATTTATATTAATTAGCTAGGCTTAAAAAAAGCTAGAACAAATGTTTTATAAGCTAGTAGCTTTATATATTTAAAAGCTTGTTTTTATTCTAGTTCTATTATAAATAGCTTGTTTTTTTTTAATAATTAATTTAAAAAAGCAGCAATTTTACTAATATAATAAATAAATATATAAATATAATTATAAAGCTTAAAAAATAACTAGATTAATTTAGTACTTTTAAAATTATTAAAGTTCTAATTTAGAATTGTTTAGATTTTAGTAGGGTTAATTCTAATTTTTATTTTAGTTTTTATAATTATTTTTAAATAATTAATAATAAATATATTAAAACAAAACTTTTTAATATTTTTTTAATATTTAGTTTAATATAAATAATAAATTATTTTTTTATAATAAGTTTAGTATTATTTTTTAGTTTTAGAATAAATTAAAATATTATTTATATAAATATTTATAAACTTGTTTAAGAATTTTTAAATTTATATATTAATAAAAGTTTGCTATTAAGTAGGTTTTATTTTTAAACTAAAAAATAAAACTTTTTATTAAAATATTTTTTTATAAGTTTAAAAAAAAATAAAATAATATAATTTTATAATTAATAATAATTAATAAAAAACTTTAATAATATTTAGTTTAGCAAATTAAATAATATTATAATAATTAAATATAATATTATTAATTTTTAAATATATATTTTTTTATTAATAATTAATTATAAATTTATATTTAATTAATTTAAGTTTAAGTATAAATAAAATAAAAACAATATTTAGGTTTATATTTTGTTTAATAAAATGTATAGCTAATAGCTTATTTATAAATTTTTTTTTAAATAAAATAAACTATATAAATATATAATATTAATAAAAGCTAGAAGTATATTTTTTATTATTAAGTTTTAGTACTATATTAAACTCTAGTTATAATAGTAGTAAAATTTTAAATTTTTTTTTTAAAAAAAACTTTTTTAAATATAATAGCTAAAAAAACAAAAAGTTTTATATTAATTTTATATATTAAAAGTTTTTTTTTTTTAAAAATAAAATCGGTTTATTATTAAAAGTTTTTTATAGTACTATTTAATTAATTTAAGTTTATTTTTTTTATAAAATATTAATTATTTTTAAATCTTTTTTAAATAGTTTAATATAGTTATTTTTAATTATTATAAATTTAATTATAATAAGCTTTTTTAAAGTTTTTTTAGCTAGTTGTTTTTATTTATTTTAATAGGAATAATTTTAAAATTTTTATATAATTTTTTTAGTAACGGCTTGGTTTTTTTTTTTTTTAAAAATTATTATATAAACCTTTTTTGTTTTAGGTTTATAAGTTTTAGGTTTTTTTTTTATTTTTTTAGTTTTAGTTATTTCTAGGATTATTATTTTATTTTTAAAAAATTGTTTTAATATTTAATAATATTTTTTTAACACTTAATTATATTAATTTATATTTTTTTTATATTTTTAGGTTTATATTTTATTATTTATAATTAAAAAGTTTAATTATAATTATTAATAAAAATTAAATTAATAAAAATAAATTATTTAACTAAATTAATTATTATTTTTAAGTTTTTATTAGAATATTTTATTTTATTAATTATTTAATACTAATAATAATATTATAACTAAAGTTTATAACTTAGAATATTTAGTTTTTAAATTATTAATTATTAATTTTTATAATATATATTAAATATTTATAAACTTTGCTAACTATTTTGTTTTAATAGTTATAAAACTTTTAAAGTTTAATTAACTAAACTATTTTTATTTTTAATTATTATTTAATTTATTATATAAACTTATAATTAATTATTAAAAAAATATAAGTTCTAATATTATATAAAACTAAAGTTTTTATTTTAATATTATTAATTTATAATTAAATAAATATTTTAAAAATAATTAATTTGTTTTAATTATATATTTTAGTTAAAATAAATAAAAAAACTAATAAAAAAACTTTTATTAGTTCTATTTATTTTTTAAGTTAGATAAAATATTAAAGTTATTTTTATTAGGGTTTTTTTTTACTAGTTAAACATTTAAAACTTTAAGCTTTTAATTAAAACAATTAATTAATATATATATTTTTTTTACTATAAATAAAATAGGTCTTATTATTTTAATAAGCTTTTTTTTTTTTTATAATTAGTGCTTATTTTAACTATTTTAAAATAAATATTTTAGAACTTTTAAAATTAGTTAAAAATTAGTAAGCTAGTTTGCTAAAAATTTAGTTATTTAAATTAGATTTTTATTTAGTTAAACTAATAAGTTTAATTTATTAATAGTTTTTATAAGTTTATTTAATATTATATATTAATTTAATAATTTTATTAATAAATAATTTATAAAAAATATTTAAATTTATAAAAACTTTATATAAGTTTTTTTTTAAGTTTATATAAAAATAATCTTATAATTTAGCTAATTAATATTTTTAAACTAAATTATTAAATATAAAAATAAATTTATTAATATTTTTATTAGTTCTATATATATAAGTTTAAAATATTTTATAAGTTATAATTATTTAATTAAAATTATAATAAATTATTAATAAAACTTAGATTATTTTAATAATATTATTAAATAATTTTTTAATTAGCTTATAATATATTAAAATTAATTATTTTTAGTTTAAAATATAATAATATTTTTATTTAGCTTTTTTGCTAGTTTATAAACCTAATTATTAAATAAAGCTTTATTTTTTATAAATTTGCTAAAATTAATTTTTTATATTTTAGTTTTTTTAATATAAATAAAGTTTAAAGCACTAAAAAATAAACTAATAAAATAAAAAACAAATAAAGCAGTAAAATTAATATTTTTAAAAATACTAAAATAAACATATTAAAAAATTAATATTTTTTTTTTTTATTTATTAAAAAAGTTTTATTAAAACTAATATAAAATTATAAGTTTATATAGCTATAATATTTAGTACTATATTTTTAAATATATTATTTATTTTAAATAGTTTTAGTTCTAGTTTAGATTTTATTTTTTTAAGTTTTAATTTTTTGTTTTTTTTAAATTTTTTTTTAAATATTAGTTTGCTTAAAACGTTTATAAAAACGTTTAGTGCTTAATTTTTTTTTTTTTTTATAAAAAAAAAATATTTAAAATTGTTTAATAATAAAAAGCTAGCTATATTTAAAAATTAAAATTATTTTAATTATTTAAGAACTAAAAATAAAATAAAAATATTTAAAATTAAGTTTTTTATAAATTATTAGTTTTTAAATTGTATAAAAATTAAAAATTTTATTAAAATTATATTAAAATTAGATTTATATTATAAAATATATAATTTTTTATATTAAATATATATTTAAAAAAAAAGTTTATTTATATTTTATTAATTATAATAAAATAAAAAATATATATTTATTAAATATTTATTAATAAATAATTAATAAGCTTAAAGTAATATTATAATTAATTAAATAAAGTTTTTATAGCTAGTTTATTAATATTATAAATAAAAATTCTAAGCTAAAAAAAAAAAAAAAAAAAAAAAAGTCAAAGTTTATAAGGTAGGTAGATATAGACTCTATATATATAGCTGCAGAGTTAGGTTAGTCTATATGTAGACTTCCTATTTTATTACTATATAGGTCTAGAGTTCTTACAAGTCTTGCTAAAACTATACTAACTATTATAGCTTTAAGTAATAATATTTTAAAATTTATATTATTACTAAAAGTTTATAATTTTAAATTAAATAAATTTATTTAGTTAGTATTATAGTTTTAAAAAAATATTTTATAAATTTTTAAGTTATATTTTTTTATTATTACTAAATAACTTTTTTTATTATATTATATAAAATATTTATTTTTACTTATATTAATTAGCTAGACTTAAAAAAAACTAAAACAAATATTTTATATATTAGTAATTTTATATATTTAAAAGCTTATTTTTGTTCTAGTTCTATTATAAATAGCTTATTTCTTTGTAATAATTAATTTAAAAAAGTAGTAATTTTACTAGTATAATAAATAAACATATAAATATAATTATAAAGTTTAAAAAATAACTAGATTAATTTAATATTTTTAAAATTATTAAAATTTTAATTTAAAATTATTTAAATTTTTATAAAATTAATTTTTATTTTTATTTTAGTTTTTATAATTATTTTTAAATAATTAATAATAAATATATTAAAATAAAACTTTTTAATATTTTTTTAATATTTAGTTTAATATAAGCAATAAATTATTTTTTTATAATAGGTCTAGTGCTATTTTTTAGTTTTAAAATAAATTAGAATATTATTTATATATATATTTATAAATCTATATATTAATAAAAACTTACTATTAAACAAATTTTATTTTTAAATTAAATAATAAAACTTTTTATTAAAATATTTTTTTATAAGTTTAAAAAAATAATAATATAATTTTATAATTAATAATAATTAATAAAAAGCTTTAATAATATCTAGTTTTATAAAATAAATAATTTTATAACAATTAAATATAATATTATTAATATTTAAAACTAATATAATTTAATTTTTTAAATATATATTTTATTATTAATAATTAATTATAAATTTATATTTAATTAATCTAAGTTTAAATATAAATAAAACAAAAATAATATTTAAATTTATATTTTATTTAATAAAATTTATAATTAATAATTTCTTTATAAATTTCTTTTTAAATAAAATAAACTATATAAATATTTAATATTAATAAAACTTAAAAATATATTTTTTATTATTAAGTTTTAGTATTATATTAAATCTTAGTTATAATAATAATAAAATTAGTTTATTATTAAAAATCTTTTATAATACTATTTAATTAATTTAAATTTAATTTTTTTATAAAATATTAATTATTTTTAAGTTTTTTTTAAATAGCTTAGTATAATTATTTTTAGTTATTATAAACTTAATTATAATAAGCTTTTTTAAAAAAATTTTTAGCTAATTGTTTTTATTTATTTTAATAAAAATATTTTTAAAAATTTTATATAATTTTTTTAATAGTAGCTTAGTTTTTTTTTTTTTTAAATTATTATATAAACTTTTTTTGTTTTAAGTTTAAAAGTTCTAAGTTCTTTTTATGTTTTTTTAATTTTAGTTATTTTTAAAATAATTGTTTTATTTTTAAAAAATTATTTTAATATTTAATAATATTTTTTTAATATTTAATTATATCGATTAATATTTTTTTATATTTTTAAGTTTATATTTTATTATTTATAGCTAAAAAGTTTAATTATAATTATTAGTAAAAATTAAACTAATAAAAATAAATTATTTAGCTAAATTAATTATTATTTTTAAGTTTTTATTAAAATATTTTATATTATTAATTATTTAATACTAATAATAATATTATAAATAAAATTAATAATTTAAAATATTTAATTTTTAAATTATTAATTATTTATTTTTATAATATATATTAAATATTTATAAATTTTGCTAATTATTTTATTTTAATAATTATAAAACTTTTAAAGTTTAATTAAACAAACTATTTTTATTTTTAATTATTATTTAATTTATTATATAAACTTATAGCTAATTATTAAAAAAATAAAAATTTTAATATTATATAAAACTAAAGTTTTTATTTTAATATTATTAATTTATAATTAAATAAATATTTTAAAAATAATTAATTTGTTTTAGTTATATATTTTAACTAAAATAAATAAAAAAACTAATAAAAAAACTTTTATTATTTTTATTTACTTTTTAAGTTAAATAAACTACTAGAGCTATTTTTATTATAGATTTTTTTTATTAGTTAAATACCTAAAATTTTAAACTTTTAGTTAAAACAATCAATTAATAAAATTTTTTTTATAGTTAGCGCTTATTTTAATTATTTTAAAATAAATATTTTAAAACTTTTAAAATTAATTAAAAATTAATAAATAGATTTATTAAAAATTTAATTATTTAAATTAGATTTTTATTTAATTAAACTAATAAGTTTAATTTATTAATAGTTTTTATAAGCTTGTTTAATATTATATACTAATTTAATAACTTTATTAATAAATAATTTATAAAAAATATTTAAATTTATAAAAATTTTATATAAATTTTTTTTTAAATTTATATAAAAATAATTTTATAATTTATATTTTTATTATAATTTAGCAAATTAATATTTTTAAACTAAATTATTAAATATAAAAATAAACTTATTAATATTTTTATTAGTTTTATATATATAAATTTAAAATATTCTATAAATAATAATTATTTAGTTAAAATTATAATAAATTATTATTAAAACTTAAATTATTTTAATAATATTATTAAATAATTTAAAATATATATTTATTTATTATATTAATAAAATTATTATTTTTTTAAATTAATTATTAAAAAAAAATAAACTTTTAAATATATAAAACTACTAATATAAATAAAAATAAATATTTTATATAATATAATAAAAAGAATTATTTAATAATAATAAAAAATTATATTTTAAAAACTTATAAAATATTTTTTTAAAACAATAATACTAACTAAACAAGCTTATTTAATTTAAAACTAAAATTTTTATAATAATTAATTATTAAACTTTATTATATTTTTTAAATAAATATATTAAGCTAATTTTTTATTAAACTTTAATATTATTTTTTAGTATTAATTAAAATAATAAAATCTTTTATAATTAAAACTAAAAAAACTAAAAAAAAAATAATAATATTAGTTCTTTTTAATAAAATATTAAGCTTTATATTAATTATAGATTTTTTATTTAATATTTTTTAAAAAGCTAACCTAGTAGTGAAATGGAGCAGGGCTCCTAATCGGCGTGTCGCACACTAAAACCAACCAAACCTACCTGATTCTCCCGTATCGGACTACGTTTTCTGGCTTGCGGATCTTCGTGCGTATTAAGTCAAGATTTAATACGTAAATATAAATAAAAACGCAATGATCAATTAATAAAAAAAATCCCTAACTCCTATCTAGGATTCTGTATTAATTGTCTGTTGTCTGCTGCTGCGGAGGAGGAGTCTTTTATAGCTCCAAATAAAAACGCGCGCTTCTTATACTTCTTGTCCCGTAATCTCCGAGGTCTCCGAGAATATGTTCTATTCCATGACTAAGGACCGGTCTCCTATACGTGCGCACCAGCCCTACTGCAGTAGATTTAATTAAATAAAAAAACTAGTTATAAGGTTTAAAAAATAAAAATAAATAATTATATATATTTAAAGTTATTTTAAATAAGATTATTTTTTTTATATAATTTTAATTTGAAAAGTTTATATATTTTTAATTATTATATATTAAAATTAATATAAAATAATTAAAATATTAAAACAAAAATATTATTAGTTTTATTTAAAATATAATTATTATAATTATAAAAAAAATAAAATATTATAAAACAAAACTTTTAGCTTTTTTATTTATTGTTTATATTAGCTATAATATAATAATATATAATAATAAATAATAAAAATATATTATTTAATTAATAGGGTTATAACTATATATAAATATTTATAAATAAGTTTAGCTATTTAATTATAATTTTATTTAGCAAAAAAATAAATATTATAAAATTATTAGCTATATAATATTATAAAAATTTATATAGATTTTTTAATATATAAAATATATAAATATTAAATAATATATATAACGGTTAGTATAGTTTTACTAAGACTTATAAAGACTTTAGATTTATATAGCAATAAAATAAGAAGTTTATATACGGACTAACCTATAACTCTATAGCTATATATATAAAGTTTATATTTATTTATTTTATAAACTCTAACTTTTTTTTTTTTTTTAGTTTAAAATCTTTGTTTATAATATTAATAAACTAGCTATAAAAACTTTATTTAATTAATTATAACATTATTTTAAGCTTACTAATTATTTATTAATAAATATTTAATAAATATATATTTTTTATTTTATTATTGTTAGTAAAACATAAATAAACTTTTTTTTTAATTATATATTTAATAAAAAAAATTATATATTTTATAATATAAACTTAATTTTAATATAATTTTAATAAAACTTTTAATTTTTATATTATTTAAAAACTAATAATTTATAAAAAACCTAATTTTAAATATTTTTATTTTATTTTTAATTTTTAAATATAGCTAGCTTTTTATTATTAAATAATTTTAAAAAAAAAAAATTTATAAAAAAAAAAAATTTAAGTACTAAACTTTTTTATAAACGTTTTAAGCAAACTAATATTTAAAAAAAAATCTAAAAAAAACAAAAATTTAAAACTTAAAAAAATAAAATTTAAACTAGAACTAAAATAATTTAAAATAAATAATATATTAAATATTATAGCTATATAAGTTTATAATTTTATATTAGTTCTAGTAGAACTTTTTTAATAAATAAATAAAATAAAGCGCTAATTTTTTAATATGTTTATTTTAATATTTTTAAAAAATAATTATAATTTAATAAAAAAAAATATTAATAATAAAGCAAAATTTAAAGTTAAATAAATTAAACAATTAAAAAAAAATAAAAAAAAATAAAAAACTATAGTACTAAATTGTTTAAAAAAACTATAATTTTAAAAATATATTAATTAAGCTTAACTAATTTTATAAAATTTACAAAAAAATATTTAAACTTTTTATAAAATTACAAAAATAAATATATATAGCAATAGCTAACAAATTTATAAAAAATTATAAAAACAATAATAAAGCAATATAATATAAAAAAACTATATAAATTTAATATTATTAATAACTTTAAGTTAAAACTATATTTAAACTTTTAATTTTAGAAAAAAATAGTATAATAATTAATATAGTTTTAGCAAAACTTATAAAAATTCTAAACTTATATAGCAATAAAATAGGAAATTTATATATAAACTAACTTATAATTTTATAGCTATATATATAGAGTTTATATCTATTTATTTTATAAACTCTAACTTTTTTTTTTGTTTTTCTTTTTTTTTAGCTTAAAGTCTTTGTTTATAGTATTAATAAACTAGCTATAGAAGCTTTACTCGACTGATCGTAACAACTTCTATAAGTAATACTAAGACTTTATAATTTTAGCGCGTTTTAATAAGCGTAATATTAAAGAAAGACGGGGCAACTCGACACTAAAAAACAACTAAAAACAACAAAAACAAACTAGAGCGCCTACTACTAAAAAACTAGTATAAATACTATACTTATAAAGTAAGTATTGCTTTAAGAAGTTCGAAAGCTTTTATAGCTATTTGAACCCCCTGAATACAGCCGAAGATCAGCCGGTTCGGGCCGCGGGCGGCCCGAATACGGCTAACAATTGACGTACAGCCACATTCGCAGCTGCCAGCGGGCCGCTAGCACCAGCCCTGCTACAATATATACTGTGTGTATATATGTGTGTGTGTGTGTGTGTGTATATATATATATTTAATAGCAGTAGCTAATTACCCGCAAGATATATATTGTACTAAGTCTATATATAAAATATATCTAGCTATTCAAGCCTAAAAGTGTCACGATCAGTTAAGTAAAACTTCTATAGCTAGTTTATTAATACTATAGACAAAAACTCTAAGCTAAAAAAAAAAAAAAAAAAAAAAAAAAAGAAATCAAAGTTTATAAGGTAAATAGATATAAACTCTATATATATAGCTATAGAATTAAGTTAGTCCGTACGTAAACTTTTTATTTTATTGCTATATAAATCTAAAATTCTTACAAGTCTTGCTAAAACTATACTAACTATTATATTATTTTTTTTTAAAACTAAAAGTTTAAACATAGTTTTAACTTAAAATTACTAATAATATTAAGTTTATATAGTCTTTTTATATTATATTGTTTTATTATTATTTTTATAATTGTTTATAAACTTATTAGTTATTATTGTATATATTTATTTTTATAATTTTATAAAAAATCCAAAAGCTTTTTTATAAGCTTTATAAAATTAGTTAAGTTTAATTAATACGTTTTTAAAATTTTAAGCTATATATTAAATATTATTAGAATTATAGCTTTTTTAAACAATTTAATATTATAACTTTTTGTTTTTTTTATATACTTTTAATTGTTTGATTTGTTTAATTTTAAATTCTGCTTTGCTATTAATATTTTTAGCTAAAAGCAATAATTAAATTTATTAAAATAAAAAATTATTGCTTGCTTTTTATAATTGGTTAGCATAAAATAAGTTTTTTAATTTATAAAAATTAAATAAATCAAAAATATAACTAAATTTTTATTTTTTAAAAATTTTAAAAAGTCTAACTAATTAAAAATCCAATCTAATAATTAATACTTATATTATAAAACCTTTCTTTTTTAAAAAGACTTTATTTTTTATATTAAAATTTATTAAGTATTTTTTTTTGTTAGCTTATAGCTTATATTATTTTTATATAAAAGTTGCTATATTATATACTATTTTTTAAATATTTTAGGTTTAATAAATTAATTTAAGCGCTTATTGCTTAGTATTAAAATTTATAATAGTTTTGCTAATATTTATTATTAAAAAGTTTTATGTTTTAATTTTTATTACTACTTTTAATAATAATATATTAATTAATAAATATTATAAAAAATTATATATAAAATTTAAAACAAAAAAATAAATATTCTAATTATTTTAATATTTATTAATATAAAAATAGAATTATTAGTCTAATTTTTAATTAATTAATTCTATTGCTTTTTAGGTCTAAAAATAATAAGTACTACTAAAACAGTACTTAATACTTATAAAACTATTAATTATTACTATAAACTTAAAAATAAACAGTTTTATATTATTTAATATTTATATATCTAATATACTAAAAAATCTATATAAATTTCTATAGTATTATATAGCTAGCAATTCTATAATATTTATTTTTTTGCTAAATAAAGTTGCAATTAAATAGCTAAACTTATTTATAAACACTTTTATATAGTTATAACCCTATTAGTTAAGTAATATATTTTTACTATTTACTATTATATATTGCTATACTATAGCTAGTATTAATAATAAATAAAAAAAGCTAAAAATTTTATTTTGTAATATTTTATTTTTTTTATAGTTATAATAATTATATATATATTATTTCTAATTATATTTTAAATAAAACTAATAGTATTTTTATTTTAATATTTTAATTATTTTATATTAACTTTAATATATAATAATTAAAAATATATAAACTTTTTAAATTAAAACTATACAAAAAAAAATAATCTTATTTAAATTAACTTTAAATATATATAGCTTTTTGTTTTTATTTCTTAGCTTTTACAGCTAGTTTTTTTATTTAATTAGATTTATTAGGTTAGCTTTTTAAAAAATATTAAATAAAAAATCTATAATTAATATAAAACCTAATATTTTATTAAGCAGGACTAATATTATTATTTGTTTTTTAGTTTTTTTAGTTTTAACTATAAAAAGCTTAGCTATTTTTTTTAATAAAGCATTAACTATTATATTTTTTTGTTTTAATTAATATTAAAAAATAATATTAAAATTTAATAAAAAATTAGCTTAATATATTTATTATATTAATAAAATCTATTTATTTAAAAAATATAATAAAGCTTAATAATTAATTATTATAAAAAATTTAGTTCTAAAAAGCTTTAGGTAGTAATGTTCTAAAATTTATACTACTACTAAAAATTTATAGTTTTAAATTAAGTAAACTTGTTTAATTAGTATTATTATTTTAAAAAAATATTTTATAAGTTTTTAAGTTATATTTTTTTATTACTACTAAATAACTTTTTTTATTATATTACATAAAATATTTATTTTTATTTATATTAGTTAGCTAGGCTGAAAAAAAGTTAAAACAAATGTTTTGCAAACTAGTAGCTTTATATATTTAAAAACTTATTTTTATTTTAGTCCTATTATAAATAACTTGTTTTTTTTTAATAATTAATTTAAAAAAACAATAATTTTATTAGTATAATAAATAAATATATAAATATAATTATAAAGCCTAAAAAATAATTAGATTAACTTAATATTTTTAAAATTATTAAAGTTCTAATTTAAAATCGCTTAAATTTTAGTAAAATCAATTCTAATTTTTATTCTAGCTTTTATAACTATTTCTAAATAATTAATAATAAATATATTAAAATAAAACTTTTTAATATTTCTTTAATATTTAGCTTAATATAAACAATAAATTATTTTTTTATAATAGGTTTAATACTATTTTTTAGTTTTAAAATAAATTAAAATATTATTTATATAAATATTAATAAACTTATTTAAAAGTTTTTAGATTTATATATTAATAAAAGTTTGTTACTAAATAAGTTTTATTTTTAAACTAAAAAATAAAACTTTTTATTAAAACATTTTTTTGTAAGTTTAAAAAAAAAAAAATTAATATAATTTTATAATTAATAATAATTAATAAAAAACTTTAATAATATTATAACAATTAAATATAGTACTACTAATATTTAAAGCTAGCATAATTTAATTTTTTAAATATATATTTTTTTATTAATAATTAATTATAAACTTATGTTTAATTAACCTAAATTTAAATATAAATAGAACAAAAATAATATTTAAATTTATATTTTATTTAATAAAATTTATAGCTAGCAGTTTATTTATAAATTTTTTTTTAAATAAAATAAACTATATAAATATATAATATTAATAAAAATTAAAAATATGTTTTTTATTATTAAGTTCTAGTACTATATTAAACTTTAGTTATAATAGTAGCAAAATTTTAAATTTTTTTTTTTAAAAAACCCCTTTTAAATATAATAGCTAAAAAAACAAAAAGTTTTGTATTAACTTTACATACTAAAAGTTTTTTTTTTTTAAAATAAAATTAGTTTATTATTAAAAGTTTTTTATAATACTACTTAGTTAATTTAAGTTTATTTTTTTTATAAAATATTAATTACTTTTAAGTTTTTTTTAAATAGTTTAATATAATTATTTTTAGTTATTATAAACTTAATTGCAATAAGTTCTTTTAGAGTTTTTTTAGCTAGTTATTTCTATTTATTTTAATAAAAATAACTTTAAAAGTTTTATATAATTTTTTTAATAATATTTTTTTTTATTTTTTTTTAAATTATTATATAAACCTTTTTTGTTTTAAGTTTAAAAGTCCGAAGTTTTTTTTTTATTTTTTTAGTTTTAATTATTTTTAAAATAATTATTTTATTTCTAAAAAATCGTTTTAATATTTAATAATATTTTTTTAACGCTTAATTATATTAATTTATATTTTTTTATATTTTTAAGTTAATATTTTATTATTTATAATTAAAAAGTTTAACTATAATTATTAATAAAAATTAAACTAATAAAAATAAATTATTTAACTAAATTAATTATTATTTTTAAGTTTTTATTAAAATATTTTGTTTTATTAACTATTTAATACTAATAATAATATTATAATTAAAATTAATAATTTAAAATATTTAGTTTTTAAATTAATAATTATTAATTTTTATAATATATATTAAATATTTATAAACTTTACTAATTATTTTGTTTTAATAGTTATAAAACTTTTAAAGTTTAACTAATTAAACTATTTTTATTTTTAATTATTGCTTAATTTATTATATAAACTTATAACTAATTATTAAAAAAGTATAAGCTTTAATATTATATAAAACTAAAATTTTTATTTTAATACTATTAATTTATAATTAAATAAATATTTTAAAAATAATTAATTTGTTTTAGCTATATATTTTAGTTAAAATAAATAAAAAAACTAATAAAAAAACTTTTATTAATCCTATTTGTTTTTTAAATTCAATAAACTACTAGAGCTATTTTTATTAAAGCTTTTTTTTACTAATTAAATACTTAAAATTTTAAACTTTTAATTAAAATAGTTAATTAATATATACTTTTTTTTATAGTTAGCGTTTATTTTAATTATTTTAAAATAAATATTTTAGAACTTCTAAAATTAATTAAAAATTAATAAACTAGTTTACTAAAAACTTAGTTATTTAAGTTAGATTTTTATTTAATTAAACTAATAAGTTTAATTTATTAATAGTTTTTATAAGTTTGCTTAATATTATATATTAACTTAATAATTTTATTAATAAATAATTTATAAAAAATATTTAAATTTATAAAAGCTTTATATAAGTTTTTTTTTAAGTTTATATAAAAATAATCTTATAATTTATATTTTTATTATAATTTAGCTAATTAATATTTTTAAATTAAATTATTAAATATAAAAATAAACTTATTAATATTTTTATTAGTTTTATATATATAAATTTAAAATATTTTATAAGTTATAATTATTTAATTAAAATTATAATAAACTATTAATAAAACTTAAATTATTTTAGTAATATTATTAAATAATTTTTTAGTTAAATAAAAATATATTTTTATTAATTTTTTAGTATATTTTTTTAATTAGTTTATAATATATTAAAATTAGCTATTTTTAATTTAAAACATAGTCATATTTTTATTTAGTTTTTTTATTAGTTTATAAACCTAATTATTAAATAAAGCTTTATTTTTTATAAACTTACTAAAATTAGTTTTTTATATTTTAGTTTTTTTAATATAAATAAAGTTTAAAGCATTAAAAAATAAACTAATAAAATAAAAAATAAATAAAACAATAAAACTAAAAAATTTAAAGTTAATACTTTTAAATATATTTTTTACTATTAAATTATAATTATTTTTTAAAAATATTAAAATAAACATATTAAAAAATTAACGTTTTATTTTTTTTATTTATTAAAAAAGTTTTATTAAAACTAATATAAAATTATAAGCTTATATAACTATAATATTTAGTGCTATATTTTTAAATATATTACTTATTTTAAGTAGTTCTAGTTCTAGTTTAAATTTTGTTTTTTTAAGTTTTAATTTTTTGTTTTTTTTTAAATTTTTTTTTAAATATTAGTTCGCCTAAAACATTTATAAAAAAGTCTAATGCTTAATTTTTTTTTTTTTTACTAAAAAAAAAATTTTAAAATTATTTAATAATAAAAAGCTAGCTATATTTAAAAACTAAAATTATTTTAATTGTTTAAAAACTAAAAATAAAATAAAAATATTTAAAGTTAAGTTTTTTATAAATTATTAATTTTTAAATAGTATAAAAATTAAAAATTTTATTAAAGTTATATTAAAATTAGATTTATATTATAAAATATATAATTTTTTATATTAAATATATAACTAAAAAAAAAAGTTTATTTATATTTTGCTAATTATAACAAAATAAAAAATATATATTTATTAAATATTTATTAATAAATAATTAATAAACTTAAAGTAGTATTATAATTAATTAAGTAAAGCTTTTATAGCTAATTTATTAATACTATAAATAAAAACTCTAAGCTAAAAAAAAAAAAAAAAAAAAAAAAAAAAAAGTCAGAGTTTATAAGGTAAATAGATATAAACTTTATATATATAGCTATAGAGTTAGGTTGGTCCATACATAGACTTTTTATTTTATTGCTATATAGGTCTAGAGTTTTTATAGGTCTTGCTAAGACTGTACTAACCGTTATAAAAAGCATATAAAAATTAAGCTATTCTGCTTTATTATTTATTATTTTAGAAAGTTCTAAGCTTTTAGTTCTATTACTTATTATTAAATACTTTATAAACTAATAGTTTTTTATGTTATAACTTAATAATAATTTATTATATTATATTTTTTGTTTTATAAATATTTTTTATTAATAATTATAGTTAACTAGTAGTTTAAACATAATTTATAATATAGCTCTTCTTTTAAAATTAATTGCAATACTTCGGGGCGTTTGTTATTATTATTATAATAATATTAGTAATATAAAGTTTATTGCTTTTAGGGATTCGCAGCTTTACCTGCTCGTTTTGCGCCGTCAAGCCCTACAGCAGCACTGTTGCAATAAAAAAAGGGCATACATAGCAACGACCTTCCCGTAGCACATTAGCCTTGTTGCTATATATGCCCGCTAGGTATTGTAGCGTGCGCGCTACGTCGTCTTCGTAGCCGAAGGCAAGTTAAATCGTCTGTCGAAAATCGAAGAATTGGGGGGCCGTTAAGCATGTGGTAGGTCTGCCATACAAAACAAGTGGCGGGCTTAACACTCCACTAACAGTGGGTGCCAAGAAAAGTTTTTTACAAGGGAAGGTGAATATATACTGTGTGTTATACTACGTGTAACATTAGTTCTGGACCCTAACTAAATTAAGTTCGAATGATGATCTGAATGAAGACTCAAAAGTGAAATTCATTCAGTTGAGAATGTCAGCTCGTATTTTCATGTAATTTAGAGAACACAGAAAAATAAAAGCCATCTACTTGTGCAGACTTCACCTAGCCTCATATGCTAGCACGTGTCCATTCTGCTTCGGCGATGGCTGAATTCAGTTGTTCTCTGAAGCTTATGTCATGTGCCTATATGACGAGGCAAGGAGATTAGACGGATGATCGGCCGTCAGGAACGGGGCAATATCACTTCCATGCCCATATTACATTAGATTTAGCGTTGGGTTAATAATATAGATATAAACTATTTCTATTTGACGTGTTTATATGCACAACTCACGATCTGCTTGCACTCTTCCATAGATTCTCTTTTCACATGCGGCGTTTTGTCCTCATGACTGCCACGCTTACGAAACCATCAGGCGCGCCCTCTAGCACGGACCATAGTTCGGGTGGTGTGGAAACTCGGAAACAAATCGCGGTTTGCTCGGTCTCTCGCGAAAAACCTCGAAGCTTAGAAGCAATGGAGTCTGCGAAGCAAAGAGTCATTTGCAGCCGGCCTCTTAAAAATAGTCGTGCTCTTGCCGTAAAGATGGAGAGAGAACGACAACGCCTGACGGAAGCTTGGAATGAATATGTCCCTCTCGATTCCCTCATCAGCGGTCATACTGAATTAGAATCACGATAGGTTCTTCACCTATGTTCACAAAGTTAACCCGGACAGCATTTAGATCGATATCTACAAAAAGAAAGATATTACTTGGCGCATTTGCGACGTTTTTATTGCTTACATAATAATCTCGTTTGATAACTAGCCATGCTTTGGAAATAAGAAGTATATGTGACTCGGCCGCTTCTATAGATGATAGTAAAAAGAAAACACTGTCTAAAGCGGCCGACATGAATATTTTATAATATATCTTGGCTAGAGTCGGTAAGATATCAAAATTAGGGCTAGCAGGTAATTAAGTCATTGTCTAGAAAGACGCATATCCTCACGTCCGAGCCCCGAGGCCGTCAAACCTAGGTAGTAGTGGGTTGCTAGTACAGAATATTAGCGCTTGCGTTATCTAGATATATATTGAAGTGTGCTCAATGAGTTGGGTTTCTCTATAAACAGGCGCACTCACCTAGCCCTTATATGAACAGATAGGCTAAACCTACACTTCCTTATATAATCCATGTGTTTAACTTAAGGACTTAATTAATCGTGAGCCATCTTTTGTACCTGGCTACAACGTGGCTAAGCCTCCCCCTGAACCACTTGCTCTGCTTTAATATAACAAAAATTATTATTATTAATAATTACGGAGCGACAGGTTTGGTTTGAGAAAGGCCGCCGCCCCTTCTTTTGCTACCGGAAGCCGTTGGATAGGCGCTGGACCTTGTAAGATACCGAAGAGCTGTTTCCATGTTCCCTGAAGATTTGCGATCCATATTTGGTAGTCGTGATGGAGCGACGGGTTTGGTTTGAGAAATGCCGCCGCCTCCCCTTCTGCTGCTGGAAGCCTTTGGATAGGCGCTGGACTTTGTAAGATACCGAATAGCTGTTTCCATGTTCCCCGAAGGCTCACCATCGAAATTTGGTGGTGGTGGTGATCGTCGTCGTCGTCGTCCTCGTCGGTCCGATGGTAGTGGTGGCCCAAAAATCGCATCCTCATCTGAAGACGATATACCGTCACTTGAAGACGATTCACTAGAAGATATGGGCCTCTGAGTACTGAAATTCTTGGCAAATCTAGCCGTTAGCGGTGATTTGCTAGCTCGCCGTCCCATGTCATTTGATCTCCCTTGAGGAAGTTCACTGCGAAGAGCCTCGTGAGGCTTCTGTCTCGGAGAAGGATTAGGTACCGCGCTCCTATTAAAGCGAGCGCCTTCGACACGAATTCCTTCTTGTGCTGCCCAGTCCTGGGACTGTGGCTGTGAATTTTTTGTGCTCTCTTCTCTGGATTCAACCCCCTGCTGTTCTTTTTCTGGCCCGTCAAATAGTCTCTTGGCCAATTCTAGCGTGTCGAGCCTTGCATTCACCCGGCCTATCAGTGCCTTCCTCCGAGTTCGGATTTTTTCATTGCCCTGGGCCTCTATTTCATCTGCTTTGAGTAGAACATCGCGCGTAATTACTTCAGTTAGCCATCGGTACTCAACCTGGCGCTGCTTGGGATCCGAGAGCAAGCCTTCCAAGTACCATTGAGACCGCGGCCGCAAGTCTCTATTAAAATAGTCCTCAATCTTGATCAGTTTTTGCATCGCCTCAGACATGTCCTCCGTTTCTGATTCAATAGAGAGTTCACTCTCCTTGTCCTCTTCAGCATCTCCTGCTCTTGTAACATGGATCACTGGCGCACCCGCGACGGCTGTTATAACTGGGCTCGCACTCCTAGATTCTTTTTGGTTTGGATAGGCTGTTCTAGGGCGCTCATCGTGCCTACTTTTTCTATATCGGCTATCGGTCCTTCCCCGCGAGCGTTGGTTATAGCTATAGTCCTCAATGCCGATCACTGGTCCATTTTCTTGGAGAATAGGGGTTTGGCGTAGAGTATGGTGGTTCTTTGGCGTTCCTTCATCACTGCTGTGCATCGTGACAGAGTAAGTCGGCGAAACCCGGCGGGCAATTTTGCTGTTTTGGCGCTCAATGCAAGCGAGCTTGAATGCTTCTGTCCTCGAGGGGCGAAATGGAAGTGAAACAGTACTCCAGACCCCCGAGGCTTCAGCACCGAGATATGGATCACATTTCGGTTCACTATCGGAGGGACCTAGAACAGGGTGACTGCACTAGTTAGTTATCGTTCAGATTTTTGCTGTGATAGCTATCTTACCTTGCATATGCTCGACCAGCCGTAGGGTTATTGTTGGCATTCATTTTAAACCATTCGTGATTGAACGCTTGATGGGTCTCCAACCTCGACGGCGGTTCTACAAGCATCGCGCTTGTAATAAATGACACAGCAAGTCCGCTTACTCCAATCTCATGAAGGCGCTCCTTGGGAAACATGGCGTTCCCCTGATGATAGCTGCGTAAATCGTCGTTGGATGGAAATGCAGCTTCTCCACAGAGAATTCGAAATGTCATTTCACCCAGACACCAGATGTCAGTTTTAAAGGGGTCTGCCATTCTCGGGTCAGTGCCCCCGAGCCCGAGCTGCTCGGGTGCAAAAAAACCTGGTGTTCCTTTGACCGCAGTTGTACCGGCCCCTACCCCCTCGAAGCGTTTACTCAGTCCCATATCACAGATCTTCACCCACCACTTGTCCTCTGGTGGATGGGACTTGATCAAGATGTTCTAACACAACACAGTCAGCTTCACTCGCCATTGGTGGACTGCCTTACAAGGCATGCATACTCCTGGCTTTAAATCGCGGTGTGCGAATCCCTCCTCATGCATAAATTGCAGTCCCTTAACCACCTGGGAGATGATCTCGCGAGTATCACTCTCCGGTAGTCTTGTATGTTTTATCAAGTACCGTTGGAGGTCGCCCAATGGGCAATATTCCATAGCAATCCAGAGGCAGTCGGAATCATTGTACCATCCGAACGACTGGACGAACCATGGCACGTACTTCCGGCTGGAAAACTTGGCCAGTGCCTCCAGTTCAGATTTACAGATCTGCAACACCGACGCGGTATGGGCCGATGTGATTTGTTTGACGGCTCGATGCAGCACCTGGCTTCCCTTGCTTGGCCTGTCCTCGAGCAGTTTTTCCAGCCATACCACGCCGTTGCCGCCATTGCCAATAACGCGCTCTTTCTTCCATTTCTCTTGTTTGGGTACGCCCGGTCGGTCGTAGTAGGTGTGGACGGTACTGTCCCCATCCAGGGTAGTTTCGAGTTCCGAGTCGCGGACTAGCTCCGGCAGCTTCGGTATCGGTGACTTCATAGGCAAGAATTTGTCGCGTAGCGCGGCTTAAAGGCCAAATGGTTGACGAAAGGAATGCTAAACAAGTTGCGTTGGCAACATGCCAGTAGGGTGTGGACAGAAGTTGCTGGGTTCGAGAAAGGGACTTCAGCTGGAGACTGTAGTGGCAGTGAGGGGAAAACCCGCATGTGCCCAGCCGACCTTCGCCACATAGTGGCTGACATGCATATACCTGTAAGACTACCTGCATGCTGACACGTTGGAGCTTGGGATTCGTACACTATATAGTTCCGATTACAGTCTTCAAGGGAAATGAGAGCGCTGTCACTTCATCATAGCAACTTTTAGTAACGGATCCCAAGATCGATTAGTAGTATGTCGGGCGCCGAGCTACCTCTCGCCATAATTGGCGCAGTTGATCTTTGCTTCAAGTATGATTAAACTTAAACCTGAACAAGATAGTAAAGACTGACGAGATCAAATCGCAGGTATGGCGAGAGACTCTTGAAGCTTTGCGCGGCCTTTAGAGGCGCAGAAGAGGAGCTCACAGAACGCATATTACGCATTAAGACCGGTTGGCTGAAGATAGCCAAACAGCTCGAGTTCATGCAGCGAGTCGAACGGCTGATGGATAAATATCATCACGATATAAATGTAATGATCATCGATACTCTACAGAGTAAGCTCAAGGTCGTCACATCGAAACTAGAAAGGGTCGTAAAAATGCCCGATAAAGATGACAACACAAATTCTGCCGCGGAGGGCAACATGGCAGTAAACCCAAGAAGGTGGAAGTATGCTCTATTTAAGGAAAGCATTGACAAAGCCGTGGAAGAATTAGAAACATGGCAGCGCATAGCAGACCCCTCATGGTACCTCATCTTAAAAGTCGCCAGCTCACAAATTGACCAGGCTCTCGTGAGGGACAACGAGGATATGATCACCTCGTTTCCTGCAACCAAGACCATCCGGGCGGGCCTCCTAGACGTTAATAACAATGAATCGGCGGGAGTCTTTTTGCCGTCTGGCGAGCTGGAAAAGATGACTACTACAAAAATTCCCTTCTGTGACGCTCAGGCGGCTACGAGGATAAGTACTCGTAAAGGACTCCAGCACTTCCTGCTCACTCAAGTGGAGTGCCCGCCACAGGCGAAGGTCCACACGGTGAAGCGGGACTTGAGAGATCTTGCTCGAAAGCTTTCTCATGACAATCCGATAGATTTCAGCCTCCTTTCCTGCAAAGGGGTCATTGAGCAGGTTGACGCCAGGATACCCGGCATGCCAGCGCGAGTTACTTTTACCATGGTATTTCGCGCTCCGCCTCAGCTTTCAGATCCCAGAAGCCTGCGAGACCAGCTTCTGTCGGGAATCGACAAAATAGCCTTGTCGGACAAATTCGACATGGCCCGGCAGATAGCCACCTCCATTAGTTACATCCACACCTTCGGGTTCGTGCACAAGGACATCCGCCCGGAGACCATTATCACATTTGCTGAACCACGGGCGTCTTCTTCCCTAGCTGCCTTCCTTATCGGCTTTGGCAGCTTCCGCAAAGACGAGGGTAGGACGTACCGGATAGGTGACGAAAACTGGGGAAAAAACTTGTATCGTCACCCGTCCCGTCAAGGTTCGGAGCCAAGCGACGAGTATATTATGCAACACGACATCTACAGTCTCGGTGTGTGCCTGCTGGAGATGGGGTTGGGCAAGTCGTTTGTCAGCTACAATACGGAAAACAATCATCCCGCCTTATCGCCAGTCTTGTCGCCAGTCTTAGGGTTGGAGAGCGGCAATACAGGCCTACTGGGATCGAATGGGTTGAAGAAACATCTGGTTAGCCTTGCCGAGGAATTGCCACGCTATATGGGACGACGCTACGCAGCAGTGGTCAAGACGTGTCTGACCTGCCTAGATAATGATAATACCGATTTCGGCGACGAGCAGGAGTTTCTGGATAGGGATGGCGTGTTGGTCGGCGTACGATACATTGAAAAAGTAGGTTTTCTACGCTTACTTAAAAAGTCACGGTTGTTGTTCGTGGATTCCTAACAGGGTTTAGGTACTTTCTCAGCTTAATGCGATTTGTGTGTAAGTGGGACGGTTTACAAGAGGGAACCAGGCAAGTATATCTGTTAGACCTCGGAGAGCAGTTCATTTTCATGGCGAGCGGGCAAGCGTGAGGGCGTTGCTATTGGTGAGATGCGTTGGCGTGTGTTCTAGCTTGCTCTCTAGTGTTGAATGTCATTGTACATCTTGCTTCATTAGCAAACGGACAAGGACAACAGCCGTTGCGGAGATGTACGAGGTTGCCATGCATTTTTGCGTTCCGTGGGTGTTAGAATACTTTAGTGCAATTCATTTCCACCGCAAAGGGACAAGGATACGAAAGGCTTCGGTGCATGATCTTCGCATGCTCATTTGCCTTGGGAGTGGAGGCGAACGACAACTCGCAATTTTTCTCTTCGGCCAATGGGCAAGCACATTTGATATTCTGATGTTCTGATGGCGAATGATGGCTCGCCCTGCCTTTGGAGGTGAAAGTCTTTGTGCATCCTTCTTCCTTGGCCATAGGACAAGGGTGACGTTTCCCAGAATGTATGTCTCTTGCATGGGCTCGCGCATTTTTCTTAGTTGAGAAGAGTGCGGTGCAATCCTCGGCTCCTGCAAGAGGGCAAGAATATTTTTTGTCGGACGGCATGCTTCGAGAGGGATTGTTCGTTGTACTAGATGCTGCAAGCAAAAGTGTACGGTTTACGCGAAAGTGAGGGTAGGATGCTGTCAGGCGAGTCTCTAGCTAGGCCTTGGGTCACGTGGTGCAGGGTACATCTAAGTACATGGAGTAGATGAGACATGAGTGCCTCAAAAAATCTTAATGCGAATTGGCAGTGTATTGAGCCTTATTTGTTGCAGTTTTGCAATATTTGCATACATTGCTTTTTTTGGCGGCCGCTTTGGCCGCTTACTTGCGCGTGTGAGCAAACTTGCGTGCACGTGATGCATCACGTGTGCGATGGCACGTGCGCGTGCTTATTTTTCTTTGCTCTGGAAGTATATTTCGCAGACATGAGCCAGCAATTCTCCACATATGCGACTTATGAATGTGACTCAGAACAACACGCTTGACGCCATACGGCCTACCTTGATAAGTGGCTGCAGCATTTGATGGTTGGTTCCAGTCCACAGCAACAGATCTGGCAACAAACGTTTTCCTATAACATACGTCTCCAACAAACCATCAGCATAACCCACCATGTCAACCTTTGGGCAATTTCTGCGTGTAACGACATACGGCGAGAGGTAAATCTCTATTCCGAGCTAGGATAGCGCTGGCCGCTAATTTCCGTAGTCATTGTCCTAGCGTTGGATGTATTGTCGACAATTTTCCTCCTGGAGTCCCGGTGTCCGAAGAGATACTTCAGCCGCAGGTTAGTATATGGAACAAATATCACACTTTCTAGAAATTTGTAACACAAAATGTCAGGTCTCTCGCCGTCGCCCCGGTCAAAGCTCTATTACAACGCCTCGGAATGAGGCCGACATTGTGTCAATCCAGTCGGGGGTGGAAGGAGGAGTCACACTCGGGACCCCGATAGCCATGGTCGTCAAAAACCAGGACTTCCGCCCCTCAGACTACAAAGGCAATACCATGAAGCAGTATCCTCGCCCCAGTCATGCCGACTTCACCTACCTTGAGAAGTATGGTGTTCGTGCATCGTCAGGTGGCGGCCGTTCGAGTGCGCGAGAAACAATCGGCCGTGTGGCAGCAGGCGCTCTTTGTGAGCACTACCTTAAACTTGCCCATGGGATTGAGATTGTTGCTTGGGTTTCATCTGTCGGGAATATTCATCACATCCCACCCACAACTGAGTATCCTTTCACTTCTCATAACCCCAAGTTTCTCCAACTGCTTCAAGCGGTTACACGGGAAACCGTTGACAAGTCGCCTGTCCGGTGTCCAGACCCGGAAGTGGCTGCCAGAATGGAGCATTGCATTGCCGACTTTCGAGATCGACAGGACAGTATTGGAGGCACAGTTACGTGTGTCATTCGAAACGTTCCAACTGGACTTGGCGAACCGGTGTTTTCGAAGTTGGAGGCGACACTTGCCCACGGAATGCTCAGCATTCCAGCAACAAAGGGATTTGAAGTCGGCTCTGGATTTGCAGGAACAGAAATCCCTGGGTCCACCCACAATGACATGTTTATTCGCAACCCCAATAGTGATTCGGATTCCAAGAATGGATTTGCGAAACCAAAGCTCACAACCTCGACGAACAACAGCGGAGGTATCCAGGGAGGAATCACAAACGGCGCGCACATCTTTTTCCGTGTCGCTTTCAAGCCGCCTGCAACGATTGGACTGCCTCAACAAACGGTCACATTTGAAGGAGAAAGTGACGGGCTTCTAGAGGCCAAAGGGCGTCATGATCCCTGCGTTGTTCCACGTAGGTCACACACAACGATAAAACTGATTCTGCTAACCATATTTTAGGCGCTGTTCCAATCGTGGAGGCCATGGCTTCGATTTGCATTCTGGACGCTCTTTTGATGCAAGGAGGTAGAAGGATGGCAGCGCTCGCTCCGTGAAGCATAAAACTGTAGTAAGTATCTTAAAAGATGGATCATGGGTCAGAGGCTTTTAGGTATAGACTAATACACATTATGATAGTATTGATGAACGACGGTCAATCACGTAAGCCGATAGGAGATGAGCCGTATGACATTCAAACATTGCACGTTGACCTGAACAATTCTAGACTGCATACTGCTGGAGATATAAGTGATGATGCTCAATGCGCACGGTCTTCTTCATTCATTTTTAAATCCTATCTTGTGGTGAGGTTTACTATAAGCGCTGGTTTATCCTATAGAGAGAAAGTTTTTGAGAGCTTGCCTAGTTATCGTGGTCCGATGCCGGAGCTACTGTAAGATCGAATTTCTAAAATAGCTTCGAGTTAATAACACGGATCTTGGTATAAGCAAGGCTTAAGGAAAGTCTTGTTTAGTATTATATTCCTAGAAACTGTCTTAAAGAATGAGTGAATTACTTGCTCCTTTTCTATATAATCCCGAAGGCTATAAGAGAACGGCTGCGACATGTACCTCTTATTAGCATTGTACTGCTCAGCTAGCTTATCATCTGGCTCGTACAGCTCTGGAGCTAATCAAAGTTCAGGTAGGAACTCTTTTAGTCGGGCAAAATTAGAAGAAATTACTTTATGCTAAGGTATATAAATCTTTTTTAATTACTAAGAAAAAAACTACGCTAATGATTCAATATTATTAAAATATTAATAAAATTAAGCTTGTTTAATTTAATAATTTAATATTTTTTATTTTTAATAATCAACTAGTTAATCATGTTCACGATGTTTGTGTTGGTATTAGGGCTTTCGTGAATTTTATAATGACCTCGGAAGCCTATTTCTTGAAATCCGGCATTAGGAAGGGTTGGTGATAGTGAATGTGAAATTTTCTGAATAAAAATATAAAATCTTTTCACTTCGCCGCCACTAGCAGATAGTACGGCGCTCGTAGCTTGCGACGTCAGGGTTGCAATTATTAATATACCAAGATGAGATAAAGTTTAAGTTTCGTAACAATTATCTCCCAACATAGCTAGATACGAAAGATTAATCAAAACTCTGATCTTGTAAGGGTTGATAGATACGGCAATATGAGATGAGATGTGGCATAATTCTACCCCGATGTCTGGATCGGCATCCTCCATGCTTGGGCGATCGGGTAAAGTTTTCGCCCGTTTCTTTCTTCGGTGCCTCCAAGGCTGGGAGAGCCGGAAGACGAAACACTTTACCCTACCTTATTTAGCTTTGTGGATACGACAAACTCCGCCCACACGACGAGGCGGGTCGAGGCAAACGTGTAGATAGAATATGCAGGCATCGCACGAAGTGCCCTAAGCAAGCTTCTCGATCTGGTAATTCAAAGTCTTCCTCCCGCTCGTGATTATGCGTCGGGATCAAGGACAGTTGTGAGCGCATCGTAATAGCTCATGCAAATCGACCTGACCTAAAGCTAATCACCCATCATTACGGCTAATCAAGATTTGATCTCGCAAAAATTCGCTACCAGGGAGCAGACTTTTATCATCTCATAGGCTTCCCCGATATGAGCGACGTGAAGGGCACCGTCACACAAGTCGGATACGAAGGAGAAATCTAGGAAGTCTGGTAGGGAATACAGAGAGTTTTTCGTAGGTTGTAGTCGAGATCTCGCTAGTTTGTAGTTCAGAGATCTTGGGCAAGAACGCGTACTCCCTGTAATATACATTTGCCTGGACTAGCGCACTATTATCGGGCTACACCACTACTTGAAATATAAAAAGTTATGCATAAACAATCGAGACTAATTTCTGTGACAAGGCCATCGCAGCTGAAGGGTGAAATACAAAATATATGGATGATAAGAAGTGGCTTGTTGGTTAGACTCTTTTACCACTACTACACAGCCATCAGTGTATGATCTAAACTCAGAGTGACCTGTCTCATCCAATCAGAATGTACCTAAAGCTGTAGTAGTGTAATGGTTATCATTCTAGCCTTCCAAGCTTGAGATCGGCGTTCGATTCGCCGCTACAGCATGTGTTACCAATGTTCGTTTTTCAGATCAATCAAATTTTTTTTTTTTTTTGCTCTTATACCATCTTTATATCTTGTATTGAGAGTTGAGGAAAACGTAGTGCGCGCCACATCAGACCCAGTTGTGTCATGGAAGGTTAGCCAGAGTGACGCACAGGGACAAAGGCTGCCTGTCTTGCTTGGCTCAGCTCAGCTCTGAGGATATGGAGAAACATCATCAGGCAATCAATGTGTGCGAGGAAGCGCTCTGGCTGCTCTTCCCCCACTTAGCAATTCATATTTCCACGTACCGTACATACTTAGGTATCGGGATTGAAACTTGATGCCCGTCCATTGCCTTGGACAGAATGTCAATGAGTGTCAACCACCTCGTCAATATGGCCAGTATCACTACGAGCTATAGCGAATTGATTAACACGCTTCGAGAACTCTACATGCTTCTCGTACATCTTGGTGCGATTTCTGCAGATCGTCTCCGACTCCCTGATCCGAACACTGGCACTCATCGCGACAGCGCCATCAATGTGGCCGCCGCTTTGGTAGCTGGCCATTCTCCCGAGACTGTCAAGGTTCTAGCCGTGCTACCGTATCTAGATGTGGAAGACCACGAGATGTTCCTGCAGCTACTTCCTAGCACGTTCCCAATCTCGTATCTGGGCGCAAACTTGGATGAAGGGTATTTTCGCGGCCGACGCGAGCTGTTGAACGGCGCGGGGATGGCCCCAACAGCTATACGACTGACCCGAAGCGAGATCTACGGCATAGAGTTCATCTACAACACGACGACGAGTACGTTACCCCCCAAGATGTCCGACACAGAGCACATCCAACACCCCTTACTCTCCTCTAATGCGCATGACTTCAGGGCTCGCCACGGCGTGAAAGCCTATTGACCATCCTGATGGCGTGGATGACTACTCCCGCATCATAGGTATCGCGCCACGCGACAGCCTAGCGCCACTGATCAGCAGTTACCGTGAATTGCACTATCTCGCCTCGCCGCGAGATATCGATTTTTCGCCTGCTATTCACGCCAATTCGGGAACCACCGTAGGATTGGAGTGCATGCGAGCCTTCCCTTTCGCAAACGTCGTATGAGGTGTGGAAGGCGACGCAAAAGTTGAGGGATATGTATCTAGAGTGTGGATGGGAAACCCATGCTGTCGACCAGAGCCGATTCCGTCTGGACCAGTTCATCACCAGACGTGATACCTACCGGACAAATGTTGTTAAGCCTTTAATCCGAGCTGAAGAGGAGGCGGCTGAATGAAAGACTCGGGATCAGCTGGTATGCTTGACGACAACATCACAAGTCAGTCCTCCAAGCAGTTCACGGATAGGAAATCGTCGGTGTGTGTCGATGAATTCCAGTGCTCATAACAGGGGGCGTGGGTTTTCACGAGGTATCGTTGATACCAACGATACGCTACAGTTTCAAGCCATTGTCGGCTCTCGGATAAAAGGGACGCCGATTGCTGGATGCGCTGAAAAGTGCCTATTTCTGTCCGATGAGAGTGTTTTCTAGGAGGCCGTTCGCCATGAAATCGGCAGCTGATCAAAGAAATTGAGCTCCACAGGAAGCGAGGAACTCAAGTGGCCAACTATGCCGTCTCGTTTAATCTTATCCGAGCGTTGCGCCAAGGTCCTGGCAGGCACACCCTCCTTTTCCAGTTTCTGGTGTTCTGGAGCAAAGATGTTGCTGCGGCTTTTATATCATATTCGCAAATAGTATTCTCTATATCATTGACAGGTCAACACCATTGCGATAGCATCTTCACCATTGAGTATTTCCGGGGACCGTTGAAGAGTGACTTTCAAATCAGAGATGGATGCTGCTGTCCCTACATCGCCGGCTTCACAATCTATCTCAAAGTCGGATGTGTCATCGGAGTCACTGAACTCCGTGTCAGTTTCGTAGCCCGAGGAATTACTCAAAGAACAATCACCAACAAGCTCCTTCGTATCGGCGAGGCTCTCTGCATCATTGTCGTTCCATAAAACGCTAAAAAGGTGGTTTAGTAATCTAGAAACCGGTGATGATTCGTTATGGGATTCGTTACGGTTCTTATTATCTGTAGGGGCCATGTTGTCGCCTTGCTTAGGGGGGCAAGTTGTTGGCGGGTGGGGTGCAGGGGTGCGGGTGCGGTTGCGGCTGCCCCACTGCGAGATTTGTCGGAATAAAAAGACTCCGGCCAGAGGCTTTTTGTGGGGTCTGACTGAGGAGGCGGTGTGCACAGGCAGATTGATCCCACATTTTCTCTCCCACCACATTATTCGACTTTCAGAATTTCGTGGATTAGAATTTCGTGGATCGACACTCGTGCTGCCTCCTCAATCTACCATCAACCATCCACCATACCATCCACAATGGCGAAAGTCAGCACCTGTGCGCAAAACCCTTTCGTCTCTCTGGCCCGATGCTGATACAAATCCCAGCCGTCTCGTCCTCGCGCCGCAAATCCCGTCGCGCGCACTTCAATGCGCCGTCCAGCGTCCGCCACCGAATCATGAGTGCTCCTTTGAGCCGGGAGCTTCGTGAGAAATACAAGGTAAGCAAGCTACCACTGCATCCCGATACTTCTAAGCTAACATCAACCCACCCAGGTTCGCAGCAGTAAGTCATGTCGTGCCCCGTAATTCCCTCCCTCGCTCACATGCGCAGTGCCGATTCGCAAAGACGACACTTGCCAGGTCGTCCGCGGTACCCACAAAGGCTCGGAAGGCAAGATCACTTCGGTATACCGTCTCAAGTAGTAAGTCGTTGCACTCTCTACCATCTTCAGTACTCTAACTTCCCCCAAAGTGTTGTGCATATCGAGCGCGTTGCCCGTGAGAAGAGCAGTGGCCAGAGCGTCCCTCTCGGCATACATCCTTCCAATGTCGTCATTACTCAATTGAAGCTCGACAAAGATCGCGAAAATATGCTCGAGCGCCGCAAAATCGGCCGCGAGCAGGCCTTGAAGCAGAAGTCCAAGGCTTGAAGGGATTAGGAGGCTGTGTTGGGATGGCCATTCCGGAGTCTACGATGGGTAACGCATCTCTACTCCATGTCTGAGGTGTTGTTGACCGTCAGACAAGATGAAAACATGGGCAGATAAATATACCAGTTGCATTATGCATCAATGGCCGTTTCTCAATCTATGCATCAAATTGCAAAGTGTGAAATGTTCCATGGGAGGTTCTCCCGAAGTTCTACACCTCGAGATCTATCGTTGGGAGTGGCTACCGAGCCCACCAGTTACGTCCTCCGACCTTAGCGAAAAGGGCACGTGTCCGGGAGACGCCTGGAATCCGAGCAGTTCTGACTGCTTACTGGCGCATCTTTCACCATTTTGCTAAGGTAAATTTGTGTTCTATACTAACGGTGGTGGGCAGAGAACGTCTATAGGGCCAGCAATCCAAGGCATGCACAGTTGGCGGTCGTGTCCGCCATTTGGGTCTATGTGTAAATGGGTGATGTGTGGGAGAGAGGTCAGTTGGACGCGGTGCTGGACGAAAAAGGTCCGCTCTCTTGCCTAGAGGGCTGTGCCGCTGCCCGGTGAGTTATTATGTGTTCTTCAGCTTTCCGTGATTGTTGGTATCCTCACTGTGCTGGTCTCTAGCAAAAAGACCGCGCGGCGCTACTGTGCTTACCGGGAACCTTGTATCCCTCTTATGCCCTCCCATCCTCACTCTTTCGCCTAGTTGGTGATCATGCCTACTGGGTCCGCCGTTGATGATCACAAGCCCGCACCGTGTGCCTTCAAGTGAAGTGGATCTCTAGTATCTAGCTTAGCTATAGCGAAGCGGATGCGACCCCGCGTTTTCCAGATCCCACGTAGCCGGGGGAGTCCTGGGCAAGCATAGTATCCCAACTTTTCAGTAGAAATGCAGACCTACCTAGGAAATGCTACCGGAAGTATTACACTATAATTGCCTGTACAGGCCATAACCGCAGTCGAATTGTACAACGAACCTGGCAATAATTTTTCTAGTAGTAATTCTTTTGGCCCCTAGCAATGGTTTTGTCCTCTGGTAATTGTTAGTGCAATCTTAATTATGAAGGTTGCGGTTTTCGATTGTATAGTCACGATTGCCTCGCTGGGCAAGAGTCGGTTTCCAACGCGAATGATTTTGGGCTGGTTAACCCAATACCCGCCGGTACTACATATATTAGGCTCACGCAACACTGGCTAGGAGCCCCCCCTCGTAGGTAGTTTAGGTAGTTGTAGGTACCTTGGTAGGTTGTATGTGAGAGACAACTCTTATATACCTAGGTACCTAATCTAGCACCTGCAGTCGTCATGTAGTAGGTCGAAGTACTACTACAATTAAAACTAGCCAATCAGAAGCCATCACGACAAAACTGGGACTGAGGATAATAAAAATGTACATCTCTAGTCGGCGACCAGAGCTTACAATAATATAATAGTTTGGGAAGTCTGGAACAATACCTAACCAATCGACATCTGTTTGGCCTCAGTCCCCCTTTAAAAACAAAGGCATTATTTGTGTGGGTCGGTACTTAGCTAGTGCGACACATGGTGCCCTTTTGCTTAGGTAGCTATCGCTGGGTCCACTTAGGATCTACATTATTAGGGTCAAATACTTGTTTGGTAGAGTGGTTCTAGTGGCCGACCCCAGATTGAATATTTCTTTCTGGTCCTCTAGATCTAGTTGTCAGATATGTGCGCGGAGAAAACAAGCACCTGCAATACGCAATTGCGGCCAACCTTTTGATTGTGTGGTGTAGTGGTAAATCTGACACTAGTCGATCCAAGCAGTGATGGTCGCAGAGTTCGTTTCACTCGCACCGACGGACCCGAAGCTCAGATACGCATAGTCCCATCTCACCATCACAGTCTTACAACTCACGCCCTCACTCAAGCTCAGACCGCAACATGCCATCCCCAACAGCCCTCACGATTTACCTATGCGGCTGCTCACTACCGCGGTCTTCTTTGCCCAAGGGTGGAGCGTACCAGCAGTCTGGGAGGGCGCGGGCGCGGTTATGACGGGGATTGCGCTTCTGATTGGGGGGCGTACGAGTGAAAAGAGTAAAAATAATTGAGATCGAGAGGCGATAAAGCTTCTTTCCTCGGCGCGAAGAGCCGGAGGTGAAGTACGTCGGGTCGGGTACTGTAGTAGGGAAATGAGAAATGAGAGGGCGCAGTGAGTTGAGGAGTTGAGACATGGAGAAGGAGACCGATATGAAATTGAAAACAAAAGTTGTCTGACTGGACGGAGAGTCTGATTACTTATGTATGAGGTCATCAAGATAATCGGCCTCATGGTTGCCATTACTCAACATTCTACGCATCCAATTCGGACATGATGAATGGCGTTGCCACGTGTTGCCACCTTGTGCTCTCACTCACCCGACTCATATCAGATAAGACCCAGGCTCATGCCGATTCAGCCTTAATTACGCTCTTTAGCGAGGAAGGATGACAATATATATGGTACAGACCTTAAAGCCGGCGACCCGAAGGCTCCCTCCACTTTGCTTCTGTTTTTTTTGGCTGCTGAGATAAGGTGTATGTGTTGGATTTAGTCGTGGGCTAAGTGGCGATAAGAGCCTTCAGGTAGCTATTGAGAGGAGCCCCCTAGATGCTAGCTAATGCCTTCGTTTTTAGCGAATGAGATACGAATAAGTAAAACGTAAGGTTCTTATTTAGTCGCCAAAAAGTTAAGCAGTTGGTCCGGAATTTCCTGTACGCCAGATTAAAAAATAGCTAACTGAGCTATATTAACAGACCTAGCCACCTATATAAACCTAGCCAGTTATGTGGCATAGCGTGCACCTTGTCTCTGATCGGGGCGGAGTTTGGCGGCGGAGTCAATTGAACCAGTTTTCGATGCAGAGTTATTGGAACGGATATCATATGGAGATGTAGGTCCTACTGCAACGAACGTAGGTTGTATTGATATTGTAGACGAGATGGATCAGTTGACACGGCATTCCCTAAGAGCCTGTCCTAACTGGATGTGGTTGTTTGTTGTAAAAGGAATAGAGTATCTAGATGATATGGCAGTCTCCGGGAGGGGTCAACTATATACGGCTTAGGTACAGTACCTAGGTCCTCTACCTAGGCTATCTAGAAGTATTACTCTCGAATCTAGCAACCCAAAAAGCATATCAAAAATACCTAAGCTTACGTCACGACCTACCCAGGCTTCGGGGCGGGAGATAGACTTGGGAGGCAGAATGCTTCTGCTTAATATAGTCACTCCTGCCACACCGCCACAGTGAGCCAACAGAATACCCCGTATCCAGTGTTTAATTTCGCGTGTTTCCTCGTTAGATCAAGATGACTACTTCGGGAGTGTGACCACGGTTAAAGGCATCATTCATGATTGGCGTTTCCGATCGATCCAGGAAAAGTGTTGCGATACCTATTCTTGTCCAAGCGTGAAGGGTTTGGATATGATCGTGAGGTTGCGCCTGTACTATAAGGCCGGTAGCGCGCGCATCGTTATTAACGTGTAGATATAGAAACATCCCTGGCGTCGTTGGGGATATATCAAAATCTTCAACGTCTGGCCTTCCGTACGCGAACACTTTCGTGCCGCTTCCAGGTTTATCCTCATCCCCAGGCTCGTCAGTCATCAAATCGTAGGGAAAGAATCTCCTATCCTTTCCCGAACTATTGTGCTTCTGAAGGCGCCTAAATCGTTTCGTCAGGCTTCTGACTTTAAGGAAGCCCGGATTGGTTGATCGTAGACCAGGGTACTCCTGGTCTATCTCGAGTACTTGAAAAGGATGTAGGGAGAGATAGCTTAGCAGGGTATCTGGGAGTGACTGCTGCGAGTTTCTAAAATCTCTCTGCCAGAGCGAGATCTGCCCCTCAACTGCGGCCCAGGACCAGCTGGGAGCACGCGGCGCATCAGGGCGCTTAGCTTTACCCAACGACACATACCAAAGTAATTCATGTTGAAGGTTCGACTGCCACATACCAGAAAACCGGATGTATTTCTGACTCGTCGCTGCGGTCATCTCCTCCGCTACGCTCTGAATAGCAGGAAGCCTATCGGTACCGACCGTCAGGTTCCGCGCAGTATACTCGCCGACGAAAAGCTGCCAGTGCTGACGAAGCTCTTCATAGGAGATTGAAGTATTTCGCGGCCACAGGGTACTGTTTATCGAGTCGGATTCTTGTATAGGCTCGTTTTCTTCGGATTCCAAAGAGCCTCGACACTCGAAGAATATCTTGTTCCGGCAGAAATGAACCATTCGCGTCGATAAGCTACGCTCTTGCATTGTCCACGCCCTTGTATTCCACCTCGAACCATTGATAGCAAACATGCGCCAAATATCGTGCGGGTTGTCATAATCGTAGATAATCATGTAGCCATCGTCGGAAACAGATCGTTCACCTGCCGCTGGAAGAGAATATGCGATCTTCGCCGTGGGGATTGAATCGATGTTTCTGGCCAAGAACCCATCGTGGCATGATATTGCCGATGTAGCGACGATAGTTACGAGAGCGTGGCTGTAAACAAGATGCATAAGGACAGCCTGCTCTCTCCAATCATCCAGTGAGTTCTGAATGATACACAGCGAGTCGATCCATAAGTACCGTATTCCGAGGCGCGCACATACGCGCGCTGCGTCGGCAAAGTTCTTCGGTAGCTCAGATTCTCGAATCCTGTTCTTGAGTTGGCCGAAGTTTGACGGCAGGAGACGAAGGGGGGGCGATGCGTTTACATCACCCCAGACATGGCTCAAAGCAGCAAACTTGGTCCCAATCGGAAGGCTCTTTTCAGAGGACTCGATAAGCCGCATATCAAGGCCGTGGTCTCCATCGTCGATTTCCAAAAGCCGACGAGGGATCCAATATGTCGCGGTTCGAGCGTTGGAACACTCGGGATGGTTACTCAAGCAGCTGTCTACCCAATGCTTGATCTTCGTTACATTTTCATCGGAAAGTGTTACTGAGCTCGGCAATTTTCGCCTCCATTCTGGTCGAGGGGCATGTAAATCTTGATTTCTGTGAGCGCGAATAGTAGGGGTCATGACTCTCATCCATCGGCTTACCTATGGAATCGAAAACGGGGAAGTCGAATGTTTCTCCGCCCCAGACATCGCCGTCCACAAAACGCAACGCTCCAGAAACCGGCCGACATCGAACCGACATTGATGTAACCGCACCACCATATTGATATCCATCTTGAGGAGTGCAAGCCCTTTCATAACGGATTGAACCACTCGGCGATACTGTGGCGTACGGGAGGAAATCAAAAGCAGCTCGTATTTTCACTTTTCCGTCCCAGGACCCATCGAGTTGCCTCGTTCGCTTCTCGGACGATACCCACACAAGTTTGCCATTTCCCCCTTTAATTGATTCGATGGCTTCAGGGGGTATTGAAGTAAGCCTTCGCCACATGAGAACACACAAACTGCAGCCGGCCTGGGCGGACGATGCGACGCTGGGGTACGTGGGGTACAAATCATCCCTCTCGAACAATGTCTTGAGAGTGGAGTTTTGAAGATAATTAAGTTGCCTGCGATCTGGTATAATTGCCCTGCAGTCAGGACAAGGTAGACACACTCTCTCATTTACCGCCAACCCCATGTTGGTAATGCAATTGGAGTAATGAATCTGGGGGAGGGGGTTATTGTAGCTTCTATAGTATGATTTCCTCCATCAGAAATGCAACTCGTGGGTTGCTGGCTGCGGTTAGTGCCGAGGCGTGATTAGGTGGAGTATTGGAACCCCGCAGAAAGCAACCCCATAATATACCAAACCCCTGAGTTAAACCATATTACCGGTTCTAAGCAGAATGCCTATGGCTGCATTTTGGGTTGACACCCGCTGCTTTTCAGAATCAAGAACATGACCTCTAGTAAAGTACTGGTAACTGATAGTTCTGTAGACTGGTATGCTATAATTCTTTGTAGCCGAAATTACTGTCACCAACCCCTAGATGCTGAAACCTGCTCAGATTGTAGCTTGGCCGATAGTTACAAACTGGTACTAGGGATTATTGAGTGCCTCATGCAATGGCGAAAATGACCTGGATTATGGTCCCTTTTCTGAGCTACTTTATTGTCTGCTATGGAACACGATTGCATCCCAGGAGTTTGGAGCCTGTTGACATAGGAACCAACCTCCTAAGTAGACGCTAGGTGGCCCATTCTTTAATCATGAGGCTACTCTCCTCCAATAACAATAAAAACTCTAGTTCTGGGTCTTATTAGCTCAGGTTTAGCGGCTTCTATAAATTCCCCTTCTATATATTATTCCATTAAGACTTTATACCCTTTTGTTACTCCTGAATTATCATACGCTTTGGAATGTTATTAATAAGATCTGATGAAAAACAAAATCTACAGCTCTAGCGCCTCTTGACACTAAAGCATATTTCAGCAAGATCCACCACTATTGAGGACGGCATGCAACAAGATAGTACCATATTTCGATTCTTGTGAGGTGATCTAGCCGGGTAACTAGGGAGCCAGCTAATGCTTTTTTTAACCTTAAGGGGGGTTGTATAGCCAGGGCTAGGGGTGACCTATAACCACTTAAAAACGAAGGCTTCCTTGGCCGTGAATTAAAGGGGCCACTAGAATAAGAAATAAGTTGCCTATCTAAGACTTCCTATGCCCTAAATCAACGCTTAGATTTCATCTAGATATCCAGCTCTAGAGACCTCGCGTTATAAACGCTTCAGACGAACGCCTCTTGTGAACAATCCTCAACTTGTGCGCACGTGTCAGCCTAAAAGCCACAGCCCCAGCAATCCATAATCAAACACCCAAGCTACTAATTTTTGATCCAATAGCATTTGGCGGCCCTACATACCAAAGTGAGCTCCCTTTTGATACCCAAGCCTAACGACAGTATCATCGACCTGATCACCTCATAATACCAAGTATCTGTACCTGCGGATGTGCCCCGGCGCTGCAGCCACCGTTTTAGGTACGAGTTACTCCACCGCAGTATGCTCGAGTTATAAGTCGAGTGCCTTTCAAACAAGTCGAAATTCAGTGAACTGTTCATTTCCACTCCGCTCCTCCCCTTTCATCATGCCACAGACAAATGCCGGTCCCACAAAGTAGTACCGTGTGACTTCTTCGTTTCCATTGTTCGCAAGTCGTAAAATAGCTGGCACGTGCAAGCCTGCGAGGAGTGCTATTTGGTCGCCTTCTCTCATATACAACGGTCCAGATCCAAGATGCCCTTCGGAATCAACAAAGAGGCTCCGCCGGCCTTGAATCGCCGTGATATATTCATTATGCCAACCCAAAATCGCCGGATCTTTCGTGATCTCGTTTTTCAGCTCTTCGAGAGATCGTGAGCCTTCTCCCCTGACTGCTTCAGTCATCATGATACGAAACCACCCGTGGAATGGGATCTCTTGCGAATTAGGTTGTTCTTGTTCAGGGTGGCGCAACGTTGGTATCCAGGGCGTATAAGGCACGGCCGGATTCTCTTCTTGTATCTTTCCAGTAAGCACTTCATACACAGCCTGATGAAGATGGTGATTCACAGGCTGTACACCGGCTTCCAGTTGCACCACTTTGAGCCATCGCAGAAGTGATCGCAGTGTCGAGTCTTCCAATGCGGTCTCCCTCCGTGCCGTGGCCGGTATTCCAAGGTTGCTTTGATAGGGTATCACCGTCAAGTTCTGGCAACTCCCCGTCATAACCCCTCGCAAACAAAGCTCGAACTCTTCGATGCGTACACTTGCAGGGACCTTCGAAGTAGCACTGTAGCTGTTAGTTCCATACACGTAGGTTTCATCAAGCCATGTGCGCGGGCCATTTGGGGACCCCACGAAGGGCCTGGATGAGGCAACTGGCCGATGCCTGCGTCCATTAAGAGACGAACCAAGTCAAGCTGCCATTTAAGAAGGTCAGAAAGTCATTCTAGGTACACAGCCGACTTGCTTTTATCGTAGTCTGGCTTTGACAGCCACGTAGATGAAGAGTTGGGATCAAGAGTGCCAAGTATGCCGTATAGCGAATACGACTTGTCTCTTGGGTCTGTTGACTCCCTGTGTCGAAGGGATCTGATAACCCCATTTATCGGCGACGACCCTGGGAACAAGTCAGACAGTTTCCGCGAGTGTTTTTTCCAATGCCCCGGGCGTGGTAACAGCAGGATGAATGTTAGCAAGAATATCGGGACTAATATAGGCACCAACCACCACGTTTCAGGTGCCCGATGGTAAGATTCTGTCACAATGAGAGGGGCAATGATTGATACAGGAATGGCCCAGAAAAAAAGTTGCCACATGGCTAGATACCAGAGAGCGTCGAAGACGGATTCATCAAGACTGTCTATCATTCTGCTATAAGCAGCAAAGGAAGTCTCCTTCAGGTAGATTTTCCTGCGTATTTTCTTTTCGTTCCATTCTGTTGGACGGTCAATATTGAACCACAGCGAGAGCAGATCTTTCCAGGTACTATAGTTCTGGGTGGGCAATGTTCGATATAACGCAGGATATGATATCATCTTGAAAAAGAAATCGCAGTCAAGCATTCTGTTCTAGCATAGCATGACTAGATGATGAGAGAGTACGAATTCCTGGAAAGTCCAAGCTCGTTGAAACCATGGTCTTCTTAAGAGGTTTTCGAGATCGGTCTGTTGATACGCATGTTCGAGGTGTGGTGCTAAATGATGTAGGCGTTAGTATGTTAAGATTTTCAAGTATGTACACTGCGCACTTACAAGATTTTATTAACTGCAACTTTCGAAGAGGAAAGCTTAATCGACTCCAAATGAAATCTGTGTCGTGTTAATCGTCAGATATAAGTAAACCATCAACAGTTGCAAGGACGACTAACCCTCATAGTTCTGTAAGGCGTCACTTCGAGCCTCAATGAGCGGCTGAGATTCGCCATCATGATTCCAGAACTTGAAGGCCATGGGGTGGCTGAAAAGGAATGTTTCCAGAACACCATGTTGATATTTGAAACGGCGGAAAGATGTGGCCAGGTTATTAAATGCAGTATCTGAAGCAGCCCTGGCACCGGCGACAGGATTTGAAGCAGCCACTGTGTCATCAAGCCAAATATATGTGGTTTGGGCAAATGAATATATGTCTTTCATAAGCTTTACTTGCTCGCTTCTCTCGCCCTTATCGCCTTGGTTTATGCAGATAGAATCGACCCAGATTGTGATTGGACCCAGCTGTTTTGTCAGCGACTGAAGCGCTAAGTAGCCATTCTTGGTGATTGGTACTCTCGCTCGACCACACTGAACGGCGTACGGTCCATTGAGTTCACAGCAACCCCCGCCGGGTCCGCAGTCCGTTCGGTCGATATGACAGGCCCAGACATAAGACAGGGCATCGAATCGAGGTGAGTTGGACAGTGAAGCGACATAAAGCCGGCCAGTAAGGATCTCTTGTGCAGAGGCATCGAGATGGAGTAGTCGAATATGCTTCTCGACTTTTTTCTTCGCGTTATTCTCCGCGTTATTCTCCGCGTTATTCTTCGCGTTGTTCTTTGCGTTAGGTAGTGGAAGGGTTTTGTAGAATTCTGCGAGGCTAGGCTGGGAAGGCGGAGGAGTTGCGGAGTCTTGAGACTCGATGATGGCCGCACCACCGGTCAAGGTAGGGTTAGCGGTATGCTCAGGTGCATCGCCCATGATGAAAATTAGTAGAACAACCGAGAAAAGATGTTGGATCGATTGGAGGTTTGTGCTAAAGGAAATGCATATAGTTGAGCTGAGCTACGTTGTATGATTTCCGTTTGCTATTTCGTGTCCGCTGCGGGAGCCTCTATCTAGATGAAACGAGTGGAAAGAAAAGAGGGGGATCGGTGGCGCGGCCTCATCACGTGCAATCTTTGGCAGCCTGCAGATGAAGCTGAACGTGCACTTGCGGCGATGAGACGACATGCATGGCCATATAAATGAATAGATTTAGGAGCAGTTTATTATAGCGACCAGTTTATTAAGCATGTACAGATATTTATAGGCTACCTACTCTGACCACCCTTTCTCGCTGCTTGTATCACCCTTTTGCTATCTATACATACTATGTATTATACAATTAAGTGCCCTCTCCATAAGCATGGCTGTGACCTTTGTAACCTACCAACCGTTTTGCCCTCTTATATCCGACTAGACGAACATATAAAAATCGCCGTTTTATAGCCAATGGTTTCTTAAAGCTTTAAATTACACAATATTAAAAATATATTTTATGATTGCATTAAAATATTGTAAATAAATTATATAATCTTAATAGATATATTAGTATGAACTACTAGGGGTAGTGAGGCAATCTATAATTAAGTGTAAACGTGATGTAGATTGGAAGGAGAGGTTGCCTTATCCAAGGGTCCCAGGCTTAGCCTGACTAAGCCGCACAGGCCATACAGGGCTGTGTGGGCCTCTCTAACAGAGGTCCCTCTACCTATCTGCATCATTTAAAAAAAAAGCAATTACTATGCTAAGAAGTATAGGTTCAGCTTATCTCCTGGTATAAAGGCACTGCAATATATCTATAAGGTGTGAACAGCTATTTATAGTAGCCCACTTTAATACTTAACCTTTGTTCCACTTAGTCATTTTTCCTTCGTTAAAAACCAAGGCATAGTTAAAGACCTGAATGGTTCTGCAGGGTTTAGGGACCCACCGCACAACTTACCCTTCTACAACATCACAATCATAGGCGCACACACACAACAAATACGCAGCAAATTCGTCCCGCCCGCCGCCCTAATTGCTAAGGCTTAAGAACTGGAGGAAGCAGCAATGGAGGATTGTTAGGGGTTAAATTTTGTTATTTTAATGCGTTGTTTTTTATTTGCTTTATATTTTAGCAGTGGGCAGTTTACGACTAGCTTTCGAGGCAGCGATACATCGAACTCTCTATTAGCGCTCTAATAGCAGCCTCGATCCGAAAGCTAGCCGAAAAAGGCTCACGCTCCCCCCAATACATGCGTACCCCCTACTTGTGGAGTGCCCTATTATGTGCTGTAGATAACAGATGGAGGTTGACTATACCACACTGACGATGTAACGGATCTATTGCCCTTTGGTTTTTGTTCCATTTGGATCAAAAAAATCCTATTAGGATATCTTCTAGCTAGGGTAGGATAGCAATGTGGATGCAGTGTAGAACTAGGTACTGCCATCTTGCAATATACCTTCCAAACAATCATAGAGTAGCTTCTAATACTATCCAAATTGATACCTAGAACTATGGGTAGCTTGCAGTGTACATTAATCGGCTTACAGTATGTGATATAAATTGGTACTTGTAGCACTTTGACAGAACCGGCGCAGCTACAATGAGTTCAATATTACAGACAACTAATAACAAGTTGGTATAGATGTCAGAAGAGGTACATAATAATCCTATTAATTATTTAGAAGTCTAAGTTACAATACAAGTAAGTAGCAGATATAGGAGTCTTATATACAGCATATAGATCGTAAATATCCCAGCCTCCTAGTTTTAACACTCCCTTTCAATCTTTATACTATTATATTTTTAAAGTTAGATCTTTAAAAATACTTGACTCCCTTTAAAAATCAGTGCTTTATTATGCTTTTAAACAAAAAATAGTATTATAGTATACAATATTTTAAGTTCTTTAAAACGGAACGCCTTAAAAAATAAAAGCTTTATTAAAATTGTTATATCTATAATTTTCTGTTTTAAGTATAAAAGGTAGCGTGATTTTATAAAAAATTTATTAACTTATTTTTTCTTCCTTTACTCCTTGTTATATATTAATTGTAGTAGACTTCTTCTAATAATTAATACTTTAAATTAAGGCTTTAATTAAAGGCATTTTTAGAATTATAGATTTATTAGTTCTAAATAAAGTTTATTCCTTAATTTATACTATATACGAACTTTTTTTATAGAATATTGTATATATTTTTTTTAACTACTCTATTTTTGATTAGTATTATACTAAATAGTTAAGCTTTCTAACTTTTTTTTAAAATAGTTATAAACCTATTTCTAAAAGCTTTAGAGTACTTCTTGTACTTTTATATCTTTTTTTAGTTAGTTATATAAGTTGTAATCCCAAAACACTACGTACTTCCTTATTTAATTGTTTTTTTTTATAATAGCTATACTAAAAGCATACTAAATCTCTTTGTTTATTTTTTATTTAGTATAAAGTCCTTTTATAAGTATTCCGAAAAGCCCTATAGTAGTATATTTTCTGGACTTTAGTACTAGCTAGAACTTGTCTAGTATTGCCTGTGTTACTATATTTTTATGCTAAGTACTCCTATATTAATAGAAGTAATATAATTGTTATAATACTTTAATAAATATTATGTAGCGTAGGTAAACATATAGCTAGTTGTCATATTTAATAAGTTCTAGATAGCTTTAAAAAATTGCTTTAGGTATTTTGCTGGCATTATACTAGCTTAAGTATCTTTTATAAGTTAGACCTATTATATCTAAATAAATAAGTATATAAAAAATTTGATCGGAATCTAATACTAGCATTTATTATTGTTTTTAGTAAAATATAATCCTTAAATGCTTTATAATTTTTGTTTTAGTATTTCTTATGTTATTATTATCTATTTTTGTTAAATTAGGTATTATTTTTTTTTTTGGCCTATAATAGTTTTAATAAATATTGTTTAAAGTTATAAAAATGATTTTCTATTAAGTTATAAGTTTTAAGTGTTATAGCAGTAAGAAATAATTTTATATTAAATTAAAAAAGTTTTTTGTTAGTCTTATGCATAGACTATTAGTCAGTTTTAGCCAAACTACTATTTGAGCCCTAAAAATTTTCTAAATTTTTTGAAAGCTAGTTTAGGTAGTAGCTTTGTAAGTCTATCTACTACTTAGTCTAAGGTAAATATATATTTGAAATCGACTTGCTTTATAATAACTTATTCTTAATACTATTTATTCTAAATATTTATATGTTTTCTTTTTCTATATGGTAATAGGTTGTAAGCTGCTGAGATAGCCCTTTAGTTATTACTATAAATAATTATTAGTATATCACTAACTTTAGCGTTTAGTTTAGTCAAAAGTCTCTTTATTTATATAGTTTTTTTTAAAACTTATGTTTAACCTTTGAGTTCTATTTCAAAAGATGACAGTAAGACTGTTAGTTAACGTTTTGAACTCTAGTTTACTGCTCTGCTTCCTAAGTTAAAGATATACTTTAAAATCAAGCAGTAAGTCTTTTTATAAGCTCTCTAGTCTAAATTAGTGTAGCTTTATAAGTTAATCTTCCTTTTTTTATATACTAATTTTAGATTAATTGTAGTTATTAGGTATCTGAATATTTGTTTTACTGCTTTAATATAGGAGGCATTTAGCTTTGCTATATACTTGCTATATTTAAAAATAGCAAAAGTAATATCTGGTTTGGTCCTTAGTATTGTATATATAAAAGAGCTAATAGCTTTTTAATACTATTCTTGATTTATTATTACTACAATAAAGTTTTTTTTAGGTACTTTAATATTTATAGAAATTAGAGTATAAGTTAGTTTTGCTTTTTTATACTTAGGTTTATTTAGGTCCCAGAAGCCAAATTTTATAAGGACTTTCTTTAGATAGGCTTGTTATAACAACTTTAAAGTGCGGCATAATTAGTCTTATTTAATAGCTATGCTTAGGTAAAATTTAGCTAGTCCTAAATTGTTTATTTAGAACTTCTTGCTTAAAGCTTATTTAATATTATTAATTTTTAAAGTTTTTAGGCTAATAATTAATAGATTATTAATATAAATAGCAATATAATAGTTATTTTAAATAAAAACACTAGTGTTTAAGTTTAAACTACTAAATCCTAAACTTTTTAAAAATATTGCCAATGTTTTGTACTACACTCTAAATGCCTGCTTAAGCCTATAAAATGCTTTATTTAGCTTGCAGACCTTAGTTAGGTCCTAAACAAATTTAAATAGCTATTCTATATAGATATTTTTTGTAACTTTTTTATATAAAAATACTGTTTTAATATCTATTTAATAGATTTTAAGGTCTAAAGTAGTAGTAATAGTAAATAGAATCTTATAGCTTATAGGTTTAACTACTAAAACAAAAATCTCATAGTAGTCTATTCTATTTTATTGTTTAAAGCTTCTGACTACCTATCTAGCTTTATATTAGATAATTTTGCCTATTTTATTACGCTTGAGTTTATATACTTATTTGCTAAATAGCACTTTAGCATTAGGCGGTTTAGTAACTATTTCCTAGGTCAGATTATCAACTAGTAAGCCATATTCATTACCCATAGCTTTGCGCCACTCTATCTAGTAAAAACTGCGTTTTATAGCTTTATAGCTTATTAGTTTAGTAATTTCAGTTGTTCTTATAGCTCCTAGTGCAATAGCAATAAGGTAAAAAGCAACTAGTTAATATTTATAGTTCTAAAAACAAATTCTATTATGCCTAAGTTATAACATAAGCTCTTTTAATTGTTCCAAAACATAAATCTTAGATTAAGCACTATCTTTTTTACTATGATTGCTACTATTATTTCCTTTTAGTATATTAGAAAAAGACATATTAGAAGTATGATTAGAATTATTATTATTATTATTAGAAAATTAGCTAAAATAGTCAAAGTTGTTTTTATTGTTTAAAAATATATCAAAGTTGCTAGGTTCCTAACTATTGCTTATTATAGATAGGGTAACGCTTGGAGTATTACTAGGTATAGTACTAGGGGTATTATTTGGTATACTATCTATAATAAATAATCCTAATAGTATAAAAAGCATTCTTTTTTTCTTTGGAGCAGGTTCATTATTATTAGTAATAGCGTAAAGAAACTTGGTTGTCCCCCTTAAAATCTCTTTCTAAATAAGGCTCTTTAAGGTATCCTTAATGATTTTGTTATATAAGTTCTATTAAACCTGTTTTCTATTGCTGATCTTTAGCTATATTTGATCTAGCAGCTAATAGAGAATCTTTTAAAAAAAGCTCATATTATTAGTATTTACTACTTTCCCGCTTTCAAAAAAAATTATAAAGTTGTATAAGCTCTAATTTTAGTATCTAAGCATCTTATAGGGTAGAGTCTTTTCTGTGAATGCCGACCCCTTTTTGTTTGGTTAGAAATACCGTCCATTAGTTCTAACAAGCACTATATAGTCATATGCTAGTATCCAGCCAAACTATTTTTTATATAATAATATTCCAAGTCAGTTACTAAATTAATAAATCATAGTATAGCAAGCTATCTAGGCAATAATAAGCCAGTATTTTTAAGGTATCCCATTATTTATAGCCTGTCCTATTATTAATATTATAATAGTTTTATAAATACCAATTGCTCTTTCATAAATGCTACCCTATTAATATTGCTTTATAGCAGTAAATAGCATTTAGATTCCTCAGCTCTAACAAAAGTACTCTAGTTCTTTACTAGTATTTTCTCTAGCTTTATCCAAAGTAAATATATAATATCTATATTTAAAACATTTGTAATATTTTAGGAACGCTTTAAAAGCCTTAGTAAATTCTGCTTTACTTTTAAGCAATAATATCTAGGTTATTTCAAAAAAGTTGCAATAAATAATAGCAAAATAAATAGATCCTTTATATCTTTTAAAAGTATTCTTAGGTATTTCTATTATATTTACATATAATAATTTAAATAAATAAGTGCCTTGTTGGAGATTTCCTAAGTATAGTATTTCCTTTATTTTTATTTAAATATAATGTTCACAAATATAATTAGGCTTTTAAGGCTGAATATGCCTTGCCTTTATTAGTTTTTTAATAAAAGATTTACTAACATATCCAAATTGTTTGTATTATAGAGCTAGTTCAAGGTTATAAAATAAGTAGGCTGCAAAAGCAGCAGTAGTAGCCTTTATATTCGAATTAGGTTAATCAACTAAATATAAGCTATTATATTCTGTTTTTCTCAAAAATATTTGGTTTTTTTTTAAAACATACGCTTTATTACTTCAAAAAAAAAATTTAGCACTAAGTCCAACTAGATAGAAAATAGAAATAAGGTTTGCTCCGATTAATAGACAGTATATAACGTTCCTAAATATAATAATTTTTTCTTTTTTATCAACTATACTAGTAAAAGTATAGTCTCCTCATTAAATAAGCTATATTACTAATCTACCAATTCTTATTATTGCTAGATAGGGTGCGTTATAAAAATTAATAAAGCCGTTTTAATTTAAAATCATTAGAATATTTGTACCGCTATTAATAACTAGTGCTTCTTTTAGGGTTTTTGCTAGGTTTACAGCTCTATCCTATGTTATAACTATAAATAATACTCCAATAATATCTATAAAGCAACTTTCCTTAAAAATATTATTAAGCAGTTTTTTTGCTGCTTTTAGGTTATTATTTTTCTAGATCTAGTTACCTTATATTTTGTTCTTTTAAAATATAGTTTAACTAAATCCTTAAAACATAAAAAATAATAGTCCAAGTTAAGTTAAAACAATAAAAAGTTGCTCAAAAATTGCAAATATATAAGCTATAAAAATAGTATGTTCAAAAGAAAGCTAAAAAAAGTTAGATTATAGTATAGCTGCTAAAAGTATTGCAAAGTTTATTATTTCCTTCTTTATAGCTAAGTTGTTCTTTAATTTCAGCTTTTTTAGTTTCTCTTCATGCTATTTGGCATATTTACAGCACATTTCTTCATCCTAACCGGTAGGCTTTAGTTCTAGGTACTTTTTATAGCAAACTCCAAAGTATAGTTTGTAGCAAAACTTGCAAAGTTTCTGTTTATTATTTAAAAAAAAAAATAAGTTAGCCTTAGTAGCTAAAAATATAATCTATAATACTTGTTCTTTTTAGCTTTGTTTGAATCGTACAGTAGCGTTGGTTACTTTTTCTAAAATAACAGCTGCTTATATTATTTAAAAAGGATTAGCAGTATTATAAACTAGTATTTTAGTTACGCTTAGTTCCTAAGTAATAAAAAAAAAGTTAAATTTAAAACTAAGTCTATTAATAAATTTTTAAATAATATATAAGTATAGCTACGCTAAAACAGGATCAAGTTCTATTATATCTACTTAAATCTATTAAAATACTACTATAAATTATATAATTTCTCCTATAATTTCTAAAGTAGTTTTTTCCCATTATTAAAAGTATTAAATAAATTAAGCTTTACTTTTAAGTTTATAAATAGCAAAAAGTTTTACCCAAATAAGTACCAGTATATTAAAAAGATTTTTAGCAGTAGATTATACTTAATAATAAACATTTATTAAAAATCTACTATAAATTATAGCATATGCCATATTATATTTGTTAAGCTACTTATTTTTTCGAGTTATAAAACTTTTTTTGCTTTTTTTGTTCCGTTATACTAGTATTATTATTTAAAAACTATTAAATAAAAGTTATCCAAACCCGCTTATTATAAGTTTTTTTTTTATATCTTAACTCTATTTTAGCCACTATTTTAAAGTATCTAAAAAAAGTACTTTCTTAAGTTTTTTTAAAGTATTTTCAACAACATCTTTTAAAAAGTTTAGTAGTAAATCTAAAAAGCCAGAAAAAATCAATTCTATTTTAGAAAAACCAAAAAATATTAATTCTATTCCAAAAATATCTACGTTTTTGCTATTATTGCTAGCAAAAATATTAAAATATTTTTTAAATTAATAAATAATATAATAGTAAGTTATTAAAACAACAAAAAATGCTTTAGGACTAGAAATAGTAGTTAAAATAGAATAACAATTAAGTTATTTTTTAGTTATCTAATTATAAGTAATAATAAACCAGGTTATCTAAGTTTATAATAAAAAAATTAAGTCCAATAAACTATTACTATCTAACCAAATATTGTCGAAATATAAGTACAAAATAGATAAAAATATATTTAGCTATAAAAGCAATATATTTATTTTAAAGCTAAATAGTTCTTAGTCACTCAGTATTAACAAGCAAATAGATATTTTAAACAATATAAAAAATTTAAAGCTAAGTAGTAGCGGATTGTTAATATAGTTGCTGCTTAAATTGTTATTAGAATTATTCAAATTTTTTTAAAATAAAAAATGATTAGGCAAGCTTAACAGTTTAGTAGCAAAACATAAGAAAATTCTAGTACTAAAAAACAATATATATAAAAAAAAATAATCTAGCTCTTTTTACAGAAATTATATTAAGTATTTATAAACATTTTAATTCCTAATACTAATTAGTTTTTTAGTTTTAAATTTAGTAATATTTAAAAAAAAAAAGTTAATATTAAAAAATTTTTAGTAGCTAGTTATAAAAAGTCTTTTAGCCCTTATCTTAATTAAAAAATTTATAGGTTTAATCTTCTGATTTAATAGAACAATTTTTGTTTCTAACCTTTGGATTTTAAAAAAAACATTTTATTGTTTAACAAAAAATTGGAATTCTAATACGTATCGTATATAAAATCAAAAATTAATAAGTTATTAGTTTTAAAAAATTTAATCTTTAATAGATAAGGTGTATTAAAGTAAGCGTCCGGGCTCATAACCTATCAAAAGAAGTACATAATAATCCTATTAATTATTTAGAAATCTAAATTATAATATAAGTAGGTGGCAGATATAAAAGTCTTATATACAGCATATAGATCGTAAGTATCCCAGCCTCCTGGTTTTGATAATGGAAACATCCAGGACTCGAAATTTTGGTATCCGAAAATAAAACCCTCAATACTACTTACCACCTATATAAAAGAATTTTCTTATGTCACCCTTGCCCATAAAAACCCCCGGATTATCGTTTTTGTTCTTATAGAGCTGTTACTTTATTCTATGATAAATTAATAAAAAATCGTAGTTATATAGTATAATGCGATCTTAACGCTATTAATATCTATGAATAATCTCGCTAGTAGGTCTTATATAAGACTAACGCTTGTAGGGGTAAAAGTCAAAGATGAAGCATGTAGGTAGGATGTAGATACAGAGAGTGTGCCTGTACTCTAATATGCTTGGCATGACGTTAATCTAGACAAGCTTGTTGAAAGCTGCAGTGATAGGTCCTTGAATCTGACTAGCGATATCTTGAGTTGTAGCAATTGTCACCGCGATAGTGTTGGTCGAAGGACCAGAGGTTTCTACGATAGCCGAGCTGGCGAATTGAATGACAGGTTGAACGAAGGGGTTGATAGTAGCAAGGACCAAAAGGACCTCGGTCTTGACAAGTAACAACGTTTCTATTGTTTGATATTAGCATTGGTGTTTGGCATGATGATAGAGCATGAATTTTGAAAACAACCTACGTTGAGAAAGATTAGCAAGGATAAAATTGGCGGTATATTGGACATCTCCAGCGATGCCCTTCACGTTCGTGACAAAGCCAGGGAGGTTGTCCAGCTCCTGTTGAGCTAGGGGCAGGGCGACGTCAGTCACGAGGGGCACAACGAAGTTGGTGACGCTGGTGATTTCCGCTGCGATGTTATTCAGAGATGCTCGGAGGGCTGGGATAGCCGCGTCGTTGACGGTAGTTTGCACCAAGTTTTCTGAGGAAGAATTAGCTTGAGGTTGGGCAGGATAGCGGTTAAGAGAATGGATAAGCGTACGGATAATGACCAGTTGAGTGTCAACGGCAGATTTGGAGTTGGAAACGGCACCAATCGCGCTGGTTAGGACCTTGGGCTCGCTGAGGCCTATTACAGTCGGTGACCCAAGAACGGAGCCGATCGAGAGTGCGGCGAGAGTGAGAGTAGCAAACTGCATTGTGCCTTGGGGTGTTCAAAAGATGAGTCTTGGAGAATGGAAATAGAAACCTGTTGGTTGTCTAAGGATAGCCTATTGATAGAGAAGACTAGAATGCTTGATAGAGCGGAGAGATAGGTTTGCTGGTGGCGATGGAGCATGGAATTATCATGAAGTCGAGGCCATAGCCAAGTATATTATATACACAACTGCTGAAGCGGCTAGTTCCGTGATACCCTCCTTTCCGGAGCACATTTTCAACAACACACCCCCTCGCCCTCGACTAGTCCCCAATATATTGCGCCAATAATACTACGAACGACCTATTTACGGTGCGAAGGAGACTAGACCCATGATTTGTCAGCTCGATGAGGTCTGAAGTGCACTTAAGACCAATATGTTTCGCCGCCCGTTCAGACGTTTGGATGTCGTCATCTGGCTAGATCTGCCACGATTGAGTGCTGAATGCGGACTCAGCCCACGTAGTAATCGCCACCGCAAGTTACTCTGCACAAATCGTCAGTTCTCAAGCCGTCGGGTCGGAGAGAAGCCAATGGGGAATGGCCCGTGCGGCCTGCGGATCGTTGAGCTGAAAACAAAGCAAAACGAAATCTTGAAGTTCCCAGGTGAAATACAAATACAAATACAAATGTAGATCGACACGCGATCTAGGCTCTAGTATTGTTGTTAGAATCGAGTAGCACGCGGCTCTAAGTGCAGGATTGCGCTAAGTGCGGACAATTACAGCTGGTGGGGTCTTTGCAAAGGGGCACTGAATCACTGAATAATAGGTAAGCTTTATGAACATGAGATAATACTGCACACCTACGTTGTTTGTTTAATCCCCAGCTACTTGCTTTTGTTGTATTACCTAAAACGTGGGAAGCTAGGAGCTGCAAGAAGATCTTGATCCAAGATGTAGGAGCCGAGATAAGGGTGCTGGAGGTTGCGGATCTTGCCGTGACAGCTCGCGATACCGGTAGATCAGAGGAATGTGGCTGCATAACAGGATCTAGGCCCCATCAACTATTGCAACGAAAGACATCGTTAGCGCAGAAGATCCGGCTTCCCTGGCGCTAAAACTAACCAAATCCAGCACGTCCACCTCCCAGACTTTAGTGTAGTGCAGTTCGAGAAGCCAAGCGGGAGGTATTTTCAACCTGGGATTTAATAGTAGAGCTGCCAAGCCATAAGATTTCTGACTTGGGCTTCAAACTTCGGAGCGTGCAATCCTGATATTAGCACCATCATCATGTGATGACAAGCAAAGCTGAATATCGTGAGAATTAACCTCGCACAACTACCTAGATAGTGTAATTATATACTATACTGCCATGTAGTGGGCATAGGAGTGGTATATTTGCCGTAAATATACCTCTCCTAATCTGGCGCGTTCCGTAAAAGTTAGTGGAATTGGTGAGCCGCAAATTTATCGTTTAATTAACTGGAGCGCTTTAGATATTAGCGCGTTCCGGTGCTCCGCTTAAAACGGTGCTGCAGCACAGAAATTAATTCCAGCAGGCACTTTTATATTACAGCTTTAACTTCGCTTTAACTTCAGTTTTGAACAATGGTTTTGAACTATAGGTTTCAACTACCGTTTACTACTAGGCTACATGGCATACGATTATGAATGTATTCCTGAGTAGCTATCGCTATCTAGTGAGTTGGGTTCAACTCCTCACAGCGCTGTCGGTATTCGCTAGACAGCTCATTTTATGTTAGTCGTTACTGTCAACCAGAATATATGAGGGCTATTCTAGACAGAAAGGCAGTTGCGAGGCCCCTCTTCCCCTCCTCCCTCTTTTTTTCTTTTTTTCTTTTTCTTTTCCTTTTCTTTGCTATAGTGCCGGGCCATTCGCCAATCTGGCGCTTTTCCCATACTAAGCAGCAAATTTACCGTTAGAAACAACATGCCACTTATATGTATATTTCAAACGTTTTAAAAGAAGCTTATTATGAAGCCAGCTAAGTAATATAATAACAGTAGTTAATTGTGGTATTGTGGCAAGATACGAAGGACAGTGCTATTTATTTACTGTCCCTCACAGTGAATGTATGTCAATTACCTTTGTTATCTACCCCAATCTTACTATAGTACCACCAACTGTAGGAACTGTAACAGAGATGGAAAGAGTTTTGCGGCTTTAACTTGGTTCTTTACATGTGAACGCACCGTATCGAGGTTTATTTTTGGCCTCACCCTCCGAGGCGATAACACTCCGCAAGTCTAAGCTAGGCTACTTATATTCTCTTCAAGGCCATTTCGTCCGGTCTAGAGGTGTAGCATGCTTGACGTATCCTATCCTATTATCCAGAGTTGTATTTCTCCCATCAGGCACGACAGGGCCGTACTTGGGATGTACTAAAAGCCCAGGTTCGAAGGGGTCAACCTTAATTTCTTCCATTCCCTGGATCAGCGTATCCCAGTTCTTGCACTCGTGGGCAATTGTCCTATTTCCACCAGGTAAGATACTTTCGTCAAACCAGATCATCGTGAGTGGTGTCTCATCGGCCTTGCACATTACGACTTCCACAAGCATCTGCAGGCAATGCACTAGAATGGGGTCAGTAGATGTGAAACTAAGCAACGAAGAAGAGAAACTTACAGCTGTGCTCGAGTTGCAACTCTTTCTCCTCTTCAGTCATGTCTGGCCAGTAATGCTCCGGGAAGTAGGATTGATGCAGACGTTTCTGTGAATTGTGTGAGGTCATTGGGAGATGAAATACGAGTATGAAATCACCTACCAGGCAGTGCAATTGATGGATAAAAGCATAATTAGCCAAGTAGTTCCCATTCGGTAGCCGAATGCTGTCTCTCTCTCGGTCAAGAGACTGGATGTACTCCTTTGGAACTTCAGCATAGAAGTACTGCATAATGGAGCTCCAGTTTTTATCCAGTTCATCGCTTGGTTTTCCGACGAGCTTATAGTCTTTGGAGGTTTCCGTGTGGCTAAAGTACGTAGGCTCGTACTTGATGTGTTTCCTTATCGGGGCTGGAGGGGAGTTAGTATCGTGCACTTGAATGGGAGACATACGGAGACCCTTACTGTCAATGACGTTGGCGCCATGGACCCGTTCCTTTCTGAACCACATGGAAGAGGCTGTGACGAGAACTACAGAGTATGCCACAAAAGCCAAAACACCCCCCAAGATAACCCATCGCGACCGGCGAAACTCCTTCGTATGCAATGACTTAAAGCCGTCATATAAGAGATCATCTGACTCAGTCACAGACTGGTCATCCGCAATAGGCGAGTACGCCGGTTTTGATTCCTTTTGAATTGCACCCATTTTATCAATCAAGGATGTAGCATAAGGAACAAGATCGGGCGACTGAGAGCCAAACAAAAGTGAACGAGTAAGTGCACTCGGGATTCACTGGATAATAAGAAGAAGGCCGGAATGGTTTTAACTGAGCACGATCTGAGTGGCTAAGAGAATAGCACTGGGATAAGAAATGTCATGGCGTGCATGAAGTGTATCTGATATCAGGATTTCGACAGCGATCGAATGTTGGCAAGCAGATGTTTCGTCAGCACTAAACAGCTCACCTTCCTAAAGCAACGCGTACTCGTGTGACAGTTATCCACAGATAGGATTCTCACCGACAGCGAGAATGCTTCTACTTCATCGTATTGGATACAGAATGCGGGGAATGTCGCAAATCTATCGCCCCATCGGCGATTCTGGCAAGACTAATGTGAAGATCAGACTGCCCTTGAATATGTCGCGAAGAAGCCATATCCTGAGCACATCCCGCGTTTCCGAAGGGCCGAAAAGGAAGCGCACGCTTAAAGAGCATTGAAGTCCCAATCAGACCTCTTCGTTCACTTAACTACTCTCACCTCCTAAATCCCAAGACCTAGAAGATCTGGTTAATTGTCAACATGCAGTTCAAACAACTTACCCTTGCTGCCTCTTTGGTATTTGCCTGTGCTTCTGCCCTCCCAGTTGGAGAAGACAGTACGTTACAAGCGTCGAGTATCTATCTGCCTCCAGTTATTTGACGCTAATTGTGATTTTAGAGCGTTCAGACCTACAAAAGGACAATGACGACATTTGGCTGTGGAAGAAAGGTCAGCTGGAGAAGGACAACGATGACATCTGGTTATGGAAGAAGGCCGACTTTGAGAAGAAGGGCGAGCTTGAGAAGGACAACGATGATATTTGGTTGTGGAAGAAGAGCCAACTAGAGAAGGATAATGATGATATTTGGCTTTGGAAGAAATCCGATCTCGAGAAGAGAGGTGAACTCCAGAAGGATAATGATGATATCTGGCTCTGGAAGAAGGATCAAGTCCAGAAGAGGGGCAACCTTCAGAAGGATAACGACGACATTTGGTTGTGGTAGATCCCATGATGTGTTGAGTAGGAAATGACCGGGTTTTGTCCAATTGAAGACAGCCGCACTAATGGTCGATTCTAATTTGAATATCGAAGTGGTGTGGGTGGATTACGGAGGCTTAGTTCATGCATGAGCCACTTGGTGGCTTTACTCATGGGGGATATAAACACCATAGACGTTGATTTTCACGAGAAGGCACCAACCTTTGCTAGTATCGCGAATAAATTCATTTATCTTATCTTTTTTACTTGATCGTCTAATTCCCCAAGAAAAAAGAGTAATAACTATACTAGGATATAACAAGGGCTTAGATAAGGGCTTGGAGGGTAGTCTCAATATTGCAATAATCTACTATGGTCGCCAAGGTCCATATGGCCCATTCGGAAGCCCTTTGTATGGCAGGCTGACCTTGGTCTGTATATACAACTTCATCGGGGCTTGCTAACCTCCGATGGCCGCGAATATGTCTAAGATTAGCGAGGGCTGAATAGCCTCACCGAGACCTTCGTTCCACAGCTTCTCAGCGCGTTAACACGCGTACGACCTTCGAGTAGACCTTCCGTACAACATAGGAAGTATAGGTTCGGCCTATCTCCCTCCGAGTGTAGGGGCAACGGTATACACCAGCAAAGTAAGTGATGTCAATTACAGTTGCCTACTTCAATATTATTCTCGAATTATATGAATGGTATAGCATGACCACTAACGAATGCGTCTGATTGGGCTGAAACCCTTTAGGGATGTTGTAGTTGTAGTACTGTGATAGCATGGAACAAAAAATACTCCTATTGCATTTATAGTGTTAATATTTTGTACAGTACTTAGAGTTTTTGTTTGATTGTTTGTTTTATATCAGGTTAAAATGTTGGACACAAATAGCGAAGACTTGGTATGAACGCCTTGAGGACTGGAAGTTTTGGAATCTAAACATGGAAGCCTCCATACCACTTGCGACCCAAATGAAGAAGTCCTTCACGTGACCCCCTGGCAAAGATCTTGCGAGCATACAAAACAATATAAAACTTACCCATTATCTCAGAAAGTATGTCTAGAACAGTTATGAGGGCGGTAAGTCCGATTTTCCTTTCCTCATTCACGGTGAAATTAAAGCATTAGGCTAATATGGGCAAGTTAGCTTATCTGTAAACATGGTGAAAACCAGGAAGAGGATCCGAACAGGAACCCAGCATGAGTCATTGAGGTTGCACTGTGTTTCCATCGTGTATGCTACCTCATTGCTTTCTCCATTCAAGTTTTTGGCACTTGTGTGGCTCAGGTTATGCCTACAAGGCAATGGGATTGACAGATGGGTTCCGACGCTGTCTGACAAAGACAGTCATATTTGGGATACTACCCTAAAACAGTAATAGAAATGCCTAGACACGTCGGTGCTACGGTGCCACGTCTTCCAAAGCATTGTAATCGAGACCAGCAGGTCACCACATCCTGGAGACACGCAGATCTTCTGTTGCGTACACCTGGTACTTCGTATTCGGATCCTAAACTATAACGTCGGGGCGCAGACTATCGACGTTCTCATACCCGAGTCTCTCGTAGATAGAGACTGCGAAGGGGACCGATTCGATCCATGATTCGATTCCCAGCTTATCTGCTTTTGGCTTACCCCTAATTTATTAGAAGTGCTGCTACACCATTTCGGTGGTGGTACTGGGCAGAGCAGGTGAGTCAGCAGTGGTATGCCGAGTCTCGTCTGTATCGAGGTAAGTATCATAAGCAACGCAAACTGGGCGTTGAGAGCACCGCTCGTGATCAATGAGTCGATGGATAGATATGTCGATTGTTGCTAGATATAAAAAAGTCTTGAAATCATGTACCTTTGATAAGTAGTCGACTTGGTTACAGTATCTAATTACCCTTAACAAGCATTCTCTCCTTGTCAGCTGCAGGCGCGTTAATTTCGGCCAGTTTCGATAGAGGGGTTATAATGACTCCCTAATGATTCTCGTACTACGTGACATATCCGACTCTATTTCAGAGAGGACAAACCTACCTCCCCTTTGTTCCTCTACAATACAATGATAAGAGCCGGACTTCATCGCCAATACGAGAAGTTTTATTATCTACGCAATAGATCAGGCTGCTCACCTAGAGAAAATATATATATGCCTGGGATTCTCATGAAGATAGCTCTAAGATGCACATCAAGCCCGAAGAACCCCCTATTCCGCTGGAGCTGGAACATCCATACGCAAGAACGCGCCGGGCCATGTGGATCCATCCGGCGTTGGGCTCTCGAAGTAATCCACCAGAGAAAACCCCAGCTTCTCGTAATATCTACGCCAACTTAGCCGCCAGACCGGGTCATCGTTTCACCACGTCCTACTACTCACCTGACAAGTTTTCGATCGTTCCCAGCATACGCATCTGCGTATAAGACGCGCCTGCCCCTCTCGCGGCAGACTTGCCGAGCATGCTCTACCAGCGCAGCGCCGGCCCCTTTGCGCCAGGGCCCGGCTCGGAAGTCCGTGATGAGGGCCTCGAGGTAGAGGTAATCGCGCGTTCCGTCCAGCTCTTTCTTGATCGCGTCCCTGTGGAACTGGGCGCGCACATAGCCAGGATGTATCCCTTCCGAAAGCGTCGCGGTCCCGACGGGCAGGAGCTTCTTCCCGGCCTCGCCTGTGCGGACTCGCACGGAAGCGGGCGGCTCGTCGACGGCCGAAAAGGGGATCTCGGCTTCGACGACGAAGATGAGGATCGGGTCCCCTTCGCCTGTTGATTGGTACCGCAGCGCTTGCTGCACGGCCTTGATCCGGTCTTCTGCGTTATGTCTTTCTGAAAACGACTCGGTCCCCCATTGGCCCCCGCTCCCGATGGCTGCGAGGTGGGGAAGTGAGGCGTCGAACGCGTCGATCATGAATTGGCCATCCCCGAGCCCCTCGTCGAGGCCTCTCACGTGAAAAGTTGGTGTGGTGGACATCGGTGGAATATATTTGACTAAAATTGGATGTTCTTGCGTGGGTTTCATGGAGTATTCCTTCAATTGTATGGCCCAAATGGGGATGGAAGACGAGCGGTTTTCTTGTTCTTTTGCCTCAATACCTAGGTACTTATAGATCTCACATCAGCGATGGGTATCGTGTAGGCAACAGTATTTGGATCCCGCAGCCGCCCATCGCCGTCGGGTTCGGATTATTACTCGATTGGGAATTCAATTCCCCTCCACCTTTTACTCTGAGGCGCGCAAATATTGATACTAGAGAGATTATTAGTACCATACGTCAGTTAAACGAACCGCTCCCCTCGTAACGGGATCGACTTTATCATTCTACTCTTGCCTTCCTAGCAGCGTATAATGAATTACTGAATCCATGTATCTTATACAGCTAGATATAAAACCTCAAAATAATGGAATGTTAAAATTATTTAACGTCAACTCGAACTGTGAACAAATTCTACAAGTGTCTAGATCAGCTAGTATCAGCGAGCCACATGGCAGAAGTAACAAGCAACGTACTCGAAAGCAGCGCGGCGTGAAAAACAGTGTGGTTCATACGATCTGGCCTGTATTTGTGGCCGACGTTGATGGATCTGCCAGAAGGTCTGCCCAAGCGGTTGAATTCTTCCCAATACAGAGCATGGTTGGTCTTTGGGTCAATTGACCATACTATAGCTATTGCCGCTCTTCGCATAATACTCGAGGTGTTAAAGTGAGTTGATTGGGTGGAGGCCCAAACTATATAGCGATGGCGCAGTCTTAATAAGGACGCGCGGAGCCAACACGAAGGCACGAAATGCACTATTATCACCTTGACTGCTACGGTGCCATCAATGGCCTCGAAACTCCGTGGCGGCGGAAACATTACGCACGGGCTCTACAGGTAAGGATCACTAGTGTTCGGTTTACTCCGCGCGGCGGTCGAACACCTATAACAACTTTCTTGGCACCTTAGAGCGAAAGAAGGCGCAACATATATATAAGGCTGTTCCTGGGATATAATATCGACGTGTACCTGAACTTTTCGCCAAGTCAACAGCTGTTCTCTAGAACACTAAATTGTCTAGGTGAAGCTACTTGAAAGAACCACACAATGGTTAAGGTCGCAGTGGCAGGTGGTTCCGGGCGTAAGTTCGACCTGCATTTCTCCCGCACACGCTCTGGTAGCTAAATTCTCCGTAGAGGTTGCGCGAGAAGTTGTCGATGCTCTCGTGGCGTCGAGGAAACATGACATAACGATACTTAGCAGGGGCGTGAGTATAATCTCAATCCCCTGTTTAACGAGTATATGACGTTGACTGTGCAATCGTAGCCAGCGCCAGGTGCTGTCCTCGCACCCGGAGTGAAGTGGCAAGCCGTCGATTACAACGACCAGGGGGCTCTACTCGAGGCACTTCGAGGAATACATACCGTCTTGTCCTTCGTCCAACTGCTTTCAGACCCCGAGCAGAAGGCGCAAAAGAATCTGATCGACGCCGCAATTGGTGCCGGCGTGAAACGCTTTGCACCAAGCGAGTATGGAAGGCAAGCCCATCGACTGCTCACCTACCATGTATCCGGGGGGGACTAACCTTATCTGCAGTCGAGGGATAGATAACATGGCTTGGTGGAAGGGAAAACAGAAAGTCAGAGACTATCTGAAAGAAGTGAATCAGGGACAAGCCGTAAGACCTTCACTGTAACGATACATATGCTTCGATGGGTACAGCTAAGCCCCTTTTCTGATTAGGCCATCGAGTACACGCTATTCCAACCCGGTCTCTTCCTGGATTACCTAGCCTTCCCGCATAAGACGTCGAAGCACGTGGATCCGCTACAAACGGTTTTTGATTTCGAGAATAGACGTGCGCTCGTCGTAGATGGTCACGAAGACGCCATAATGACGCTAACAACTGTGGCGGACGCCGCTGCCGTTATCGCTCGAGCCGTCAGCTATGACGGCAAATGGCCTACCACGGGAGGTATCCGCGGCAATAGGGTGTCGATCTCGCAGATTCTGGAAATCGGTAGCAGAGTACGAGGTACGAAGACGCAACCTCTCGCGATACAGAAAAAAGTCCTTAGACCTAGCAGCGTACTTATGCAAGATATAGGACGTCCATTTGCCATTGAAAAAGTGAAAGCCGAGGATCTCGAGGCTGGAGAGCTGAAGACTTCGTGGAGCCTGGAAGCAGTTCACCAAGCCGTCCCCGATGGCCAAGCGCAGGCCCTTCTCAAGGCGGTGTGCATTGGGACTCTCCTCAGTAGTTCTAAGGGCGCGTGGGACACGTCGGATGAGATGAACCAGCTCTCCCCTGACTACGAGTTTACCCTAATTGAGGATTTCCTCTCGAAGGTGTGGGGAGAGAAACTATGATATTAGCTGTGGATTACTATGGACGGGCGTTTGATCTCGTATACTTAACCCATATGCTAAAAATTATGTCCTCTATAGTTTTTAGACGTATTAATGCCAGCATCTTTGCAGCCTGCACGGCGCCTAGCCTTTGTTGCTCTTCATGCATGTACCTGACGTAATTCCCCGGCTGTGTGGCCGGTCCGGATTGAACGGTCTCACGGAGTCGGCGGTGCCATAAGTGCGGTTTTCTCTGCTGGATTCTACATTTTGTAGCCACGGGTGCTTTCTGGCCCCGCAGGCGGCCCGCCGGTTCCGGAAAGCTCGCGTCACCTGAGCTTAAGCGGTCGAATATCGTCCAGTCGGGTGATAGCGCTGTTAAAGCTGCCAAAATAGGTGACTCCGCATCGGACGGGAAATTGGTTGGCTGCTGATCTATCCAGATCGGCAAGAAACAGGCACCATGATCCCGCTCCGACGATTCATTATATTACATGCGTTAGCTCTTGATTTCTCCATTACCGTCGTCGCAAACTATACCCCTTCCACCTCCTCTCGACTCTCGTAAAAGCGACCAAAGAACCGGTTATTTGTACAGTTGGCGACAACGGTGTTGTCTCCATCCCCTAAGACTGGTCCGAATGGCAGCGCCTTTAGGCATCGCTATTATTGGTGGTGGCATTTTTGCAAGGGAATATCATGTGGTGAGTATATTCAACTCATGTCTTGTCTTTTTCAATTGCAGCGACCGAGTCACAATCCCTAGCAGAACCTGTCGTCATTTAATGCTCCGGAATAATGAGTAATATGGCTGTCTGCCAAGGTCCACGACTAAATGATGTGAATCTAGCCCGCAGTACTTGCCTGTCCTCTGGTTTCTGTTAGGGCAGTTTGGTCACGTTCGTTGAAATCAGCAGAAGGAACCGCCAAGCTCCTAGCCGATGCTGGCACGCCCGTCGAAGTCTATTCGGCTGAGACTGGCCCAGACAAGTCGTACGATGCTCTCTTGAAGCGTGAAGACATTGCTGGAGTTATCCTAGGCCTTCCCATCATAGACCAACCAAACTACATCGAGAAAGCCCTGGCTGCCGGCAAGCACGTCTTGGCCGAGAAACCCATTGCTAAGGATCTCGACACGGCCATCAAACTTATTGAGTACTATAAGAAAGTCTCTATAGAGACTAAGACTACCCTAGCCATTGCCGAAAACTTCCGCTTCATGAAAGGCTGGGCTTACGCTGCAGAGGAAATCAAGAAGCTAGGTCGGGTGACAGGCTTCGTCGTGAGACTGAACTCGATGATGCAGACAGACAACAAATACTACAATACTCCCTGGCGCACTAAGCCGGAGTACCAGGGTGGCTTTCTTCTCGACGGAGGTGTTCATTATACTGCCGGGATCAGAATTTTGCTAGGCAAAGAGGACCCTGTAGCCAGCGTGATAGCACGTGAGTGACCCTGAGAGTGATTGTCTTCTTGTTTTAGCGATATCCAGAGTGTGAAGGCTGTTTCTGGCTACAATCGCGCCTTAGAAGCTTTCCACGCTCCGAAACACTCAAAATGGCGGTAACTGACTTCGAGTACTGCAGTAACATCGTTGGTCAAAAGCCACCTGCCTCCTAAGGACACCATCAACGCTGTACTACAAACTAAATCCGGTGTCCTGGGCTCGTATATTCATTGTGTGGGGACAACGATGCAAGCCTATGACTTTCACTTCGCTTGCGAGGATGGTTATGTTAAGGCAGGCGCCGACAAGGTCATTACGGTCCGTGGCCTCGGGGCGGATGCCAAGACCGAGGAGAAGACTTTCGAGAAAGGCACCAGCGTCAAAGAGGAAGTTCAAGCTTGGGCAGAGGCCCTCATCTCCGGAGAGCCTAATCCCCAGCAGACGCCTGAGCTTGCACTCGGGGATCTGGAACTCTTGGAGAAGATGTTGACAAGCGGAGACCAAGACGGCGCGAGACAAAAGCTAGAGTACCAGTAGGTGGGCTACGACGCCTCTCAGATAGACTAGCGGAGGGAGCCTCATTCGTTCGCGATAGTTATAGTTTGCTCGGTGACTCGGCCACCAGGAGTCTCTCCAGACCGTGTCGGAGCTGGTCATTCATGCCACTCGCATTGGGGCGTTGAGTGGCACGATCGACGAAGACGTGAACAAATTGGCCAACAGCCTTGACTTGCTCCACATGCTTCTCAAACAGTGCCACTTCGTAGACCACGCTGGATTTGCTCAGCTTGTTGACTCGTAAGCACAGCTCGGCCACGCTGGGGTAGCTGATGGCAGCGAAGTAGTCGCAGTGCGTGTGGGCCATGAGCGGATGCTGAGCCGAGGTGGGCGGATGCAGCCCGCAATGGTCCATGAGATACGAGTTGATGACAGAGTCGAAGCTGCACGACGGGGCCGTGGGTGGTTAGGGGGGTGTCTCTGCTGGCGGCAACGGAGATGTCCACGTACAGGAAGTTATAGACGGAATTGTTCATGTGGTCATACATATCATTGTCGCTCCTATGTGCAGGGCGGTGGGATCAGCAACGCGCCTGTGCCGCCTCTCACCGGGTCCGCCACACCTACCATCGTGTCCGATATTCCAACATGAAGAGGTAATCCTGCCGCGTTCTACTTTTCAAGTGCTTTGATGATGCCATGTGAATCCACGAGAGAGGATGTTGGCTGGTGAGTCGGAGAGGCAGTTGATATGACCAAGAGGAGACGGGTTGAATGAAACACTGTTTGACACTCATCGACTGTAGGTGCTAATGATGAAGCTAGATAGGAGGAGACATACACCTAGAAGGGCAGGCTAGGGAGTCTGTCTAGTTGGTTAGGTACCTTGGGACTGCCCTGAGCAAGGGATTTGGTGCCGGTCCGGCGGACAACTGGCGGGGGACTGCCAGCACGTGTCTGAGCTGTCGGCCAGGGGTCAAATTCTGCCGCCCTCGGCCGCCAATTTTTTTCCATGATGGGCCCCTCGATGCCTCATTCGCTCGCTACCTACATGTCGGTGTTGAGGCTCGTAGCACAGCCTACCTACGTCGATGTAGGTAGTCGCTGTGCCCTCTCCAAGACGAAGCACCTAATATACGGTAGCCACCACATACTATCTTCCAGATATACAGATATACACATACCTCTCTCCAAACACGGCGGCGGTGCCCTCGGCAGCCGGCTGAGAAGCCCGCTCGCGCGGTCCATCATGAGTCCAGCCGCCCAGTCGACGTCGCCGATCAATGCACCCGCAGCCGTCGTTGTGTCCGCATCCGAGTCGCTGTCCGTAGAAGACCCGCCGACTGCGGCGACGGCCGAGCGAGAAACCCCGGCCTCGACAGCTCAACCACGGCCCCAGCAGCCCGACCCAGCTTGGCCGGCGCCGTACTACCTCGAGCACGACTTGCGCCGCGTTGCGCCCTACCACTACACCTACAATACCTGGTGCAAGGAGCGGTGGAGGGGGAGAGAGGTGCTTGATGTCTTCGACAGCGAATTCAGGGACCGCCCGCTCTCCTACTATCGGCATGCCATCGAGACGGGCCAGGTCCGTGTGAACGGGAAGACGGTGCCTCCTGATCACGTTCTCAACAACGGCGATCTGCTGTCTCACACCATCCATCGCCACGAGCCGCCTGTGTCGGCGAGCCCCATCGGCATTCTCCACGAGGATGACGACATGATTGTGATCAACAAGCCGTCCGGCATACCTGTCCACCCCGCCGGCCGCTACAATTTCAACTCGGTCATAGAGATCATGAAGGCCGAGCGCGGCCCCGAGTGGGTCGCCTATCCTTGCAATCGGCTGGACAGATTGACCAGTGGCATCATGTTCGTTGCGAAACACCCCAAGTCGGCAGAGTCGCTTGGGGAACAGATCAAACAGCGATCCGTCCGCAAAGAGTACATCGCCAGAGTCATTGGCAACTTCCCCGATGGGGAAGTCGTCTGCAATCAACCCATCCTTTCGATATCGCCCAAACTTGGTCTGAATAGGATAAGAGCAAATGGGAAACCCGCCCGGACTGTCTTCAAGAAGCTGGCTTACTATCCTCCGCATGCGCCGCGAGTGCGGCCATCGCCCGACGAGGTGCCTCGTCCCCCCCAAGAGTCCGCCGAAGAGAAATCTAGGCCGTGGATACGCAAGGAAGGATACTCCATTGTCCGTTGTCTCCCCGTGACCGGTAGGACTCACCAGCTTCGGGTTCATTTGCAACACCTGGGGCATCCAATCCAAAATGATCCCATCTATGCCAACCAAAAGGTGTGGGGGATTAACCTTGGGTTCAATGATCCCGACGCACTCGAGAATACAGATGAAGACATAGTATCTAGACTGAACCGGATGGGAAAGGATGACGTAGCCGATGCCGTGGCTTATCACGACGAAATGGTAGATCAATATTACAAGAAAAAAGCGGAGAAGCTCTCTGGAGAGCTGTGCGACATCTGCGATACCCCCCTATACACGGACCCTGGAGCACAAGAGTTGTCCTTGTGGTTGCATAGTCTGCGTTACGAGGATGCTGGAGGTAGCTGGAGCTACGTTAGCCCTCTTCCCGACTGGGCCCTGCCTCCCTCTGGTTGTATTGGTCCGACCGAAGTTGGCAGTATGGACGAGCTAGTCGATGCGGTGAAGAACGAGAATCCTGAACTTGCTACATAGCAATACCTCACCGCTCAAAACCAAAACGAGATCAAATCTATTGGCCTCATTCCTGTTTCATAATTGCGCTTGTGAACTCGCCCAAACCTAAATAACTGGGCTCAGCCAACGTTGTGATTAAGCCGCAGCCTTGTCTCGTGGGTCATATACCCCGGTTCTCGGAGACTACCCAGGCTCTAGATCTGTGAGCCACAACACTTCGATTTACTACCTCCGGTACTCCGGTCAGCTCCTCCCGCTCAAGGTACGGTATGGGCTTTTCCCTTTTTCTTCTTTAGCCCTAAGACCTTGGTAGACACAACAGAGTTTGCTCGTTGCAGCACTAGCATTTTGTGAGATGCCATCGTTCCATATTTTACAGCACCATCATCTGAAGTTTCGTGGCACACCTCAGAATTATTCTAGAAGTTTGCCCGTTGTCACGTTACGTCTGTACTATACAACACGGCGGTTATCTTCAGGTCCACTACAGCGTGAAGGCTTCGTCACATGTCCTCAAGAACATGAAAACTCGACAATCGTATTAGGCAATCGATCCAACCATGCTCGGTACTAAAAATCTAACATCATCATTTCATTTTCATATCGTTTTTTTAACCCTCATTTTCAGCGGTCTTTCTACCAGCGTATAGTATTTTCATCGTGATTCTAGTGCAGAGCAAAGATAAAAAGTAACCGCTTATAGGGTTTCTGAATATAAGCTACCAACTTGGACAAAAGTCCAGCCATTCAGGTACGTAGTAGTTGTTTTCGGAAGATGCCTTGATCCACGTCAACTACCCGTTTCAGCAGCTAAGTAGTTCGCACTTGTCGATCCATTATTAGAGTCTTGGCTGAAGACCTAGAACTCACTCAGATTAGATGCTCCATACCCCAAGCCGACGCCTGTAACAGCTTTCCTGTGGCAATGACCATCGACTTCCGCACGACGATGGATCTTCTCTACCTGCACTTTGCATATGACCTGCAACCCAAACCTTGTTACCTAAGTGTTAGATACACTATACTGTATGTGTGACGTTTTTCGACGGTGAAAGGCCGATTCATTACTTAGCGGACGAGCGGATTTATGGGTGACCATGTGCATGCTACTGTACATAGTACTGCCAGGTACTAATTATACTTTACGTACACTGCCTCCACCTGTAGCGCATTCATAGCGTAAAGTCTATTTACTAAGGCTATCCTTGCTCTCCCACCATCCATCAACTCGAGGGCGAAATGAGGATAGGGTTTGATACAACCAGTACTACATGTCTTGCAGATGTCTTGCAGATGGATGCCTACGCTCATTCAATGAGCGAACTATCACCGCAGAGATCCTTCCGAATTTTCGATTTTGATTAAGAAAGGATTGCCACGTTCAGCCAGAGTTGAAGTGCCATTGATCGGTTACAGGTTAATAGGTAAGCTGAGCTATAGCAGGTCACAAGCTCAAGGCAGCCTATAACGGCTATTGACTACGCAACTCTGTGGTCAAACGACGTAGGAAAGCGTAGGAAAGTGTAGGTAGTAGTGTAGCGTACTTAGTGTAGTGTCAGGGAGGGTCTGGGCTAGGAAATCAAAACAACAGGGCAACAGGGGTCGCTTGGTTCTGATTCTTCCTCATCGTCGATACTAATCGACAGGGGGCTCGTTAGTCTGCTGCTCTACAGCAGTAGTGTGTATAGCTGTGAACTACCAGAGGGTCGTGTCGTGGTGGGTCGCTCCGCCGCCCTGTGCCCCATCCAGTTCTCGTTATACATACATATATCTCCCATGACGCCAGTGGACCCCAGCAGCGTTGGATCATTCATTACTGATCGACTTGAACCTGCCGTCGAACCTCTTCCTCCAGGTATACAGCGAACTGTCTCCAACAATACCTCGAACTGCTCCTACGGAACAATCCGTGTCCCTACTTTGTCGATATGGATCATCCAAACCACACACTTCCGTCATCATCTTCCAGGAACTCGTCTCCAGGCAATATATCAAACTCGGAATCACCAGCCAGTATGACCAAGCCCGCTACAGACAAGACCAAACCAGGCAAGCGGAAGGGTAAGTCATTTCCATTATAGATAGCCCTGTATGCTGTAGGACATTTGCCGTTGACAACGCCCCTCAGGCACTAGGAGTGTATCTACTCTTACACCCTCGCAGCTTGCTCGGAAACGTGCGAATGATCGAGAGGCTCAAAGAGCCATTCGTGCGCGCACCAAGGAACATATAGAAAACCTCGAGAGAGAAATAGATGAGCTCCGGAGCCAACATAGTCGAGACCAGACGGTCCAAGATTTATTGGGAAGAAATAGGGCGCTTGAAGACGAAGTTAGGCGGCTGCGCGAAAGCTTAGGAATCCGCAGTGCGGGCCCGAATGTGCCATATCCAACTTGTACGACCCTCCAAACCTTGGTTTATACCTTCAGGTTTGAATACCCGACAGAGCTAATTATTGAGTAGCGTACAATAGTCCGAGCTCTCAGCCGTCCTCCTACGGGCATTCCACGCCGGAATATCCTATAGTGTCGGATATACCTCCGTATAGCAGCGTTCCCGACACCACGAGCATTTGGCCTGCTTCGGTCCCGTGTTCTCTGCCATCAACAGTTTCCAGTCCGTCCTCCCCAGCAGCGCCAGACGAGTATGGCAGCAATTACTTCCCGCCTAATACCTCATCCGTTATTATAGAGAGGTCAAGCATGACACCAGCTATCCAGTCGCCAGCCGCGTCATGCATCACCACCGGTGATATCGGTTTTGACGATGTGAAGTCAGGTAAATTTTCCCCGCCATCTTCTGATCATGCCTACAGAGCTGAAGTCTAATCAGTTACTTCTAGAGTTTGGATGCCCACCGCAAATCGGCATCGTCCCCATCTCCCCAACCTACCATCAGGCGCCATGGAACGTATACCCGGTGTACTACTAGGTGTCCCTGGCAACAATCTAGCCCAGCAGGCGGGTCCATCGTATTGGGAGATACCGGTGCTAACTTCGGATGCTTGTTGCCAAGACGATGCACTGATCTGTGGCTATGTTGCTGATTGTCAACGTTTGACGGATCATGCTGGAGGACTGCCACACCGCGAACTTTTGATGGGTCCGCGTCGTCCGAACGTGAGGCCCCTCCTACATGCCCATGGGCATATACTGGGTTCTCTTGGTCTGCAGGGCCCGCAGGTACAAACAGCTCCTGATTATGCACTTGTCGGTATTGTGGCAACAATATTCGATATAAATAGCCTCGCGCTCCCATTAGAGCGTGTCGGTGGCTTCCTACTATTTCGGGCCCTGATTGCTTGGTTGGTGCAACCGACCAGAGATACATACATCGGGCTGAGGGAAATCTTCCCCCCTCAATCCAAACAGCAACAAATACCTCATCCTCAGTGGATGGATTTTGTTTTCTGGCCTCACCTTCGCAGCGTGATTATCGAAAAGCAGGGGATATATAACACACTAGAGTTTCGTCACATTTACTTTACAAATTTGCGGGTTAAAAGTTGGCCGGTTGCTATCACGGAGGCGTTCACAGTCGATTTTTCCACTGGCTCGATTTACGCCACTGACGATTTTTTGGAACATGTATGGGATTTACGAAACTGGGAGATGCACGAAAACTTCACACGGCGTTATCCAGAGCTGGGGGATTATTTGGGGCATGGCTGGTCAGTATAGATAACTGAGGCTTCTACGCCACCCTGCTGGCGTTCCGGAGAAAATAGCATTGTTTATGGAGGCCAGGCGAAGAAAGAGGAATTGTAGATATTAGCCCCAGCGGCATTATACCACGGAGGAACTGGCGTTTATCCTTCCATTTTATTACATACTGATAGGAAGGGGTTATGTGCCTGAATAGGGGGCGTCTTGTGTAGATACAGGGAATGAAAAGACATTGATCACGCAAAATCCACTCGGTCTACTTCATTGCAATAGAAGAATCGTCCTCGTTATTCGATATGCCTTCGTTAGTTATGTTTTGTTGAGTCATGCCCACATAACCTGAATCAATATTTTGACGGGCTCCTCAACATCTAATACAAACCTAGAGAAGTAATGAGGCCCTAAGTGAAACCGAGCCATAAACTCTCCAGTCCGTGCACTGAAATATCAAAACCCCACGATTCCTATCACAGAGCCCTCCACCAAGCCTATTGCGTGAATACCTAAACTTTCCTCGGCTCCAGCTAGTTTTGATTATTTTGGTCTCCAGCGAATCATCGACTTTTTCCTTGCTAGAACCTAAGCCTTGACCAGCCCCAAAATATACTCAATAAAATTCCTATGTGTGGTCTCCAGAATTCAAACGATAGTGTACGCTAAGCTACTAGGCTCAACCTGTTCGGCATTCAGGAAAATAGTTCAGCATAGTGCTAGTATAGTAGGTGACTACAATACCTCACGGCTAATACTAATTTGAGAGCGAAAGATTGCGCTCTTGGTTTCTGTAGTGGACAGGAAAACTTGATGTCCGATCATTTAGCCATTGCAAAATGTATCTCTACCATACTGTAATGGCACCAAGCCTGAACATAAAACAGCAGATACTGCCACAATCAGACGATGATTTGAGAAGACCAATGCCGGCCCAGAGACACTCCAACATTTTTTGGCTAGTCAAACACGGGTAGATGATCTATCCTGTATAAGAATAGATGAACGAAGAGATTCCGGGAAGTTTCAACCTCTCCGGCTCCCTCATTCAAACAGACGAGATATGATAGGTCTTACACAATCCCCACTCAATGCATCAAACTACTCTGGGAACCGGTGTAGTGTACAAACATACGCTATAGTAGCTACCTAGATGGGGTACAACGGCCGAGGCCTGAGCAAGCGCCATCTGCAACCACTATCCACTCAGAGCACTATACTAACCTAGACTAAATATGCCGGTGCACATTGCCTGCAGGGGAGGGGAGAGGCTTGCTATTGCCAGCCATCAGGTCGTGAGGGGAGACGGACAATGGACAAACTCGGACGAACATGCAGAAAACATTCGGTTTTGTGGCGTCTCCATGCATGTGCCCAGCATCCTTTACGGCGTCTCTACAGAACACAACATCACTAGTCTCATCATGTTCTGCATGGAGTCCTGGAATCAAACTAATCGGTCGTCTATTTAACGAGACAGGCCACTATCACATCCAAAGCACATGATATTATAGGCAGCCGACCTATATTCCGAACTAATTGCGACGCTGAGGCACATGCTTCATCGGCGATTCTCGATGTTGGGTGTCGGTGGGACTTGGCGCGACGCGGCGTTGAGGAGAGAGTAGGTACGCTACACACCAACTCCCAGCATCCCAGCACCAAAGTCATCGACAACCAACAGCCCCAAGTTACGTAAGACGTACGAGTTTCTGCCTTGGGATTCTTGCCCTTTTATTCTTGCCCATGGAGATGCCCTCAAGACAACACAGGCCCAAGATGACGACTACGGAAAACATCCCAGAGAAGTACGTAATATCTTCGTCGCCATCGCGACGCCGTTTGCGACGGGATGACCTAAGTCCCCGAGCCTGTCGCGCTCTCTAAAAGAGCTCCCACTCGACATAAAGCTGGTATAAACACCGGTGACCGGCTCCTTACGTCAAGAATTCCGAACCTACTACGCGAATAAGCTTGTCCACGAAACTCTGATCACCATCCACAGGCACGTGGCCGCGGGAAGTAAAAAGTGGCCGGTAACAAAGTAAGTTATTTCCCTTAGTGACGATGTCACATCATTCACCGTCTCCCACTAACGCATGCGTACAGCAGGTGTTGCAGCTTCAAGGACAAAGGAGGTGTTCTGGATATAGCAGCGATCGCCAGCATATATATGCCAGGCCTGTGCGCAACAGCAGGTGTTTTTCACACCGACCCCATTCCTAAGGCTCTGTCAGCAGGGGGAAAAAAAACAAGTAAGGGGCGGATCTCGTCACCGAGCTCGTGCGGCATCCAACTCGCCGCATTTCGTAGCTCAGGGATTACCCCTTATTTATCATGCAGGCTCGCGCAGTAGTCGATCCCAAGGCACCAACTCTCCCTTGTCTAGCGCCGAGGATGAGCAGCCGGGATTGTTTATTTGTTGGCTTCATGCTTACACTATTCTGAAGGTGGCTTGTTGTTAGTGTATTACCATGACAGGAGAAAAGAGTCGTCCTAGACTGGTTTCTTCCTAGCCCGGCTATTTTATGTGCCCCACGATGACCGCTTGGTTCGCCGGGGATCTGCTAGCTGAGCTGTTAGCACAACGCTGTCTTTTGTGTCAAAAAGGTATATCTATTTGTGACTAGACTCGACCAGTGTTACCGTCGGTGTTGGTTGCATACCTTCCTCCGCAAGAAAGATCGTGGTTTCATTGCCCATCCTAACGTGATATGAGCACGAAATTTGCAAGAATATGAGGGCCTTTTTTGTTTTAAAATCTTTAAAGTATTAATAATTATCCAGCGATTCTTTTCTTTGAGGGAATATACGATGAGCATAATTAGACTCCAATTTGCGTGACTTACTTCATTTTAGATTTGATTTTTCATCTGTTTCATCTCGGGCATGAGGAACTTCGTTGCGCTAGTTGCTTCGATTAGATATAAGTATACATAACTCTCGTGGCTCCTTCTGTGGTAACAATGTAGTGCACAGGTTGCAGACCAGGGTTAATATACCCTAGGTGAGGGAGATTGCCTCATCATGTATTGAACCAACCAGGGCGAGAGGGGTAGCTTGCGCCAAATTCAGGTTGGATAGCATCTCTGTCAGCGGGATCAACCAACACTCCACTAGGTAGGGTAGGATTTGGCATCATGCAGGTCTCACATAAAGTGCTCTTCCTTGCGTTCTGTTGTCGCCGAGCAAGTCTACGGTCACCGATTATCTCCAATGCCAAAGCTACAAGATAACTCGCCCACCATATTTGTAGAGATATTGGCAGTCCATTGTCGGAGGGTGCAAGTCACCTGAGCTGCACTCTACACTATTGCCTAATCACTTAGGGAGCCGTGAAACTAAGCTTTTAGGTTAGCTAAGCTGACACAAAATGAACCACCTCTATGATAATGAAAGCGATGGTTGAGGACAGTATATTCCCCCATCTGGGCTTTAACGCCGTGTTCAGACTATTATTCTTCAATAATTCCCTAATTCGAGAGTTTTTCATTCGGACATCCAGGGCTGGTGGTAAGGCTAAGCCATTCTTATTCTGCTAAGGGCCACCATAAGCCCCGAAACAACCAACTCGATCGAAGTCCCAGATCTCCTTCACATCTGCCTTTCACTAATGGGGATGAATGACAAGACTTGTGGGTTTCTGAGGATGTACGAGGACGGAATGCTGATATACATTATTATGCAGTATTATAGCCCTCAATTCTATGGGGACACGCTTTACCCTTCACGGCTTACTTGCATCGCCACAGTTTGCGTGACTTCTCATAGCTCCTAGCTTGGAACGAGTGGTGGCTGTGCCATTGGGCTCACATGAAAATGAAGGTTATAATTCGACGCACGATAGATGGCTACGCGCGACAAGTTACGCAACGCCTCTAGATTGAGTCGTGTTGGCAATGTGCTAAATGCTGTTGATCATCACCCACGACAGTTTTCTGTCTAGGTAAGTGTATAACTACAGGCTTCCTTACGACCGCACGATTCAGATCTAACTCTTCAAACTGTTTCCAGGCCGCCTGGACGAGACTACCACAATCACTCCTCCTTGAGGGTTTCTTTGGTCTCAATGCCCGCGACGTAGCTTGACGCCCAAGTCGTTTCACCAGCAAGCCTCTGTACACCTTATTCAAGAGAATGGGCAGCCTGACGGGGGTCTACAGCTCTCCAGTCTAACTACCGATATCGTGCAACATTGACACGACAATATCCTGTAACTAGTACAGGTATGCCGGGCAACTAGAGAGCTAGCTACCGTCAAGGTAGTTCCCACGGAGACGACCAAACCTCCTTCCGTCCTTCCCCGGATGATCGACAGGACATGACGTGTCTTGAATATCAGTGGAATCGTTCTAGAAGGATATTTCACTAGTGTGATATTATCAAACGCTCTTGTGTTGACTATAATTCTTCAACTCTTAGTCAGTATCCTGGAAACCACTCTTGACTAGACCCCATGACAACAAGCCCACTGACCATACAACCAGAATCCATGTCTCCAGAGCTGTTTTAAACGCCTTCTAGGGTATTCTAGGGTAAACCTTATCATCCCATTCACATCCTGAGACCTCCCCGTTGCTGTCTTGGGATCCCATGGTTCCAGAAATACTTAAAAACACCCCTAGAGCAAACCTTATTCTCCCCTCTTCGCCCGAGATCTATCCACTGGGAATCGTCCACCCCAACACCAACTCTAGGCGTCATTTACCCGACAGATAATGGAGGATAGGTTCGAAGCTTGTTGGCTCCAATGTGTACCGGTTACCTCTTCTCTGTATCCCATGCTTCTAGAAGCTGTTAACCACCTTCTAGGCTAAACCTTATTCTCCCGTTTCCGACCCGAGATCTCTCGTTAAGTATCTTCCATCTCACCCACAGTACGAGCATACTGTATTAGCCGCTCCGCATTTAGGAGTATAGGATATGTCACACGCCACCGAGTTATGCGTTACGGATTGGGTTGAGGCGTTTAGGTTGGCAAGGGCCACCGTCCTGTTTGAGGTCATTAGGCCTTCAAGCCGCACATTAAGCATCTGTGTTGGGTGGCAATGTTATCATACAGAACTTATATCATTCCCCGCATTCAACAGCGTCTGCTCGGTGTGAACATACCCTGAGCCTCAAACGTGACACAAACTGGTGAGATCACCTTATCGTCACAGCTGAAAATATGTGCCTCGTCATAATCTAATAGAAATAGATCGCAAGCTTGTTGAATTTTACATACTTTGAGCTTTACCATAGAGCGAACTGGTATCTATCACTGCGATTCAATCATGTCGGTCGTGGCAGGTAAGAACCACCGATCGACATGAAGGGAATGAATCCGCAAGTTCCTACCGATAGAGAATTAAGTCTTAGTACCTCAAAGATCATATCATATCACCTCTTGGATCTCTTTCCGGGGATTTCCGTATACCGCTCTCCTGAGCACCTCAAACCCCGCTTTAATACTCGAATGAAGTTTGTCTACGAAGCTTCGAAGATACCTGCCAATGACACTCACTCCACTACACTTTCTACTCCTCACTCATCGTAGTGTCGCCTGTTTTGCCAAGGCGAGGTCAAACAAACCTGCTTCGCCTTCTGCGGTTGTCGTATAAACTGCCGTAAACGCCAGAGCTATGCCAAGGCCCGGCGCCAGCTACCCAGTCCCGGGCCATGGGCCGGGATAACACGGCCTGCTGTATGGCTGCGATTGAACGAGCAAACCCCCAAGCACCTCGCTAGGATGGATGAGGATGCGTCGTTGCGCGAAGAGCCTAGAACTATATAGTGAAGTGGGCGATGGTAAGTGAACTGCGTCAACACGAGGGGGCACTGAATGACTGGCCTTGCCCTTATACTAGGAGACAGGCCGAACCTATACTTCTTAGCACAGTAATAGTTATTAGTATTGGGGAATCAGACGATCATCAGTGAATGCAAAATTTTAATTGAACGCAAGTGCGAGCTAAGTAGTAGTTGTGACGACTCCCCGTATACAACAAAGCAGCGCCCATGGTGTTTTTATGCTTCCTGTACGCAAAGCTACAAGGTGGCTTTTCCCTTATTTTCTAGCTACTCTTTTTCTACCCACACCACTTCAATAGTAACGAGACCTTTGCCGCGACATGCGGAATCCTCTCTTTGTCCTCTTGGTAGCATGGCATATGACTTGTTATGAGAACCAGTGAGCTGCCTTTTGACAACCTACAGAGGTAGGCATAGAAACTCTACAATGGGAATATATGTACTGAAATAGAGTCAATAGAGTTAGGGGGGGAGGGGTGGCGGCGGCGGCCACTTTGTGCCTATGTAACTCTGCGATATAGGCAACACTTGTCAACCTAACTAGGGCTCTCGGCATTATAAGTCTATTACCTTTCTTACCTTCTTTTGTTTTCCTTCTTTATCGATGAGTTCAATTGCAGTTTTTATCTAGATCAGGAGAGTTCCCAAATATTTAAGTACTTAGAAGTGTAGGTTCGGCCTATCCCTTATGAGGCCGAGTTGAGGACCCCTGCCTTGGACTTATTCACATGTGGTCCGCTTCAACATCTCCGAAATTGGTAGACACCGCGGGTTACGCTGTCATCCTATCGGTAGTATATAGACAAATTGCCAAATAAACCGTTACATGCAACCACAGGATCTAGAAAACCCGGCATTCCGTCCGCTCCCCCATGCTACGCCAGATTATCTACAATAGAGTAATCCTTGCTTATAAGCTTGAAATATTTTAGGATAACTAATGAAAAAAATAAATGAAAATTTTGTTTGCATCTCTTTGTTAACATGTGTCTATTGCAGAGGCCATGCTACTCTTAGCGCTTGCGTATAGGTTCGAGCTGGTGCACTATCGTAAGATTACCTCAATTCGGACTAAAATATCTACTTTTTAGAAAAATTTAGATGTACAGGAGACTCCTTAAACGTGCTACTAGGGCTATTGCTATTGCTAAGCTGTGTTTCAGATCTCTACCTAGTTCTTAAGGCTGTTAAACTTAACAAGTAGTGAGTTTTATTTCATAAATAGCAAATAGTTCACTACTCGTGTTACTATGCCGGGCAACCCGTGCTACGCCACACTTTATGACAGGTAAATGGCAAATTTAGGCTTGAATGCTTTGGTTTCTAAATACCACAACTCCTATGTCTAAGTCTTGTGGACAGAAGATTCTCTATTAAGGTAGAGTAAAAGAACGGGCGCTTATATAATTAACTACCGTGGGCCATTAGAGGTATAACAGGCAAAAACAAACTTGGTGCACTAATTGGTTAATTATAACTAGATAAAGATGTTCATCTACATGTATTTAGTAACAACACTCTTTCTAATCTCGGCGGTATGATCTTATAGATCTCCAAGAACATTACTTACTTTCTAAGCTAGGTACGTTAACTTATTTATGCTTTCTTTACAGTGGTAACATGCTGACTAGTGCTTACCTTGTTGTTAGGATTGACTTATAATAGCGGGAGCCTCATAAGAGCAAAAGCCTTTCAATTTTCTAGGACCTAGATAGTTACAGTACATAGCACGAACTTTACAGTAGAAGGAGCTATACAAGCTATACAAGGAGCCCTATGTCGGCTTTTTTGGGCATGTCTATATTTTTGCAGACGTTATGTTTACAAGAGACTCATTGGGCCGCATCGTTGGCCGTTTAAATGGGATATTTCTGTTAAGGCTGGTTGAATAATGGGGACGGACGTAATAGTGGTCGAAGTCAATAAACATGCTAAGACTTACTTACATATTGGAAGGAGAAATGGAGGCGTGGATACGTCTTCTGACCTTGCTACGATGCCCAACCTGTCCGTCATGACGTTCGAGCTGCCTGAAATCAACCGTATTCAGAAGAAAGAGCAGCTTACCTAAGTAGGCAGTCGTGAACATTGCAAACCGTATAGATAGGCTTCTCTGTCTCCTATGCTTTTCCTCTTCTCTTAATTTCCTCTCCATATCTTCTCCATCCCCTCGTCTTCCCCTCGCTCTACTGCTATTTCCTGGCGTGTTGGATAGGAAACATCTTGATAAGCATGGGAAGGCAGCAAGAGAGGGACGTTAATACGCCCTTGCCTCCGAGTCGCAAAAGAAGGGGAAAGTCTCGTGCTAATACTGGTTCCTTAGCGGATATTCCTTATACGTCATCAGACCGGTTTTCTAGACTATATATTCAACTAGGAATGCGATCTAAGGCGGAGGCTATGTCTCTGCCTAGTATAACCCAAAGTCTGGAGGGTGGAAAAAGAGCTTGATTGGTCAAGTCTATTCACACAACTATCATGATTTGATGAGATGTCGAGGTCTAAGCAAATACCAGGAGGCGGTCTCAGAATAGTTGTTACGCGTTGGGCTATCACAGGTTCTTTATGGGTAGGATTGGTGGGAGGTGTGGGCAGCTGTTGGGTAATTGTCAGGTGCCAGCCAGGTGGAAGTCATGTGACTAGGAATTAGAAGATTGCGGTTTGTGTGGCTTGTGGGTTGCAGCCACGCCACCAGCCACCATACCGTAACTATAGTAACAATTAATGTAAACTTAGACTTAGAGGAACTCGGGCAAGAATCGTTGTAGTTGTATTCCGTTGGTCGAAAATACAAATTATCAGTGACCAACTCTCAAACTGCATCGCCATAGTGTCGGTGTGCGAATTTGCCATGTGCTTCCTTGTAATGGACCTATAACCCTTGTTAAATTAGCCGCGAGAGCAGCCAACACGTCCAAAAGCAGAAAAATACCTCGGTAAAAAAATGTTCTATAGTTACGTGGTAAATTCAACCCAAGTTAACATTTAATAAAATAGTAGTGATCTAGATTAGTCGTGACCAACCTGGAAAAGGAAACCATCCTGGCTCAGTATCCCGATAGGCCTAAATTTCAGCTATAAATTTATGCAGTTGCTAGGCTGGGTTCACCATAGGCAATAATTCCCAAAAACAGTATATCCTGGATGCTGCGGTCAAAAGGCCATGTGCACTAAATTTGGAAGACCCGACATCGTTGATGTAGGAGTGAAAAAGTCGAGAGCCGTATCAGTCGAATGTAACTAAATTTATACCTTGTGAGTGAGTGGGGCACTCGAGATAGTCACCACCGGTAGTTGAGCTGCAATCTTCCCCACGGCATGCTTAATTAAATAGGGGGCAGTAATGGAAGGATAATTATTAGTAGGCTGGGTGGTAAGATGCACTGGCCACGCCGGTACGTACTGAATCTGTTCAGAGCTTAAGTGAAAAAACGCCCCTTCAATCTGATAATTCATCCTAGACACGAAGGTTTGCTCTCTAACTATACAGAAGTATTGACATGAATCTTAGCTAAGGTTGTGAAGAATTAACTGGACGTGCGGCAGACCAGCACTAGAATACTTCATCGTCTCTACCCCGTCGCTTTTCCCGGGTTATAAACAGAGCTCTCACATGTCCGGCATGAGCCGATGTCTTCTAGCAAAGCCACACAGGTAAATTGAACTGTATTGTTGATGATAAGACTTGAACTTGTGCGTTAAATTGATATATCACTGGCCTTAGATACCCCTTATATATAGCCTTCTTATTGTACCACCAATATTATCGTGTTGGGAGTCTTCTGGGGCTTGAGCGGCTAGTTTACTTTCTTATCCTGTCGCTGGCCCTAGGCTGCCCCCCATAATTGGATTTCTATTATATGTCTGTATTGCCGACCTCATAACCAGTATGCCTGTAGGAAACCTGGAAAAGGCAAATACAACGCAGACAATACATTTACATAGAGTTGGTGAATGGATAGCTAGCACTCTGGAACAAAGTCGATGGGAAGGAGTTTCGATGTAGACTTAGAATATCGGAAATGCTACCTAGTCTACTTCTTCATCCAGTTGCCGGTCTAGCTTGAGGGCCACTACCAACCTGATACTGGTCTGTTTTGCCCAGTTAATAACTAAAGCTAACCAATCTTTCACCAAACACAGAACATGTCCAATCTCAATTTCAATGACGTAGCCATTCTCATACTCATCCTGAGAAGGACAAAGGCCATTATTTCCTTTGCAGCAGCAACAGCAAGTGGGAAAATTCCAGTCTAAGCCTCCTCTATTCCAGGAACCATCGCCAGAGCTCTCGTTGTCATTCTCCCATCCATTCTTCAAACTACTTATCCAGCATAACTGATTACCAGGTCTCTTTCCCTTATACTTCGCGCATGGAATTGGCCAAGGGAAACAGGTATTGGTGAAGAGAAAAAAATCGAAGGTAATTAAAAAGAATAGAGTAGCTATGTCGATTGCTTATAACTGGCTGTTGGCATCTTTATCAGAAATGCATATTAAGTTTGTACCTCAAACCCTACATAGGGACTTTGACGGCGCAACTCAAAGATGTATACTACTCGATTAATCAACCTTAATATTATATTATGGCCCCTGGGAGGGAGACAGGCTGTATAGGTAGGTCTCGATGCCGGTTTGGTACTTAGCACATACAAAGACAAATATTCACTTTTCGGGCCAGCTTGCAATAAAGAACTGGCGTCCGGGGTCACCTAGTGCACAAGAACAATCTAGTTGAAAAAAAAAACCCTCATATAGCGTCAAGGTTTAACATCAAACAAGTCGAGAAACAAAACAAGATCGGTCTTTTCAAAATTGGACTTATAACTGCCATGGACTGCCTTTGGACCCCAAAGCAAGACCACATAGTGTCCTGCCGTTGCCCAGCTTTCCATATTATGAGTGAGTGCGGCATCAATCCGCACATTGGATCTCAGACAGGGGATGAGAACTTTCCGTAGAGGGTGATACCGAATTCTACAGTTCCGACCAAGTAACATATCACCATATATCGTGTACGAATGTTCAGATGAATTCTATTCAAATCGAAGTTGGTATTGGACAACTTGTTCACAGTAGGTAAGATGTGGTCTCGTGCTAGAAGATAAGTTAGTGAGAGAGCCCATGTGTTTGAGGTATTTCGCTTTTTCTCCAGATTCAATCTTGGATCTCACTTTGGCGGGATATTGGCTTCCGTTTGGAATCATTCCCTTTTTTTTTTCTCAATACCCCCCGGCTTAGGAGTATTTCGTTATGGCCAAGGTCACGCACCACCTAGACACCTTGCCCAGATTCTTGAGCTTAAAGAACGCTTCAAGTTGGCGAGGCACTATATTCTTCCGTGACTTGAAAATTCCTTAGAAGTTATAACTTCGAAAGAAGCTCCTTGCAACATGCCTTTTTCACTCCCCCAATACTTCTCCCATAATTCTTCACTTATTAACTTTCTTCTTTAAGTCTCAATACAGCATTCCAGACTTCCCACTAAGGGCCAAGGTTCAATTATAGCGCTAAATGGTGTAATATGGCATGATAGTCGATCTTTATTCTCGACATTACATCTATTCAGTCACTTCGGCCTGGAGTTCATTTCATACGTGTAAAAAAACAAACAAAAAAAAAGCCAAATTTAAACATCCTTACGTTTTGATACGAGAAACCTTTAATCCTATCCCCCATCAGGCGTTCCTGGGGCTCTGCTGCGAACCTGAATATTAGGCAGCAGGGCTCAAATTATTATGACCACGACTCGTACATTTCAAGGTAGCAAGTCAAGCTCAACGAGACCTGCAAACTTAGTGAACTAACAGAAGAACTACCAATAACGACCATGCCACCTAACCATGATGGGCCGCCGATTCATTCTTTGTGCTCTCCAATAGTCGATAGGTAGATGGGGTGGTAGCCTCATTTAAGCAAGGGCCTAGGGCCAAATTTAATTCCGAGGTTATCAGCGCCTCTTCATTTTGACACGCCGGGCATCTCAATACATTATGGTAATCTAGGACCGACACACTATTACCCCATATGCATTTCATCAGGTCGGTCATGTGATGTGTCGGCATTCTGCCCTAGGCCACACGTGAAGAGCGTGGCAAAGCCAGTTGGTTGATATATATAAAATTGTTATGGCTTTTGAATTTAGGACCAAGGAGTCTATTTCCTGTGGGAGATTGATGCCGAAACTAATTGGGATAAGCGAGGGTAAATGGGGCGAAGACAGGAAGATACGTGCTGAGTGCCCCATTCTTCGCCATCTGTCGTGATATCTCACGATATGTCGTGCGAGAGACATGCGATATGCTAATAGCTACGCCAAGGAGCAGCGGATGTGTGGGGATTGACGAAAAAAAAGTCAATGTAACAAGGGTCACAAGAGGAAAAGACAAAAAGAATGGGAAATAAACCCGACCTCTATCCCGCGCACACAACTCCGTGTCTCACTTTTAATAGGGGAGGCAAGACAACAACCAACCAATGCCCCCCAAAAGAAGAAAAAGAAAACAAGAAGTCCGGAGTCGAACGGGCGGAGTGGATGATTTATAATCAGCCCTGCCCTTCGCCAAGGAGACAAGACGGAACCAGACGAGACAGGAAACAGACACCTTGATGGCCACCCATTCCTCATCCACCCGTGAATAAGTACCTTGATGGCCCTTCCCACCCAAGCTCCCAAACATACGCCAATCATCGTCGATCGGTTATACCAGTGCGGCCCTTTCCGTGTTACATCTCCTGATTCTCACCTATCCGGCTTCCCTCGTTTTCGCAGATTCCATTGGGATGGGACCCCATCCGGTCTAGGCAAGAGCTAAGATGTCGTGATCCAGACGAGGCGACGCAGCGGCTCCCTGCCCACATGCCAATGCCATGTGCATGTCCTTAGGCGGGCATCTAACCTTACCCTCCCGTCATCTCTATTTTATGGGGTATTGGGGGGAGGATTGCTTTCTTAGGTAAGGACGGAGCCGCAATTTTGACGACACCTCATTCATGATTGTCAGTCTCGTCGTGGTTGCAGGTATACTAATCTGAGTGTTTGTCATCTAATATTTTCCCCTTCTTTTCGACATAGCTTGTTCTTTCGTAATTTGTTTTCTTGTTGGCTTGCTTGCTTGCGTTTCATCAGATTAGATACATCATACCGATCTACAAGAGAATTTCAAGCCTCTCTCACTCAGCCATTCCAGGAGTACTGTCCCCGCACTCCCCATCACAACCCATGGCGACATAGTCAAACCAGTTGACTAACTTGGTGTTTTGGTTCATCTACGACCAACGCTACTTCAATCCCTATAATAACTACAATCAAATCATACGGAATGCATTGGCGCCGGGCGCATATGGATAGGGTTGGATGAGTTTTCATTGAACTATCTACCACTAATTGGAAACATAAGAAGTCTATTGCCTCGTCCTGTTTCGTTTATTTTACTTTTTCGTTAACATCATCACTTCATTCCCGCCTTAGATCCAGTCGATTGACGAGAGGCTTAGTGGCCGGGCATGTGGTCGAAAGCTAGCTTTTGATTAGTGGATGATCTAGGTATACAAACTTTTCTATATTTAGAGATTTGATATTTACCATTCTCGAGCTTTTCCGTCATGAAGGGGAGCTTGCTGACACACCAGACCTCGGTGTTCTGTCGTCATTATGTGATTAGCTGAGGCCAGTCTGCGATGGGGTTATGTCAGGTATACTTACGGGCTTGAGGGCCTTCTTGTCCTCGACGGAGAGGGTACCGGCCTTCAGAGCAATGATTGGGGGGGCGGCCTCAGGGTCGTGGTAGAGAGGAGAGCCGCACTCGCTGCAGAAGACACGGTGGACGGGCTTGCCGGAGGAACCGACACCAGCCCAGCTCTTGGTAGGACCGGAGATGGTAAGCTTGTCCTTGGGGACGACAGCGATGAGAGAGTAGGTAGAGCCAGTCTGGCGCTGGCAGTCGTCGCAGTGGTCGTAGCCGACGTTGAAGGGTTCCGAGTCAACGGTGTACTTGACGGCGCCGCAAAGGCAGTGACCGGAGAGAGGCATCTTGTATGATATGGAAGTAGAATCTGGTTTAGGAAGGGGTTATGAAGTTGTTTGTGCGTGAGTAGTAGGAAGAAAAGAAGCAACAACTTCAAGAGAGGGGTCTCCCCTCATCTTAAATACTGAGTTCAGGGGACGGAGGGCCAAGGGAAGGATTCATCGACACATCCCGGCATTAACCTAATACATACTACCGTACATGCTATACTATGTGGGAGGAGACCTATCAAATCAATTTCAAAAGGGAACTTTCCGAGTACGGCGATAGTCCCTTTTCCCCTCCTGCTTTCTTTACAATGCGGCACTGTTGTTCTAAGTGAGACGAATAAAAAAGGGTCCGACCAGTACGGCGGAAGTTGTCTGACATGCAGAGCAGATCCCACCAGGCGTCAGCATAGTAACTTACACGTGTAGCCAACGTGCGGTGTGCAGTCAGCAAAGCCACCCATACGCGTGAGCCCTAGGATAGGCGTTTTACTGTATGTAGCTCCTGGGATGGGTCAAAAGTCAAGAAAGCGGCCGAATCTTGTGTCTCGCGCAACGCGGGGCTTCATGATTTCGATTCCATGGTGGGGTAGATCCTCTCCTTGTTATGCGCACTGTTACGTCAGTGTGAGGACAAGGGTCGACCAGAGGCAGACTAGGTAGCAAGACTAAGCCTACCTAGTGTATGATACTGCAGAGTCCGTCTTAGATAGAACAACAATTTGCATTTCTGGTTTGGGTAGACGGTGGGGTGGGCTGAAAAAGAGCACCACTTACATATATCTTCTATCCACTCATGAGACGCGCAGACGCTCCCTCGCTGCCCCTCTCGTTCCAAATCCAAGATAAGGCGCCATCAGTATAGATTGGCGGCTTCGAGTGGATGATCCTCGGCGCTACCTAGGCAGGGCTTGAACCAGGCGCTCAATATCGATATGTTGGCTGAAACCTAGAATAGGAATTTGTCACCGTTATCATCCAATGACTTCTCGTTGTTGAGTGAGCCCGCGATTGAACATCTATAACCAGACGGCGTAAGTGGAAGGATATGGCCAGGGGTTTGTTAACCCCTCGTAGCAGGACGGATTTGGAATTTGACAACCATTCGGGAACTAAAGGATGCTATGCGTTAGTACCGTGTAAGTATTTTAGCATGCAAGTCAAATCACGAGCTCCGCTCCTCTCGCATACCGGTAATATACTACCTAACACAGTAGGGCCACTAGGGGCTGACGGACCTCAAGACGCCAAGTCAACAGCCGCAGGCAGGGTTCCCAACTAGATATTACATTCTCATTCAAGTTGAGAGTGAATGTAGTGTAGGTATTCAACTTCATGGTAGTAAGAACCCTCGCCCACTATTTCAGTATCCGAGATCCCGAGCTCTCTGGCTCCGATAGTTTAAAGCCGAAACAGGATCCGCAATACGACCAACAGCCCTGGAGAATAACACAGTATTCCGTACCAAGGTTGCGTGTCTCGTTGGTAACCTCGAGGCAGAGCACTGGCCTGCCATTGGTTTCTGAAACGGGATGTATATGCAACCAAAGACCCGGGGTATTGCTGAAGCCCCAGGGCAGAATATCAAATAAAAGATGCTCCGTGTGCAGCGCTTGTCACGCACTGGGTTCACTTCGTTGGACGAGGAGCTCCGGGGCGTTTGAGATACTCAAATAAATGACGCGACAGGTAGCCTTGTTATTTGTCCCATAGTACCCAGCTCATGAAGGGGAGGATAGGTGATTCGAGAAACAACGCTCTTCCTTGATTGGGACCGATGCCTCACCGCTTAACATTCGCGGAAATCGGGTTCGGTCGCCGACTTGCGTTGAAACCACAATCAAAGTTCTTACGGCGCGACAAAAACCCCGGCCACCAGTGGACGAAGGATTAGAGCTCATGGCCAGAATATCCGTACCACATTATACAAATCGATATGCGATGAAGAGCATCAGCACAAGATGTCTATCTCAATCTAGGTAACACACTTCTGTCCATAGACGAGACCCGAAAACCTCGAACGCCCCCCAAGAGGTTGCATTGCATATCGGTTACTCGAGTTGGAGTAACGGCTCAATTTTTTGGGCAGTCCGTGCAATTTCCTCGTAACAGCGAAGCACCCATAATCTAGATAACTTGGCTTTGCCAATAGGAGCGACGGTCTCCTTGGAGCCAGCTTTGGAAGCAAAGTCGATTCCGATAGCAAAATGGTACATTTCTCATTCAACCCGCAAACATCGCCTCAGAATCATGAGAACAAGGGGCGAATCCTGAATAGGATGCGGGAATCCGGCACCTTTCATTCCAGGTGCTCTGCAACATTCGGCTTTCTTCCAGTTACAGTTGGCCGCATTGGTCTATCATTCGCGTTTGAGGCGCTGTTCGGAATGATTCTCGCTTAACAAGATATGTTAGATCGTTTCTGAAGACACACTCGAGCCCTCATTCTATCTCAGTGGCAGGTCGACCAATGCCTAGCTTGGGGTGGCACTATACGCCAAGTACCCGTTTAAAGCGCGGGTTACAACCTCCTCCACAATCCAAGAAAAGGGCAAGGAATATGATCTACAGCCACCTAAATATGAATGAGAGCTTTCGAACTGATGATAGTTGTGTACGGTCAATAGCTTCGCCTATCACGAACAAAATTTCCCCTGGGAGCCAGGCAGCATTGCTCATTCGAAATGTGAGAAGCCCGTCAAACTTTTACCTCTTAATATTAGACAACTACCTTTTTCTACGAGGATCCCACCTAGTCAATAATATACCGCGCCTCGAAACGCGGTATTTAACAGTCCACGAATATTGGACCACCAGAAACACCACTTCAGCCCTTGGAACTCCCAACAAGAAAGCCTGAATAATAAAAACAAGTACTGAAATGGGCAAAGCACGTAAGCAGCAAGGCGAGGTTTGGCTTCGTCTTTACGTATAGATATAAGCTTCACCATATACTTCTCTACGCAGAATTATCATACGGGGCTTTGATGATCGGAATAAATGGCGATAAATTCTTCGCAAACCAAAAAATAATTGTCTGGATTTCCAATTATAAACCATTCTTTCGCCATTCCGTTTTCCCCGGACATCAATTGCAACTCAGATTCATTGTTATCCACACAGAGCTGGCCGTTGGACTTTCGAACACCTTTCTCACGAAATCCTCGGACTTGGTATACTCACACGCAGTCTCGGCATAGCTTCTTGCCTTAGAGGTACCTGAGTGAAAACGTAGCAGTTAGGAGGAACAGCAGTCCAACCGTAATGCCTTCGTATATGTGAACACGGTAACAGCTAAACGTATCTACTTCCGCTTCTTTCGCTCTATCCAAACATCCTGCCCCCAGCGTCGTAAAACAGAGGAAAGGCCTCTTATTTTTAGCCAACCGCCCATTCGTTTCGGGAGTTCGGTATAACTAGCCATAACGGCGTATTAACTTGGCATAAAACACAGCAGGCTCCAAAAACCACACTCTCCCACTCGACCGCGATGATGAGCCGACGAGCTACTTTACTACAGAAATTAAGTGTTTCCGTAAAATTTGAAGAACTTATTATGTTAGCAAAATCGCCGATTGTCATCCTCAAGTCCCGCTCGCTTATAATCTTCCCTCCGGTCCGTAGCGAGATGTCTACTTTGTGACAGCATTATTTCTACAATATCTCTAGATGATAGTAAGAGCAGAAAGAGCTAGCCCGTAGCTCACAGGATGCTTCTCCTCTCAATGGTTTGCTAAATTGGTAATTTCATGCACCATTGTATCCGTCTCGAAAATGGGACACCGGAGTCTAGCATCCCTCACAGCGGCCAATTTCTAGGAGAGGGCAACGAAGAATAGATAGATACATCGTATGAGACAATCAAATCGTCTAACACATTACAAGCAATAGCTGCTTGCCGACTAGGCAAAGAAAGGCATGATTTGGCGCTCACTATATACTGCCATGTGGCTGGTAGAACTAAGGGAGTATTTTGTATGTTGTAATAGCAGCGATTGCCTGTATTTAATTCTTAGACTATTTTGTACAACAACACGTGTCCCCAATGTACCCATCCTGACATACACGTGAACAGAGAGAAGTATAGACGACCACCACTGTATAGCTTGTTTTGGCGGCAAGAGCCATCAACTCGAGATCTAGGCTATAATCACGTCTGTTCGATATGCAGAGGCTTGCCGCAGAGAAGTCCTCAGAGCTGGATCGTGAAATTTACGTACTTACTACACCTACAGTGTTGATAATTCCCTATTCTGATTTGGCATATAATAGGTTGTAACTTTAGGATATCCTGGCACTCTGAAAGCAAGTAAGACTCATCTATAGTCCAGCCTGTGAGGATTCTTGAGATCGGGCGTGGGAAACATACTAAGTACCTACCTAGTCGATTATACCTAGATCCTAGGTAGTGAGTAATAGGTACCTAACCTACCCCACTGTAGTGAGGTACATAGTCAAGCCACAAGGCCAGCCTCATCTTGAATCTGGTACCCCCTAGAGATGTAAGTACCCGACTACCACGTCGTATATGCGTAGGCTGGCACCTAGTCTTCATCAAGCTCCATTTTCCGTAATACAACAATACCCAATTCCTCAGGCTGTATCCGAGAATTACACGGCATAATTCCTTCCTGGGAAACCCGAATTATTATGCCCGAGGACAGAGTTTCGGGTTTAGAGTTTAGGGATTGTCATGTCTTCCATACTACCGCACCCTATTTTTACAGCTAAGCCACAATTATTCCCCGCCTCCAGGACCGCCGATTGAGTCAGCCGGCCGCTGCGAGAGACCCGCTTTCTACGCCATTCCGATTCCTTGACATTCCACGGCGCAAATAAAGCGACACATCTGTCAAGCTTGATTCAAGACAGCATTTTTCTCTCCCCAACATCAATTCCACCAACACACCTCGTCGGCGCGGCCACCTCACGACTTTCCCACAAAACCTCGCTCTTGCGGCTCAGACGACGTCCATTCCACAGCCACCCCTCCCGAAACCCCGCCAAACCCACCGCCAAGATGTCGGATGACTGGGATGCCGTCACCAAGATCGGAAGCAAGACTCGAGGCAGCGGCGCCTCGCAGAGGGAGACGGTCTTGCGAGGAAACGCGGCCGTCAACGCCGCGAAGCGTGGCGGCAGTTCTATTGCGACAGAGAAGAAGTTCTCAACAGGCAACCAGGTAGGCCGATCCCACCATTCCTCTCTCTCCCTCCCTCTCTCTCTCTCGCTGCCACACGTGAGCATCCATCGCCATCGCCATCGCTCTTGAACCCTCCACAGACGAGATGGCACGCAAACCTACGAGATGGACTATCTATCTAGATCTACATGCTCCCCACACACCTTCCGCTAGACCTCACAACACTTGTTTTCGGCTCTTGTCCCGGTTGTCGATGATCCCCAGGTCCGCTCTCGGACTTACTTGCCACCCAACAACCGCTTCCATCGCCAAGAACGAAGCGGCTCTCCCCATCCTCACACACCCGCCCTCAACCAACCGCCTCACCACTCGCAGACAAAGGAACGCTGCTAACAACCCCCTCCCCTATTAGGTCGGCAAAGGTCCCGAAGGCCAGCACCTGACAAAGGTCGACCGCAGCGACGACATCATCAAGCCGAACACGGTGGGCAAGGTAGTCGGCGACGCCATCAGCGCGGCGCGGCAGAAGATGGAGCCGAAGATGACGCAGAAGGACCTCGCCACGCGGTGCAACACGACGGCCGGCGTGGTCGCCGAGTTCGAGCGCGGCACCGCCGTCCCCGACCAGAAGGTCCTCAGCGCCATGGAGCGCGTCCTCAACGTCAAGCTGCGCGGCCAAGGCATCGGCGAGCCCAAGTTCAAGTCCAAGGGGAAATAAAGAGACATAAAGACCTGCATATCCACATATCTATCCATCCATCCATCCATCCATCTATCTATCTCTATCTCCTCCAAGAGGAGAAGAAAGAAAGAAAGGAAGGAAGGGAAGGAAAAACCCCCCAAAAATTTGAATATATCAAAAGAGAACATCAACGAGTAAACTGGGCTGACTGACTGGACTGGCAGGCTGCCTTTGCAAGCCAGCTCACCTCGTTCAATCATGTATGACGAGACATGCGCAAGAGGGAAACACCACCACCAGAAAAATGCGTCTGATGGGCCTTCGAGACCAGGCGAGCTTAGGTAACCTTCAATGCGAGGCGTACGCGGTTTTTTTTTCATCGCCCTGGAGAACTCCGGGTGTTATATACAGGAATGGTCTTTCTTACAGACCTGCATACATAGAGAGGAATAGACAGAATCATATCATCGCTAGATTTCGTTGCTTCCTTGCTCTTCATCTCCCCTCATCTGCCCTCTATCCGTCTTGTGTGCGTGAGTATCAACGAGTCAAAACAGGGCATTGCCCATACACGATTCTACGCCCTACGTGTCCTGTTACATCGAACCTATCAAACTAAAGGCTTCACCAAAATTGATCCAGGTTATTTGTTTAAATGCAATTTTCGCTAACGATGCTCATTTCAACTCCTCGCATCGTACACACATATATACCCTCCGTGATCTCTCGGATCGCAATGCAGATAATACACGAAGTGTAAGGAAGTGGTATCCAGCGACCAGAAACCCCAATAAACACAAGCGTAAACAAGACCCTTTTCCATGCGATACCGGCAAGGACAGCAGCCTATGATGCAACACAACGCAGCGCCATGCAAAACTTCCATAGTATGACCCTGTGACCTTGTAACCCCAGAAACACAATGCTGTCCAGACCTAACTTCCCAGGAACACCCAGCAAGCCCATGACAAACAAGACGCAAAACCAGCATCGCTCCACGCTTTTTTTTTTCTCTTCGTCGTTATCCCCACATCTCCGTCATTCCCTTCCTAGTATGTTCTGCACCCGTCTCGCGATCTCGGGTTTGCCGAGCTGGCAAGAAACCTCGACGACGACGTTCTCCCGTCCCGAGAGCGTGACGACACGGACCCATTCGGGGGCCACCTCGGTTGCGAGCAGCCGGACGCACACGGCGCCCTCTGGCTTCGAAATCCCCATGCGGAACGAATCCTTCAGCTTTTCGAGCAGCGTCGCCATGGTGAAGCTGATGCGGCCGCCCATGCCTCCTTCGGTCGACGCGCGGCTGAGCATGCCGATGAGAGCCGATACCTCTTCGACGCGTTGAAGCGCGCCGCGGCGCTCAAGCTGAGCAGGCGAGAGGCCAGCGGGCAACGCGGCTTTCTGCAAGGATTTGAAGCGAATGCGGTCGAGGACGCTCATCTTGGACCCATCGGCATTTGTCATCGGGGTATCCGCCGTAGACGGTTTCGCAGTGACTTTCGCTTGCTTCTTGATCGCGATGCCGTGCTTGAGGTCTTCGAGGCGCTGCTGGCCCTTGAGGAGTAGGGGCGAGGCTTTGGCTAGGGATTCGCAGAGCGTCACGGGAGCTTTGGGAAGGGTGGGAAGAAACGCGGATCCGCCTGACAACGCGTTTCCATTTCCGCTGGCACGGAATGTCGTCCACAGAGAGGTAATGTTCGTGCGAAAAAGTGCATTCAGCTTATCCTCGCTTAATGGCCCGAAATCATGAGATTGGTTGATTTCGACGCAGACCTTGCCGCGCCCGTAGTTGGAGAGACTAAAGGGGCTGCTATTCGGCGATGATGAGGAACTGCCGAGAACACCCAGACAAATTCGGAGATCTGCATCCGTAACCTTCTTCTTGCCCCAAGCGCGGGCGACGTTGGGACAAATAACTCGCAGGTCGGCGGGTACATTCGAGCCATTGTGCGCATAATGCAGCGTCAGGGTCTTCAAGAACGCGGTGTGCAGGTCTATGAGATTGAGGACCTCTTCGGGGAGCTTGCCAGACTTGGCAGGGTTCGGGTCCAACTCGATATCTGAGCCTGCGACTGACGTATCGGCGGTAGCAGGGGACGAAAACCGAGACGGTGACGATTCGAGGCGCAGTTTCTTGAATAGTGCTCCAGTATCAATGGTCGATGCGTCAGAATCAGAGACGCTGGGGCTGCGCACTCGCTTCCGTGGCGTGGGCTCGGGACGCGCCTTTTTGGGAGGACGGCCACGACCGCGCTTCACGGGTTGGATTGGAGTTGTCGTCGCGGTCGAGGATGTGGGCTTTTGGATTGAAGAAGGAGCGAGCTTGGTCGGCCGCTCGTCGGCGGAAGAGTCGTCCTCGATGGATGCAATGACCTTGCGTTTCCGTGAAGCGGGTGTGATGGGCTCAAGCTTCACGACTTTCGTGGGGGTTGAAGGAGCAAGCGCCTTCTTGGCAGCGGCATTACCGACAGTCTTGGACACACGGGCGAAACTGCTAATATTTGACGATGCGTGTTGTTGAGAAGTCTTGACCTTGGAGCCGGCCGCTGCTTTCCGCTGCTGTTTTACGGCTGGCATCGTGGCTGCGCAATGATACGGCCGTTTTTGTATTGAAACGAGGTCACAGTGATGTATTAGAGACACCGAAGAAGGCAAGACCAGTTGATTGTGACGCAATTGGAAAACTCTAAGCAGATTAGAACATATCACTTCAAGACATCAGCGATGACGATGGTGATGAAGGGAGATCGGGAAGTCAGAGCTCTGGTTGTTGTTGTTGCTGCAAAAAACACACGGGAGCGGACAGGGAGGCCAGGATATTAGGAAGGGCTAAGCAAGGGAGAGGGTCGCGACAAGGGCGCGTCGTAAAACGCGACACCCCACTTAGAACACGCGATTTTGGAAAACTTGGGCGCGTAAAGCACTTGCGGGCGCCAAATGACCCACTATACGACCCATTAAATAAAAGCTGGTGTCGAGCTCGTGTGGGGGTTTGCATTATGCCAAGACGCGCTTTTCTGCTTTGCACGTTTCGTTCCCTCAACGACCAGATCACCTAATGAATCCACTCTTTAATCCATCAAATATTCCTTTTTTCGGGATTTAGTTCCTCAGGTATCATAGGCAGGGCTGTGAGCATCGCTCTACCAATGGGCAATCGGAAAATATCTTATAATCGATCTATCTACCTATACCCGGAGACTTGGCATCGTATGCCGAGGCAGCCATTCCCACAGAGCTTGGTAGACCGGGGTCTGCTCCTTCGAACCTCTCGTCCTACCTACTTTCTACCTATGCAAAGAGTAGCCCGTTCACGGACGTTAAGGCAATTCCACACCACTTTTCCCTTTCATGTTTCTGTTGGACCCGCTATCTCGGAATCAGTGTCGTTCTTCATCGAACATTGTACTAGCTCCGGCGACGTAATAGTACCTGAAGCAGATGGGACAACCCCATAATACGGGCATCAACAGAATTCATCACGATAATAATGGCAGTAGCTGACCGCATCTTAATCCCGGTCAATAGTCAACAACTCAATTCACTTTTGCGCCCATTGCTAGGCTGGGTATCCCGTAGGTAGGTCTTTGTCCGGCATACTGCCTATAGGTACAACCTGTAGACTAGGCGCCACCTTCATCGATTAGGAGTGTAACAATTCCATCTCAAGACCACTCAATAGTACAGATGATGAGACCTTTTTACTCATCGTAGGAAAGAATAACCCATGGTCCAAGCCTCTAGCTCAAACGACGATCCATGCATGCCTTTCCCTCGGCTTTTGTATACACCCGAATGCATCTCTTTGCCTTGTGCAGTGCCCGTAACTCCTAGAATGACGCGAACAAAGGAAAGAAAAGTCGCTTGCTAGCAATACAAGTTACATGCAGAAGAGTCATTATCCCTCGGCCCGAGGTATACGAGCCGGGGTTTCCTTGCCGCCCTCACTGGGTTCCACCCGTGCAACACCGATCAGTGACGCAGGCCGTGTTGCCAGTGATCAGGATGAAAGCTGACGGGACTCGGTGGCGGTGGTGCAGGAACGTCCCAGTCGCGCTCTTGGATGGAGCGGACAGGGGTTGTGGGCTTGTTGGCCTTGGATTCGAGCGAGGCATTCAGGCTGGCGAACAGATCTGACGAGCCCGCAATACGGGTGCCCTTCCTAGGAGGTGTGACAGGAACAGGCGCAACGATTTGGCTAGGCATGTTGATGAAGCGCGTAGATGACCTACAGAGAGGGTCAGGGCTACCACAGCTTGAATGAGGTTGGCGGCGTAGTCAGGCTCACTTACTGCGACGGAAATTGTGTGATTTGTGAAGAGGAGGAGGTCGGTACCGGAGACCAAGATTATATTATTTCTGAATCCAGGCTGTATGATGCCGGAGGATTTGGTGCGATGATGATGTGATTCGGCCGAGCAGCTTTTTTCAGTATGCGTGTGTGTGTGTGTGCACGGAAGTGGGATGTGGGAGAGAAGAGGAGAGTGTGCAGGGAGACAGGTCGAAGGAAGGCGGTTGAATTAAGTATCAAGATTTGTGCGAGGCTCGACTGCCTACGGTGCTTAGTCTGACACCTGTGTTGGGTTGCAGCTTTGCCCTGCTGGAAAGAGCGGTGGATGTGCGTCTGGGTGTCGGTAGGGGTCTCGCCACTATCCAAGTACTATAGGTAGGCAAGTACCTGTTTGTGTGTGTGCGTGTTTTGTATTATATAGCCGTGTAGGAAGACGGAATGTTTGTGGTTTCTGGTTTCTGGGCTGTGATTTGTGGTTTGTGGGTGTGCGTGTATGTACTAGTATGAACAATAGATAGGTTCGCTGTGTAAGTCACATTGAGAACCTGACACAAACAATGGCCCCCCGCGATTTGGGATCCCAGATCTGGGTGTAGCTTGGGGTACGAGTACGTGTAACCGCAGGTAGCTATTACAACGCTACAAGGACACTGGGCCGCCTCGGGGTGTTGTGCGATGTCGTTTATTAGATGAACTGGGCACTCCAACTTGTCAAGTAGATTAGTGTATTCTCTCACAAAGTCCCGTCCGAAGAAAAAAAACGGATTCCGAAAGTGAGTGTACACCAGATTGCGAGTTCTTTTTCTGACAAGACTCCTCGCTTAGGCAGGTGAATGATGAATCAGTCCAGGACAGCTTGCTTGCTGTTGTACTCGGCACGTTGGTTGGTTGAGTGGCTGCAGAAGTCAATCAGGATTAGGGAGAGAGTGAGTTGGCCGCAAAGGTGAAGGGGGGAATCATTCCAGATAGATAGGGCAGCAGGGAATGTTGGGTACATTTATTTACGAGACCCAGAGCATGATATGGGAATCGAAAATTACATGTCGTGCCAACAGGGTATCCAGGGCAAACCCATATTCAATAAAGTACCTCTCTATATATAAGTATAGGTAGTATCTCCCTCCTGACACTACTACCTCTATACACTACACCTACAGGCCACATTACGCTGGATGGTGCCTAGATTTATTTCTATCTAACCTACCTAGGTAGGTGTGTGCAATGTATTGGGTTGTATCCGAGAATAAGGTGATAGGTATTGTGCCGATGGAACTACACATGGATACCAGGTAGATTAGCCACTCGCCCCCATTTACCCCCATTTACCCCCATTTGCCCCAGGTCCCCCAGAAATGGAAATGGGCAAAAAGGTAGGGGCACTAACACCACTTATATGGAGAAAACCTGGGGCTATTTCTTTTGGCTGTAAATAAATAGAAAAAAAAAAAAAATCAGAACAAGACCAATAAGGTACAACAAGTGCGAGTTGGATTGGTATGTACACATTCAGAAGGCTCTCTCATTCGTGCAATTACTTCGGACGCTCCCCGCGAGGCGGCATTGTCGGTGAAACTTTTGCTACCATCGTGGATACTTACCTGCGTGGGTTAAGGATTCTAGGACAGTTGTCCCCCCTACTAAGCACTCCAAATATCGCACAAACACGTCTCGAAGGAATGAGGAACACTGATAAGCAGGCTATCTACATACACCGTAAAGGCCCGAGAGGCTTACTGCGTTACAAGTCACACAAGCAGGCGGCATATGTACCCGCAGGAATCTACGAGGTCTAGTTATGGAATCGAACTGTCCAACGTGCAATAGCACACAATCCTACTCGTACTAGGTATGATAATCCATTGCGAGACCATGACCCCGTCCTCGCTCGTATAAGAGGATTCTGGGGTCTGGGCCTGCATTGAATTTATACACTTAGCATGAGTACATTGTACATATCTCGTCCAGGATACAAGTAATCATGACCACGGATATTACTATCAACGGAATATTGGTCACATCAGCGAGGTTGGAGAGCATCTGCGCACGCAAGGCTCTAATAGGAAGATGCAAGGTGTGTGTGAGGAGCTGAGGTGTTCAATGCAATGCTGCGCTCCAAGATCCCAACCCAGCCAGCCCAACCAGCGTAGACTATCTAGATAGCACACCTTTGTAGGTAAGACTCTGCGTTCCCCAGCTACTGCACATAATATTGCTATGATCGGCATCTGATAGGTAGTAGTAGACTTGGAAAATAGATAGGCTATAGTTCAATTCAGCCAGACAACAACTCGAGGCTTGGCCTCATTAAACACTTTTCTTTACTTTATATTATTTGGTCCGTATTTTTTTATTTTTTATTCTTTTTATTTTTTTACTTTTTATGGCATAAATTATTTCTTCACAAGCCCTGCTTTCTGACCGAGGCGCCATCGTTGGTGAGGGAGCTGCTACGCCACCAACCATCTCCCCCAGTGTGACGACACAACACCAAGCTGACATGTCAAGGGATCGTTGTCTCAGGCTTAGGGTGCCATTCTGACGAGATACGCCGGGAGGCTTACACGTGTACTGTAAGGTGTAATTACAGATTTATAGATTAGGAGAAGAGATGGCAGTCTACATGTAAACTCCGAGGCGTAGCTTGCCTTGGCACTCGCCCTTTGTCCATATCAGATCCCTGAGTACTTACATAGTGTATGGGAACTATGTATGCCGTGGACTCGCCACGACAATCAATCAATTGATGAATCAATCAAATAGGCAAGCCGGCCCTGCAGGCAACACGAATCACGTTTTTCCCCAGACTGCCCAGACACGCCGGTCCTTCTAGTGTACAGTACACTAGACTAGTGCTACTAGCTGTCATGAGGATTGCACGCCGTAACTACGTAGTGTCTGCATCCCAGGTCCATATGTGGGCTTGTTCATGTGTTGTTTTAGATCGTACATATGTACCTAGGACAGATCTCGTTTTAGATCGGATACAAGTCGGGCCTCATACCACAGTGGAGGAGTTAGGTAATTTGGACTTGTGAACTACCGAGTACGGTTAAGGAGAGTACTACCTGTAGGCCCTCTGTGTACACTGCATAGCACACTGCCTACATACTATGTAGCACCTAATTCGGTGCTACAACTAACAGTAACCGTAACCGAAACCAAATTACGTGCCGTGGTTTGATACCTTACTTTCTACCCTTTCTCCATCCATGCTTTGAGATTGTTGTACCTTCTTGTCTCGGAACCTGCTACGTGGCCAACATGCACTATCTCTTCAGTTTAGTCGATGACGACGGTCATGTTACGGAGTCTCGGTGCTCATCAATTGACTCACTCGGTCGTTCGGGTTTGGGGTTCTACAAGTACACTAAATACCTACACTCACTACAGCAGGGTGCGCAGTTAGGCGAAGACATCCTTATCTCCCCGGGGTTACCGGGACAGGCCAGCGTGTTTCCGACCAACAAAGGAGGTCGCCATGCCCTGAAAACGCGCTAGCTAGATAGATAATACCTACCTAGATAGGTACCAGTAGGCTATGGGGAGGAAGCAGACGCATACACTTAAGTAGGTACCTACAGTAACCTATACCGACAGTGCAGCGGATGCAAACTTGTGGGCGTCCCCCCAGACTTGTCAACTATCAAAGTCCCGAACCTGCAACCCAACTGGAGAAGTGTGGAGAGGCTTCAGCACCTTGGACCGCTTCCCCGACACAGGCAGAACTGCACAGGCTCACCGGGCTGGCCGATCCGCATGAGTCGACCACGCTGCTGGTTGGTTGATCCGATGCTTTGCCTTGCTTGCTCGCATCGTATTACCTGCCTATTTGCTGTGTGGCATAGGTGCGTGTTTACTATGCTACCGTAGGCATATTTCCCTCATTATGATTCTACACTAGTTTTAGCTTTGACTCTGCATCGAAAGTGGCCAGGGATAAACAACAGTGCGATGCGGGCTTCGGGCTGCTCTCCGTCTTGCGTCCTGCAACGCGCCGTCGAACCCGACGGGAATGCGTAGTTTGGGACGTTTGGCCATGTCAGTCACCGTTCTCGTCAACCTCAGCTCTGCCTGCAATACCTACACTCCCAGTAGGCGGTGTAAAGCGAGCGACACGCAGCATTCAGATTCGTCCGCCACGGGCGGGCGGGTCACGGATATCTGCTCGGGAAGGATTGTTCGAAAGAATCTTCTCTGCATGATTCCTGACGATCAAGGCCTGATTAAGAGCAGAGACGATCAGGGTTCAGGGATCTGGCCGAAACTTGGCCTTGTCCTTCCTAACCTACTTAGTAGAAAGCGAACCTGGGTAATCTGGCCGGCAGTGAGCCTATTCTCTCCTCTAGCTTTGGCCTCTGATCCCTTCTCCCTCCCGTCGGCGAAATTATCGTGTGCCACTCATTCCTCGGCGGAAGACTTTCGTCCTGCTTATTGGCGCTCGTTTCAGGCTTACTAAATAAGATTCCTGCACGAATTGCCTCAGCTCACGGTTCCGAGCTCCGAACCCAAGGGTTGCTAAACGGTGGCGACTCTGACAAAAACGAATTGACATGTCACGGTTGTTATGGGGATGTTCGTGCGCGTATCATGCTGCAATGACTCCCTACGTACTCCTCCCCTCGCTGCACTAGAGCAAACCTAAACCAGCCCCGAGGGGTTTGCCATGATATATTTCGTGTTGTCCCTCGGTGTTTCTCTATCGCTCTCGATAGCGTAGAGCACATCAGTCAGGAGAGGCGGGGGAAATGAAGAGAAGAAGAAAAAAGTTGCCTGTCGTGCCTCACACACGTGGCGAAGTACTCGACGGGACGATCTGGGTCGCATCCGCTCCTGGGGTATTTCCCAAAACAGACAGAGTTGATTGCCCTCTATCTGGATAGGGCATCATTCCCCCACGTCCCCTTTCTTTCCATGTTTCAATCCTCTGAATTCCTGTCGAAACAGACTCACCATCATGAAATTCCGGCCCCACGTCTATTTCCAGCTAACATCGCTTTCTGATCCAACATCTCCCGTCTTACGTTTCTTATTCGCAGGACGATGACGGCTACTGGTGCACTATGTTGAACACCTCATCTCCTATCTGCCATCGTCAGGGGTTGTGGGGTTGCATCGAAAGCCCCAGACAGGAGAAACTTGTTGCCCCATATCCAATGAGCCGTTTGACCCGTGTCATCGGGAATCGCCCCCACGATGTATTTTTCTGCCCGCGACCGGAAACTCGCATTCATGAGCCATGAAGTCCCAACCCTCGGACACCAACACCAACCTCCACACTTTACCACTTCTCACTCTTGTATATGTACATCCCAGGGGCGAAGTTGCGGTGTGCTTGTCAAAACCTGCGACCTGCAGCCTACACTAGAAGTAGCGGTAGGTCAAGCTGAACGTAGATTCCCGCAAGCACCTGTGGTCAACCTCGCCCACTCACTACTCCAACGAAGCATTTTCCATTTCGTTTACTTGTCTCGAGTCCTACGCCCGTAGTTCGGGAAGGTAGGTATTCATGCGAGACTCTCGAGATGTGACTAACTACCTACTTCGCTTCTGACTAGCTCAAATGGCCGTCAGTGCCCAAGGCGCATCCCTCTCGGCAGTCAAAGCTAAGCTCGGTGTGGCAGTCACAAGTGATTGGTTGATACGTGACTGACTTTAAGTGGTTTCAGCCTGACTCATCTAGCCCACGACGAATACTGCCTGGAGTCGCGAATGCTACGATCGAGCTTACGTAGCCTCAGCTGATGATGCCCGACCAACACAAGTCACTCCGAGAAAGGAATTAGAGCAAAGACTAGGTCCCCTCCTCTGTCGTGTATGATGTTAGCTTGCACGCCGGATGACGGAAGGATGACGCGCACGTATTTCGTGGCATGTTGCTGCTATGTTTAGAAAGGGATCGTTGGTTGTCAGCAGCAGTATCATCTTACGACGAGCAGGTCTCCTCTCTAGCGTGAGCCATGTCATCGTCTGTCTGTCGCGAATCAGAATAATTCATTGGTTTTCCCCTCCCCCCGGTTTGAGCATCGGCGTCCTATGCAGAGTCCCTCGATCCAAAGAAATTTTCGTTCCTTATCTATGTGCTCCTGCAAGAAAGTTCTGCATGCTTCCACCCACAACCTCTCCTCATTTTCTTTTATCTGTCGTTCCTTACTTACTAAGCGATTGGTCACTTGGAAGGAAGCCCTTGCATGCTATTTTCTCATCACCTATCCAGATCAAGTGTTTCTATATTCGTCTTCGCGAGTTGGTTGGCATGGCGTGAAGTGACATCATCGATCGATAACTAACTAACAGGCTGATAACATGTGCACACCGGCAATTTGATGCGCTTTCATTATCCCAATACATCATATACTATACACACTTCGGATCACAATCACCATAGCCTTTCCGAGTGTTTCTTCTTCTTCTCCTCCCTTGTTTTCACTCACTCACAACAGCATCGTCTTAGGCCGAGGTCTCCGCGGTCGACGTCGTCCGCTCGGTCCCCTGGAAGGGGGCTCGGGACCTGCCGGACGTTCTTCTCGGGATGACGCGCCACGATCATCTGAGCTATGCGGCCCATACGCCGCGAAGCCCGGCTGTTTCCGTTGTCCTTCCTTCGGCTGTTGCTCTAGGACATCGCGCGGTCGTCCCTCTTGACCTGACCCGCGGCCCTGCTCTCGCTCTACCCGAGATTGGGATCGGGCTTGGGGCTGCTTCTCAGGCGCCCCCTTCCTCTCCTCCTGCGTTTCTCGAACCCCATTCTCCGCGGGCCGGACAGCCTTTGAATCCTGTCTCTTGGCCGCCGGGGATCCATGGTCCCGCGTACTAGGGCTGCTGCTTTTTGAACTCGGAAAATCAAAATCCGAGTGGCCTACGAGGGAGTCGATTGCCCTCTCTGATAGCGCGCTTCCTTGTTCGCTCTCGGTGGGTGCTGGCAGTGAGTATCGCACTTGCTCCTCTGGAGAAGCGCGTGTATCCTCGTGACTACTCCCCGCGCTGCTTCCCGCCTTTTGGGGCGCTGATGGTGGACTCACTCCCCGCGGTGCGTTGTTGTTTGGGGAGGTCTTGTCTTCCTTGGACTCTGGCTTCTCACTGAACGGACACTGGTCGTGGGCGCAGTCATTGTTGCACGGGTGGATGCGCGGCTTCATCGGGTCCGATATGTCCAGTTGGTGATACTCTTTGGACGGCTTTGGATGTAGTTCGCGGTGTGCTTTAGAGGTGTTGCTGTCTTCAGCCGCTTCGTCGACTTCGACTTGTTTCTGCGTGCCATCAGCGCTGAGTGCGATCTGAGCGGAATGAAACCATATATATCCTCGTAATCGTAGACGCTCTGGAGGCGTTGCCATGATATATATCAAAGAAAGCTTCTTGTAGAACCATGTATTCTCACTATGCGTTGGGAGATATGGCTTAGTTTCGGGGACTTACACCTTTATCAGACGACGTCTCACCCGACTCCTGTTCAGATGCATAACTTGCGCCATTAGTGGCTGGGCTAGGGGGTTTGACGGGCGGTGATGGTGTTCTTCGGGAGTTGGTCGCCGGAGTAAAGTCGCCGTCATCTCGTGTTCCCGTGCTACGATCACTGGAGTGACGCTTCGTAGCATTATCCGATGTCTTAAATGACACTCTGTTTTGCCTCCGTCGAGGTATATTCTCGATACTATCAGCGACCAAGCCATCCGGCCCAAAGGGCGATGACCATGGCCCGGAATGGCCAGTTCGTTCAACGACGGGACTGGCACGTCGCCTTGCTCTGCGTCCATAGCCCGAGAATCGATCCTTTGCAGCTTCAGGGTGTGAGTGTTGCCTAATGGCATGGCCGATTTGTCGCTGGATCTCCTCCGACGCAGCAAGCATCGCGTTATTCGGATCAGGCACCCCCGACTCATACGTGGTTCCGTGCTTCCTCTGGTATTCGGCTAGCTCGGTACTCGCTTTCTTTGCCATTGGGAGCAGGTTTTTGAGCTGCTCTAGCAAGGATACACTGCTCGGTCATACAGGTTAACGACTGACTGACTACCGGCCGTCATGAGAGCGAATGCCGGCAGAAAACACGTACGTGCGCATGTCGCCCTTCATTTCCGCTTCTTCCCAGGCGAAGAGTGTTGACATGCAATTTACCGTCACCGCTGCTGTCTGGAGACTCAGACGCAGGTCTTTGATGTCTGGTTTGTCTAGGAGATACCTGACCCTCTCTCGGAGGCCCTCTGTGCAATTCATGTCAATGAGTCTCTCCTGGAGCGAGATGTTCAATCGTATCGGATGTATAGATTTACTCGACAGGCAGCGTTATACCCAATGTGATAAGTATAAGAAAGGGGCGGGAAACAAAACAAAAAGCATCCAACATCACATACCAAATGGCTTCATATTTCCCTTTGCCAACACAGCGAAGCGATCGACCAGGTACTCCATCTTATCACAGATATATGCGCACTGTTGCTGGATCTGGGAAACCCTCTTCTCTCGCTTCCTCTGTTCTCTCATCCCCATGTGCTGTACGGGCCGGTCTGCGAGCTCGGTGAATAAATTCAGTAAGCAGGTGAAATTGGACGTTTCCATCAGGAAGTATTGGACCTCATCCGGAGCCCGGCGCATGACCTTGAGATGATGCCGCAAGTTTGTCGTGAGCGTCACAAGATCTCCTGTCAGCTGGGTGACGGCGGCTACGGCGCCGTTTATGGCGAGTGGCTTCGCCATGACAGATTTACCTTAGCTACGGAGACAACTGGCTTACTCTAATAACACGAATATTCCTAGGGAAAACTAGAAGAAATATAATGATGCAAGATGAGCCCCCCAGGAACCTGGGTTTGAGCTTTCGCTGGTGATGAAGATCTCTCTCGACGTAAGCCTTTACTGAATACCTAGCAAGCATTGCATGGTACCCATGCTGATTGTCAGTTCCCTACAGCCTGCTTCGCAGCCATGCCGTGGAGGTTGCCTCGGGGAAAACCGAGGGGCTGGGCATGGGCAGTATGTCGGTAATCCCACTCATTCGCTATGACGCGCGCTGCCTGCTACTGCTACCTTACCGTTGCTCCCCCGCTCGGGTCAACCTGCAGCAGATAGCAACGCAGGGGTTGTTTTTCTGCGATATACACGCCGCCATTGATTGGTTGTCGGGCGTTCTGACCTGTTCAACGCATTGTTTCGACTGCGTCCCACGCGCTCGGCTTGGGGATGCGGCAGTATTTTTTTTTTTTACTCGTGCTGCGACGTACGGCTTAGGACGAATAGATTTGAAGAATTCTACCATCTACCTTGCATGTGAGGTTCATGATGAATTGATTCCTTGACAGGCTTCGAGAATGAACTGATGTTGTGCCGTTCGGTGTCGTCATGGCCGGGCGATTTGCGATACCGTTAGGTAGTGCACGAGAAGGCCCAGACCCGAATTATACATGACGAGAGTGATAATACTACTGCACCCTGGAGTTCGGATTATACCAATGGAAAGAATGGAGTGAGAATGCCGAGGCTGGTATGATATGAGGTCTCTTATCGATGAGACATGCAGGGTACACTCACCGACTTTGATCTCTGGCTCTAAGTGTCAGATCTACTGCTACACCACACAACCAAAAGGTTGGCCGCAATTGCGTATTGCAGGTGCTTGTTTTACCTGCGTACATATCCGACACTAAGACGTCATTTCTGAAACCCGTGGATCAGATACTGTCGCTACGAATTTTCGTCTTACAAGGCTACATGCTGCAATTATTTCGCGATGCAATGAATGTTTACTTGAGCTAACCTGCACAGACTATAGTAGAGTTAGCGTCGGCTACAGAGTGGATCCCGCGGTGCGAAGCTCAATGATGAAAAAGACTTACGCGGGGGCTAACCACCAAGAGAAGAAGTTGCCGAGGCACAACATTCGCCGTAGAGTAGATCTCATCGCGTGCTTATGAATAACAACCGCCACCACCCAGGAAAGCAACAACTTCACAAGAATCGAGGTAAATGGACAGCACATTGATCAGGCAAAAGGAAAATGCCGAAATAAAGCAATTTTATTTTCCCCTCTTTGTTTTTCTGTAAACCCGGGAAACAAGCAGGCGCAGCAGCATCTCGCACTCTGTTCTTGGGCTTGAAAACCGTAGGTTAGGTAACCTACCTTACCGCAAGAAAAAAAAAGGGAGGAGAAGACGACTACCTACCGAGAGAGAGAACAACAAGAAAAAAAAAATAAAAAAAAGGCAAACATGTTGCCGTCTCCAGACTTGCCGATCGTGCTCTACCACTACGACGCCTCGCCCTACGCCAGACGACTCGTCTGGTATCTAACGCTGCGCAAGATCCCGTATTCGCAATGCGTAAGTCTCGCATGCCTCAAACCCCTCTCCTTCCCACATTTCCTTTCCTTTCCTTTTTCCCCGACGACTCCCCATTCGCCTGTACACTACATAGAAAAACCCAACCCAACCAACCAACCTCCTGACCACAATCTCGCAGCTCCAACCACACATCCTGCCGCGTCCGGACCTCGCTCTCCTGGGCGTCTCGTACCGCCGGATCCCGGTCCTCAGCATCGGCCGGGACGTCTACCTCGACACGCGCCTGATCATCCGGAAGCTCGAGACCCTGTGCCCGCCGAGCGCCGCGCACCCGGGCATCAGCGGCGCGGCGGCGGCGAACCCCGAGCACACGGCGCTGGAGCAGCTGATCTCGGCGCGCACCATCTCGGGCGACCTCTTCGCGCGCGCGACCCAGTGTCTGCCGCCCGCCGTCTTCGCGAGCGACCCGGCGTTCCTGCGCGACCGCACCGCGCTGCTCACCGGCGGCCGCGCCGTGCGGGCGGATAAAGACGGCAAGCCCGGCGAGGCCTCGCCGCTCGCGCCCGGGGCGATGCGGGCGCAGCGGCCGGCCGCGCTCGCCGTCGTGCGGAGGTGGGTGCGCTGGCTCGAGGACGGCGTGCTGGCGGACGGCCGCGATTGGGTCCTGGACTCGAATGCGCGGGGCGCGGGCCCGTCGCTGGCCGATATCGAGGCCGTCTGGGCGCTGCTGTGGGTTTCCGGGGCGCTGCCGCGCGAGGTGCTGGGGGATGAGGCCGCGCCGAAGGTGGCGGCGTGGGTGAGGCGGTTCCGCGGCGCCGTGGGAGAGGCTGCGGGGCGGGCGCCTGTGCCGGCGACGTTGCAGGGCGAGGAGGCGGCGCGGCTGATTGTCGAGTCCCCGTTTGCGGAGCCGGAGGGCGAGGTCCGGCGCGGGGATCCCGTCGTCGATGCCGCGGGCCTGCTGAAGGGTCGGATGGTGCGGGTGTGGCCTACGGACTACGGCTCTTCACATAAGGACGTCGGAAAGCTGGTTGCGGTTGACGACGACGAGTTTGTTATCGAGAGCTCGGGGGCTTTTGGCAGTGTGAGGATACATGCTCCGAGAGATGGGTTTATGATTTCCGGGGATGAGGGAAGTGTAGCTTCTAAGATGTAGGGTTTCATTCTCTAAGATGTAGATATTGGAGACTCGGCATCTGCCTATTTGTTACGTGCATCTGTTGTGTTTTGATTCACTCACACACTTCTGAGTTGGCGGCTCATTCATGAGTAATCACTGAAGACATACCTTCTGCCTATGAGTAGGAACGTATGGGGCCTTAATAACCCATTTTTTGAATGAGAATGGCCCTAATGAGATTGAGATATTTGTTTTCACTGAGAAACCTGAGGCGGAAGATCGATATTGTTGGCATCCATATTGAATCAGAGACGCACTCACCTGTTACCTCTGGGAGTAGATAGAGTGTAGATAGTCGCTGCACCAGTAAATAAGCACTTAAACTTCGGAATGTGTGTAGGGTTAGTTGATCTGGTGTTTATGCGTTCAAAATACGACCATAAAGGTTTGGCTGATGCGAAATTTCGACATACACGACTTTTTATTGAGATTTCACGCTCCAAGTCGCTCGTAAAGACGCTGGCTTAAGTTCAGGGTCTGCGACGTATTGTGCAAGGAACCAACATGGCGTGGGGGGGGATACGACATAGAGGCCTCTGATTGGTCACGGTTTAACTCCGAAGAAGCTCCTAATCTGCCGGACGCCTTCTCTTTTTTCCCGATCCACTTTTGCCGACTACACTATGTCGCGCGATGACGACAACGGCTGAAGTCTCTTGGGTGACACGGAATGCAACCTTCCAATGCACAATCCTGCCCGTACCATTCGAGGAATGTCCTCTCCCAGGGCCAATTCGCAAACGGCTACCGCAATTATTCGTCTACGAGCAGAAATGACTACTGCGGCCCTGGGCCGAGCGAGTCTAATTGGCTGGGGTATACAGAGAGGCATGTGTGTGTGTGTGTGCAGTACCTACCTACTTCTTAGGTATGCGGTGCTGAGAGCATTCACTAATAACCCCGGACTCGCGTCTGCGTCTCCGTTGCACCATTAGTGTACCATGTAGGCAGGCCTGTTAAGCGACATAAGCTTCGAGGTACCGTCACAGAGCATTTAGCGGGGAAGGACGTGCTGCAGCTGCAGGGCGTTGCGTCATCAGGGCGGGACAGTCATGTGTGTGTTTGTGGACTGAGTGTACCTATACCTACTACATACCTACCTACAACGAATTTCAACACCTTCGGTGAGCACTACAATTAATAGTCAGTTTGCAACTCGCCAAGTGGTTTTTTAACTGCTCTATCAAGATACAGGTTGCAACGTGCCAGCGGTAAAAGTCAATCTGAGCTTTCGCGTTGGTCTGGATGTGTGGATCCGCCAACTAAAGATTTACACTACCATCCAGACTGCCAGGTTGCACTCGACATGTGAGTTTTGTGAGGTTTTGAATCTGTACATTTTCTGCATGGTGTGTGTGGCATGGAGGAGGGATGGATGGTCGAGCTATCGGCAGGTGTAGGTATCTTTCTGGGTATCTTTCTAAGAGCCTTTATGATGATTGGCGGAATGGTATACGCACAGTTCGTAAATACCAGGCTGACACTGGGCGAGTACTTGAGGAAGCCCACTTTAAAAGAAATGACGTAACGTTGTCTCGACGTAATCCTTGCTGGACAGACCCTATGGACTGGAGCCCGGACAATTCAGTCTCACATCCTTCTCTGTTTGGTTTTTTTTCTCTCTCCTTTTTAACTGCCTCCTTTATTGTACTTTGTCATCAGATGCTGTATTAGGGCGACAAAAGACAGTTAATACGAGCCTCCATACTGGAATTTAGTTATGATGCGAACGATGGGTAGCCAAAACGTAGCATGCGCAATTCGTGATGAACCTTCGATATTGAACTTGCCAGCACCAGTGTCCCGTACCCCCCACTATGTGCATCAATTGGAAGCGAGATGAGGACGTTTGTCAGCATATCAATTGATACCAGCCGTCTTGGGGCTAACCTGACTATACATATTACCTAGTATGGACACTATATCACCGAGAACAAACGTGGTGTAGTGCCGTCCTAAGACAGCCTCGGGGTGGAAAGGATCGAAAGGATCCCATCGTATGAGCAACCGCAAATTGTCAACGAAGACGCACCGACACCCCCCTTGCATCTGTGGCTAGGATAGGCTATGCGCTCTCTGATACGCTTTTCCCTTTGGTGTGTCGGTCTCTCATTTGTCAGACACGCGGTCTAGAAGGACTGGCGAAGAAGCACGTCTCCACCACCCACAGGTCGGTTTCTCGTCGGTTTCTCGCCAGTTTCTGGCTGGTGCTGTGGTGTAGTCAGGTTTGTGAGTGGAGAACTTTTGCAAGGCAAAGTCCAGGCTGGTTGGTTTTTTTTTGCGGCTCACGGTTCCATCCGGTCCGTCTGATTCGAAGGAGCCCCGATCGCTAAATTTGCCACGTTCGAAAGAGACGCGGGAGTCAGTCTGAAAGAAGACTGGTCCCGCTTGTCTTTGGCAGCCACAAAGTCGACTTGGACTTATCTAACCCGGATTGGACACACTTTGACGGCCAATGGGAGGGAGAATCGGCGCTTCGTTCCTGCCGCTTTGATGCTAGCGTCTTTCTTGGCTCGTCGAACCGTTTGAATCGCGATCCCTTCGAATTCTCTTTGGTCATCATTGGTCCAATGGCCCCCAACTTCTGTCGCCTCATCACGATCTCCTCTTCTTGCGGTGCTGATCAAGGATAACCAGAGGGCAGCTATCTCAAAATACGAAAATCGACAGCTTAGACATATGTATTTATTTACATCAAAGCCGTGGGAGGTCATTCGTGGCGAGTGTAGAGCCTAGATAGGTGAAGGACTGTTCATGCTAGTGTATTTTGTCTGATTCTCTATCTAGCCCGTGCATGGATTTACACGTGTATGGGCAAGTTGGCTAGCCGACATCTTCGCAGTCCGCACGGGAGAGCATACCTACACTAGCATACACTACCTACAAGTTGACAACCAACACTCATCACATTTCTGTGATGGGGTGATGCGAAGGTGTAATACGACGGGACACCATATTGCCTTACTGTACGATGGCAAACATTATTATTCCACACTGCAGGTAAAGTTACTTCGGGAGTTTGGTGTCCCTAGCATCTTCCCTTCAATTCTCTGCCGTAAAGAACGGCTGTGGTAAGAAGTGGCGTCATCCCTTTTTTCTTCTTTGTTTTTGTAGCTCGCTGTCAAGTCGGACAAACTCTGCATCACTTCTAGAACAACGCCTCTTTACCATCATGTCAATCCACTTGGAGAGCATGCTCACCCAACCCTGTCATCCATCCATTGTTGAGTCTGTTTTCACATTTGAGAGCGGCATTGAGCAGCAAGCACTATTAGGCCGTGGTCATTAATTATTAATTAATTCTCCATGTACACTCCATTCCGCCGTAGCACCTACACCCATACCCATACAGTCGCAGACCAGAGGTAATAGGTAATTCGTCGATATTTAAAGGTAGTTCTGCAGCCAAACCGATTGCCTGTACCAACCGTACCTTATGGCTCAATATCATTCGCTATAGATAAACAAAGAAGAGATAAAAAAACAGCCGCTACATTCATCACCTGAAGCACGGTATTATCAGCAGAGAATCGTCCGACAGCACTGATCAGTACATACCTACTGTAGGCAGGTATGTCGCAGCAAATAATAACCGACCCGGAGAGCGCACTGTACAGGTACTTGGTGATCATCGCTCACGACTCGCCCGGCCTGCCATTGGACGAACCCGTCCCCGATGGCCCCTGTCGGTGTCCACCCTTCTTGACATCGGCTCTCCACTAGAAGAACTCCTAGCAACTGCCAGCCCAAAAAATTCGGGGGGCTTTTACGTCTGCTGTGCTTGCCTTTCCCTAAAAAACCACCTCTTATGTCACTTCTTCCCTCATGACCTCATCGCACCAATCTCTCTCAGCACCCTCTCATCCTAACAACCACCACTCAATTCCGCCCACCGCACTGCCCGCCCGATACCGATACGCACACACACGACACACGACACAGCAAGTATCCTCGCTCGCCCTGTTGCCCCCCGAGGCCTGCACGATTGAACACACACAACTCGTCGTTGTGCTGGCTAATTGCTGCTGGCGTCTCTGCCGCCCGCTGTCTGGTGCTGGAGTAGAGGTGGTTTGCCTTTTCTTCTGCAGACTGCCTCCCTAAACCGTGCGTCAGACCGTCGTTACATCATCTTCCCCCTTTCAATACATCCAACCATAAAACGAACTTCGTCATCGTCGTCACCATGGCACCAGCTGAACCCAAGCCCTCCGATGCCACATCATCGCCAGGTGAGTTCACCGCACTGTCCTCTTTTGTCTTTGTTGTCGCCAGCCTGCATGCGCCTGTTTCTGTGGTCGTGTTCATGTGTCATGTTGCTGTCCGTCGTATTGTGGCTCCTAACCTTGTTGCCCCTGCATTCATCTACGGCTCGCTTGACTGTTTCTGCTCCGATTGATCCATTGTCGCTCGTCACTGACATGTGTTGTCGCGCCATTCAGACACCAACGGCGACAAGAAGATACCCGAGGTCAAGGCCGAAAGCAACGCGAATAACGAACCTGGCAGACCATTGGCACCGCCACCCAAGCCTGGTGAGGGGGGTGATTATTTCTCTACGCAGTTGAGTCTCGAGCCGAATCCCTTTGAACAGTCATTCGGCACGGGAGGTGGTACGGTAGAGACGCCCGGCGGAACTAAGTTGCCCAGCCTGGCTGCTTTAACATCACCATCGTCGCTGCTGCCGGGAAACGGGAGCACGCCGTTCAACTGGGGAGGCGGGTCTCTTAGGACGGGACCGTTGAGCCCAGCAATGCTGTCCGGTCCGGCCACCGATTATTTCGGTGATACTTCTCACACGCTGCGCAGTGGATTTACGCCCAATGAGAGCTCACTCCGGACAGGATTGACGCCTGGTGGCAGTGGCTCCATGTTTCCAGTGCCAAGTCCTAACTCTCAGGCTATCTTCGTGCAGTTGGCTAACGGCGGGGGTGCGACGCCCAGTACGTTGGACTTTCACCGGACTGCCCTGAGCGCTGCAGCAGCCAAGGCCGGCCGTGACAAACCTCCCAACCCTCCTGCCGTCACGTCTCAACCACAGGAAACTAACGGCACGTCCGCTAAGGCCGAGACAAAACCTGCATCGGGGGTCTTCGATCCTCACGACAATGATGCTGCAAATGGTCTGTACATGCTAGCCCAAGGCGCTCAGGGAAGGAACGGTCCGCCACAGACACAGTATCCAGTTGGTGGTAACCAACCAGTGCATGCGCATCCTGCACCGGCACCTACGAACCAGACGAATACCTCACCTCAGATGAATGGCAATGGTGTGCATCAACAACAGCCGAGTGGCCGCAGTGCTAGTGAAGCCATGAGCAACGTTTCGGAGGAGAGCGAGCCGGCCAAGCCCAACACGAGAGCAAAGGGCAAGCGCGGCGCTGCTGCTAACGGGCGCCGGAAAGCAGAAGATGCACCCGCCAAAGCACCAGCCAACAAGAAGGCCAAAACAGCGCCATCTACTCATAGCCAGGATGAAATGACATCTGACGAAGAAGATGACGACTCTAAACTGGGCAACGATGGCCAAAAGACTAAGATGACAGACGAAGAGAAGCGCAAGAACTTCCTAGAGCGAAACAGGTATGTTGCTCTCCAAATTTGCGCTCACTAGCGTGTTTTTAGGGAATCTTGAATTAACGCACCTACAGAGTGGCGGCCTTGAAGTGCCGGCAACGTAAGAAGCAGTGGCTAGCCAATCTGCAAAACAAAGTGGAGATGTTTAGCTCTGAGAACGATGCTCTTACAGCTCAAATCTCTGCACTAAGAGAGGAAGTTGTGAACTTGAAGACGCTACTCCTTGCCCACAAAGATTGCCCAGTTACACAGCAACAGGGAATACACGGAGCCTATATGCAACAAGCCATGGAGTCGTACAATCCTCAAATTAATCCATATGGCATGGCAGCCCCTATCCCGAACCAGCCTGTCATGGCAGGACAGGGAGTACAGCGACGCTTCTCATAGGATAGTCGCGCCGCGTCTCGCAATGTCCCTGATGTTGCAGAGAAATAACCCTTTCATCGGAATCATGGTATACTTGGGGGAGGGGGGCACGTATAGGAAAAGGACCTCAAAATTTCTGGCGTGGATTGGGGCGAGGGGTTTGCTTATGGGGATGTCCCGGAGTAGTGACTGATGACGTTAAAAATCCTCTCGCGGCACAGGAGAATGACGACGGGGCTGAAACAGCTTCAGTTCGTCATTGTCTTGTCCTCATGTCTGTACCAACATCGAACTCATGAGAACGATGAGGCGTTTCGGCTGCACATGGCACCTTTTAGCCATTAATACGAGGAACAACTATACCCGAGGCCGCGGGATGGTTGAAAATGTTCTCGTTTCTGATTGTACGTAAGTGAAGGGCGGATATACACATAAAAGCGGCGTTAAGGGAAAGGAGGGGTTCTTGCACTTCGTTGCTTTTGCTCATCTAGGCGTTTCGGAGGGGATGGAAGAATCTCTGCCATGGGCCATCTTATTCTTCATGGGCGAAACTGGTCACTTGATTGGGCCATCTATACAGGAGCCAGCGGTACACACGCTGGCTGTCTGATTGTCAGTATACTTACTCAATATTGTTTGAAATACAACGTTGAACAAGCCTTTTTTTCAAAACAAACCCTCTTCGCTCTGTCTCGCTTCTTTTCTTCCATTTTTTGGGGAATGGATGATGCTACCGTGAATAGTTGCATACTTGTGATGGTTTTGTCAATTCGGGGATGCTTCCATCTTCCTCGGCAAGGTAGAGTGAGTGGATATAGGTAGTGTAATAGTACCTTAAGCCTTTTTAGCGTTGATTTGATAATCTGTACTACCGAGGAATGCGGTGTTTGGTGTGGAGGTTGAGATGAAGGTGCTAGCCCCACTACGGCGCGGGAAATGGCCGGCTGGTCTGTGCGCTCGACACGCATGTAAACATTGGGAAGGGAAGACCCGGCGACCTTCTCGCGCCTCACCACCAAGACCAAGCCAGCCCACGCCAGAATGACGAGCAATCAATCGATAACACACCGATAGTCCCGCCGTTCCCCAACCCAGCAGAACAACATCCGGCTTAATTGAATATCGATACTCGCCACCACTCTCTGTCTGTCCTGCGTTGCATCGAGCCGCCCTCTCTCCTCTCGATTACACGCCAATCACGACGTGCGCGAGATCCTCCCACCTCCAAACCGCTGCGCCGCCAACAACTTCGATGCCGACTCATATTCCGCGTCCATGACTACTCTTGTGCAGACACGCCAGCCGCTGCAGATTCTTAGCATGAGCAATCAGCCCAAACGGAGGAGGAGCGAGCGTATTGCCTGTAGGTCCTTCACGTCTGCCGGCGATAGAACGTGACCCAAGGTTGGCGACTAACTCGAGCTTCCTCCACATAGCGTACGATGAGCAGGATGGGGATTTTCAATTTACGCGCGCATCTAAACGTACGAAGACGGTGCAACCCGAACCTATACCGGAGGATGAGCTGGCGCCCGCACCCGCGCCAAAACCGGCGCCCAGGAGAGGACGCCCTCCCAAGAAGAAAGACGATCGCGAGGAGCCGCCAAAGCCAGCGTCAAAGCCAGCGCCAAAACCAGTGGCGACGAGAACATCGAAACGGAGGTCAAGTCAAATACCAGCGCATTCAGATGACACCCCGCCGCCGCAGAGAACTACAAGGCATAGGACGCGTTCTTCGATAGATAAAATCGATCCCGTGCCGACGAAAGCTATCAATAACGTAGCAAGGAGCCGTAAAATTGAGAAAGAGCGTGAAATCGAGACACCACCGACGCCACTGTTGACGCCAATGGACGTCGACAAGGTACGGGGGACGGAAGAAGCTTCGGAAGCTAAGAAGATCGCCCTACCGTTTAGCGATACTCCAATAATAAATCGTAATAAGGAGATGCGAAAAAAGACAGGAAACAGAAGGAGCAGTGTGGGCATGCGTGGCCGGAGAGCAAGCTCTTTGATCAATAGCGGCCACAGTGCGATACCACACCGGGAGGTGGACGCATCTGAGTTTTATAAACATATCGAAGCTGAGGGACTGACCGAGCCTCGTCGGATGAAACAACTTTTGACGTGGTGTGGGGAGAGATCATTGGCAGAAAAGCCGCCGCTCGGCTCATTGAATTCTAATGCGATTCTGGGAGGTACGAATACTCTCTAGGACTCGGCACTCTACTAGGAAGTTGAAGCGACTAACATGTCATCTGTAGCCCGAGCGATTCAAGATCAGCTGCTGAAAGATTTCTCATCACGGTCAGAGTTCTCAGATTGGTTCGCCCGCGAAGAAGTCCCCGAGGCACCTAGACCGCCTGCGATTGTGAAGCCAAATCCGCGGAACATCGAACATGATGAGCAGATTGTTGCATTAGAGGAGAGGATAAAACGGTGCGAAAAATTACGCCCGCGATGGGACCTGTTTTGCTGACCTCTTCATTAGGTTAAAAGCCGAAAAGAAAAAATGGCAATCCCTTAAACAGCAAGCGCCTGAAATGCCATTACTCTTCGATCCTTCCGGGCCTGATGCAGGCGAGAGTCTTCCGGATACTTCATTACTTGACCCAGATGAGGCGCAGATGCTCGCTTCACTTGCGAGCTCCTCAGCCACCGCAATTAAGCCGTTAATACCGATGACACAAAGTCGATTACGAGACATACAAAAATCCCTCGAATTCAAGATCGATCGCCTGGCAGACAGCGTACACAAGGTCGAACAGCGCATGGTGACGGCTAGCCGACAAGCGGATAAGGTGCTCGGCCTCACCGCCACCAGACTAAAAGAGCGCGAAGAACGGGAAAAGACTCGCGCGGGCACAAAGGACATGCCTATTATGGAAGTCCTTCGGGGTCTAAGCAAGATATTACCCGACGGCGGCGGCGGATGAGACAGGATAGGAAGAAATTGAATACAAAACTGTATATATGCAGCATTCATCTTTGTCGCGGCGTACGAGGGGAACAGCATTGGGGGGAATTCCGGAAGATACCACATTTTTGCTCGATTCAAATCAATACCTAAGGAAAGGTGTAGGCTCATGGCGGGGACGAAGGGTTTTTGCGAGAAATGGAGCGAGAGGAATTCAGTTTATCGACCCACCGTTCATGTTCTTTGCGGTGTTGGGGCATCATGGCAAATGAGATCACGACTTGGGATACGAAGTAGATAGCCTAGGCGACATCGGCCTCGTCCATTTAACACCTAAGGGACGAGTAGGGCGTACTTGGGGTGGCAATAGTACCGCAGCACTTTGTGTGCTTTGTTTTTGTCGTTTCTCTCTCAAGATTCTAACCGCCGTTTTGTGGGAATTCATCACAGAGCTTCGTGGCTCCTTCGTTGCTCTTCTCGACTAATTGTATCCATACGTACGTACGTGTCCCAGCGGCGGCTGAATCGACATGATTCTGTTCACCTGTCGGGTGTGTATGCTATCTCTGTCGCGCGCAGCACCAACTCAGAGTAGGTAGGTAGGAGAGAAATGATGCAAGCTAGCTAGCTATAACCTGCTGGTGTATGGATTTAACTTAACTGCAATACATCGGAGTTGAGAAAAGAGACAGACAACAAGAGGGGAAGGGTCCTAGAACTAACTTTGTTTATCATGGCTAAAGCGGGAAAGGAGAAAAAGGTTTGAATTACTGAGTTGGTATTGTTAGGTATTGCGGAGTCTGGGTTGGTGCTGAATATTTACCTTTCCTCCGCACCTAAATGGGGTCTCTACCTAAGCCAAACACCTGTTACTAAGCTCCTCAGATGAACCTCCTCTGGCTGGGGAGGGGCAATATCGTTGATATGTGACTCTTTCAGATGCTCGAGTGCATCCTGAATACGACCGTGCTTCTTACCACTACTACAGGGTTCGCAGCGGAAAAAAAAAAGCACGACGAATGGGGCTCGGCGCACATCCATCCTCTAACCTTCTGAACATGGAAAGACCTCCAGTGCTGCCGCAGTTCGTCTTCCAATATAAAGCCGTCTTGCTCCTCATCGTTACAGTTGCGGCAGAGGAGAACGGTGTGCCTCCTCTGCTTGTAATGATCTTGCAGCCATTGACGATCACTGAAGATCATCTGACATCTATGGACTGGGCAGCGCGTAATGCTGTCAGCATGATGCCATTTCCAGTAATGTTCAATCCAATCTGCCTCTAGTTCTTCTTTTTCAAGTCTGTGCCGGCAATTTTTCGATATACCACATGCGCGAAATCCCATCGAGCTTATCTCTACGTGCATGCTATCGCCTTGGTTGGGGCTGAATCTAGCTGTATCAAGCAAGCCGTCCTCGATAGATACCCATTGTAAGGGTAACGTGGGCGTGGGAGATCTCTACTAATTTATTTCAGAAGCCTCCGGCGCCCTCTGATCGCTCTTGTGTATTTCTGTTCTGGTAGCTTTATTGGTATCCCTGGCTCTTTGTTTCGACTCATCAGGCACCATCTTTCGTTTTTGTAGATATTTGTTCTTCTCCAATCAATCTCGGGAGAGAGCGTATTGGCCTGCGGGCGGGCCTATATTCGTGTTACCTCTGGAGGTGAGACTTGAGGGCCCGGCTTCAAGTAAAAGGGGGATATTTGCACTCAGGGACGGGACACATAATTAGTCGAGGATGGACCATTTCATGTTGACGGCGCAATCCGTCCGAGATAAAGCCGAGAGTAGCCCGTGGGCAGAAGCTAAGACGACATGTGAACGCCGAATTCTTGAACTGGCTTTTTGAACATATCAAGATCGGCTGAGGATACTCCAGGGTAGCTGTCCTGCTCTAGGAGGAGCCGAACAATATCCTGATAGGCCAATAATGTCAAAGAAATCCCGTCTTCTCCCAATGAGTATCCTGAGTTGTGCAGTGCTGCTATAAACCCATCGCTTGTCCCCAAAACGTGGTAAATCGGTGCGTAACTACTTTTTACCTCTTGGAGTATGTTGCTTTCAAGACGTTTCAGGGACCTACATCTTAGCGATTCCTCGACATGCTTAAGAAGGAGAGGTTGGTCCTTGAGTGAAATCAGTCTCTCATCCATAATAGAGCTCTCATTTCGGCTACTCTGCGAGACCGGAGCACGCAAAAATTCCTCAAGCTTCTGGGCGAGGTCGTATGCAAACCGCTTGAGGGAATAGTTTCCTTCTTCGAACCCGTCACCAGAGGCGTATTATAAGAGATATTCTGTCCAGAATTCAGTGGCGTAAACATGTAGGCCATGGAAGCCTTTTACTACACGAATATATCGTGTCGAGCCTTGCTGTTTTTCGCAGAAACTCCATACCAGACAATAGACATGCAATTGTTGAAATGCAATGTTCCGCAATTGCTTCCTTCTTGGTGAGGATTAAGTTACTTGTAGCTGACTGCAGAAATCTGGAGACCAAGTCAGAGAGCAGATGGGGTAAAAGAACGGCTAGCAAAACAAAAATAGACAATGCAAAGACGACAAGCCAAATAAGGTAAAAGATAAATGCAGGAAATAGGGGCAAACCTTACTCTTTGACCGAAATATGTATAAAATTCAGTGCCGCATCTGGCCGCTCCTCCACTAAAGGGCCACAAATGTCAAGCACATAACTCGGAACCAGGTTTTTGGCTCTCCTATCACCTTGACTAAAAGTCAAGGCTCATAGGAACTCCATTCGCTTCAACGGTCATTTAGAGAAAGCTATCCAGTCAAAGATGCATTTCAGACGATCGACTGATCGTGGATCCAGGCGAACCATAACTTGGGTCAGTATCTTCTTGTAGCTTGATGGAAGTCAGAAATAACGTGGGGTTGGGGGGCATGGAGAGGCGAGGACACACAACTCAGACAGCTCCTCGGGCAATTCATCAATAGAAGACCTCATTTCTGCTCCCGTGAAGAAGATATTGCTCGATAGATAGTCTAAAACGAGGCGAGCATGAAGAAACATACCTGTTGAGGGTTGGTTAAATTACCGACTAAATGTCTGAATAATGTATGAAATAAAAAATAGTATACCGTTGGACTTATTAGTGATGACTTGTCCAAGCTCTTCGATTCCCTTGGGCCCTAAGTCAAGCTGGTGGGGCTTTGTGTGTAAAGATTGCAAGCGTTGGGATGCGTATTGCTTAATGGCGAGCTTGAGGTTGTATCTCTCGTCGGAGAGGGGAACTGGTATCCCTCTCCCGAAGGCGGTTCGCGATGAAAGGCGAAGTGCGGCTAGAAAGCAGCACTACTTATTATACGAAAACTTAGGGTGTCAAGGCAGAATTATAACTGAATGAAGAGCGCTATTAGGCAATTCTGGCATGGAAAGGCTAAAGGTAGAGGCTGGCTGGGTTATTTAAATCGCCCAAGATCAAGCGCAAAGCAGCGAAGTTCGCAAGGACGAGGGCTGCACACCAGTGCCACGATACCATATCTGTGGAAAGGATCAAGTATATACCAACCCGTGATAGAGAGCTTAGAAGGTTACTTCACATCATTTTCGATAGAGGTGAATCATGCTAGCAACCTTAGCCTATCCCTCCTCCAACCAGGTTGTTGTCCCTATTGAAAAAAGCAGCAGGGCTTACTTACAGCCGGCTCAAAATCAACTTGGTATGTCCCCTACTTGTACTATATATTTTCGTATCGTGGTTTCCAGCATCGTCTTTTCAACTTGGAGATTAACTCTCGATTTGAATAAAAGTCGGGTTGGATCATACCGGGATCGCCAGCATCCGACTCGATGGCAAAGTACCACGGAAGGATCGTCAGTCGGTCGTCAACACATCCAGGTCCGATCCGAGCGTCCGGGGGATGCTACTCACACTGTCGTGTGGTGCGGTTGGGTGAGAGCCCTCTGCGTAGACAAATGTTAGGATCCTCCTATGTCGCCAACAGCTGACCAAATATAGCCTTGACCTGACCGTGGCATCTCGAGCATATGCTATGGAACCCCATTGGTAATTCCCCACACGATTCTCTATCTACTTGGTTTCCTACTTGCTGATTCGACTAGGAATCCGACGTTGGAGGAGCAAATCGCTCGCACGGGTCCATAGACTCGGTCAGACCCGCGAGGTAGAAACCATACGATTCTATGTTCGCGATTCATTCGACGAGGCGAGATGCCCAGCTCTCCACTCACTCACTGTCAAGCTTGGTTCTGATCGTCAGAACAGCAAGTGGTGATTGTACAAGAGACCAAGAAGCAGTTAGCAGGCGTCCCGTTATCCCCTCACGGCAATGAGTATAGCGAGAACAACCTGAGAACACTTGAGGTAATGCAACGAATGATTTCAGTCGAAGGGGCAAAGAGAGGCGCTAACTAAAACCTGGTAAGAAACTACGATCTTTACTTTGAGTTTCCATGGGAATTCCAACGCCGCAGACCTTTTGGATACAATAGGAATTGTTACAACTCAAAGTGACAGATACTCTACAGTTGTGAGACGACATCTCTCCTCTCCCGACGACACGTAAAGAGGTGGGAGGGATTATGAAGGAGCTAGAGCACATCGTCTGGATTGCCGATCATTGCGAGCTAATAGGACCATCAAGGAACAACACATAAGCGTGTTATGCATCACCATCCTAGCGCCATGCTTATCTTGTTTTAGCAAAACGACACGTCCTCCTCCTCCCGAAAGTTAGAGAGAAGGTTAGTACGCATAACAGGACGCACACAACGTACATCGATCGTATACTGCAGGGCCGTTTGCCTGATCGTCTGAGCGAGAGCTGAATTTAAAAAGCCCATTACGAGATACCGGCGTATAATGTCCCATAGCCCGCGCGGAGGCGTGGTAAGAATCGGGATCATGGAATGTAGTAGGGCAGGTCTGGCCGAAGGGATATGATAAGACTGGCAATGCGATTGATAGTTGAGCTCTTTAGATTTTAGTGCTTTGCCAATACGACTCCTACGTTTGAAAGAACCTTTTTGATGAACCCTCTGTCGAGGACCCAAATCTAACGTGTCCGAGATCTATTCATGCCCAGGTAGTACTCATCCCTTTACTCCCGTACCCATACTTATTCCATCACAGCTAGGTGTCGGCCATCACGGACGCTAAGTTCTTTTGTATACACAAATAATGTATGCGGGGGATGGTACAGTAGGTCCATACAAGTAAGTATCTATGGTGGTGTATGGTGTGTCGGCATTTAGATGGATCCTCGAGATTGGTTTCATTCCAGTGTACCCTTGTTAGAAGGTGCAAGTACATAGCTTTCCCCTTCTTTCATCCCGGTTCGAGGCTTGTACCAGTCAGTTCGTGGTCCACTTCCGTGCTGGTCCGAATATTGTTCCAGTCTGGCGGCCAAGCCCGTACAGGTCTGAGTCCAAACTACCTACCGAGTCGGAAGTCGCACCAGTACGCTCATCCTGTTCCTATTCACTAAGATCGGCCTGCTCATAGCTTAGGCCGTTTCTTTGGACTGTATTCACATTCACAGTGCGTATAAAAGTGGTAGCTTGTTGAATTATAATATATATAACTATATAGTTATATGTATATTTAAGACCGCAAGGCCGGCATAAATGCCATCCCGCCCTTATCGCCGGACCGCGTGCGCACGTGTTCCCTCACCAGCTTCAGCACGGCGCTGTCCTGCCAGCGCGCCGGGACGGGCCGGTACGCGGGCTTGAAGGTGCCGACGGTCTGGGCCCATTCGCCTGCGTAAGGGGATGCGGGCGGAGGCGGAGCGTCCGAGTCGGCTTTTGTGTCGATGTGTTCACCTGCTAGCGGGAGTCCGCCCGTGCTTGTTGTCGAGGACTCGGCAGTGCTACTGATGGATTCCGCTGTTTCTGCTGCGCTTCCGTACGCCGCTGAGCTTGTATCTGTTGTTGTTGTGGAGGAGGAGGAGGAGGAGGAGGAGGCGGCGATAGCGGCGCTTTTATCTGTGCTTGATGATGATGGGGATGATGATGTGGTAGAGGGCTCCTCCTGCGTCGCCCAGTAGTAGATGTCCCAGTCGTTCTCGTCGAGGAAGAGGTCGTATTCCGTCATCTGCTCGTGTGTCATGGTGGGGAGATACTCGTCTGCGAAGGTGGAGAGGAGGAGGTCAGTCTCGAGGATGCCGCGCTTGCGGGATTGGTCTGTCATCCAACGATTAGTTATACGGCCGGTCATCGTGTCATCAAGCAGGGTTCGTAATAGCAAGTTGGTAGTAGATGGCCATTCGCCTCCGCCGAGGAGATGGCAACGAGCGGAGAGAGAATAATGACGTACAGACAAGTCGCGCACGCATTGTCTTCTCGTCCTCGCCCACGCGGCGCAAGGGCTCGATTGTAAAGGTAACGCCCTCGAGCTCGCCGACGGCCATCTCGCCTGGCCGCTGCTTGTGAGGCTCCATGGGCGGCGCGTTGCCTACTGTCGCCATTCCACGGGCCATGCTTACGCCTAGAACCCGTGGGGCACGGGCCTTGGAGGCGGCCGAGCGGACGAGCGCATGGCGCGCGGGACGGAAGATGGTGCGCGGTAGGGATGCCATAGCTGTCGGGTTTGGCTGTGGTACTGGTGTCGTCGTGTGAAGACGCTTCGTTCCTGTAATTGCTAATCACCAAGTGTGAAGTGGGACTATAGCGGTCGGTTTAGGGGAAAGAACAGGTGAGAGAACGTGAAAAGGTACGAGTGCCAAAGGTAGTGCAATCGGCTGGCTTTTCAGCAGCTCGATTGTTGACGTAATGAACAAAGAAAAGAATGGGACCGAAGCGTTGGACGATCCGAAAACCCCAAATTTTGACCGTCATTGCCGAGGCGTTCCGGACGCCGAAGCCATGCGATCGGCGCCTGGTGGGATCAAAGAACCTGGTCGACTCCGTTTTGCTCCGAGTCATTGAGGACACTAGTCTATATCTTGCATCATTTTCGACTGTTTTGCAAAGCGGCAGCTCTACCAGATTCAGCCATGTCCGGCTATCTCATATGATAATTCGCAAATTTACTATTGTCGCTTTGGGAACTTGGGATCCAAACGACTGTGCCGTTGCACTATCACCACCTCCACCGCATGTCGCATAGATGTGAAGAAATACCCAAGTGATTCATTCATGCCCATTTTCATCTCCTGAACACCCTATTGTATCGCCCCAGACGATCGTACAGACTATGTTTACAAGCATGATGCTTCCCGCTCTCACGCATTGATGCAGTTTCTGCCTCCCTCTGGTCGCGACCTTTGCTCGTTCAGCGTCTAGTTTATCGTTCCCAAGCATGTGACGTTTCTGTATAGCCCCCGATCCGGGTCCCAAAAGGTCCGGCCGATATAGTTTGCCCCCTGGATCGCCCCTACAGGCGAAAAGTCGAGTAGTGCGTGTCTAGTTAAATCAAGTGCTTCGATCGGAAGTAGGCTCGTAGGTACATGATCTGCCAGCCCCAGAGCGCGATGAGGAGTGTGGTGGTGCCGATGCCAAACCACTTGACGCGGGTGTTGGTGCTCTCGTTGGTGTCCCGCAGCTTCTGCTCCCGGGCGCGCAGGTAGTCCATCTCGGTCACGATCTCCTGGATCATCTCCTCGTAGCGGCGCAGGTCGGCCTCGACAGGGCGCAGCTTCTCCGTGGCCTGGATGGCCGACCAGTCCTTGGCGTCGGCGCCGATGTCGATGTCCAGCTCAACATGGCGGATGGGGTTGTTCACTCGTCCTGGTTTCAAGTCTTTCAGGGCTGCGTGTCTCGCGTCGGCTCGGCACCGAAGAGCGCGTGGATCGGCGAAGACTTACCTCCCTGCAATGTGTTCTCGAAGCACACGTCAAAGGCGGCATCGGCGTGCGACGTGAAGACGGTGCGTTGCTCGCCAGCGACGTCTCTGGGGCGGCCGTATTCGTTGCCGACCGTGTCTCTGATCTGCAAGATGGCCGGTGTTAGATCGGCAGCTCCCCAAGCGCCCACGTCGGGCCGTGTCCGTCTACGTACGTGTATGTTGACCACCTGGCCATCACCCTTCGACCCACTGACGATGGCGGTGACTACGACGAGAGTGTCCTTTGCGACGAAATTCCGTATGCATCGCTCCTTTTTCCCATCGCGTTGTGGCACGGCTGCGAGGTCGAACTTCAGGGCATTGATGGATGCGACAAACAGCACGAGGCTGCAGATGTATTGCAGCAGTGCTCGCGGCAAAGCCATTCTGGGTACGCAGTCGCTGAGGACGAGATATCTGGGACGGTCTGGAAAGCTTGGAAATAGAGGAATTGGCACGAGACTTGTAGTCGACCATGCCTTCATGACCTATCGATTGGCAGCACTATACGTGTTCAAGTGTCTGGCCAATTGTGTAGTGCTAATCAAGTGGGGCTACTTCCCCTGCCTGCCCGTCGTAGAGGTACCTAGTATAGGCATTACCTACTATTAGGTTGGCTGGATGATGGACCCGTAGTGTAGGTACACTTAGGTAGGTACCTGCAATACCTAGCAAGCCGCTAACTGCTGACTGCGCTACCTAGCCGATCAACTGCCTACCAATCACGTGCTTACTCTCTTCCTGGGGCTTTCCACTTGCAGCAGAGTACCTCGCGCGCATCTCTGAATTCAGCCGCCATCGTTTTTTCCCCTTTGCAAGAACATCTCTTCCATCATCCCATCTTCTCGCGTTTTACTGGCTTGCAACTCACCTCTCTTCAAGACTAAGGGCTGAGCCGAAATGCCGAAATGTAAGAGCTTGACTGCTGTTCTTGAGACCAATGTCTTTCCTGCTTCCATTTCCCCTGCCCTGCCAACATCGTGGGTTGAGTCTCGGGAGTCAGAGCTAACATGGCATTCCCCCGACAGTCTTCTGCGACTACTGCGATGTGTACCTGACGCACGACTCGATGAGCGTGCGCAAGGCGCACAACAGCGGCCGAAACCACCTGCGCAACGTCGTCGACTACTACCAGCAAATCGGACACGAGAAGGCCCAGTCTGTTATTGACAGCATCACGTCGTCCTACGCCGCCGAAGGCCAGGCCCACGCGAACCCCATGCTTCCGCAGAACCAGCCCGGCGCCCACGGTGCTGGCGGCCCTCCAGGCGCATTCCCTCCGTCTTTCAGCTTCCCCGGCGGCATGCCTCCTCCGCCGTTCCCCGGAATGCCCGGCGCGCCTCCGATGCTGCCCCCCGGCGGTGCTTTCCCCTCTGGGATGCCTCGTAAGTCTGCCGTTCCCTGTTTGTTCTGTGTTTTGGCGCGTGTGTTCTAACGCTTCTGTAACCGCAGCACCGCCAGGCCATGCCGGTGCCGGTCGCGGCGGCCTCCCCCCATTCCCACCCGGCCCTGGTGGTATGCCTATCCCGCCACCTGCTGGCTTGCCGTTCCCTCCACCCGGCGGTCTCCCATTCCCTCCGTTCCCTGGCATGCCGCCACCGGGCGCACAAGGATTTCCCGGTGGGCCTTCGCCACCCGGTGCTCCTGGTTTCCCTCCCCCGGCTGGCGGCCCCCCGGGTCAGCAGGGTCATCCTGGACGTTAGGATCGTACTTGGAGTAATACAGGGACAACCCACCAACGAACTGGATCGGGCAACTATCCTGTTTTTACCCCCCCATGGTCCAATGCCGCCTCATAGACAGTTTACAATGCACATGTCAGTACAGGCGCGTCATCAGAAACATGGATGAAGCCCTGATTAGCACCAGGACCGGGGTTCACAGCACCAATATAGACCTGAACTATAGCGTTCGCGTGATTTCCCAGGGATATGATGTGAAGGGGAAGGATTCAGCGCCTGTCCCTCAATGTGCGAACAAGGATAATGATGAACGACCTCTACAGAGCTCCTAGATGAGCAGAAGCAAGGTAGTGGCTACTATGGCACATGAACATCGGAACGTGACGTCCGGTGTATGGACCACTTCGAGACTAGGAGCGATGAGCCTGTGCACAGGTAAAGAAGGATAGTAGGAACCGACTACCTAGTTCGGTAACGAATGTGGGTATACCCGAGGGCAACGCCTGAGAGGCGGGAATGCATTTTTATCTGTAAATTATGGGTTGAAAAGCACGGCGTTCGGGCAAGATACCGGCTTCACAGGAGGCGTTTTCTTTCTATATTCCGCGTCCGTGTCAAATCACGACGTGATCAGAGAGGTCGGATATAATACCACCGTTGTAGATCATGATTCTGAGCACAGCATTGGCAAACCAAAAAAAAAAACCTGGACGCAAATGCCCTTCCTAACGAAGCATAGAAATTTACAATGTGAACAATGAGTCATACGTCATAGGTGCAGTATTCGGGTGGGAAAGTAGAACTTATTTCCTAAATTTCTTCTATTGGTTCACATTGGATGTATGGGAGCCAAGCCGATCCAAGTCGGACAAGGCAAGACTAAATAGACGAGACGCGAAGCCCTGCTCGCAGAACTCATTCATTTCGTATCTCTTTTTGGGGGCATTGCTCTAGCGATTGGACCAGCTTCTTCTCCTTCTCCTTCCTAGCCATCCGACTCTGTCGTTCATCGCATGCATTGTCGAAACGTCGTCAATTCCATGATCATAGATAACGAAGGGGGGTAGAATAGCAAGAAAAAGAGAAAGGAAGAAGAAGAAAAAAGGAACGCCCGAGACACGTGATTTCCAAAGTGAGAAGAAAACGCAAAAGTATCAAACCCAGATAGAAAGCAATAGAGATGTCCACTGTAATATCCTAGGCTGTTTAAATTTCCGTTTGCGACGAGAGAAGATAAAAAATAAAGAGGAAATCTTTCCTTCCTAACCCCGAGCCATGCGTATCTTTGTTAATTTTCTTCCCCCCTCGTTCATTCCCAACTGCCGGGGGAGTAAATGCAAGAAATCAAACTAAGCCCCGCCTCCTCGAGATCAGACGCGGTAGATAATCCTCATACGAGTCGTAAAAAAATAGTATCATAATGTGCAGGGCGATTTAGGGTGTGGTGTGTATTCTAGCTATTCTCGTGGCTCGTGTGCGTCGTCAAAGGGGCAAGGTGGAAACAAGGTGCAAGTTTTACTATCCATGGTGAAAATTCGGTGTATGGGGGTAACAGTGTTATCGTGCTTTAGCCATTTATACAAGCACGAGGGGGGATGGGGGATGAGGCCTAGATGTTCGGATCGTACATCCGCGAATGCCCATTGCTAGGCGCATGGGTTTGTGAGCTACTTTGGTACGACGGACCGCTGTAGCTCTTCCGTTTGATGACCTCCCCTACGCCGTCTCTGACCTCACGGGGTCCGCTGATCTTTTGTCGGAGCGCTTCTGTCCGCTTCTGGCGTCGATGTTCACTTAAACGGCGTTGTAGGTTCTGGGGTCTGTATTGTTCCAACTTCTCTTGCCAGCCGGGGAAAAGACGTCGGCCACGGTCATCCACTCGTTTCTCTACTCCCCAAAGGCGTCGATTGAAATCTTCAGGCGCAGTGGACGGTCGCTCATCGCCTCCTTCTCGCACATACAACCCGCTCCAGCGAACACCGCCGAGGCTGTTGCGATGTGGCATGACACGCAAATTACCGCTAGGCGTGCGCTTGATCGTGCGGCGCTCTGGACTGCGACGGTCGGTCGTAATGTCATGATCGTCATCATCGATAGGTAGAATTGCAAATGTGCGTCTCACCCGCTCACTTAGGCTTCGTCTTCGTAGGGGGGTTGGATGGTGGTCGAATGGCGAATAGCGATCATCCTGGTGGGCTTCTTCCGGCACATCATACACGAAGTCGTCCGGGTCAATGTCGTCATCGTCAGCAGGACGCCAGAATGGATGTAGCTTGGATACGTCAGGTGGCGGGTTATCAGCCGTGGGATATTCACGCAAGATCGTTTTCTTATTCCTCTCTAGATCCGGATTCTCTGCTGTGTCTCTGCGGCTTGATTTTGACAGAGATAGAGTTCGCGAGAGGAAGCCGGGTCTGCGGGGAATGGCATTGTCTGAGGGTTTGCGTAGACTGAATGCCCGACGAACTAGAGATGGGCGTTTCTGAGTTTCTTCAAAGTAGTTTCCCAGCATCTTCTCTTGTTCTGCCCCAGGTGTCAGGCCGGATGGCGTAGCTGGTATGAATTTAATTGCTGGTGGTTCTGGAGGAGCACGTGGATTTCTGAGAGGAGAATCGACATCATTCATCGTGAACTGGGGCTGGGGAGGTGTCACAGGGCCACCACTAGGTCCGCTAGTCGTGATTTCTGGATTACTTGAGATTCCACCCGCTGACGGTTCTCTCCCAGAAGAACTTTCCGGTTGCTTCTCGTTTGCACTGTTCATAGATCTCGACATATGGTGAACCATCAGCACAGATTTATTTTGGTGGGGATAGATGTTCACCGCCATTGCCTCCGCAATATCAGCTGCCGAGTGTGTCCCGTTTGTTTCGACGGAGGCCTGGGAGAAGGGTGTGTTGTACGCTGTGAGCCGTTTGCCGAAGAATGGGTCACCGTTGTGGTCAACCAGCGACTTTTGATTAGGGGTCTCGTTCTTGTGCGACTCGACGGAGGGAGCCGGGCACAGCTGTTTCTGATCTGATCGACTGCTCGTATTCTGGATGGGAGGCGCACGTTCCACCATAACTTGCGGTAGCTGAATCCTTTCCTGCTCAATCAGGGCGTTGTGCGCCTTCAAGCTCTCAGCAGTCAGAGACCCTGCTCGTGACCCAGCGCGCGAGGTGTTTCGGCTGGTGGGAGCAGATAGGGAAGATGTCCTCCTCGGCACGATAGGGGGGTAATCCATGGTCAGCTGATCAGTTGGAAATGATCCATAGGTTACTGACATAGACCTACCCCTCCGTCTGGAGTTATCCGAAGTTGTGGATAGCTCCTTTGCCCCAGCCAAATTCGACCGTGGCACACTGCTGCTTCTCTTCGAATGGTGGCTGTTTGTTGGTCTTAGCGAAGGCGGTCTGGATTTGGACTTGAGAGAGTCCTTCCGATCGGGAATGACAACAACAGGAATGCCACCATTTTTCCACACTTCACGCCGGGCCTTTCTACTAGCAATAGAATTCATCGTGCCCGTAGATGCCATGCTATCAGTCCGAGGGGCGGCGGGTTTGCCTGGGGCTCTGGGTCGTCTAGTTTTTTCGACCTGGCGAACAGAAGTTGAAGTAGAGCTTGGGGGAGAGAATTCTGAACCAGAATCTCTTAGGGCTGTCTGCTTCCTAACATGTCGCAATGTCTTCTGTTTTTGTGGGGGTACATCGACCAAGATGGCCTCGACGACCGTCGAGACGGTAGACTTGGATGACATTCCAGAAGAACGTCTGAGATCGGTACTTAACGAGGATTCCGAGGTTGATGCTGTCCAACGTGCCTTGCTTTTGCTTGAAAATTCCGGAGGGAAATGTTGCAGCGAGGGTGCAGTTTGTACGCGCTCGTGCAGGGGCATAGATCGTAAAGCCTTTGTTGCATTAGTTGGCGTGACTGCTACGTCGTCGACCACTTCTGCCCGCCGTTTTCCCTCTGGGTACCCCCGGCGCTTTCGCACCATCACATTCCTACTAAGATTGTCATCCCATTCTTGTTCAACCTCACAATTTGACACCCATTCTCCGTCAAACGCGAAAAACTCTTGCCTCGTCCTTGGGGTCAGATTATCATCCACATCGAGCCTCAACCCTAACCCAGCATCCTGTGGTTTTCCCGAGTTTGAATGAACCTGTCGCCCCTCTACGTTTTGTGACGTCCTAGCAGAAGATATGTATGGCTTCGGGGTGGTTTTCTCCTCGCCAGATGGACTGGGACTTTCCCTCGCCGTTTTAAACGACTCAGTACGTGAGTCAACTGTTGCCTTTGAAGGTAAACGATCTGAAAGAATCGGGCGAAAAGCCTTGGGGCGACGCCCAACCTGGGGAGGTGTCACGTCGGGCGTGGGCGGGCTCCTCTGGAGGGTTGGTGTGCCGGGAATGGGCGTCACAGAACCCGCTGCAACCTGACTCGGCGCTGAACTCTCGGCAGGCGGAGGACTTGAAGTCAGGATTGGCTGACTACCCGAAGAAGTTCTCGAGTGGGCAGGCGGCGTGGGCGGTAGATCTGGGCCAATAACTCGAGTATCTGGGAAATCTTGGGTAATTCTCAGCGGAGTGATGGGCTCTTTCTTCAGATTCAAGGTTGCTATATCATCATTTGAGAGGTCACGAGAAGCGCGCAGGCTTTCACTCGACACGATGGGCGCGGTTTTGTCGGCTCTAGGCCGAGGAAGGGCCTTGTGTTTCTTGAATGATCGTTGGCTCGGCTTGGCAAGAGGCTGGTGCTCGTACGGAGGGTCGAAGTAGAGAGACGTCGTCGTCGCAGGTGGTGCAACGGTCTCAGAGGCTGCCAACATATCTGAGGTACGTAACCGTCTTCCCGCGTTATGATGAATAACCAGTCTACACCAAGTCACGGGAGTCCATACTCGGGGCTATGGATATAATCCTAGTGGGGATGCAGAAATGACGTTCGGCAGAAAGCGATGCACGACCACACGGCAGGCGTGCAAGGGGGGTTATGGCTCGGTTGCCTCCCTAAAGCCGAAGCCACGCTACTCAGCAAAATGCAAAATGCAAAATGGCCGACTGGTGCACGAAAAGGTAAAGGTGGCAGGCAGGCAGGCGACAGCGGACCGGGGCCGATCCTAAACTGACACGAAAACCACGTCGTAGATAGACGAGCTACTCAGAAACTCGCAACGCATGGCGCAGAGCGCATTGTCCCGACCAGTGCTGTGGACTGAGCAGTTCTTTTCGTCGGGCGTCGGACTCGGGAGGGTGTACGGCGGTACAGGGTTGTTCGGATAATGCGACTTGAGTGTCGTCGAATCGTCGTGTCAAGGTGAGTTGTCGCAAAACGGGGAGGCCAAGCAGGACGAAGCGCTGGAGAAAGCGATATGGAAACACGTAGACCTTTAGCCACGCAGCTAAGCAAGGTGAGATGTGCCTGAAAAAAAAAATGTGGCCGAGTTAGGTGTGTCGAGATGACGGGAGTGTGGCTTCTTTTCCCAGGCTCTCTCCGTGTCAGCTCGACGACGGAGGATATTGTGCAAGGAGGCAGGCAGGTACTCAGAGTGGGCGAGCGGGCGGGCTAGTTGACCTGGGCTGGATGGGGCTCCAAGTCTGTCGTGTGGACTCGACTGCATTCAAGTGTCGCTAGGTACAGGTACCTAGGTCGCTGTGGGAAGGTGGGTTGCCTACATGGTACTCCCTACCTGACCTAACCTGAGGGATTGGTGGCTGGGGGCTGGGAGAAGGAGCGGGCAACGTCAGAACCATGATAATCGTTGCTCGACTCTCCCGCCCCGGGTCAAAGTGGACCCCACCGCGCTATTAATGGATCCTCTTTTGGATTAGGTGCATGTGGTGGTACTGCTAGGTAGTGTAGGTGGTATTGTAAATTGTCGAATACACACTATCTACATGCAAGTACTGTACACTGCCTAAGTAATGCTCTGTAATCTTCGGTACTTTTCAGCAGGAACATCGCCCCCAACCAATCACTAACCACCACACTCCACTACAGCGCTGTCATATCAGACACCTAGACCATCTGACTACCTGGTACCGACTTCTTTCCTTATGTACTCATCGCCGTTCATCGGCTTGTTGTTTTTCTCGGTGTGCATTGACTATTATTGTTGATTTAAGATTTCTTTTATGTGCTCTCTCTTGTGTCTAAAACGGCATCTTGTCTTGGTCCATCGTCAATCCCAAAGTTTCGCGTTCCTCTCGCTTCGTGTCTCGCCGTTTTGACATGCCATGACCTACAATGAAGCTCCAAGACGACGACGACCCGACGGGAGTATCTACAGTGTTTTTCCCAAGCTCACAGCATATCACAACCAGTCAGCCGCGGGAACAACCTTATTTAGGATATTTAGGTGTCAGCATTTTCGCTTACCAGTAAGGTTTGCGCTCAAATCACCTGCAAGGTTAAAATATATGGCATTAATGCGGAAGCAAGCGTATTGCTAGGGAAGACCAATCATAATGGATAGCCGCGAATGGGAAGCTCGAGTGGTCTCAATCCGGCGCATGTCATGGGGACGCAGACCACTCTACTCACATGGCATCTTTTCTCTCTCGCTTGCACGCTCGCACACACCGGCGGGCGCACCGCTCCATTCGCGTGTTGATCCATACACTGGACCGCTTGGCCGTGTTTTCTTCTTCCAACTGTGACTATGAGGAGGCCCATGCTGCGTCAATGTAGGTCGGGATTTGCTCGGTTCTTGAGCGAGAGACGGCAACGCTACACGGCAGACACGGACAATTCCGTCTGCATCCGTAAGGAAGAGACCGAGAAAGCACCTGGCCGGAAAGGCAGTACGTGGTATCGCTGGCAGAGGATTCAGTCCATAGTACCTAGTGTGCAGTAGATGCATCAAGAGGTGCTGCCGGAGGACCGCTGCAGGCCTTCGCAGTCGGCAGAACAAATCAGCGTCTCCAACTGCACAAGGCTCGAGGTTTACCTATTCCGCCTCTGGGCCCCCTAATTACTCGACGTGCAGCACGATGCTGACGAATCAGCGCAAGCGATCCCCAACACCACCCGCTGCAACATGCGACTGGGCGGTGTCCAGGTCCTGTTTCTGCGCGGTATCCTACCGTAGGTATTGAGCATGTGGCCCCATGTGCTCGAGGTGCTCTCCGGCGACCGGTCGCCATGCCGGCCTTTGGCGTTCGGCTCTTCAAGAGAGGCGGTGCGGAAACTAGGTATCCCCAGTCAGATCTGTCACATTGGCTAAAACGACGCAGACTCGGGAGCCCGGGGTGTGTCTAGTGATTTGTTTCAAAAGACGCGCCAAACGAGTCTCGTCTCCCACTGCCGGGAACCCATTGGTGAAACTGTGAAACTGTGAAACGGGAACAGAAGAAGGCAAGCGGACATGTGAACTCAGGTGGTCAAACAGCCAAGAGAGTATTACTACATACAGTAAGACCTGCTTGCAAATTGTCCAATCAGAACAGACCCCTCCAGCTAGAGTATCTTCAGCAGATAACCCCCACTACTCCACTCCTCCATAGGATGTTTCTAACCTACTATGCAGTACAGTCGGTCTACCTATCAATCATCCCACTCAGTCCTGTTTATCTACAGCACGCAGATCTTGTCTTGCCTTCAAAGCACCTAATAATCCTCCAACGTTTTCAGAGCTACCTAGGCTAGTTTAGACGCATCCTTGTGTCAATAGGACTCAGATTGCTTTCTTGTACCCAACCATGCACATCCCCTGCTTGTGCGTCCGTTACGTTGGTCTGATTTTGGTCCATTGTCGTCCTAGATAACTCTCACTTATACCTACCCCGCCACACCAGTAGGTTAAGTTACCTAATTGTTACCTATAAGTGGTACACGTCCGTTATAGCCATTGCAGAGCTTGTGTGCCATCCTACTGACATAGTAGCTTACACTCTTCCGATCTAGGATAGTAGGTACCACAGGAGATTCTCGGGATTCATTTCTAGTCTGTCAGACAAGATTCGCCTCGTCATAAGTCACATGACTATCCCGCCGTTCTCTTCCTCGCTCTGCCATCTCGATAGAGCGAGAGTGCTTATATTTGACGGATGTCCACGATTTCTTCGACTTCCCAACGGCCCCGTCGAGACTGTGGAATGACGATATGCCAAGTCCCAGGACGCCTACGATGCTTGTCCACCCCGCATGAGCACCATTATCTATTGTTGATTGAATCCAAGGTGCTTATTCATTTCTTGCTATTCACCAATTACATCACGTCGTGCGATCCAATCAATGGCCGTGTCTGAGCTTCTTCACCGACTCCAACGTCTTAGAGACACGGATAGCTCTGAAGCTTTATCTCGAGCCCCGCAGCAGGTTGATTTACGATGTCATCGCTGTGAGCCTTGATAACTCTTTATCAGTTCAGAAACTCGAGATGCAGACCTAATCATGAACTTCCACTCGACTGCATATTGACTAACATGTCTGACTATGAGTGGACGATAAAGCCCGAGCCATCGGCGATAGGCAATTAATGCCCGCCGTTCTTGCTTGGGATTGACGTATCATCATACGTGAAGCACAGGATGAGGGGATGCAGACTGCGAGAGGCCTCAGATCGCCAGATATGCATCGAATAAGAGCTACGGAGGTATATAAAGCCAGGGGATTTGCCCAACTCTTGCCGGAACTAAACCAGTGCATTTTCCTATCCAGAACGTAAGCTATATCTGACGCGAGGTTTGAACGGAATGTGGACCATATTTGCTGTCTTTGGACTTTTGACTAGCGTAGCTGGCCATGATCCTGAAAGTAGTCAAAACACATTGCCGGGTCCTTACCGATCCTTATGGTACAATACCCTACCGGGAGACGGCGGAACACAGGCGGACTCCGTGTTTAGCGGTATATCTACCTTTGGACGCCTTCCCTTCTATCCGTGCCTAAGCTCGAATGATGTGTCATACGATCTTGCCTTCATCGGTTTGTCAACCCCCATTTCCTGATGCGGGTCACATGAGCATCCATTGACTCTGCTTAGGCGCTCCTTTCGACACGGGAACATCTTATCGTCCCGGCGCTCGTTTTGGGCCGTCTGGGATTCGGCAAGGGTCCCGACGCCTGAATCTTTAGTATACTGCTTCCCGCTCAAATCCCACAGAGGCCAAAACCTAACATGGACACAGCGGCGGTTATAATGTACCCTTAAAGACGAACCCTTTCGACTCTTGGGCAACAGTCCTAGACTGCGGAGACATACCCGTTACATCGTGAGATCTACATTGAACTCTAAGCCCGAGTTCATTGACTAATCTCCGAGCATCAGATACGACAACACGTGGGCTCTAAAGCAAATTGAGGAAGGTCACTACAGCATCCTGTCGCGGGCTCCGAAGACAGACGCGAATAAACCTGGTCCTGCAAAGAAAGGCAAGACGCTCCCAAGGGTTATCACCCTAGGAGGCGACCACACCATCACGCTTCCGCTGCTCAGATCCATCAACCGTGCCTACGGCCCTGTGTCCGTCATTCACTTCGACAGCCATCTCGACACTTGTAAGTCTTCCTGCTATCCCCTTCAGCCTGCGGAAAACCAATAATCTCCCGTCAGGGCGACCTAAAGTCTTCGGCGGCTCACCGTCCGACGTAGCGAGTGTAAACCATGGGACATACTTTTACCATGCGGCGCAGGAGGGGCTGCTCGCCAACGACACGAATATCCATGCAGCGATCAGGACCACGCTAAGCGGGCCGAGCGACTATGAGAACGATGGGTACTGCGGCTTTGAGATCGTCGAGGCTCGCGAGATCGACACAATCGGTGCCGAGGGCATCATTAAAAGAATTGTCGACCGCGTCGGCACTGAGAAGCCCGTCTATCTATCCTTGGATATTGATACCCTAGACCCTGCATTTGCCCCGGCTACCGGGACCCCCGAGACGGGCGGGTGGAGCACGCGCGAGCTTAGGACTATTCTTAGGGGTCTCGAGCACGTTAATCTGATTGCGGCGGACATTGTCGAGGTTGCTGTAAGTCTTCGGCTATTTATCTCTTTGTTCTGTAACGATCGATCACTTGCTTACCGTCGAGCCATCGCTGATGTGTTAGCCTGCCTACGACACGAACGCGGAACATACCACCATGGCGGCGGCAGATGCGCTCTACGAGATTATGAGCATCATGTTGAAGAAGGGGCCGCTGAGCAAGATGATTGCTAGTGGGGATAGCGATGGCGAACTCTGAGCATATCTGCGCTCTGGATTAAAAGTAGTGTCCTGGACAACACGAGAGTCCGAGTACCAGTTGAGAATAGCATATGTGACGAACTACCAAATATGGAGATTGAAAAGCTTCTCGGTGCAAGCGGGAGTGAAGAGGGAAGCTAAGAAGTGAGGGGTTAACAGTCGATGCACTTCAACTAGGCGATGTCGCCGAAAAGAGGTTAACAGACAGACGAGTTTCTCAATAAGAATATCCTGACTATTTGTCTGTTGGAATGACATTAGCTCCCAGAAGTTCTGTTAGTATGATCTTGTGTTGGCGCTCGACTATCCTTCTAGAGACGTACACGGCTTGTTCTCTCTCTTCCACCCTGCCTCCTCTTTTGCTCAATTCTCGTTGTTTACGTCTCAAGTTCGCCCATTTTTCCGATCTTTACAACTCGCCTTGAGCTTGATCACATAGCTAGCCCTTGGAAATAAAATTCAGATTTGAAGTTTAGAGAATATCATATTATCATCCTAATATTTTCAGTACTCGTAAATATCATAGACTACCTGTGACACTTTATACCCGCGATCACTACACCTATTGGCCGTAGTCTAAATAGGAGTACTAAACGCTGAACGCGAGAGGTGTGGTTGCCTTGTGGCCAATACCACTTGGGTATTGGGTGAAATTGTAATATGGGATCTTATTAGAGCGACAAGGGACGTTTGAGCTAGGAGGCATCTACTAAGGCAGTGGAAGGGGGTGAATGCTAATTCATATCTTGATGTATTTCTTTTCATTTCAGCTGATCAACCATTTAACTGTATTCTAACCCTCCATTAAATAGCCCGTTTCTCCATTCTACCCGAAGGAATCCCTACGCGTGTCGTACATGCAAAGAAGGAACTTGGAAAGGTATATACCGTGCTGCTTGTGATATTTAGCATCGAACGTATCTGTATATAGAATGCCTACATGTCTATCATATGTACTAGAAATCTCTGTCTCATAGGATTACAGAATATAGACTGCTACCTTGAGTTGTTGGGATGAGCATAGAAGATGTTTGATCGTGTAGTTGAGACATAGTAAACAGCAAAAAAGTTCGAGGTCTTAAGGCAAGTTAATATGTTTATTCGCGGCCCATCATATATAGTTAGGCTACCTAGGATGTATAATCCCACGTGACGTTTGTCAGTAGAATAGGTATCTTGCTTGTAGCCGGGAAAAGACACCTCAGAGCTCCGTCACTATCATCCGCACACTCTGGTTTACTGATCTCGCCGTGCCCAAAAGCCGTGCTAACACTAAGTTAATAAAGGCCAAGCCACCACATATTGTCATAAAGATCATGTACGGCTTCTGAGGGCTGAGCTCATCGTAGCTCCATGACATGACGATGGCGAGCAAGCTAGTGTTTGCATTATAATCCGCCCTCATACTCCTGTTAAAAGCCGGTTCGCTCGGAGAAAAGCTGCAGCCGAACCAATAATCTGGGTCATAATCGGGCCCGTTAGGATTCGGCTTAGAAGGAAACGCGCTGCAGCCGAGCTCGGGCTCGGTGACGAAGCTAAGGATCGTAAGGTTGAATTTTGGCTCTCCTTCCTCTCGAAATACCACCACTTAGCCTGAATACGTACGCCGTATCCAGGAGGAAGGATTGCTTGCCAGGATCGAAGGAGATGGTTATGCATTTTGGTGCCTCGGGATTTGGGAGCTCAAGAGCATAAGGTTCCATTGCGCATCGCGGCTCAAGCTGCCCGTTAATATCGAAGGCTGGGCTAAAGCACACCTTGTCATTCATTGTCGGCGGCCCTGCTGGAATAGTGTCGTCTGCTGTGTCAGCCTCGACTTCGAGACTCTCCCGACACTTTAAACTTGGCAGGCTTACGGTTCCTAATGCAAGGAACTTGACCCTTAAACCATTAGTTACGACAGGCAGCACACAGGGTTGTCTATGAAATCTCGCTATAAAGTACTCTCCACTCAAGGAGACTTCGGCCTTTCGCCATCACAATACCACGTCTGATTTACCAAGATCCACTCCTCCGATGATACCAGTCTCATCGAGGCTTCGACCTCGTAGTTATGCGTGCGATTTTCGTTCTCATTCAAGGTGTGCGAGTCACAGTGATACCAGGCTGGCGCCAGATCTGAAAAGGCCAGGGAGAAGCGGGTGGATCGATGATTGTCACATTTGACACCTTATGGCCTTTACCCGGCCACACGCACGAAAAGGCCTGCTGATTCGCACGATCCGTAATATTCACTGCGATTGCGGGTTTAGTAAATACTACCTTGATCGAGATCTATAGGTGTTTCGTGAGCGTTTACGGCCTCTCGGCCATAGTTTTAGCCTTAGCAGGAGTCATTTCTCCTGAAAATGGTCTGGATTAGGAGAAGGTAACTCGAGAAATTGCTTGCATCTAACTATTCCTACACCTGTTGTTCCCGTCCCGTTTATCACTCACGACTGCCAGGTATAGTTTGTACCGCCGATCCACCATTCGAAACTCGAGGTAATCCATGAAGGCGATCCTCAGCGAGATATACATCCCAATATTTCATGTTCCTGAAGCCCTGGTGGAATGAACTGGAAAAGCTCTAAAGGCTCAAGAAGCTTGCACGGTATTCGGATCCAGTCGGCCGACATACATTCGCTCGATTGGCAATTTAGGAATAGCTCTTTGGTGCCAATCCTAACAAATTTAACACTTGAAGAGTTGGTTAGTCGGCATTGCTTCAGTAATGAGACACCTGTTGAGAGTACGCACTCATGGCACTCTGGCAGTATTCTCATCACAGTCCCATGGCTGATCGACAGGAAGATTCTAGGTGGAAACATCAAAGGCGAATCGAGATGGGCACTGGCGTGTTCCGCTCTCGCTAATGTAGTTGCCGTCGACCTTTCCACTGGGCCTCCCAGCTTGACCGAAGCAATCCAGTTCCTCATGCATCATATTGCTGGCGAGGATGAAGTGAACCATATATGTTCTATCATATTCTTCGTAGTGAAAGAGTCGACGATCCATGTTGGGGCCGTGAGAGAGTTGTTGAGGTAGTCGGTTGTGAGGACGGGAGGCGGACTATCGTCTGCAGTTATATATGTAGTAGTCTAATAGCATCTCCAAAGGATATTGAGTGTGATGAAACACTAAGCAGATAGACGGAGAAACCCTTACGTGACCTCAAGATCTTGGACATCATAGGTTTCATGAATTGAAGTGAATCAAACGAGAACCTCGAAGCCCCGAGTCCTGTGGATACAATAGTAGTCTTCTAAACTACTACATACTACCGTGGTAAACCAGCTGGCAGGAAACAGCTTTATCACGATATACAGAGTCGTATCTGGTATTAGCCCCAAGCTAGACACGCATCATGTAGAGGTTAACAAGTCGTCGCCGTTCAGCCGCTGCGATGGCATCATAGTACGGTACTGCGTTTTGGCTGGCCCTTTCAAGTGACGAGCTGGTAATTTAATAAATTGGTAGTAGTCCTAGGGGCTATCTCTTAAACTAAAAAGTACTGAAAAGGGATATGTAGCTGGGAGGCAACAAATGTGATGAATGTTGTAAGCATGATCTGTCGCCGGACACAGAGACTTGTCGACAAGGCGACTTGCCAACTTCACTCGTATACTATGATCATATAATATAAAACAAGGCTTCCATACATTAATAAGCGAATGAGGTAGATCAAAATGCTAGAGCATGATTCGAATTCCAGTAGATTCGGTCGATGTTACGAGTTTCATCATCCTCCAATGTGCCAACTCAGCAGCCGCGTGCATCCGCACGCATAAATTCTACACACACCAACGCGGTCATCCACATATGAAATCTTTAAACTTAATTACTCCCCAGTCACACCAGAAAAAGAGGGCAACCAACCAACGCGTGCTAGCGCTGACAGCACTCGAACCTATCCTCCATTCTCCGTCCGCTTAACACTTCCCACAGCTGTACTCAGAGGAATGAATGTGGGCTGGAACCGCAACTCCGAACTCTGCTGGCCTTAAGACGTAACATCCCACGACTTCGTACACAGATGAGGTGAGATGACCGATGATGCAACGCCGCAAGATATTACATCTATCTCGGCTTATTCACACACAACCCAACGTAAGCATTTAAATTGTTTATTTCTTCTGGGTTTCACTTGACGTGACGCGGCTGCGTGTTACGCAATTCACAATCGTCGCACAACATTGACCGTCCCCATCTCCTCTCGTCGTGCGCGCCATATGATCAGAGGCGCTGACGCGTGCTCTCGGGAAGTGGAAGCAGGTGTGGCTGCAGATGCTGTCGGCATGATTGCCGACAGGATTATAGCATGTGCCGAGTAGGCTTAGAACCCTGGGGAGTGGCTAGATTTCATCAGGTTTCACGACTTTTCGTCGTATTTACATGAGGCCTTATAGAGCCAAGACTGAGAGAGGCTGAGATTCACCGAAGCCACCAACCTATCTGTTTAAGCGAGAACCATGGTTTTAAACTGCCGGCCGCAACTGATCGACGGCATTTTCGCTCTGACCGGCGTTCGTCTCTGCTGCGTTGAAAGCTTCGGAAGTGTGCCAGCCACACCACCAAAATTTAAATCACGGTTCCAAGAGACCCTAACCCAGTCGACAGCCCCATCCTTGGACATTCGCCATCGTCACCACGCGTCCCTCAGCCAGGATCGCAGACTCCGAATGGGCTTGACTGGAGATTAGTCATGAGCACATGGGACCGACGAACGGTGGCTGCATTCAAGAAGTGTACGTATGCCTCCCAAAGCTTGCCGCCCTCTATAGTTTGGCGCCGTGGCTTTCACCTCGAAGTATAAGTTTCTGGCTCTTCCTAGCCCTCTAGGGGCAGATTAGGTCCACCATTCTCTCGTTTCTTGTAGATCTACCCACGAACGATTTACGCTTCACCGTCTTTACATCCAAACCTTGCGAACAGGGCATTGCTATACAACAACAACAACAAGTCGCCACGATGAAGGCTCCCTTCACTCTCCTCCTCCTCGCGGCCATCCGTGCCTTGGCCCAGGACTACTACAGCGGCGCCGCGACGTTCACCATCTCTGGCACCGCCGTCACATTCGGGGGCACCGATTCCGCCGCATTCGCCGCCGCCACGGCCACCGCCGAAGACATCTCCGAGTCTAGCAGTTCCTCCTACAAGGGTAACTTGGACAGTACGCAATTCCTTGTTCTTCGTTTTTTCCCGATTTTGGCCATGATTTTGCTCCCAGAGCGCTCAAGAACCGAGTCAAACCCAGCTCTGATATCCAACTAACCCCATCGTGCCCACAGGCCTCACCTCTGCTTATTCCGGCTCGCCCATCACCATCGAATACGGCTCGTCCACCATCACCCTGGGGGGCACGGCTCCCTCGGGAGGCTTCAGCAACTCGGCCAACGCCACGGCAACCAGCAGCAGCGCCGGCGGGAGCACCGGCGGAGGCGACGGCGGCAGCGCGACCGCCACCCCATCTGGCCCGACTACGTCTCTGTCGCTCGCCACGCAGCCGCCCAGCTCCGGGGCCAGCACCGCCCAAGCCGTGAGCGGCGCGCTGGCGCTCGTAGGCCTCGCTCTAGCCTTTGCGCTCTAGACGTCTCGGGGCTCGCTTGCGTCGACCTGCATAGCTTGCGCATGGCTCTTATTCACTCTTGCACGGGGGTTCCCACCCCTTTACCCTCTTTTTTCTCTCTGGCTAGGAAGTAAGCGGGAGGCTGCGAGAAGGACATAATACTGCTTCCCCCCCTGCTTCGCACTCTGCTACGCGTGCGGCGGATCTGGCCTAGGCATCTCGGGCGGGCGTTTAGGAGTTCGGAGCTGGGGACGTTTTCATAGAAAAGGATGGGGAAAGTCATGTCTATTTCCCCCCTCACTTTTATTATTTTTTATTATTTCTTTTTGCATTTAGATTTTATTTTATTTTATTTTTGGGTTTGTTACGAGGAACCGGACGAAGATTTTGAAACAAACTACATCACACGCATACGACATATTAGCATACCTATCTGATAATCCATTAGTTATAATGCGAGCATATATATACACACATATATATATATAACTATACATATACATTTTCACGAGTCTGGTTTGTGTGCGCGATATAAGTGCGTTGGCGATGAAAATTCAATAGTCTCAGACATATCAATCAAGCTCAGCTCAAAACTACCCGGTTTGCACGGTCCGGGTGGAATTCGCAACTGTAGGATTTGGAGAGGGGAAGAGAGAAAAATGAAAATGTCACGCAAAGAGAACCTCAAAAAAAAAATCTATCAACCTAATCTTATGCCTTGCGGGTCTGCCTGTCTGTCTGTCTGTCTGTCTGTGGCTCGGGCTTCCGATGGCGGACTCCGGCCGTCGTAACGTCATGGTTGTTGCCACACCTCCCATTGTGACCGCTGTACTGTATGTTGAGTACCTAGGTAGGTATGTATGTATGTATGTAGGTTCAGTCTCGCCTGCTGCAGTGTGCTGCAATCAAGAGAGCCCCCAAGGTTGCGTACGCAACCTGCAACCTACAAAAGACTGGATGCAAAGCGCGCTTCGGCCCGTGGGGGAGTCTCCCTGAATGTGAGACACAGCCCTCACTCGGTATAGGAGACGACACAAGTGATCACATGGAGGCGCGGCATAATTAATCAATCATCATGTACATATACGGTTGTGAGGTCATCTATTTCTCCTGTATAGTCGGTCAGCCACTGCAGGGAAGAAGCCGGAAATAGCCAGCTTTGCACCTATTTCTACACTCGTTCATGCCGTGCCCGCGTGTCCAGCTAAAATGAAGTCGTAAGCTCGTGGTGTTTCAGAGCAAGCAAGTTGTGATTCCATCCTGCGTGTGCGTTAGGTAGGGGGTATGTCTTCTAAATCGTAATGGAGCCGGCGCCGAAAAAAAGATGCAAGATGACGAATTGAATCCAAAAAAACCTGAACTGGTGGTGGTAGCTCATTAAATAACATGGCGGGGGAAAATAAGCCACCCTAGAGCCATACAGGCAAGAAGCATCCCCCCCTCCTCCCTCATGCCCTTCCACCCACCAGCCGCATTCCCGGGCAACTCCTTCTGCACCGTCGCGGTGGCGGTGGTGGCGGAGAGCGTGCAGCTGGCTGTCCCGCACATATATCCGCTTGGACAGCATCCGGACACGGGACCCGCGTTGGCGCCGCAGAGGAACCAGCCGCTCGCACATGTCGCGGTTGTCGTGGGCGCTGCTTGGGCATCTGTCAAAGGCACTACGATTGTTGCGCCGTTGGTGACGATGGTGGTGCTCGCGACGGGCGGGCAGGACGTGGTGCTGCAGTCTCGCCCTGTGCGGCAGCATCCCGAACCTGCGGATGCTACGCATGCGTAGAACCCGGTGGGGCAGTAGTCGCTTGTCCCCGTTGTAGTGGTTGGCGTTGAGCTCGTGGGTCGCACGGGTGGGAGTCCCGTGCCGCTGGCGGAGGTGGAACCTGAAGTCGTTGCCGTCATCGCCGTCGTCGTGGTCGTGGTCGTCGTCTGCTTCGAGGTCGAGGTCGACGTTGTGGACTTTGACGAGGTCGTCGGCGTGGGTGTTGTCGTCGTGGTCGTCGAGGTTGTTGCCGAGACTGTAGATTGGACACCTATTATCACACATAGCGTCGCTAGTTAGTTAAATGGGCCTCTTGAAATAGATAGCAGAATACAGGAAACAGAGCGCGATAGAGACTCACAGCCGATGTCCGCACACACGAAACCAGGGATGCAGCATCCACCACCGTCGTCAGCAGGGCATGCCGTGTTCCCGTCCGCACATGCGGCGACACTACCGCCGCAACTCTGGCCGTTCGGGCAACACCCTACATTTCCTGCGTCGGGCGCGTTCTCGACCACGAAACACGTCGTCCCGTCCGTGCAGCAGTAATTCGGCTCGTCGATATTCGAGCAGACGTGCGTGCCGCCGGGACACGTGAAGTCGCGGCCCTGAAGACGGGCTAATGCCTCTATTGCCCGCCGATAAAGGGACCACGAATCTCCGCCCGACTGCCTCCGCTGACCTTCCGGGCTTCTACTGTCCTTCCCGCTCCCGCTTGTCCTGCTCCTTGCTTCTAGACCCCGGTAGTCGAGATGTCGCGGGAACGGGGGCCGGAACACGAGAGCAGCGGAACTGTTCCCTGCGAGGAGGGTCTCTTCTTCGGGCGTCAGCACGAGAAGGTCGGCTCCCCGGGCTTCGAGCCCCAGCGGCGTTTGAGGACCCCCTACGTAGGCATCGGGTGGCGCGAAGGCGTAGTACTCGGGCATGAACTTCTCGCCTTCGTCCAGCGACATCTTGCGCACGGCGGTGGGGAGTGTCGGGAGCCCATCTTTCTCGTTCCTCGAGCCGGCTTGTGCGTGCAGCTGGGTTGCGAGGAGGAGGAGAAGCGAAGGTGGCAGAGAGAGGAACGCGCGAGGGCCGCGCATTGTGTCTTGTGTGTCGGAGCGCTGGCTCTTGTTTCAAACCGGCCGAGCGCAAACGCGTAGGGGGTTTGGATGGTATGCCAACCCGAGATAATTGGCCGATTTTAATAGGTAGGTAACGGGGGAAATGCAACGCTGTCGGGAAATGTTGCAAAAGCGCTGAGGACGGCTGATGATCGTCGTCCCGGATAGCTGTTCCGGGGTCTTGGCAGCACCCGAATACCTCCCTGCTACACTACTTGTCAGTAGGTAGGGTACTTACCGACTTATGTATAAGCTGCCGTGGGCGTGTTGGCATGGATCTTCCGGATCACGACAGGTTACACCGAGAATCCTGCAGGTACCTATGTAGGTAGGCTAATCAGTAACGGGGAGCAATTGGTTGAAAACAACTGGGAAATAGAACGGTGAGCGCCCCGGCTGGCGTAAATATTGTGGTTGGGCCACAGCATATGGCCAGCCAACCACCCACGTCAGAATTGGCGTGGCTGGGATTGATGGAAGGATCTGTCCCACCGCTCCATCGGTGAGTTGTCTTTAACATTAAGTAAGCTTTGAGTTCAGGTGTTGTTGGAGGGTTTGGGATGCTGTCTTAATTGTTCTTTCGGCGCAGTACCTAGCTTAGTATTGTGTAGGGCTCATCTGTGCAACTGTCCGATCGACTGAGACATGTCTCGAAAGAGCAATGTTCTCGAAGCTTTGGACCCTGCCAAGCCTGCCTCAGACTGCAACTAAGGAGACAAGTCGACAAGTAGACTAGTCTCTAGTCTAGGTTGGATTAGTCGAATAAAGTTTTTGGAGGCGGCGCCTTGTCGTGGAGATCGGGTATATTTGATACTCGTGTACAATTTCTCTCAACCCGTATTCTATAGATAGTGGTGACGTTACATACTCTATTAATGTAATACATTATCTGTACAGGCTCACTACACTTTTTATACATCTTCAAAGTATCACCAAAGCTGGGGCTGGCTCTCGTCCTCGGCCTCTGATGGACCCCCCTGCTCAATTCCCATCATGCCCGATGATTGCTTCCTGAGAAAAGCAGAGCAAAGGATGCCGGTAGCTACGCTCACGTTGAGACTGTCGACAACGTTGGAGAAGCTGCCAGATGCGCCAGGAATTGATACTTCGTGATCCGCCAGTCGTCGGACTTGTTTAGTGAGCCCCTCTCCTTCGCTGCCGATCACCAACACCGTTGGTTGCGATGACAGAGGATCATAGCTCTCGATGCGGTCTACTGTCAGGTGTGAATTCGCTCTAGACCGCTTCGTCGCCGGAACTGCAGCATATACCACCCACCCATTCTCCTTCGAATTCGCGAGGAAATCCGTTACTTTGTTAACGGAGAATAATGTCATCACTTCAGACGCACCCGCTGACGCCTTCAGTGCCACCGGTGTCAACGTGGCTGAGCCATCCCTTGTAATAACGATCCCATTGATGCCTAGGAATCCTGCAGTTCGAAGGATGGCTCCTAGATTGCCCGGATCTAGGATGCCATCTAATAAGAGGACGAACGGCTTCCGCCCTTCGGGTAGCTGGTAGCTGATAAAATCAGATGTCCCATTAACCATCTGCTCCTCCCTTGATTGGTGGTTTCGGTAAACATGAAATCCAGGGCCTTCGGGGTCCTGGGATAATAGTCCTAACGATTTGAGGGACGGTTGGGGTAGCGGTGACGCCTCAAGCACATATCCATTGTGTGGCCTGCCAGCGCTCATCTTATCCATCATGCGCAAGCCACTATTCGGCACTCTCGTGACGTCAACTCCTTTTTCGCCTGCTAGCTTTGCGACCACTTCATCGTCCAAGGCATTTTCCCTGTCATCCCCGTCGTAGATGTATAGTTTGTAGAGCTGTCTTCGCGAAGCTTTCAACGCCGCCTTGACCACAGATCGCCCGTATAGGAACTGCGAGGCCGCAGTGGTGTGGTGAATACGAATAGGACCGTCGTCTGCCTTCCAGTTTTCTCGTTCCTTTCGAGCGTATGGTTTGTCTTCATTACGATATCCGCTTGACTGTTCGGCAGCATTGTTTGAAGAGAACTCATGGCGAGTTCTCAATGGAGTCGCACGAGTGAACTCTTTATGCGAGTTGTCGGGAGACGAGGCTTCGGTGCGCGTCGTGCGCGTATTGTCCAAGCTCCTAGCGTTCCAGGCGGTTCTCGTGCCTGATCCTCGCTCTACAGGTCGTCGATCATATGCTGGGGAGGCGCGTCCTGTCTGGACATCTCTAGTTGAATTCGTCCACCGCCCAGCGCTCGCGCTGCGATCTCTCGTGAAGTCTCTCGGTCGGTCTTTCGTAAAGTCTCTCTCTCGGTCTCTCGTGAAGTCTCTCGGTCGGTCTTTCGTGAAGTCTCTCGGTCGGTCTTTCGTGAAGTCTCTCGGTCGGTCTTTCGTAAAGTCGCTCTCTCGGTCTTTCGTGAAGTGTCTCGGTCGGTCTTTCGTAAAGTCTCTCGGTCGGTCTCTCGTAAAGCCGGCTGAGGGCGGGCGGTCGGAACGTGCCCAGGGGGAGAGTGGCTTGCTGCTGCGCCCTCGAGCTTCCAATTCAGCCGCCTCACCTCTCAATTCTCCATGTTTCATCTGATATACCAGACTTCGTTTACCGAAGTTATTCGTGGGGTCATTGAACCGCGCGCGCCGCGACTGCCGCTCAGGGCCTGTGTCGGTAACATCTTTCTTGCCTCTCTTGATTTTGAACGTCGGGGGCGTCCAATCGGGGTCGCGAGTTCGGCGTGGGCCCTGGGAAGGGCGACGAGACCCCGCAGTCTCTAAGGATGATTGCGTAAAACCCTGGGGCCTGGCCTTCTGGGACTCTCGAAGACCATTGTGGATGGCCGAGAGCGACGATGCGGGTTGGGAGGGAACGACAGCAAGTCTCTGTGAATTTAGGGGGTTAAGGAATACACGATGTTTACCAAGCAAACATGAAGAAGTCGGAAGTCTCATTGCATTATTTGCGAAATACTTAGTATTTGCACGAAATCCCCAATGTGCAGGTAAACGTGAGAAGAGACGGGCTGCACAATTTACAACTTCCCATCAAGGAAATTTTCCCAAGTCTTATCTTATCAGTTACAGCTGCTAAGGTGTACCCACCGAGAGAAGACCGTCCTTACCAACCAAGACCTAAAGATCACGGTACGTACACTGTGAGCGTACCTATACCTCCTATGATGGACCCAATGGTACCTGCAGAATACAGTAGGTACCTAGGTACCAGAGCAGACCCACTACAACGGCCAAAAACCACTTTACCACCTGCCGTGCTACGCGCGAAGCCAAATACTGATACGCGTTGCTTCATCGCAAGCTGCAATGTCTGAGCCATTCCTCTCCGCCGCCACCGCTTCACTTCCCACGGCCGATCGCACTTCAAGGGTTTCGTCTCCATTCGGGCTATCGATGATCAGCGCTTCTTGGTATGTAATACCTCCTTTCTGCTGCCGTGAGATTGTCGCAATCGCAATCTCGATGAAGGCGCATTGTCGCATTTGAAGCTGCTAACAGGGGCGACTCAGCCGAGTAGACGTCCTGCCACCTCTTCCGCACCCTCCATACTTCGATTTCTCCTGGATATAATGTCTTAGGCGTCGCGGGAAAACCAACATAAAACCGTTACAATGGAGGGTGTTACGGATAACCCTAACGGCCCTTCGAGAAACGAGGACGACACCAGCTACGATGTTGCCGAGGGCCTTGCGGAGGGCGGGGCGGACCGCGCTTTGCGACGGGGGATCGAGGGACATGAACAGTTTTCGCGAAGCTCTGTTGCGGACTCCGAGGACGTTACGGCAACAGAGGAACCTTCTAGCGCCGCTGCTTCAGAGGTAGCCGGGAAAGACTCGGAGCTGGAATTCGGTCACGGTTCCATACAGGACCCCCTCGACGATGCGGAGCCACGCGCAAATGGGCAGGATTCTAAACAGAACGGACTAGGAGATAGCATTACAATTCCGAGTCCGCCGCAGACACTACGGGCCATTAAAGTCGTCCTCAGACCCCCGCCTGACCCCGACGCTTATCATCGTATCCCTCCCAGTCGGACGGTCCTGCGGGTTTTAGAAGATAGCGAAAGTGGTGGCGAGATTTTCTACACAGTCGAGTTTAGAGATGGTCGTATAGAACATGTAAGTGCTAATTCAAACAGGACTGCTCGTTTCCGTTGTTATAGGCGCGTGCGGCGGCCAGCGTTGCTGCCTCAGATACCAACAACAGCCCTGGCAACAGGCGCTTCCTCTACTGCCCTTCACAACCGCCCTCCTAGACCATCCATATATGTCCATCCCATTCCCGCACTTAACATTCTCTACTACCCACCTGGAAGCAAACTTGCCTTTTCCGGCTGGATAGTGTACTCGCACCTGCTTCCGTAGAACACCCGCTTCCTCCTCACCTTCACCACCTTCCACCTTCCACCTTCCCTTTAACAAATAACATCACAACCCCTCCCCTCACCCGTTATAACCTCGATCTTCCAAGCCTCAAGTTGTCCCACAGCTATACGTCTCTGGCCCGTCTTCTCTATTGATGTCTCTTCCCCGTCCTCTCTATTGGTCCCTCTAAACGAGCTGCATACTGCGTTTTGATGGGCAGCTGGCCTGGGCAAGATGGTATGTTGTATAGTGCAGCTTTGCCAACACCTCGCTACATTACCTCAAGATGCTGCATGCGTTTCATTGAGGAATTCTCCCCTCGTACACTGCCGCTGTCCCACTGCTTGTCTTTGTTCATGTTATCTACCCCCCCAAAGTTGTAGTCTGCTTCGTGCACCACGAACGTCTTCATTCACCTCGTTCTTATTTCTTCTCTGCATCGACAACTAACCTCGCGATCTTGATGTAGGCCATGTACGACGATATCCTTCATCACAGAGGCGGGCGAGCAGCTATTGAGACCTACGAGCAAACGCTTAACTCTAACTCCAGTACAATGGCGAGAAATGCAAGCAAACGGCCTCGCTCAGGCGATGAATATGAAACATCTGATTCGGACTATGGCAGCCATAATAAGCGTCGCAAGCCTCACATGTCTCGCTCCACTCGGAGGGGCATACATCAGTCGTCCTACCAGACATTACCTGGATCTGATTCTGAGTCTGATGACGTCAAATCTCAAAGCAGCGACCTAGAGGATAATGAATCAAAAAATAAGACGAGCAAACTAACCCTGAGAAGCCGAGGTTCAGTCATCTCAGTAAGTACGAGACGCCTAACCCGGAACTCTGCTAGCCAGAACCGTACAACGGCTGCCGACTCCGAGGATGAGTTGGCCCAAGACTACACTCGTAACAGTGACGATGACGATATTTACCTCGTTCGCTCTGATGTCGCACCCCACCGTCGAAGTTCAAGGGGAAAAAAATTTAGATCAAGAGCTAGAAAACTCACTAGACGTGAGGGCAGCGACTCATCAATCGGATATGAACCAGCTCGCCGCTCGGGTAGGTCCAACAGGAATATGAAGAGCATGAAGGATCCAGATATCGATGAGTACGATGCGGTTGAAGAAAGGCAGACTACTGCACCAAAACATGCCGCTGTCAAAGAATTATTTCAGCAGTTGGCCCTGGACTCTCATTTTCGAAACGTACACTCAGAGACATGCGAGTCTTGTCTTGCTGAGTCTGGAGGGGCTAAGAACCCTCTCGTCCACTGCCAAGGCTGCTCTTTCTCCTACCACAAGGCATGTATTGGTCCCAGAGCAGCGCGAGAACACCGGGTCACCAAGATTGGCCATGAAGATTTTGTTCTACAGTGCAAATTCTGCATTCAAACCTACCAGAAGAAGGATTCGCGGGCGCCGAATCATACACTATGTCAAATCTGCAAGATACCGGGGCCCTCCTGCGCCGAATTTTCCACCAAGAAGACTCCAAAGCAGGAGGAGAAGGCTCGAATAGATAACGGAGGAGAAGACCCAATCACAGAGGTAGATCCGCTCTTGGTTAACAATGCCGACTACGTTCTCTTCCGGTGTACCAATTGCAAGCGCGGTTACCATTTCGGCCATCTCCCAGCTTTGACTACAGAGATAGTGGATGATCAAGATATAATAGAGAACCGTCTTCAGGAATACTCTCTGGCCGGCTGGAGTTGCAAGGATTGTGTTAACACCAATTTTAAAGTGCATTCTTTAGTCGCCTGGCGGCCGGTAGACCCAACAGCCTACCTTACAGGAGAGACCAATCAAGATTATGGTGAGGACAAAATCGAATACCTCATCAGATGGACGGGACGATCGCACTTTCATGACACATGGATGCCAGGAGCCTGGGTCTTCGGGATCGCTCCTGCTGTCATGCGGCAAGCATTCCACAAACGCGACTCTTCAACTTTACCCAGGATGGATAAATCAGCGGCTATAGAGGAAGAATGGCTTTTGGCAGATGTTCTTCTCAACGTGAAATACCGTACTCGATTCAGTACTTCGAGCAAAGCCGAAGACCTCGAACGAATCGACGACATTACTTCGGTATTTGTCAAGTTTCAAGGTTTGAGCTATGAAGAGGTTGTTTGGGATGAACCACCACCACGGGATTCTGGCGCGCCGTGGGAGGCTTTCGTGACGGCTTACGACGAATATCTCAACGGCAAGTACTTTGCCGTAGTTCCTGACTACCAGATGCGTGAACGCATTGCGTTATACAGATCTCTCGACTTCGGCCGAGATTGCGAACTCAAGAGCCAGCCTGCTCAGCTGAAGAAAGGGAAACTTATGGAATATCAAATTGAAGGGGTCAACTTTCTCTTGTACAATTTCCATCAGCAGCAGAATGTGATACTTGCAGACGAAATGGGATTAGGCAAAACAGTCCAAATCGTCGCATTTATATCCGCTCTCACTCATGTTAGACCAGGTTGCTGGCCGTTCTTGGTTGTGGTACCTAACTCCACGTGCGCCAACTGGCGGCGGGAGCTGAAACAATGGGCACCTGACTTGAGAGTTGTTACTTACCATGGCGGCAGGGCTGCTCAGGATCTTGCTTACAGACATGAGTTGTATCCCGATGGCCCCAAAAATGGTATGAAGGCTCATGTAGTCATCATGTCATATGAAGCTGCCGCCAACGTGAACACGGTCTTCCACGGCGTCAAGTGGATTGGTTTGATAGTTGACGAGGGTCAGAGATTGAAAAATGAGGACACGACGCTTTACAAATCACTTCAGGATATGAAGATTCCCTGCCGAATCCTCCTCACAGGTAAGGAAAACAAGATAATCTGTGTTTTTATATGTTTTGCCGTTAACTTGCTGAATACTTAGGCACGCCCTTGCAAAACAACAAGCGAGAGCTTTTCAACCTTCTACAATTTATCGATGGCAAAAGAAATGCTGGGGAGCTAGATGCGAAATATGCCGAGTTAACCAAAGAAAACCTTCCAGAATTGCACAACCTCATCCGACCATATTTCCTGCGGCGAACGAAGGCACAGGTTCTGAAGTTCCTTCCTCCTATGGCACAAATCATTTTACCAGTGACTATGACTGTCGTCCAAGAGAAGTTGTCGAAGTCCATTATGGCACGAAACCCTGAGCTCATCAGGGCTATAATCTCAAGATCAAGAGTCAAAGCTGGAGAGCGAAAGAGCATGAGCAACATTCTCTCTGATCTCCGCCAGTGTTTATGTCATCCGTTTTGCTTCAATGGCGAAATCGAAGACAAAACGGTGGATATGGTGCAAATGCATCGAAATCTCATCGAAGCTTCACCGAAACTCTTGTTGCTTGAAATTATGCTCCCGAAATTAAAGGAAAGAAGCCACCGTGTTCTTATCTTCAGCCAGTACCTTCACTCTCTTACAATCCTAGAGGATTTCTTAACTGGCCTAGACATGCCTCACGCGCGGATCGACGGGAACTTGTCGGCGTTAGAGAAGCAAAAACGCATCGATGCATTCAATGCTCCCAACTCTCCCTTGTTCGCTATGCTTCTCTCAACTCGTGCTGGAGGTGTTGGGATCAACCTTGCTACGGCAGACACAGTCATCATATATGATCCGGATTTTAATCCACACCAAGATATCCAGGCTCTTTCCCGTGCTCACCGCATTGGACAAAAACGCAAGGTATTGTGTTTTCAGCTGATGACAAAGAATACCGTCGAAGAGAAGATTATGCAAATGGGTCGCAAAAAGATGGCTCTGGACCATGCTCTCATTGAGAGTATGGATGCGACAGAGGAGGTTAGCGAAGACTTAGAGTCGATTTTACAGCACGGGGCCGCCGCCCTCTTTAGTGATGAGTCCAAAGACAAGATTACATATGATGACACATCTGTAGACAAGCTTCTTGACCGGAGTCAAATCGAAAACACCGATACCGGCGACGACGATTCGGCTGGAACACAGTTTTCCTTTGCACGGATTTGGGCGAACGACAGAGGTGACCTTGCCAGCAATACGGAAAATACCATGCAAGACGTAGGCCCTGAGATAAATACGAGTATCTGGGAGAAAATTCTCAAGGAGCGGGAGGCACAACATCAGCGTGAACTTGCTGCGAACCAACAGGTCTACGGTCGGGGTGCACGGCGACGGGGCACCCAGGGCATTGACTATAAGACCAACCGCGTAGGTTTCATTGAAGGCGATGATGACTTCTCATTAACACCAAAGCAGCCCCGGGGAGCAGAGAGCGGTGGTTCCGAAATGGACGTCGATGATGAATTATACATCGACCAGAACGAAATAGAGGACGACGATGACAGTGATGAGGCGTCATCTATGGGGCCGGGAAAAGCGAAGGCACCCAAAGGTAAAACCCCGACCAAGAGAACACAAAAGAGTCCCTCGAAGAAGGCCATGGTTAACACCCCGTCAAGCAACCCAAGGAGTGGTAAACGGTGTGAGCGCGTCGCAGGATCCGCGCCCAAAGCCCCAAGTTCCCAGCAGCTCCACAACATCCAAACCACTGGGGCGAGTCCGGAACGACGAACCAGCGCTCCCGAAAGTGAAGTTCCTGCCATCAACTCAGCCACAAATACCTCAGTCTCAGGTATTACAAAACACTCAGCTCCAAGCCCCGCGGGTACAATTCCCGACAGTACCTACCCAACACAGTGTAACAACGATTAACTCCCACAACCGCCCCGACCCCAGCTGGTCACATTCACTAACTGTAGCTTCTACTCCTGCTAACCCTATCATACCTCCCAATGCCCATAAGCCGGCCACTTACCAACAGACTACGGTACCCAACTGCCCTCACGTGCCTATATTTCAGGGGCCTATACTTCGTCCTCCTGCGGTTCGACTCCCTAATGGTGATATTACTCCTACTGGTCGGATTGGCGGTGGAAACCCTTGTGCTCTCTGTCACTGCCAGCACAGCACGACTAACCCCTGCGTGGATCTCAATTCGGAGCTCTCTTTACGACTAGCACTCGATAGTCTCCGGACCGCAGGCGAGAGCCCGGCGGCACACGCCGCTCGAGCCTACTTCGTCCAAAGGCTTCAGGTTGTGATGGCTTGTAGGCAAACTAGACAATAAGCCAGCAACACGTCTACATTGACAAGAAAACATGAAGGCACCCTACGCATTTCTAATCGAGATTGGGTAATGGCAAGGAATTTCAGCATTATATCCAGGGTAGAGCAGGCGAAACGGACTCATTGCATTCGAGATTGCTGAGAGACATGGTGGCGTCTACGGACCCGTTCTGAGCTACATAGAGAGAGGAAGATGAAGTGAGCTTAGCATCGTAGATTCAGGAGAATACGACAAAAAAAAATTCATCCCCCAGGGGTATCTTGTGTATCTGCGTGTGTGCAACTGGCGGTTTATGGGCCGTTTGTCACGTGGGAAACACAGGACAAAACAGCTGCAGGTAACCGTTCTGATGCATTTAACCTTATTTGAGGATTGTCTACAAACGGCCGTGACGGCCACCACCAGACAGACCGACCGGCCGACTGTGACCCAAAGACTAAGGAGGGCTGCTTGCCTTGCTTGCCTCACCTGCCTCGCTTGTCTCGCTTGTCCTGCTTGGTTGATTGAAACGCACCGGGCCCAGTTGTTGCTGGTGCCTGGCTGAGTACATCTATCGACCCCCTCCCCTCCGTCTCCGGCCCTGGATGTGTCTGTGTCAGTGGGCCAGGCCTTGTTATTGCTGTGTTCTGTCTTGTCTTTCGCCGTCTCGTCACAGCCGACCCAGTCAACAAGTATCCAGGGCCCTCGTCTTCCCAAGACAGACCTCCCTCTCCCTCTTGCCACGCTGCCTTCACTGACAGTCCCGCCACCGCTGGTGGTCTAGGCTCACGTGCCTTATATCCTGGGCCTATGCCCCATTGTCCGTTTGCTGCCTTGAATTTTGCCATAATTGGATTTAATTGATTGGCGAGAGGGGGTGGGAAACAGCACCTTACCGGCCCAGCTCTTAGAGACCTGCCTTACGCCGACCTACCGCCTCTTCAACATGGACGTTCCTCTGCAACCCACCTCCTCCTCTACCTCCATCACCATTTCTGGTCCAGCTACCGATTCTCCCTCTCGCTTGTCTTACTCCTCTGGACCATCTCACACATCCACACGAAGCACCTCTCCAGATTCTGTGTCCACCCGCGCTCTCTCTTGTCATTCTTCACCCCTCGTTAGCTTGGACGTTGCGACGGCCAATATAGAATACACACCGAATACACTTCTCGATCAACCCATCAACATGGACAAAAACGCCTTCCAGTCCGTCAACGACCGCCGCAATAAGCTTGTGGGCGAACGGCTGACTGGAACTCAATACCAACACGCCCAGCAGCAGCCGCAGCCGCAGCCGCACCACCACCACCATCATCAACAACAGCAACTAACATCGCCCCAGCTTCAAATTATTCGAACCAGTATACCAGCACCGCCTGGCCACAATCGCAGCCTCACCTCTGCCAACTGGAGGACTCCGACAACGGAAGATGTCATTGTGCCCCAGCCTCGCATCATGTACAACCCCTTTGATGCCGCTGGCACTGCTCATCACTTACAGCATCCATCCGTCCGCACGACGCCGTTTCCCAACACTCGCGTAGACCAGCATCACCACCTCCAACACGCTGCCAGTGTCACCTCGTATCCGAGTCTTAGCCCGGTATTCGATGCTCAGCTCGATGGCAGCTTTGCCTATTGCTATGATCGTGGAAATGGCCAATACACTCGACTCATTCCAGCTGATATGCTCCCTCCCCTGCAGAACATTCCTGCTATACAACAGGGTTATGCTGGCATGGTTGTGGTTCCTCAACCTCGTGGTTTGCCTCCCAACGGACATTCGAGCAATACAGAGCCTGTTGCTGTGCGAGTATGTAATTATTTCTTCTCAGATCGTAGACACCCTTGAAACGCTTCCCATCCTATATCTGCCTACTAAGAAACTCCTCAATAGAGTCCCCCTACGACGCCCACTTCGCCAGCGGATACAATCCAGGTAAGCTACATGGTCGATCATGTATCACATCGTAGCTCCCGGACACCTATCCATAGTAGATTTCATGTAGGGATTTGTGTCGTATTCCCCTCCGCTCAAATGCCTTGTCTTCAAAGTCTGAAGCGAGGAGCGCTTACAGACAGAGCACTATTCAGCCCAGACATGTTTGTTGGGGTTATGTCATTCAACGGTCAACAAAACAGTCTGAACATGGCTAACATCGGCCTTTCTACAGTCACGAATTGATAACATTGTCGCCGCCACTCCTTCAACACCCATCCATCTTAGCCCTAGCTCATCTACCAACGCACCACCCCCCGGTCACCGGCGACCCAAAATTTACTGCGATAAATGGGTACATGAGGGTGTCTGTGCCTTCACTCAACAGGGCTGCAAGTATAAACATGAAATGCCATCAGACAAAGTCACACAACATCAGCTTGGCCTCTTTCACGGTTATCCACAGTGGTGGAAAAAACATCAGGCAGACCTAACAAGACAACGCGAGGCGCCACCGCCCGAGGGTCCCAAGAACGGTAACCAGAGTCATAATTCCAGAACAAATAATGAACAATACTTTGGTCATCATGGTAGTTCTGCAGCTGGAAGTGGGGTTTCTCGTTGTGGAGGTTTGGGCTTAACTTCTGATGCGGGTGGACAGCTTGCGTGGCGACATGGTAGTCAATGTAATCATGATCCTCAGACCCTAGGACCTTCCCCTTCCATTGGACGGATAACAGCATCTCGAGGTATAGGCGGCGCTATACGAAATCCCATGGGTACGTATTTGATATTCCTTTCGGCAAAACCGCCATCTAATGCCAACCGCGTTGAGATACTTACACTGTGTTTCTTGTATCACAGCCGCAAACTCGCCTGATAACGACCTCTCACCCTGTCCAGTTTCATACGGATCACCCTTTGGCCCTATCGCCCCTCCAGCCCGCAGTAACGTGGCAGCCATCATTCCAACTGAAAGCGCGCCTAGTCCGTCAGTGGGACAGTCGACTATAGAATCACAGGCTATGCCACGTGGTACGCGAAGAAGCTCCCCAGTCAGTACCAGTATTCCCACTTCTTCTATGCTGCCCACGAGCAACCCATATGCGTCATTGGACCTCCTCGACGATGGCGGTGATCAAAATCCAAACGAGGGAGTCGCGTACACCGAAGCCCCGCGCCCAGGTGGCGCGCGTATATCATAGCGAGCGTTATTGATTATACACAGCCTTGATCCAACGACAGCATTTGGATATGATCAACAGTGGTAGTTAGATCGCTGCATCAGGGTTGCTACATGGATATGAGTAGCGGCATCGTACCTAGCATGGGGTATGTGCCTCGTGTTTTATATTCGGAAATCCCATACTCCGTTACGCTGCTCCCGTCGTACGGGTACAACTCGCCGTCCATCTCATGGACGAAAGCGATATTTTACTCTCTTGGCTAAAACCGGTCTACACACATACAACACGGTTGGGCACTAGCAACATCGGCATGCACGCAGTGATACCAGTCACACGTACAACATACGGACCTAGGGACTAATCAGTGCCTACCTTGAAGCAAGAATTCCCAAACCTACGGGCACAACTGCATCATCGCAGCTTTCATATTCAACATCAACGAGTGAAGGTTTTGGCCGGCTTGCATCATCACTCGGAAAACTACGTGGGATTATTTGCCAATAGTAGACACGACGCAGGAATCTAGTGGCAATGAAATGAGATATGGATGTATTATAGATGAAAAAAAGAAAGAAGGGAATCCGATGACTGGGGGGGGGGGGGCGGGAGGGGGGGGCATTAACTACCTTTATCAACCGGCAGCGAGCGAGCAACGGGCCTTCTTGACATTACATTATTACGACATATGGAGTATTTGCCATGAATGTACATACGCATGAGGAATGATGAAATGGGATATTTTGCTGAGTCATGCCTTGATCATTTGTTGTTGTCACTTTGCGGGGATGCGATGCTGCACACCGGATTGAGCTTAACAGCTACCTAGCTCCTCCTAGCTCAGGCATCATGACATCAAGCTTCTAGCGTGGTTACCTATTCCGGGCGAAAGCGACGCTGTGGTTGGTGGAGATGACAATTGGCAGAAAGTCTATTACTTACGTCAATCTCGGTCGCATGTGGAGAAATATGCGCCACGTTTTAATTCTGTCAAAAAAGCATACCGGAGGACCGTCACTAACAGCTACTAGTCTGGTTAACGTATTACCTAGCATCTGCTTGTTAGGTTAAGCTCTTGGGGCGAGTAGAGAGGAGAGGGTTATTAACAGCCAGTACGTAAATCATTCTCTAGATTTTGTTGATTGGGACCATTTGTATTATTCCATTAGCTCGCCTGCAACTTCTCATTTTGAGTGCATATTATCCGGCGGCTTACTCCACGAGTCGCTTATGTTTTGTTGCTGCTACTTGTCACTCATCCCGTTAATTAAAGTAAGAAATTTAGATGTACAATTTTGTGATTTAGTAGTGTCTTTATGTGCTAGAAAATATTACTGATCGATTTACTATGCTGGCAAGACCCCGGGGCTTAATGCTGGTTTTCACCGAGTTTGGGTACGGGGGTGTTGCGAGAATCTGACATGAAAGACTCTCGAATGGCTGTGATGGCGCAGATATTGATTAAATATGTATTTGATTAGGCCTTCTTGTGCATACCGACTTGCTGGGCGAACGAGGTTGTGCTCTTATCTTGATACCCCAAGAGCGCCCACAATCCCTTCGTTTCTCTTTCGCCCTCTGCTTGGGAGTTGAACGTCTAACAGCCGAATTCCTAAAGGCATCCAGAGCAAAATTCTCCGTCATCATTATATCAGGCGCTTCTGCCCTAATTCCCTTCAGCTTCTCTCCCGCGGTACCCGTCATATAAATAAAAAGAGGAAAATGATGAAAAAGGTCTCCCTAGCTATTATGCGACGAAAATTGAAGGTGAATGGAGAGCCCTTGGCCAATTCTACTGTGCATCGTCTCGCATTTCAGTAAGAGTTCCAAGGAAGCCGCCCAACTGCCTATTTGACCAATCTTAAGATATTTCTACACCTTTTTTTTTTACCAGGAGCGATGCTGATGACGTACACCCGAATCTAGATTTGATTCTTAGGGTCCCACAGGACTGGAGTTCCAGTACCTATATATAAATAAGCTTATTTCGACTTCACACACCCCACCATTCACTGCGCGAGCTATCTCGTGAGTTGGGTTCAATTCCTACCAGCGCTACCTATTGGATTTCACTAGTTAGCTCATCTCATTTCTTATAGACCTTACTCTGCGGCAATATGTACCTACTTAAGTATATCTGCAACGTTTCCTTAACTTGTCTGTTTTTTTTTCGTTGGAGTGGCCCTTTATCACGGGTTAACTTTTATTCCTATTGAGATTCAGATAGTTGACAGTTGGTAAAACTCAGCTTAAGTTCAGGGGGTATAATTGCGAAATCTTCTTTCATGCCCTCATGATATGCTAATCCGTCCTCGATGGGGGTCGAGCGAATGTCATAGTTGGCAACGATTAGTGCAAGTATTTCTTAGATATTCAGAAAAGCCAGGGGTCAGCCAACGCAGTCATAGCTGCTTGTTGAAAATGGTCCGAAGCCGGACGTGTCTCAAATCAATTCAGGTTGCGAATACCATCGGAGAGGCGGAGCTTTCCGGGCCCAGGGCCACTTATGAGCCATGTTTAGCTAGTTTGGGGGGAGGGGGGATTGATCACATACTGCGACCGAGGGCGAACTGGGGGCAGAATACTGTATGTATAATTGCCAGGGATGGATGTGGCGTTGATGTCTAAACCTAGCGGTGGAGTAAGTCGTGGAAGGATTGTTGGAGCATATACTTATCCGTTGTACCCCGCCCCCGGTGTTCATCATGTCAGCTTGAGTGATTGCGGTCAGCAGTGACTAGACACAGACCTCTGTTTTTCAGACAATTTTAATGAAGGGTCAGGTTCATCTATTAGTTAGGCGAACTAATCAGATCCGGAACATTGGCCGCACCCATAGCAGCACTAAACAGCCTCAATTACCTAAGTAGTTTGGGGTCTTGACGTTCATCTTACGGCTCTCTATCGTGAGCTGTGTTCGGGGTATAGTCCAGCATTTGGAACAAAAAAAACCTTTAGCCGTTATTGATACGGGGTGGAATTGAGCACATGTCGGGTTCAAGCTGACGGTACTTGCTGACGCGTGTTAGCTGCAGGTTGACCTTGATGCATGCAATGAATGAAGCCTTCTTCTCTGTGATTGTAAATTCAAGCCAGCCTTTGAATGTAGGCTTACGTCTATCAAGCTGCTTCATAACAAATAAAACCGATATAATTTTAGCATCCCAGTTGTAACGGCCTATATGGTTAGCTCCTTTACCAGCTAGATATTCTATGAATGAGGACAGTAAAGGCTGTGAGACACACACTAAGCACTACCTAATAACACAGCGGCACGTGTCACGGAACCACATGCGCCGAATACTAGGATTACTACTACAGAAGAATATGCGCCGGAAACCTGGATTACGCGGCAGCCTTGGCCCACGCTATATATATAAATAGGGCAGCAGTACTAGCTAGCAAAAAAAGAACTTTTTTTTTATATAATAATAATAAGTTAATACTAGAACTACTAGTAGTATAAACTATAATAGTTTATTATATTTACTAAAATTTTTTAAAAAATATAACTTTATTTTAAAACCTTAATAATAATAAATTGCTACTTTAATAATATAAACTTTAGATAATTTATACTAATAATTTTTATATTTTTAAACTTACTTAAATTCTAAATTATATTTTATAATATTATTAATAAATATTTAAATTTTAATAAAACAATTTTAGAACAACTTTAAAATATTATAATTTTAAAAAAAACAATACAAAATAATAAACAAACAATAACCTAGTTTTACTAACTGCTTATTTAAATTTTAGTAATATATAAAAATAGTTTTACTTAAATTAATATTTTAAAAAAAAATATAACTAACTTAAACTAATAACTAAAAAATAAAAAAAACTAAACAATAATAAACTAAGCTTAATACTAAAGCAAAATAAAAATAACTAATAATATTTATAATAAACTTTTAATATTTAAAAATAATTTTTAGTAATAACTAGACTTAATAATTAATTAATAAAATAAACCTTAATATTAACTAAATATTATAACTATAATATAAAATATATTTTTTATTACTAAAAACCTTATATTAAACTTTATACTAAAAATCTAAATTTTTTTTTTAGTATTATTTTAAAACTATAATAATACTTTTATAATATTTTTTTATTAAAATATTATAGTTAAATATATATAATTAAAAATAACTAAACTGTTTTTATTTAATAAATTTAAAAAAGATTTTAATAAATAATAAATAAAATATATTAACTAATAATCTTAAATATAAATTAAACTAGTACTAAACTAAAGATTTTTTTAAAAAAAATTTAATAAAATTTTATATATATATTTTAAGCTTTAAAGTATAACTTATATAAAAATATACTTAAAAACTAAAATAATAATAAAAAACTTTAATAATATTAATATATAGCTTTAAACAAACTATTAAAAAATATTTAATAGTTTTAATAAAGCTTATATAATTATAAATATATATTTTAAAATAATATAGCAATTCAAATTATTATAGCAAAAAAAAATATTATATATAAATTTTATTTTAAAATTTATCTAGCTAGCAAAAAAAAAAAAACAATTAGATATATAACAAATAAAAAGATTTAAAAATAAAATTAATTTAAAATTTTAAAAAACTTTTGTTTTATAAACAAACTAACTATTATTTAATAATATAATAAACTTTAAGTTTAAATAAAACTATGTTATTTTATTAATAAAAATAAATTAAAATATAAGCGCTAAATAATTATTAAATAATTTAAATAATTTAATATAACTAAATAAAATTAAAACGTTTTAAATAAAAAGTTTTTTAATTAAAGCTAAAAAAGCCTATTAAATAATAAAAAAATTATATTAATGCTATAAAAACAAAAGTTATTTTGCTATAACTTGCTTATTTATATAAATATAAAAATAACTAACTAATAAAAACTTAGCAATTATTTTTATATAATAAACTAACCTAAAAAAAATTAACTTTTAGTTAAAAATATAACTAAAAATAAAAATAAAAATATTTAAAAATAAAACAAATAAACTTATATATTAAATTAATAAGCTCTAATATATTTTAAACTTAATACTAATCTAATACTAAATTTTTATTAATTTAAAATATTTATTTTTAAATTTTATTAATATTATATTTATATATTATTATAACTTGCTAATTATTCTAATATTTAATTTTAAAATTTACAAATAAAATAATAGCTAGGTTTATTATATAATACTATATTATATAATATATATTAGAGCTTTTAATAAAAAAACTAATATTATATATATAGCTTTTAAATAATATAAATATAATTTTAGAATTTTTATAGCTATAATTATATAATCTTATAATAAATTAACAAATAAACATACTTAAAATTATAAATATAGTAATACTAAAACAAAACTACTATAAAAAAAAATTAAACCTAACTTTTAGCTATTAGACTAAAAACAAAAAAACTTTTAATAAATTAATATATATTTTAGCTATACTAAACTTATTTTTTTATATAAAATAAAAAATATTATAGTCTAGTTTATAATACTAGCAAAATTTTATATAATAATAAATATTTTGCAAGCTTTAAAAAAAACTATAAACAAATTAATAAATAGTTATTTAATAAAAACCCTAGTATTAGAAACGCTAATAAAAATAATCCGGTTTATTTTAATAAACAAATATATAAACAAACCTAAAAAATTACTTAACTGCTTTTAAATATATTATAACTAAGTAAAAAAAGTATTATAGCTTAAAAAATATTTAATAATAATATATTTAAATATTTAAAAAAAAAAAACTATTTTTAGTTTAAAAAATATTCTATAAACTATTAATAAAATATTAGGACTTAATTAAAATATTTATATTAAAAAATACTAACGAACTACTACTATACTACTTTTTTAATTATAAAATAAACTTTATACTAAATATTACTTTACTAAACTTTAAAACAAAGCTTATATTTTTAATAAAACTTTTAATAGTTTAAAAATACTTAAATAAATATTTATTAAAAAGTTTTATATATACTAATATATTATTAATAATAATTTTTATATTTTTAGCTAAAAAACTAAAAAAAGGTATTAAAATATATATTAACTATAAAAAATTAAACAATATTATAATTAAAAACTAATACTTAATTTTACTAATTTAAAAAACTTTAAACATACTATACTAAATAAAAATCTATACTAAACTAAATATAATAGCAATATTTAATTGCTTCTAAATTATTTTTAAAAATAATTAAAAAATAATTTTTATTATTAAATTTAGCTTATTTAAATATTTAAAACTTTTAACTTATTTTAATATTATATTAATAATATATTATTTAATATATTAAATAAATATATTATAGCTTATTTAAATAATATTTTTATTTATAGCAACTTAAAAACAAAATATAAACAATATATTTATAAAGTACTAATAAGATTTAATAGAACTAACCTAACTATTAATATTATAAAATATAAATTTAATATTATAAAAATTAAATATTTAAGCTTTATTATTTTAATTATAAGTATTTTTATAAACTTAAAAAAAATTTAAGCAATTATTAGCTAAGAACTATTTAAAACTTTAAAAATTTTATAACGTTTTATTAGCTTTACAAACTACTATTACTACTTTATTAAGGGTTTTTTATTAATTGCTTACTTATTAACTAGACTAATATTTTAGAATAATTAGCTAGAAGCTTTTAACTATTCTAAAACATAGGTTTTTTAAGCTTTAAAAAAAACTTTTATTTTAGCATTAGTACTAATATACTATAACCTAAAACATAAAATAATACTAAAAATAAATGCTTTTAACTAAGCAATAAAAAGAATTTTTTATTAAACCGATATACTAAGCTAATACCACTTTATTGCTTTTTTTTAGCAAAATATTTACTAGCTAAATATAACTATAAAATATATAATAAAAAACTACTAACAATTATAAAAATATTTAAAAAATAAAAACCAAAGCTATAAAGCTATAATAATATAGTTAAAATTATTATAAATTATAAAAACTTATAATATTTTGCTATAATAAAGCTATTAAACTAATAATAAATTAAATAATTAGAATTTTTAAACAACTTTTAGTTTTAAATAATATATTAACTAAAAAAAAAAACTATAATTTTTAATACACTTTTACAAAAACTTAGCAATTGTTAGATTTAGCCCATAGCTAGTAGCTATAAAGAGAGCTAATTAAGTATAGATAGCAGGATTACTTAGTTATATAAGCGTTATAGCTTAACAACATAGCTTAGTAAGTATAGCTAGGCTATACTTACTAGCAAGCTTATAAATAAATACTTTATAAAAACAAAAGAGGACCTATAAAAAACAACAAAAAATAAAACAATCAAAACATATATATACAGTACGTTTTATAATACTAAATCTAATAATTAAAAATCTTATTAATCTTTATACTTTACTATAAGCGATTTTGAGCTAAAAATATATAAAAATTGCTACTATATCTAAACAATATATTATTATATTTAATTTTCTAAAAAATTTCTTATTATAAAAAAAAAACTTTACTACTAATATTTACATCTATAATTTTTAAAAATATATAGTTCTAAAAAAAAAGCAAGCTTTATAGCTTTAGCTACTAAGCGTACTACTAATAAACAAATTTTTTTTATTAAAACTGCTAATTTTAATACTATAATATATATAAAACTAATAATTATTAAAAAAATACTATATTAAAACATTAAACAGCGCTATAAAACTATTTTTAAATACTATACTAACTACTAAACTAAGCTTACTAAGCTTGCTAAATAAATATATAAAATAGTTTATTTAAACTACTGCTTAATATAAATAAAAATTAACCAAATAATTAATAAATAATATAATAACTTTAAAAAGCTTAAAAATATAACCTAACACGTTCTAAAGTTTAAATATAAATTAAAATATAAAGCTTTTATTAATTTTATAGCTAGAAAACTTATTAAAAACCTAACTAAATAAATAAACAAATAATTTAATAAAGTTTTTAAAGCTTATTTAAAAAGCGCTAAAATAATAAATTTGTTTAAACTTATTATTAATTTAAAAAAAGCTTTATAAAATATTTATTATAATACTAAATTATTATTACTAAATTATACTAAAAAGCTATAATTTTAAATATAATCTATATTTTTAGAAAGATTGTTAAAAAAAATACTTTTAATACTTTTAAACTTTTTAATAACTAAAATAATTCGGACAATCCTATAAATAATTAAAAAAAGAATTACTTTAAATAAAATTATTAAAATTATAAAAGCTACTAATAATACTAAAGAAGGACGGGGCAACTTGATACTAAAACAACTAAAAATAATAAAAATAAACTAGAGCGCCTGCTATTAGAAAACTGGTATAAATGCTATGCGTCTGAAGTAAATGTTGCTTTAAGAAGTTCGAAGGCTTTTATAGCTATTCGAACCTCTGAATACAAGCCGAAGATCAGCCGATTCGGGCCGCAGGCGGCCTAAATACGGCTAACAATTAGCGTACTGCCACATTCGCAGCTGCTAGCGGGCCGCTAGCACTAGCCCTGCTGCAAACTTCCTTTATTTGGAGCCTTATTCTCTAGATAGCTTCGAATCTAAAAAAATGCAGGGCTAAAAAATACCAAAAAGATAACATAACACAACACTTACTCGAACCCCTAAGCTTTAATAGCCTAGAAAAAAAAGAACTAGCTCTAACCTACTAGGCTACTAAGCCTTTGATTAGCCGATTGCTAAACCGGTTATAATTTATACTAATAGACTTCTTTTGGTCCAAAGATCTTCTTTTGGTCCAAAGATCTTCTTTTGGTCCGTATGCCTTCTAGTATGCCTTCTGGCATAACCCCTTGGCATAACTTTTTAGCCCTTTAAATGCCTTATTTTTTTATATTCTTTCGATATATTTTTATATAAAACGTATGTAATTTTGTTTAGACCTAACATATATAGCAGTATTTGCTAGTATTTCGTATTAGAACTTAAGTAAGTGCTATAGTTAGCCACCACTTTAAACCTAAGCCAAATCTCCGTATAAAAAGTTACGCTATAGCTTTTACTACTTTTAATATATATAAATTTTTATATAACTGCAGTAATATTTTCTAATAATATATATATAGGTCGGAGTTCGTAAAATAAGCCTTGATTAGCTTTATAGATAGATTTCGTAAATAACTCTAAAAATTGCAAATATAAGCATAACCCTATATAAATTAGTATAGGTGGCTGCTCGTACGCGAAAAAAGATTATTAATTAGCAGCAATAATATACAATATAGCTAATTAACGTAGCAATAATATATTAATCGGCAGTACTGTACTATATTTGTAGCAACAATAAACCAATCAGCAATACGGCTAACTATGTAATATATACTACAAGCAAATTTATATACAAAATAGTATAGAAGTTTGCTTGTACGCAACAGATTAACTAGTTAGTATAGCAATAGCGATTTAACTAATTAGTGCAGTAATAACATATTAATTAATCGGCAGTGCTATATTATATTTGTAGCGCTATATATATATTGCTATATATATATATAAAGCGTAAAACGTATAGGTTATATAAATATAAGCAAATTGCCATACAATTTATATAAGCAATTGTTTGTACGCCTTTATTTTTTATATAATATACTAACTAATCAGCATAGCAAACAAATAAACTAATCGGTATGGACGGTATAGGGCTAATCGGAAAGCCTTTGCATAAATGATTAATATATATGCAAGTAGGTTTATATAGAAAATTGTATGTACGCCTGCTTGTACATAACTAAAAAACGTAGTAGACTTGCTAATTAACGCATATATAATAAAATTGCTAATTAATAGCAAACGGGGTATAATATATTAATACAAGTATATATATATATAAATTAATATAAGTAACTGCTTATATACGTATATATCGGCTAAGTTGCTAATTAATTATATATATAACGGCTAAACTAGCTAACGTATATATATAACTAATCAATATATATATAACTAAATTAGCTAATCGGCAGCGTAGCAGTCTATCAATTAGCTAGCTAAACAATAGTTTCTTTTAGACCATAGGTATAGAAACATATTTATATATAAATTGTATAAGGATCTGCTTGTATAGCTATTAAACAAAGGACTTATTAATATAGCTATTAGAACAGGGGCTAAACAAAGGACTAGCTAATCAACAATATAGCAATTTATCGATTAAAACTATAAACAAACGTTCCTTTATAAGCTACAAACATGTTTATATATAAATTTGTATATAAATATGTTTGTAAGCTACCAAACATATATAGCCTAGCTAATTAATAATATATATAGCTAACTAATAACGCAAATAACATAAAAGGCGATATATAGCGCTAATACTACAACAAAAATAATGCTTCTAAAACAAGGCTTCAAAAATAAAGTCTGATTAACGCTTCTTTTAGTTCGTATATATATAAGCTAGCTTCTATATAAACTATATAAGCACTTGTTCGTACAGCGATTTATATAGAAAAACTAGCTGATCAACGGTATAAAAGCCTATAAGTAACGAAAAACAACGAAAATGCCGAATTTGCTAAAAACGCTAAAAATGCTAAAAATGCTAAAAATGCCGAAAATGCCGAAAATGCTAAACAACAAAATTTAACGAAAAACGGAGGTATACGTATAGCTAACGAAAGCTTAGAGCGGACCTTCCCGTAAGCTATAGCACTGCAAGCGTATTTACATGCAAATATGTATGTAAATCTGTTTGTAAGACTATACGTAACGGAGGATCCGGCTAATTAACAAAACGCTAACTAAACAAAGGACTTGAAGCAACAGCTTCTTATAAGCAATGTAAGTACAAATAGGTTTGTATATAAACTTATATAGCAACTTATTTATACAATATTCGAATATAGACTTAACTAATTATTGCAGCGGCGATATGTACGGTTAGCTAATAAAGCAACTTGGCTAATTAACGCGGCAATATTAGCGATTAGCTATTATAAACTGGAACAAAAGCTTCTCTAAAAGCTATATATTTGCGAGCTAGTTTATATAATAACTTATATAGAACTCGGCTGGTAGGTATATTCGGATAGGAACGTATTCGCAAAAGCAATTAGCTAATTAACTAATAACTAACTTAGCAATGCGTATAGCTATCCAATAAAGCAATAGGCCGATTAGGCTAATTAACGCGTATATGATTAGCCTAGCTAACAAAGCCTAGAAAACAAAAGCAATTAGCTAATCGGTGTATTGTACGTATAGCGTACGGGTAAAAGCGCGTTTGTATACAAATTTGTATAGCGGACTGCTCGAACACGTACATAAACGTACGAACTAACTAATTAACGTAAAACTAGGCTAATTCGGCTAATTAATACGTATTGCAGCTGGCCTAGCTAATTAAAATAGCTACTTAAAAGCTTTTTTAGACTTGGATAGCTACAAATAAAGTTATATATAAAATTGTATAGCGGGTTATTTATAGGTATATTCTAGCAGAAAACTCGGCGGTTAATCATATAAATATAAACGAACTAATTAATAGCAAACTAGTTTTCTTAGAAAATATACAGCTATAAGCAAACTTATATATAGATTTATATAAAAAGCTGCTTGTAGGTATATTTATACAAGGAATTAGCTATTTGTAAGTTAGCTAATTAACTGGCTAACTAATTAACTAGGTTAGTTTTTACGTAAAGCTAGCATTAAGTTTATTAATATATTGTAGATATATTTGTATATAAATTTGTATAGGAAAGCGTTAAGCATTAGTTTCCGATTACAAGTTGCGCTCCGAAAAGCAATAAACGTTTACAAATATTATTACATACAAATTTATATAAAAGACTGCTTTATCGTAGCTTTACCGAAAATACTATTAAAAAAGGACAAAGCAACTTAACACTAAAACAACTAAAAACAACAAAAATAAACTAGAGCGCTTACTACTAGAAAACTAGTATAAATACTATACGTCTAAAGTAAGTGTTGCTTTAAGAAGTTCGAAAGCTTTTATAGCTATTCGAACCCCTGAATGCAGCCGAAAATCAGCCGATTCGGGCCGCAGGCGGCCTGAATACGGCTAACAATTAGCGTACTGCCACATTCGCAGCTGCTAGCGGGCCGCTAGCACTAGCCCTGCTGCAATACTAAACTAATAATAGTTATAAAAGCTATTAAAACAATTAAAAAAAAAGCTTTAAAAATATTTCTATTAAGCGTTTTTATGTTAATATAAAAACTAAAGCCAAAAAAAAAAAAACTTAAATATAAAAAACTATATTATATATTATAGTTATTATTATATATTGAGCTACTAGCTGTGACGGTCAGTACAGTCTTGGCAAGACCCGTAAGGACTCTAGACCTATATAGCGATAAGATAGGAAGTCTATGCACGGACCAACCCATAACTCTGCAGCTATATACATAGAGTCCATATCTACCCACTTTATAAACTCTGATTTCTTTTTTTTTTTTTTTTTTTTTTTTTAATTTAGAGTTTTTGTTTATAGTATTAATAAACTAGTTATAAAAACTTTACTTAATTAATTATAATATTACTTTAAACTTACTAATTATTTATTAATAAGCATTTAATAAATATATATTTTTTATTTTATTATAATTAATAAAATATAAATAAACTTTTTTTTTTAATTATATATTTAATATAAAAAATTATATATTTTATAATATAAACTTAATTTTAATACAATTTTAATAAAACTTTTAATTTTTATACTATTTAAAAACGTATAACTTATAAAAAACCTAACCTTAAATATTTCTATTTTATTTCTAGTTTTTAAACAATTAGAATAATTTTAATTTTTAAATATAGCTAGCTTTTTACTATTAAATAATTTAAAAAAAAAAATTTTTATAAAAAAAAAGAAAAATTAAGTATAAGACTTTTTTATAAACGTTTTAAGCAAACTAATATTTAAAAAGAAATTTAAAAAAAATTAAAAATTAAAACCTAAAAAAGTAAAATTTAAACTAAAGCTAAAATAACCTAAAATAAATAATATATTTAAAAATATATTAAAAAATATTATAGTTATATAAACTTATAATTTGATATTAGTTCTAGTAAAATTTTTCTAATAAATAAAAAAAATAAAATGCTAATTTTTTTATGTATTTATTTTAATATTTTTAAAAAATAATTATAATTTAATAATAAAAAATATATTTAAAAATATTAATTTTAAACTTTTTAGTTTTATTATTTTATTTGTTTTTTATTTTATTAGTTTATTTTTTAACGCTTTAAACCTTATTTATATTAAAAAACTAGAATATAAAAAATTAATTTTAGCAAATTTATAAAAAATAAAGCTTTATTTAATAACTTGGTTTATAAATTAATAAAAAAGTTAAATAAAAATATTATTATATTTTAAATTAAAAATAGCTAACTTTAGTATATTATAAATTAATTAAAAAATATACCAAAAAATTAATAAAAATATATTTTTATTTAATTAAAAAATTATTTAGTAATATTATTAAAATAATCTAAGTTTTATTAATAGTTTATTATAATTTTAATTAAATAGCTATTATTTATAAAATATTTTAAATTTATATATATAAAGCTAATAAAAATATTAATAAGTTTATTTTTATATTTAATAGTTTAGCTTAAAAGTATTAATTTGCTAAGTTATAATAAAAATATAAATTATAGAACTATTTTTATATAAACTTAAGAAAAAATCTATATAAAGCTTTTATAAATTTAAATATTTTTTATAAATTAATATATAATATTAAATAAATTTATAAAAATTATTAATAAACTAAATTTATTAATTTAATTAAACAAAAATTTAATTTAAATAATTAAGTTTTTAGTAAACCTGCTTATTAACCTTTAGCCAACTTTAAAAATTTTAAAATATTTATTTTAAAATAGTTAAAATAAGCATTAACTATAAAAAATTTTTTTTATTAAAATAATAAAACCTATTTTATTTATAGTAAAAAAAAGCATTTATTAGTTAACTATTTTAATTAAAAATTTAAAGTCTTAAGTATTTAACTAGCAAAAAAAATCTATAATAAAAATAGTTCTAGTAGTTTATTTAACTTACAAAATAAATAAAACTAATAAAAATCTTTTTATTAGTTTTTTTATTTATTTTAATTAAAATATATAATTAAAACAAATTAATTATCTTTAAAATATTTATTTAATTATAAATTAATAGTATTAAAATAAAAATTTTAGTTTTATATAATATTAAAGCTTATATTTTTTTAATAATTAGTTATAAATTTATATAATAAATTAAATAATAATTAAAAATAAAAATAGTTTAGTTAACTAAACTTTAAAAGTTTTATAATTATTAAAATAAAATAATTAACAAAATTTATAAATATTTAATATATATTATAAAAATTAATAATTAATAATTTAAGAACTAAATATTTTAAATTATTAATTTTAGTTATAATATTATTATTATTATTAAATAATTAATAAAATAAAATATTTTAATAAAAACTTAAAAATAATAGTTAATCTAACTAAATAATTTATTTTTATTAGCTTAATTTTTGCTAATAATTATAATTAAACTTTTTAACTATAAATAATAAAATATAAACCTAAAAATATAAAAAAATACTAATTAATATAATTAAATATTAAAAAAATATTATTAAATATTAAAATAATTAAAATGAAAAAAATATAAAAAAAACTTAAAACTTTTAAACCTAAAATAAAAAAAGTCTATATAATAATTTAAAAAAAAAAAAAAAACTAAGCTACTATTAAAAAAATTATATAAAATTTTTAAAATTATTTGTATTAGAATAAATAAAAACAACTAGCTAAAAAAACTTTAAAAAAGCTTATTATAATTAAATTTATAATAATTAAAAATAATTATATTAAATTATTTAAAAAAATTTAAAAATAATTAATTAAATAGTATTATAAAAGATTTTTAATAATAAACCGATCTTATTTTTAAAAAAAAAAAAACTTAAAATATATAAAATTAATATAAAGCTTTTTGTTTTTTTAATTATTATATCTAAAAAAATTCTTTTTAAAAAAAAAAATCTAAAATATTACTACTATTATAACTAAGATTTAATATAGTACTAAAACTTAATAATAAAAAATATATTTCTAAGCTTTATTAATATTAAATATTTATATAATTTATTTTATTTAAAAAAAAATTTATAAATAAACTGCTAGCTATAAACTTTATTAAATAAAATATAAATTTAAATATTATTTTTATTTTATTTATATTTAAACTTAAAGTAATTAAATATAAGTTTATAATTAATTATTAATAAAAAAATATATATTTAAAAAATTAAATTATATTAATTTTAAATATTAATAATATTATATTTAATTATTATAATATTATTTATTTTATAAAACTAAATATTATTAAAACTTTTTATTAATTATTATTAATTATAGAATTATATTATTTTATTTTTTTTTAAATTTATAAAAAAATATTTTAATAAAAAGTTTTATTATTTAGTTTAAAAATAAAACTTGTTTAGTAGTAAGCTTTTATTAATATATAAATTTAAAAATTTCTAAACAAATTTATAAATATTTATATAAATAATATTTTAATTTATTTTAAAACTAAAAAATAATACTAAACTTATTATAAAAAAATAATTTATTATTTATATTAAGCTAAATATTAAAAAAATACTGAAAAGTTTTATTTTAATATATTTATTATTAATTATTTAAAATTAATTCTATAAAAATCTAAACAATTTTAAATTAAAACTTTAATAATTTTAAAAATATTAAATTGATCTAATTATTTTTTAAGCTTTATAATTATATTTATATATTTATTTATTATATTAATAAAATTACTACTTTTTTAAATTAACTATTAAAAAAAAATAAACTATTTATAATAGGACTAAAATAAAAATAAACTTTTAAATATATAAAATTACTAATATATAAAATATTTGTTTTAGTTTTTTTTAAGCCTAGCTAACTAATATAAGTAAAAATAAATATTTTATATAATATAATAAAAAAAGTTATTTAGTAGCAATAAAAAAATATAAGCTAAAAACTTATAAAATATTTTTTTAAAACAATAATACTAATTAAATAAACCTACTTAATTTAAAACTATAAACTTTTAATAATAATATAAACTTTAAAATACTACTACTTAGAGCTTTTTAGAACTAAGTTTTTTATAATAACTAATTATTAAGCTTTATTATATTTTTTAAATAAACAGATTTTATTAATATAATAAATATACTAAGCTAATTTTTTATTAAATTTTAATATTATTTTTTAATACTAATTAAAATAAAAAAATATAATAATTAATATTTTATTAAAAAAAATAGCTAAGCTTTTTATAATTAAAACTAAAAAAGCTAAAAAAAAAATAATAGTATTAGTTCTGCTTAATAAAATACTAGATTTTATATTAACTATAGACCTTTTATTTAATATTTTCTAAAAAACTAACTTAATAAACTTAATTAAATAAAAAAACTAGCTATAAGATCTAAAAAATAAAAACAAAAAGCTATATATATTTAAGGTTATTTTAAATAAAACTATTTTTTTTTATATAATTTTAATTTAAAAAGCTTATATATTTTTAATTATTATATATTAAAATTAGTACAAAATCATTAAAATCTTAAAATAAAAATATTATTAGTTTTACTTAAAATATAATTATAAATAATATATATATAATTATTATAACTATAAAAAAATAAAATATTATAAAATAAAACTTCTAGTTTTTTTTATTTATTATTTATACTAGCTATAATATAGTAATATATAATAATAAATAATAAAAATATATTATTTAACTAATAAAATTATAATTATATATAAATATTTATTAATAAATTTAGCTATTTAATTATAACTTTATTTAGTAAAAAAATAAATATTATAAAATTTCTAGCTATATAATATTATAAAAGTTTATATAAAATTTTTAATATATTAAATATATAAATATTAAATAATATAAAACTATTTATTTTTAAGTTTATAGCAATAATTAATAATTTTATAAGTATTAAGTATTATTTTAGTAGTTTTTATTATTTTTAAACCTAAAAAGTAATAAAATTAACTAATTAAAAACTAGATTAATAACTTTATTTTTATATTAATAAATATTAAAATAATTAAAATATTTATTTTTTTGCTTTAAATTTTATATATAATTTTTTATAATATTTATTAATTAATATATTACTACTAAAAGTAGCAATAAAAATTAAAGCATAAAACCTTTTAATAATAAATATTAATAAAACTATTGCAAATTTTAATACTAAGCAATAAGCGTTTAAACTAATTTACTAAATTTAAAACGTTTAAAAAATAATATATAATATAGCAACCCTTATATAAAAACAATATAAGCTATAAGCTAATAAAAAGAAATATTTAATAGATTTTAAAATAAAAAATAAAGTTTTTTTAAAAAAGAAAAACTTTATAATATAAGTACTAACTATTAAACTGGACTTCTAATCGGTTAAACTTTTTAAAATTTTAAAAAAACAAAAATTTAGCTATATTTTTAATTTGCCTAACTTTTATAAAATAAAAAACTTATTTTATATTAACTAATTATAAAAAATAAGCAATAATTTTTTATTTTAATAAATTTAATTATTATTTTTAACTAAAAATATTAATAATAAAACAAAATTTAAAATTAAATAAATTAAACAATTAAAAATATACAAAAAAGCAAAAAGCTGTAATACTAAATTATTTAAAAAAGTTGCAATCCTAATAATATTTAGTATATAGCTTAGAATTTTAAAAATATGCTAATTAAACTTAATTAATTTTATAAAACCTATAAAAAAGCCTCTAAACTTTTTATAAAATTATAAAAATAAATATATATAATAATAGCTAATAAATTTATAAATAATTATAAAAATAATAATAAAGCAATATAATATAAAAAAACTATATAAACCTAATATTATTAGTAACCTTAAATTAAAACTATATCTAAACTTTTAGTTTTTAAAAAAAATAGTATAATAGTTAGTATAGTCTTAATAAGACCTGCAAAAATTTTAGACCTATATAGCAATAAAATAAAAAGTTTACGCACGGACCAACCTATAACTCTGCAGCTACACACATAAAGTCTATATCTACCCACCTTATAAACTCTGATTTTTTTTCCTTTCTTTCTTTCTTTTTTAGTTTAGAGTTTTTGTTTATAGTATTAATAAACTAGCTATGGAAGCTTTACTTAACTAATTATGACACTAGCTTATATTTATAAAGCTTTAACTAAAAAGCTAAAAACTTAATCAAAATATTAATAAAATAGCTAAAATATATATAACAAATAAAAAAAGCGTTAAACAAGCAATAAAAAAAGCGCAAAAATAACAAAAAGTTTTTTTTTAAAGTTCTAAAAAATAACCTTTAAAATAATTAATTTTTAAAGCTTCTTATAGCAAAAATAGCAAGCTTATTTACTACTAATTAAAAGCTTATTAAAATATATAAACTATATAACTTAATTATAATAAACTCTAAATTAATTATTTATATATTTAAAAAATACTAACTTAAATAATATAATACTAGCAAAAAATAACGCAATCTATATATATAACTATAACAAAATTAATATTAAAACTTAAAGCTTAAAAGGCATAATTATATATTAGCTATATAATATTGCTTTTTGCTTAAATATAACTACTAACCTAGTTTCTTTACACGTCCTAAACTAAACAAACATATACTAAAATAATAAACCCAAGTCTAATCTTTTAAAACACTAATAAAAAAAGCCCTTATATTCTTTAACCTAAATATATAACTAATATATTATAAAATATTTCCTAAAACACCTAACTAAACAAATGTTCTATATATAAAAAAACTTACTAAACTTTTATATAAAACACTCTAGATTTCAAGCTAGTTTTTATAAGTAATACTAATATTTAGAATATATAAGCTCTAAACCTTTAAAATAGTTGCTTAATTATATAAAAAAAAAAACAATTACTTTATACTTTAATAATAAAATCCGAACTATAAACTATATAATATATAATAAATCTAAAGCTTACTACAAAATAGTATAAAACGCTTGCTTAAAAGTTATAAAAACTAATACCTAATTAATTATTAATTTTTATAAATTTAATATTTTTAATAAAAATAAGCGTTTATAATATATTATATTAGTTATTAATTAATATTTAAACTATATTTAAAACTATTATACTAATAATAAACATACTAGCACTATTTAAAAAACTTTTAAATATTATATTTAATATATTTAAATATATTATAATATTAAAATAAAAATTATAAAATATAATAATAAGATTACTAGTAATAATCAAAAAACTATATGCTTAATAATAACTATAAAACAAACTTATAAAATAAACTTTAAAATTTTATTACTATATACTTAAGATTTTAATAAAGCAACTAAAAAAATAAAAAATATTATTAAATATTAGGCAAGTTTAATATATAATAATTATAAGTTTTCTGTTTTTTTTTAGCTTAAAATAGTTTAAATAATAGTATACTTATATAACTAGACATTTAAATAAATTAATCGCTAGCAAGCTTTATATAAAAAATTCTATTTATATTTTAATAATTTATAAAAACTTGTTAGCTATAATTAAATATTCTATATATTTTATTTAAAAATATTTAAATATATAATATTTGCTATAATTACTAAAGCTAAACTTAAAAAACAAAAATATAAAAAGCTTAACTCTAACGTTTAAATAAGCTATTTAATAAACTATTAGTTTATTAATACCTATTATATTTAGTTCTTTTAAAAAAACAAAATTATAATAATAAAAAATATAGTTTTTAATAAAAATAAGTTTAAAAATAATAATAAAAATAAGTTTAAAAATAATTTTTTTAAAATAACTCTAAAAATATATAAAGTATTAATAAATAATATTAGTTATTAAAATACTTTTAATTTTAAAAAAAATATAGCTAACAAACAAAAAAATAATAAGCTTATTAGCTAACTTTTAAAAAGCAATACTAAAAATACTAATAAATCTAAATCCAAAAAGAATTCTAACAAAAACAAGCCTATAAAGAAAAAGGCAAAAGTTCTCTATTAAGGCTCTTATCTTTATACTAATTTATAATTCGCCCTCGGATTACTAATACTACTATAAAATCTAAAAGCTGCCCTGCTATATTTAGTAATACTATAAACTAAATTACTAAATCTAAGCCTAAATAAAAAGCTACCTAACAATTAATACTGAACTTCTGCTAAATTAACTTTTAGTATTCTAATTATAACCTATTAAACAGCCAGCTTTAATATAGCTAGATTATAAAAAATAACAACTATTAATATCAAATTAATAATTAAAAATAAAAAAGCTAAACTACTAAAAAGCTTTTTAAAAATTTATCATAACTAATTATAACTACTAAATCTTATTAAAAGCTTATTAACTATTATATAACTAATTATAGCTATTAAATCTTATTAAAAGCTTTACTAATAAAAAAAAAAGGCCTTTAAAAAAGCCTATTATTTATTATATATTTAATTATAGTTATTAAATCTTATTAAAAGTTTTATTAGAAAAAAAAAAAACCTTTAAAAAAGCTTATTAGTTACTATACAACTAATTATAACTAATAAATCTTATTAAAAGCTTTACTAATAAAAAAAAAAAAACTTTTAAATTAAATACTAGCTATTTAAAAACTTAATTATAAACTTTTTTAAACCAAAAAAAAAAAAATATACTAATAAGATTTATTATAACTACTAAAATAGTATAAAAATCTTATAAATTACCTGCTAAAAGATTATTTTAAACAAATAGAACTTATTTACTTGCAAAGCTATAAAAAATAAATACTTAAAAAAAAATACCTAAAAGCTTTTTATAAAAAAAGATCATTTTAGATTATATATAAGTTTATATTTATAAGTTTAATAAATATAAATACTATAAAAAATATAAAGCTTATCTAATAATATAAAAAGATTAATAGCTAAATAATAACTAAAAAAATATTTATACTAATATATTAATAAAAAAATCTTTTAAAATATTAATAATTATTGCTATTAAGTTTGATCTAGAACTTAAATAATATAACGCTATAAATACTTTTATAAATACTAAATTAAATAAAAAGATTTATATATATATATTTCTAAGCTACTAAAAGCTAAATATAATAGTTAAGCTATTACAAGCTTTATATAAGCTTTAAAAATCTTTTTTGCTATAACAAAAAGAACTTACTAAATTATTACAAAAAATAAACTTTAAACTAATACTTTATAAACTTTACTACTACTCTTTAAAAAATATACTCCTATTTATATATATTAATAATATAGTTATAATATATAAGCAAAAAAACCAAAAAACTATAAATAAAACAATTGCTACACTTAAAATATATTATAACTTTACTAGAAATAAAGACCTATAATAGTTCCTAAGCATTAAAGTAATCAAAAACAAAAAAAAAAACCTTTTTTAGCTTTTATAAGCCTCTTATATTAAAAAGATCGCTAAACTATAAAATACTATAGCTATAGCTTATATAACTACTTTAATAAAAACTTAAAAGTTCTTTTTATATAAAAAAATCTCTATACTTACTAATATTAAGCGCTACTAATAAAAAACAAAATCAATTTTATATACTATAATAATAATATGCTTAAATATAATATTTAAAATCTTTAAACTTATATAATTCAACTATAATCTTTTTTTTAAGCACTATTAAACTATTAATAAGCTTTTATTATATCTACTTTTTATATAATACTATATATTACAATTTAAAAATAAAAATAACTTTATAGTAGCTAGTAATATATCTTTTGCAAATAATACCCTTAACTAAAAAAGCTTCTAAACTGTTACAGGCAAGGCTAGCCTTGAGAGCCTTGCCGATTAATGGAAGTTCCGGACCTCCGCCGGAACTCATAGAACTCCTCACGGAAGTGCGTCGGAGAAGTGCGTCGGAACTCCGCGTTAGCAGTACGTTAATAGCTATATAGCCACGAAGACTCTGCTCTCGCAGAGTCTTCTTTTCTCTTTTTTTTCCCTAAGTTAGTTAATAAACAGTATTTCCTGCCCATTCGGCTGAATCCTTTTATATAAACCTATATTATAAAACTTTTTAAAAAAATAATCTACTAGCAAACTAATAAACAAAATATAATCACTACATTTATAACTAAAGCAAAGCTTTTAACTTTAGCCCAAACAATTAAAAAAGCAATATTTATTAACTAGCTTATAAATAAGCTTAAAGTAATACTATAAAATTAATAAATATAAATATAATATAATAATTAGCAAACTATAAAGCTTGTTATAAAAAAAGTAGCTTTATTACGTACTAAATTATAATATATTAATATTTATAACTATTAGTTATACTAAAAAATTAAAAATAAAACTATTATAATAGAATATATACCTATTAATAATATAATTGCTAATAGACTTATAAAAACTTTACTTATACTAAAATAAACAACTTTTTTAAAATAGCTCAAATTATATAAGCTTTTTAAACATAGCTAAAAAAATTAGCAAAATATATTAGTTTTTAAAAAAAATCAAAGACTTACTACTTAAAAAGAAATCTATAAAATAAAACATTTAAACACTATTTAAGCATAAATTATAAATTTATAATATATTAATAAAAAGATTATAAAATATTTTTATATGCTTAAAAGGCCTTAGAACTAATAATATAAAAACTTAACTACTTTAAAAAGTATTAATCTTGCTATAAAATAACAAAAAGCTTAAAAAAAAATTTTTTTTTTTTTAAGCAATAAAAAAACAACATAATATAAACTATAGTCCGTAAAGCTTAAATAATAGTATTACTAATGCCTCTTATAAAAATATCCTAAAAATAATAAATATAAAACTTAATATTAGCAAAACTATTTATAATTAGTACTTATTATAACGGTTAGTACAGTCTGTACAGTCTTGGCGAGACCTGCAAAGATTTCAGACCTATATAGCAATAAGATAGGAAGTCTGCGCACGGACCAACCTAACTCTGCAGCTACACACATAGAGTCCATATCTATTTATTTATTTTGTAAACTTTGATTTTTTTTTTTTTTTTTTTTTTTTTTAGCTTAGAGTTTTTATTTATAGTATTAATAAACTAGCTATAAAAGTTTTATTCGACTAATTATAATATTATTTTAAGCTTATTAATTATTTATTAATAAGCGTTTAATAAATATATATTTTTTATTTTGCTATAATTAGTAAAATATAAATAAACTTTTTTTTTTAATTATATATTTAATATAAAAAATTATATATTTTATAATATAAATCTAATTTTAATACAATTTTAATAAAATTTTTAATTTTTATATTATTTAAAAACTAATAGTTTATAAAAAACTTAATTTTAAATATTTTTATTTTATTTTTAGTTTTTAAATAATTAAAACAATTTTAATTTTTAAATATAACTAGTTTTTTATTATTAAATAATTTAAAAAAAAGATTTTTTTTATAAAAAAAAAAAAGATTAAGTATTAGATTTTTTTATAAATATTTTAAGCGAACTAATAACTAAAAAAAAATCTAAAAAAAACAAAAAATTAAAACTTAAAAAAATAAAATTTAAACTAGAACTAAAATAATTTAAAATAAATAATATATTTAAAAATATAATACTAAATATTATAATTATATAAGCTTGTAATTTTATATTAGTTTTAATAGAACTTTTTTAATAAATAAAAAAAATAAAGCGTTAATTTTTTAATATGTTTATTTTAGTATTTTTAAAAAATAATTATAATTTAATAATAAAAAATATATTTCAAAATATTAATTTTAAACTTTTTACTTTTGTTATTTTATTTGTTTTTTATTTTATTAGTTTATTTTTTAGTGCTTTAAATTTTATTTATATTAAAAAAGCTAAAATATAAAAAATTAATTTTAGCAAGTTTATAGAAAATAAAACCTTATTTAATAACTAGATTTATAAACTAGCAAAAAAACTAAATAAAAATATTATTATATTTTAAATTAAAAATAATTAATTTTAATATATTATAAATTAATTAAAAAAATATATTAAAAAATTAATAAAAATATATTTTTATTTAATTAAAAAATTATTTAATAATATTATTAAAATAATTTAAGTTTTATTAATAGTTTATTATAATTTTAATTAAATAATTATTATTTATAAAATATTTTAAGTTTATATATATAAAACTAATAAAAATATTAATAAGTTTATTTTTATATTTAATAGTTTAGTTTAAAAATATTAATTTATAAAATTATAATAAAAATATAAATTATAAAATTATTTTAATATAAACTTAAAAAAAAATTTATATAAAGTTTTTATAAATTTAGATATTTTTTATAAATTATTTATTAATAAAGTTATTAAATTAGTATATAATATTAAATAAATTTATAAAAATTATTAATAAATTAAGCTTATTAATTTAATTAAACAAAAATTGAATTTAAATAATTAAATTTTTAGTAAACTTATTTATTAATTTTTAGCTAATATTAAAAGTTTTAGAATATTTATTTTAAAATAACTAAAATAAATACTAATTATAAAAAAAAAAAAAGCTTATTGAAATAATAAGACCTATTTTATTTATAGTAAAAAAATATATATATTAATTAATTATTTTAATTAAAAGCTTAAAATTTTAGGTATTTAACTAATAAAAAAAAGCTATAATAAAAATAGCTTTAATAGTTTATTTAATTTAAAAAATAAATAAAGCTAATAGAAATCTTTTTATTAGTTTTTTTATTTATTTTAGCTAAAATATATAGCTAAAATAAATTAATTATTTTTAAAATATTTATTTAATTATAAGTTAATAACATTAAAATAAAAACTTTAGTTTTATATAATACTAAAGTTTATATTTTTTTAATAATTAATTATAAGTTTATATAATAAATTAAATAATAATTAAAAATAAAAATAGTTTATTTAATTAAATTTTAAAAGTTTTATAACTACTAAAATAAAATAGTTAGTAAAGTTTATAAATATTTAATATATATTATAAAAATTAATAATTAATAATTTAAAAATTAAATATTTTAAATTATTAATTTTAATTATAATATTATTATTAATATTAAATAGTTAATAAAATAAAATATTTTAATAAAAACTTAAAAATAATAATTAATTTAATTAGATAATTTATTTTTATTAGTTTAATTTTTGCTAATAATTATAGTTAAACTTTTTAGCTATAAATAATAAAATATAAACTTAAAAATATAAAAAAATATTAATTAATATAATTAAGTATTAAAAAAATATTATTAAATATTAAAATAATTAGTTTAAAAATAACTAAAACTAAAAAAAAAATAAAAAAAACTTAAAACTTTTAAACTTAAAATAAAAAAGGTCCATATAGTAATTTTAAAAAAAAAAAAAAACTAAGCTATTATTAAAAAAATTATATAAAACTTTTAAAATTATTTTTATTAAAATAAATAAAAATAACTAATTAAAAAAACTTTAAAAAAGTTTATTATAATTAAGTTTATAATAACTAAAAATAATTATATTAAATTATTTAAAAAAAACTTAAAAGTAATTAATAGTTTATAAAAAAAATAGATTTAAATTAACTAAATAGTACTATAAAAAACTTTTAATAATAAACTAATTTTATTTTTAAAAAAAAAATTTTTTAAGTATATAAAGTTAATATAAAGTTTTTTGCTTTTTTAATTATTATATTTAAAAGAATTTTTTTTAAAAAAAAAATTTAAAACTTTATTACTATTATAACTAAAATTTAATATAATACTAAAACTTAATAATAAAAAATATATTTTTAAACTTTATTAATATTAAATATTTATATAGTTTATTTTATTTAAAAAAAAATTTATAAATAAATTACTAGTTATAAATTTTATTAAATAAAATATAAATTTAAATATTATTTTTATTTTATTTATATTTAAACTTAAGTTAATTAAATATAAGTTTATAATTAATTATTAATAAAAAAATATATATTTAAAAAACTAAATTATATTAGTTTTAAATATTAGTAATATTATATTTAATTATTATAATATTATTTATTTTATAAAATTAAATATTATTAAAGTTTTTTATTAATTATTATTAATTATAAAATTATATTCTTTTTTTTTTTTAAACTTATAAAAAAATATTTTAATAAAAAGTTTTATTATTTAATTTAAAAATAGAACTTATTTAATAGTAAGTTTTTATTAATATATAAATTTAAAAACTTTTAAATAAATTTATAAATATTTATATAAATAATATTTTAATTTATTTTAAAACTAAAAAATAGTACTAAATTTATTATAAAAAAATAATTTATTATTTATATTAAATTAAATATTAAAAAAATATTAAAAAGTTTTTTTTTAATATATTTATTATTAATTATTTAAAAATAGTTAGAAAAACTAAAATTAAGATTAAAATTAATTTTATAAAAATTTAAGCAATTTTAAATTAGAATTTTAATAATTTTAAAAGTACTAAATTAATCTAGTTATTTTTAAAACTTTATAATTATATTTATATATTTATTTACTATATTAGTAAAATTGCTACTTTTTTAAATTAACTACTAAAAAAAAATAAGCTATTTATAATAGGACTAGAACAAAAATAAGCTTTTAAATATATAAAACTACTAGTATACAAAACATTTGTTCTAGCTTTTTTTAGGCCCGGCTAACTAATATAAATAAAAATAAATACTTTATATAATATAATAAAAAAAATTATTTAGTAATAATAAAAAAATATAACTTAAAAACCTATAAAGTATTTTTTTAAAACAATAATATTAATTAAGCAAACCTATCTAATTTAAAATTATAAATTTTTAGTAGTAATATAAACTTTAAAATATTATTACCCGGAGCTCCTTAGAATTAAGTTTTTTATAATAACTAATTATTAAACTTTATTATATTTTTTAAATAAATAGATTTTATTAATATAATAAGTATACTAAACTAATTTTTTATTAAATTTTAATATTATTTTTTAATATTAACTAAAATAAAAAAATATAGTAGCTAATATTTTATTAAAAAAAATAGCTAAGTTTTTTATAATTAAAACTAAAAAAACTAAAAAAATAATAATAATATTAGTTTTGTTTAATAAAATATTAAGTTTTATATTAATTATAAATTTATTATTTAAAATTTTTTAAAAAGCTAATTTAATAAACTTAATTAAACAAAAAAATTAGTTATAAGATCTAAAAAATAAAAACAAAAAACTATATATATTTAAAGTTATTTTAAATAGGACTATTTTTTTTTTATATAGTTTTAATTTAAAAAGCTTATATATTTTTAATTATTATATACTAAAGTTAATATAAAATAATCAAAATATTAAAACAAAAATATTATTAGTTTTATTTAAAATATAATTATAAATAATATATATATAATTATTATAATTATAAAAAAAACAAAATATTATAAAACAAAACTTTTAATTTTTTTTATTTATTATTTATACTAGCTATAATATAGCAATATATAGTAATAAATAGCAAAAATATATTATTTAATTAATAAGATTATAATTCTATATAAATATTTATAAATAAATTTAATTATTTAATTATAACTTTATTTAGTAAAAAAATAAATATTATAAAAGTTTATATAGATTTTTTAATATATTAAATATATAAATATTAAATAATATAAAACTATTTATTTTTAAGTTTATAGTAATAATTAATAGTTTTATAAATATTAAATACTGTTTTAGTAATACTTATTATTTTTAGATTTAAAAAATAATAAAATTAATTAATTAAAAATTAAATTAATAATTCTATTTTTATATTAATAAATATTAAAATAATTAAAACATTTATTTTTTTATTTTAGAGTTTATATATAATTTTTTATAATATTTATTAATTAATATATTACTACTAAAAATAGTAATAAAAATTAAAATATAAAACTTTTTAATAGTAAATATTAATAAAACTATTATAAATTTTAATACTAAACAATAAGCGCTCGAACTAGTTTATTAAATCTAAAATATTTAAAAAATAGTATATAATATAGTAATTTTTGCGTAAAAATAATACAAGCTATAAACTAATAAAAAAAAATACTTAATAGATTTTAAAATAAAAAATAAAGTTTTTTTAAAAAAGAAAAGTTTTGTAACGCAAGTATTAATTATTAGATTGGATTTTTAATTAGTTCAACTTTTTAAAATTTTAAAAAAACAAAAATTTAGTTATATTTTTGATTTGTTTAATTTTTATAAAATAAAAAATCTATTTTATGCTAACTAATTATAAAAAACAAATAATAATTTTTTATTTTAATAAATCTAATTATTATTTTTAATTAAAAATATTAACAATAAAACAAAATTTAAAATCAAACAAATCAAATAATTAAAAATATATAAAAAAAACAAAAAATTATAATATTAAGTTGTTTAAAAAAATTACAATCCTAATAATATTTAGTACATAATTTAAAATTTTAAAAATATACTAATTAAACTTAACTAATTTTATAAAACTTATAAAAAAGCTTTTAAACTTTTTATAAAATTATAAAAATAAATACACATAGTAGTAGCTAATAAGTTTGCAAGCAATTATAAAAATAATAATAAAGCAGTATAATATAGAAAGACTATACAAACTTAACATTATTAGTAATTTTAAATTAAAATTATATTTAAACTTTTAGTTTTAGAAAAAGGTAGTGTAACAGTTAGTATAGTTTGTATAGTTTTAGCAAGACCTGCAAGGATTCTAGACTTATATAGCGATAAAATAGGAAGTTTATGCATAGATTAACCTAACTTTGCAGCTATATATATAGAGTTTATATTTATTTACTTATTCTATAAACTCTGACTTTTTTTTTTTTTTTTTTTTTAGCTTAGAGTTTTTGTTTATAGTATTAATAAACTAGCTATAGAAGCTTTATTTGATTGATCGTGATACTTATTACTAATTATTAAAAAGTTTATTTATAAAAGTTTATATATATATTTAAAAATATACTATAAATACTACAATTTATTACTAAACGTTTTAATATAGTTGTTATTTAAGCAACTCTAAAAAGTACTATAAATATATTATAAATATAATATTTTTTAAAAAATCCTTAAAAATATTAATTTTAAACAAAGACTAGCTTGCTATAAAAATAAAGCATAATTATAACTATAAAAAGCAATAGTAGCAAGCATAATACCTTAATTACTAAAAGCTTAACCAGATAGAACTAGTAGTAATATAAATATAACTAAAATAATTTAACTAAAAACTAAATAATAAGTATTAAACAAAGCTAACAAAAAACTAGTTATTTTAAAAGTAATAATAGTAATAATAAAAGTTTAGCAGAAAAATATTAAAAAAACAATAGTAGTAATAGTAGTAATAAAAATATAACGTACTAAAAACTCTATAATAAATAAAAAGCAAAACAAAAAATATATAAAAATATTATTATTATTTAATAATAATAATTCCGAACTAATAATAAACTTATTAATTATTAACTTAAAAAATAATTATATATTATATTTATAAGTTTTAGTTTAATTAAAAGCGCTAACTACTATAATTTAAACAAAAAGAAAATTTAAAAAATATTATAATAATTTTTTTTATATATATTAGCAAACTTTTTACTAAACAATTTAAAGCTTTTTTAAAGCTTATAATAAAAATACCTTTTTTTCTTTAATAATTAATAATATACTAATAAAAAATAATTTTATAATTAAAACTAAAAAGAAAATTAATATAGATTTTATTACAAAAAAATAAAGTGCTTAATATTTTAGTTCTAAAAATTTACTATAAAAATTTTATAAAAACTAAAAAAAATAAAAAAATAAAAAAAAAGCTTTAGCAATACTAGAAGTAAGCTTGCGTATACTACACTTATAAACATACTTTTTTATAAATATTTTTGTTTATTAAATTATAAGCGCACTTTTTTATAAACATTCTTATTTATTAAGCTTGCTATAATATATTTTAAATAATTACTTAATAATATATATAATATTTAGAACTATTTTTATAGCTATAGTAATATATATATATAAAAAGTCACTAGAATAATTCTCTTTAAAGGGGTATATTAGATTTGGCTTATAGCTAGTAGCTATAAAAAAACTAATTAAGAATAAATAGCAGGATTACTTAGTTATATAAGCGTTATAACTTAATAACGTAGCTTAATAAGTATAGCTAAGCTATACTTACTAGCAAGCTTATAAATAAATATTTCACAGAGGCAAAAAAGGACCTATAAAAAACAATAAGAAACAAGGCGATCAAAACATATATATGCGGTACGCTCTATAACATTAAATCTGACAGCAATAAACCCTTAAATATAAAAAATATTATAAATAATAAAATAATATACTATTTTTATATATTACTACTAGCAAAAAAATAATTAAAACTTTTATATTACTTAATATTAATAGTACAACTATTTTTATTTAATAAAAAAAAACTAATAAACTAACTAATTAATAAAATATATTAAAACTTTAATATAATAAATACTATTTTAAAAGCTATCTTAAAACTAAATATTTGCTAATTTTTTAAGCTTATTAAACAAAAACTTAAAGCAATAATAACTAATTATAAAATAAAACAAAACAAAATCTATATTAAAAAATAATTATATATTTTTAAAAATATAATAATTAGACTAAAGATAATTTATAAAACCTATAGTATAGCACTAGTAAGCTACTTAAGCTATTTTAAAACATAGGATTTATTAAAATATTTCTATTTTTAGCTATAAATATTTAAAAACATTGCTAAATTTATTAAAAAGTATTACTTATATTAATAAATAAAAAACTTTTATATAATACTAATAAAATTATTTAATTTTTTATTAGTTCTATATAAACCTTAAATAAATATATTAATAAATTAGGTTAGCTTGTTACTAATTTATTAATAAAATAACATTAATTATAAATTAATTCTAATAATAATAAATAGATTTATTAAAATATAACACTTTATATTTATACTAAATATAAAAACAAACATACTAATAAATATTTTTATTACTTAAATATATTAATTCTATAATGCCTTAGAAATAATTATTTTAAATAAGAACATATAGTTTATTTTATTTTTCTAAACTAAACTAAATTAATGTTTTAATATTAGCTTTTAAACATTAATAGTATACTACTTTAAAATAGATAACTAAACTAAAATAATTAATATTATAATAAAATAATATTTAAAAAACTACTATAGTTATTATTAAAACAATTAAGTTAACTAGCTTTTTTTAGTAAAATTTGCTATAAATAACCAGACTTTAAAAATTATAAGTTTAATATTATTTTTTATAAACTATAGCTAATATTTTATAATTAGAATAAAACTAATAAAAAATTTAGCTAAATATAAAACAAAAGTTTAATAAAACAAATTTTTAGTAATAATAAATATAATAAACAAAATATATAAAATAATAAAAAAAGCTAAAATATTTATAACTAAAGCTTAAAACTAATATATTAATATAATAAATACTTATTATTTTAACTCTATTTAATACTAAAAAAAAACAAAGTTTAAATTAGTACTGAATATTTAAAAACTAGCTAACTTTTAACTAAACTTTTTAATAAATAAATTAGCTTGTTTAAAGTTTTAAAAGTTTATAAAAAAGCTATTACTATTAAACTTTTAAATTAATATAAAGTTTTTTTTATATTTTATATATTTTTAGTCCAACTAGCTAATAAAAGGCTACTAAAATAAAACTACTTTAATAAAAAATATAATAATAAAACAAAAAAAATTATAATATAAAATAATAATAGTACAAAAAAAATTAAATAATTATTTAAAAAAGTTTTGGACTATAAACAAAAATAAAAAAAAGAACTAATATATAAAATTAAATAGCTAGCTTTTTATAAACCTATTTAAGAACTAACAAAAAATTTATAAAACTATAATAATAAACTAATAATATTTTATTATATTAACTTGTTTAAACTAAAACTATTAAAATAGCTTAAAATATTATTTAAGTACTAAAATAAACAACTTATTTTATAAAAACCTAAATAAATAAAAAAAGTTTAATTATACTATTAAACTAATAAAAAAAAACTAAAGTATAAAACTAATATAATTATAAAAATAAAATAAAAACAATAATATTATAAAACAAAACTAGAATATTAGCTAAATATAAAATTTTTTTTATAGCTAAAATAAAAGCGCTTATAAAACAAAACAACAAAAAAAAAATTATTAATAAAATTAGAACTTATATACTTAAAAATAAAATTTTGTATTATTTTAGTTATAATATTATTAATTTTTTATTAAATTATTTATAACTTAATAAAAAATATAAAAAATCGCGTTTATATTAGTATTAAAAAAGCTAGTAGTACTAAGTTTAAAAATAACTTAATTTTATAACAATATATTAATAATATATTTATAATAAACTAAAAAAACTAAAACATATAAAAAAAAATTAAAAAAATATATATATTATTAAGCTATTATAAAAAATTTTTTTAGCTAAATATTAAGCAATAAAGCTTATATTACTAAAAATAAAATAGAAAAACTATTTATTTTTTTAAATATAAATATCTGCTTTAAAATTATATTAAAGGTATAGCTATAAATTAAAAATATAATAGTAATAATTAGCTAAAAAGTTATTATAGTAAATCTAGTACTTTTAAGAACTAAATTAATATAAAAATAATAAAATAATAATAAAATAAAAATATATATATGTTTTATTTTTTTTAAAACTATAAAATTATAGTTTTTGCAATATTTTTTTTTAATATTTTTAAAATATCTAACTAGATTAATAATAAAATTGCTAGCTTTATAATAAAGCTTAAGCAAAAAGGTATAAATATAACAAAAATTATTTTTAATAATATTGTTTCTTTTTTTTTTAAACTTCTAAAAATTAAAAACTTAACTTAAAATTGCTATAAAATCTATAATATTTTCTAATATAACTAGGGTTATCTAATTATATAAAATTAAAAATATATTATAAAATATTAAAACTAATATAAAATAATAAACAAAAAAAAAAAACTAAAAAAAGAACAAAAAATTTTTTTTTATAAAGTTATAAATAGTATTACGTTTTATATATTAGAAATATTTAATAAAAAAACTATTTTTATATATATAAAAAAACAAAAAAAACTAACTTTTTAAGCAATAAAGTTTTTTTAATATATTATTACATATTTTTTTATTTAAATTTTAATATAATATAAATTGGTATAATAAGCACTAAAAAAAAAAAAAAAGTAATAATATACTAATTAATTAAATAAAATTAAAAAAAAAAGTAGACGAAGCATAAGCTAATAAAGCAATAGTAAATATATATAGAAAAAATAATAATAATAAAAAAAAGCTAAACAATTAAAAAATAATTAAAAGAAATAAAATAGGGCTACTAAAATATATAAAATATAGCCCTACATTAATACCAAATTATTATATAAATAATAACCTAAATACTTAAATATTTACTAGTTTTATATATAACTACGGTTAGTTATAATTTAAAAACCTAAGTACTATTACAGAACTATATGCGCTAAATACTAAGATTACTGCTACAGAAGAATACGTGCTGGAAACCTAGATTACGCGGCAGCCTTGGCCCATGCTATATATATAAGTAGGGCAGCAGTACTAGCTAGCAGAGAGAGAACTTCCTCCCTCGTGCAATAATAATAGGTCAGCATTGGAACTACCAGCAGTACGAACTGTGACAGCACGCACGCGTTTAGGTAATGACTCTCTTACTTGGTAATACACTTGAAAGGCGATCAGGTAGATGTGTGCCTCTTGTTCGAATTCAAGAGAGAAGTTCAAAAGGTTCTACAGAACTGTAATAAGTCGGCTCTTCCGAGGACCTGTGGGTATCCACCTGTAGTTCCACCGAGTTCCTCCTCTGATCTTCCGACCCGTCCACACAACCTCCCAAGGCGGCACCACATGTGTTGAGATCTTAACACTTCCCCCTAAACATCACGTTGCAGCGGCATCCTTACCCAAACAAGCACCATCCCCAATGGCGCCTTGCTCAAGTCGCCAACCTACTAGCGGGTCTGGGGGCTAGGGAACCACCCTGGGAGATTACCGAGTTGGTGGCAGTAGCAGAAAGCAATCACCAGCCAAAAGGGGACCTCGACCGAAACCCCAGCTTGCTCCTGAATTAGGTGAGTTTGGCCAAGGCAGAACTGAACGCATTTTCAGCATTCTCGAGACCTTACATTCGAGCCAGCCATTAGGGATAGTAATTTCTTGAATCTGGAGTTGCGCCCCGACTGGATCGAGACGTTCTTGGCCGTTAACGATGCCCTATCACAACAGTCTCGACTCAGCTACAGGGGTATCCAGGGGTTCTGTAATGCCCATGGCCTTTTGATTGCGCAGTCCCGAGAAGAGTCCATGTATTCTACATCTCAGAATCGTCTAGGAACCCCGTGCTAACTTCTCTTTAAAGACGTTTGGTCTCAGTTGAACTTCGGAGGCACTCCAACTCCAACCCAGGATTAGTCGACGAGGCTTAAACACCGACGTTCGTGAAGTGCGGCCTTAGACGTCGAAAGAAGAAGAGTATATTTGGAGCTTTATGTTATCTCGACTCGATACCTACGACATCTGCGTGACGGTAGCACTCGAGGCCTATCGCGAGGTGCATCGGACGGTCATCGGATGGAGGGGCAGCGAGTGGAGAGCGTACCTCCAGAGTAGGCGCTGCACGCAACGTTAGCCCAAGCGCCAATATAAACGAGGGTGAGGACTCTCTTACAGGCAGACTCGCTCGTCGGAAGACATGGTTGCAATTCTTGTTGCGGCGCGCGAGGTAGGAAGCGTGAAGTGGGAGGTGATAGGCGGCGCTGGTGTTGGTGTTGGTGTTAGTGTTTTGGGGGAACTGGGAGTTTATTTTCTGGCAATTTTTTTGGCGGGGTAACAACAGCGAGCACCCGCCTACCGCAGACGGTTATGGTAATTGTTATATGCCTGCCTAGGTAAGCATTGATGTTGTTGTTGGGGGAAGACCGAGACCCCCGTGAAGGCCCATCGTCTCCTGAATGTTCACTCGGCCGCACCAGTGAATCGTCTCTCACACATGCTCGCGACCTCTTCGGCCGCACCTTTGCGATCCCCGCCCTCCATCTGGTAGCGACCCAACCCCTGTCAAGGCTCTGTAGCTCCGTTGACACTGTCTTGGCGTCTTCATGACTTGACCAGTCCGTGTGTCAAGAATGGACCGCCAGCCTAGCCTTCTCATCGACTCCACCGGATATATTGTACAGATTCGAGTAGACCACGATCAGATGTGCTCTCAATGCGATGCGCGAGTCCCCCTTTACGGCCACGTATTCCACAAGAGTCACTGTCATAAGCTTTCTGAATCCACTCGTCCTGCCACTCTTACGATCCCTACGATCCCGTCGATTCAACCTGTCGAATCGATTAAGCTTGCCACACTTTCAATACCTTCGATACTAACCCTTGCTACGGTACCTACACTGTGAGCACTCGAGGAAAGGGCTCAGTGGCGTGGTCATCCGCTAGAATATGCCGTCTTTTGGGTGCAGTTGACTAGCTATATCTGGCCGCGAGTGTCTACCTGTAGCGTGAGGTAGTATAAGTGACGGTGGCAAGTGTACCGCAATCCCTAGCTTCAGGATGACTGAAGTCACCGCATTCACAATTTCAGGTTTCTGAGAGGCCAGGATGATGTGTATGCGAGAGTGTGCAAGTGTGTGCTGTGAGATCCGCCAAGATTACAATCGATTGATGATGCCACATCTGCAATTTGCAGCGTGCAATGCCACGTACGGGATAATCCCACGATTTTGCTGCTGCAATTGGAAATCCCATTTATTACACGCTATGTAGGTAGTTTGATGTTGGATCCAGATTCAGATGCCTCCTCTAGAGCTCTGATTGGCCTCGATCCAGCAAAACTGTGATTAACCCTTGCGATACGAAGTCCCCGATTAGTGGAATCAAGAGTGTGGAGGGGTGCTGTTAGTGTTAATGGGTTAGGATGCCTGTAGTTAGACGCGCTAGCCAATTCAGGGTTCCACATCCAATAACAATAATTCAATCCTCTCCAGCGTACCTTAGAGGAAACAACAGCCACCCCACTACCCCTCCAGTAGATAAGCGATAACCTGGTGCTTAAAGCTTAAAGCCAACTCTTCGAACGAACCTAACAGAATTCCCGGACTCTCTTCAACCCCCCGTGGTTTGTTTTCTTCTTTTTTTTTTTAAAATTGTTTGTCCTATTTCCATTCGGATCGTAGATCGCTGTCTTTGTGCATATATTGTCATCACTTGACTGCGGCATCTTCTGCGCTGGCAAACCTCTCCATCCGACCACCCCTGGCTGGTGTCCTTGAGAATCCCCGCATCCAATTATTCTCTGTGACTTAGATGCCGTCCAATTGGTGCCGCCGCTAGGGTCACATACAGTAGACAGCCTCTTTATAACCTTCTCTGTTGTAATTGATTGCGATTCATTTGTCTGTATTTGTTCTAATTCCACTCTTATTCTCCAGCACTCATGCACCTTTGTCATAGCAACGTATTTCCGGTCTCTCTCAAGAGGTTGTTGCATACAAAGCCCGATCAAGTGACAATGTCGTCGCCAGAATTTTGAAGGTGACAATGTTACATTCGCAACCAATGCTTGCCCGGCTACTCCCAAACGCCAACCCTGTCTTCTACGAGTCACTCGCTCGGGTCGCTGATCATTTCGCTATAAAAAAAATATAAAAAAAAGCGGAAGATTATTGTACCACACGAGAGTTTACCCAGTTCATATTCCTCCGAAGCCCCTGGAACTTAGCCTGGTTGACATTGAGAGTTGCTGTACGGCCATTTTCAGTCGAAGTTTGAGCCTTTTACATAGCTGAAATACAGTTTTCTGGGCAAGACTGGGAGAGGCTCACGCATATGGCGGCCCAGAGGATGATATCGTAGGTATTAGTCTATATATTGAAAGCTAAAGCGAATCTACTGGGGAACTTTGGAAGGGCGAAAGTGCGACCATCGAGCTTAATGAGGAAGGGTTTGAGAACTTAGTATTTGGATACTGTTATGTTCTGAATAATGAATTTGAATTATAAAAGTAATAGTCCTTATCTATCAATCTACGGACTAAAACTAGTTATATAAATAAGATCACGTGTACAGATCTATACATAGCAAAACTTCCCCCAACTAAGCACTGCAAGTAAAAGAAAATCGATCTGATTTAGTTATAGCAATAAAAGCTAATTTAGCATAGCTTTTGTTAGTAATAAAAATATATAAACATATTAAAAATAATCAAAAATTATTAATAAATAATTCTAATATAAATAAAATAATTTAATAGTATTAAAAAAAATCAAACCTAACTTATAACAACTAAAAAAAAAACATTAAATAGTTTAGCTAATTATATAAATATTAGTTTTTTTTTTAAAAAAATTTTAAAATTAAGTTATTTTTTTTTAAACTAATTAAGCTTAGTTTTAATATAATTAAAATATTTATTATAATTTTTATTATATTTATTATAATATTTAATTAAATTTTTTTTTTTTTTAGTTATAATTTAGGTTTAATTAGCTAGTTATATTTTTATTTTAATAATCTAAAATTAAAAATATTTAATATTTTTTTTAAAATATTATAGTTTATAACTTAAATTAACAATTTTAAATTTTTATTTTGTTTTAATTTGCTTTAATTATTTAATTATAGTTTTAGCTTTTTTTAATTTAGCTTAAATTATTTTATAATTGTTTTTAATTTTAATACTTTTTTAATTTTATTATATATTAATTTTTAAATATTAATTTTTTTAAATTAATAATTTTAGTTTTAAAGTTAGTGTTATAAATAGGAAGTTTACGAGGTCAGGTATAATATATGGAGGGATAAGTTATATATTCGGTAAGGTTGGCTTACAAAACTAAAGCTTATAAAAAAAAAGTTCTTTATTGAAATAAAAGCAGATATAGTACGTATATATAGCAAGTGTGTACTAGTCCTGGTATGCTTAGTATAACAACTATTCTCCTCTCTTTAATTAGGTTATTCTTAACTTAATATATATAAATGTATTAAGTATAAAGAATATAGAATAAGGGGGTAGTAGAAATACATATAAAAAAAGGTTAATTTAGGTATAAAAGTAGTAAAAAATTAAGGGTAATATAAATATAAGTATATAAATATATAAGTTATATATAGAATAAGTAGTATTATTATTATTATTATTATTATTAATATTACTATTGCTATAAAAATTATTATTATTAATAATATAAATACTTTAATACTTATATAATATAGTTGATTAAAAATTTTAATATATATATAATGCTATGTTTTAAATATTTAGATATATTATAAATATTAAAGCTAGTAATTTAAGCATGAACTATATATAAATTGTTTATAAAGCTAATATATTTATATATAAATACCCTAGCTTGTTCTTTTTTTTTTTTTTTTATAAATTACTGCTATTATTTTAGTTAGTTTTAGCTACTCCTTTATTTCGCTGTTATTATTTCTTACTTTTTTTGTACTCTTTTTATTTTTAATTTTTTTTTTTTTATACTAGCATTACTATATCTAATACTAATTTTATTACTTTTTTTTTCAAATAATAAGCCCTTTATTATTTGCTATAACTATTGCTTTTAATATAAAACTTGTTAAAAAGTAATTAATAGCTATAACTACTATAACTATAAGCGCTATATGCGTAAGCAAAGTATGTGCGCTAAAAATAAGGCATATAGGCGCAGGGCTACTAAGGATTTGGTCCGTAGAGCGCACGCGTACTAACGCTGTTTTAGTAGTATTTATAACAGGGCTTAGCCCAATTTTAGCCGGCCTATTTAGGTTATTTATATAATAAAAAAAGCAAGGGCCTTTTTTTGTAATAAATATTAAAAAAGCAAAAAAACGTGCAAGCTAATAAGTATAATTATATTTATTTTATATTAATATTTTTATTAATTTAAATATACTATATAATTAGGTCCTAAGCTTAATATTTTTTAATATAGTTTATATAAACAAATTATTAAACTAGTTCTGCTAGTTTTTTAACTTTAAATTAAACAAAAATAGCTATAAAGTTATAAATAAAATAAGCTTAAATACTTAATAAGCGCTTCTAAAGTTTTATTAATAACTTATTAGCATTTAATTTTGTTTATTAAAAATATTTTACTACTTTATAATAACTTATTATTTTTAGTTTAGAATTACTAATATTTTAAGTAATTTAAAAATAAATAGTTTTATTTTTATTTTATAATATATTTATTAATTATTTATATAAGTTTAGGATATTTATACTATATATACTTAAATAATAATATAATAAAAAAATATATAGCTCTAAATAATAGTATATATCTTTTTTAACGCTATAAATATTTTTATTTATTTTTAGTTTATAGGATTATTTAATATAATTAAATGCCGGCTTAATATTAAGCATATTTTTATAAAAATATTTTATATTTTTAATTTAAAGATTATAATTATATATTATAAATATTAGCTATTTATTATTTTATATTAAAGATATAAAAAGCAATAATAAGTATTACTAATTAAATTATTTAGATTACTAGATTAACTAATATAGCTAATATAAATATTACTTATTTTAATAAGATCTAATTTTAAAAGTAGTTTATATATAGCTTAATAATAAAACATAAATTAAGTATTTAAAATAGTTGGTTTAATTTTAATTATATAAATATTTATAGGTTTATTTTTATTAATTTATTAGAGTTTCGGGCTAATATAATTATAAAAATAATAAATTCTTAAGTAATAAAATAAAATATTTTTAAATAAAAATAAAAATAATTAATCTTTTTTTATAACTAGTTCAGGCATAAATTATTAGGTTAAAAGTTCTTTTTTTTTTAATAACTTTATTATTATTTAAAAGTTTATATTACTTTAAGTACTATAATATTAATAGCTAATACTTATTAGTTATATTTAGTTAGCTAGTTTTTTTATTTAACTTTATAGTATAACTTATAGTTATATATCTGTTTTGCTATTATATTTTTAATTTTTTATTTATTTAAATTATTTATAAAGTTTAGTATAAATAAATTATATATAATATTAGTTTTTTAAAGTTTAAATAATTAGATAAAAAAATATTATAAAAATAGGTATGTTATGCTAGAAATGCAAAGTAATATGCCTGCGATCTAATATAACTAAAAATCTAAAATAAACTAATAAATTTAAATATAAGTTTAAAATATTTAAAACTTAAGTTTTTTATAAATAATATTATTATATTTCCGATTTTATAAGTTATAAGTTTATATTTAATATTATAATATTTTTAATACTTTTTAATTATAATTTATTATTAATTTTTTAAATTATTTTTGTATTGCTAGTACCCCTTTTAAAATAAAGTTGTTTTTAATAAATAATTTAAATTTTAGTATATAGCTATATAAAGCTTTAAAAAGTAATTTACTAGTTATATTATTAATAGCTAAGTTAATTATAAAATATACTTAAAAAAATAATTATAGCTAATTAGTTTATTTATTATTAATAAAACATTTAAAGTAGTTTTTAATTGTTTGATTTATATGCTTTGTTTACTTATTAGTTCTAAAATAAAACATAACTAAATATTTTTTTTTAATTTTAAAATAATAGTATAGGTCTAACTAGAAATAACTAATAAAAAAAGAGCTGCGGTTTAATATAATATTTATAAAACTTTTATAAATATATTTAATTTTTTAATAAAATAAAATAATAAACTATATTAAAATTATTTTAATATTAATAAGAAATAAATATATTAATTTAATAAATCTATTAATAATTATTAAAATATAATTAATTTAGTAGTTTTTATAAAAAATTAAAAGTAGTTTAATTATAAAATTTATAAATAGTTTTTATATAAAAGCTAAAAATATAAGTAAAATATTAAGTTTGCTATATTTTTAGTAATATTTTATTTTTAATCTAAAATATATTATATAATTATTTATATAATTATTAATATTTGTTTTTATTTTTAGTTAAAAAAACTTATATTATAATAGTTTAAACGTATATTTTTATTTAAAATGCTTTATTAATAAATTATTGTAGTATAATTTAATAAGCTAGAAATAAATAGATTTTTTAAAAAAAATATAAATTTTATTTTTATAATATAAAAAAAATCTTTTAATTATTTATTAAAAATTTATAAGCTTTTTAATATTAATATATTTTTTGATTAATTTATATTTAAAGTTTTTTTATTAAATATTTTAGATTATATTTTATAAATTTTATAATATATCTAAATTTTAAAAGTTTTTATTACTTATAATTATTTATGCCTATATATATATAATTGCTTATATAAAAATAGTTTTTTTTTTAAAAGGTTGGGCAGTATATACTTTGCTTACTAATACTTTTAAGTACTTATTAAAAATCTTGGTTTATATTACTACAAATTTTTTTTTTAATATTAGAAAAAAATTAGTATTTTAGAGCAAATTATTTATATAATTAGGTTAGCGTAATAAAAGATTAGTTCTATTTTGTTTGTCTTGCTTATATTTAATAATAAAATTAAAAAAAATTAAATATATATACTAACAAGCTTGCTTTTTATTTAGCTTTAGAGTTTTTATAAATACTTAAAAATTGCTATAATTAGTTAATATTTTAATTAGTAATTTATTTTTTTAAAAATAATACTATTAATATTTAAAATATTTTATAATTATAAATGTTTTTTAATTTAAAGTTTTATAGTTTGATTTTATATTAGTAAACTTATAAAAATAAAATATAATAAAATACTATTTATTTTAATTATTTTTTTAGAAAAGGTTTTTTATTAGTGCTACTTTAAAAAAATTAGTTTTTATTAATATTTGCTTTTTAAAGTTAAAATATATAAAAAAAATAGCTTTTTTAAATAAGTTTTAAAGCTTTTTAAAAGCTTTTATTATAAAACAGTTTAAAAAAATTTAATTTTTTTTTGTTTTAGTTATACTTTTTTTTAAATATTAAGTTAAAAAAACAGCAACCTAAAAATACCCTTTAATAAAACGCTAATAAAAGTTATAAAACTTTAAAAATTATTATAATTTATAATAAAAACTAAAAAATAGCTATTATTTAATTATATTAATATAACTAAAGTTTATTTTAATATTTTAACTAAATATAATATATTTAAAAAATTAAAATTTTTTTTAATAAAACTAATATTTTAAAAACTTAATATATAGTTTAATATTCTAAAGTTTTTTAATAATTCTTTAAATATATTTTATATAAAATTTTTTATTTATAAAAAATATAAAAATATTATTTAAATATATAATATAAAATATATTTAAAATATTATTAAATATTTTATATATATAGTTCTAAAAAGTAGCAAAAATATTATATAAACTTATAAGCATAACTAAAAATTTATAATAGCTATAATATATATAAAAAGCTATTTTTTATTTATTTTTTTTTTGATTTAAATATAATAATAAACGTTTTTAAAATTAATTTTAGTAAATATTTTAGTATATACAAGTCTATTTATTAATTTTAAAATAAAATAAAAAATATAATAATTTTTTTATATAATATAATTAAGTTTTTTATAATTTATATATAATCTTAAACTTTTATTTTTTTTAAAAATAAATAAAATAAAAGCTCTAGCTAAGCTTTTAGATTTTTATATCTTTTTATTAATTATTATTTTTACAAACTATTTTTAAAAATTTTTAAGTTTGTTTTAAATTAATAAATAAATAAAATAATAAAGTATTATAGTATTATTTTATAAATTAATTACTAAGTTTTCTTGTTTAGAATATAAAAAAATATTAGCTTTATTAATATTAAAAAAATCAGCTAAGTTATAAAATTTTAGCAAAATATTTTTAAAACTAATATAATTTTTTTTAGTTTTTAATTCTTTTAATTAAAAAAGTTTAAAAAAGTATATAATAGCTTAATAATATTTTTTATTTTTATAAACTTTAATAAATTAATAAGCTATAACTAATTTAAAATATTTAAGCTTTAAGCTATAAAACTAGCGATTTAAACTTAAATTAAGTATAATTTTTTAGTTTTTTAATATAATTTAAAAAAAAAAAATTAGATTTTTTTTTAACTAATTATTTTAGTTAATAATAATATAAACATACTAAAATTTTTAAGTTACTTTATAATTATTAATAAATTTATAAATAATTTAATAAGCGCTATAACTAAAAAATCTATTTGTAATAATATATTATAAAACATAAATATAAAATAAAGCTTTTTTTAATTTATTATATAAAACAAAAATATAATTAATATAATTATATTTAGCGTAAAAATCTAAATTAATAAATATTTTTAATAAAGTTTTTTTTAAGCTAATAAAATAAATATTATATAAAATATAAAATTAATACAAAATAAATATAAAAAGCTACAGTTTTAGCCTAAGCTTTATAGCTAAAACTAAAACTATTTTTTTTTTTTTAATTATTACTTAAATATTTATTAAAATATACTAAAAAATTATATAAACAATTTTAATCTAAATAATAATTATTTTTTTATAAATAATAAAATATATTAAAGTTTTTTTATTTTTAGTTTAACTAAGTTTTTTAAATCTAATATTTTTAATTTTTTAGTAAGTATTATTAGTTAGGTTTTTTATAATTATAATTAATATAACCTATTTTTTTATAATTAAAGCAAAAAAAATCTTAAGTATTATTATTTTGTTTTAGGCAATTATTAGGGTTATTTTATAGCTATTTCTAAAGTATATTAAAAATATATTAGCTAAAATATTTAAAAAAATAATAACCTTTTAAATATATAATTATTAAAAAAGTTATTAATTTAAATAAAGTTATTTTAATTAATTATAGTACTAATAATTATTTTAGCTCCGAACTATATTATAATATTTTTAGCTTTAGTAAAAATAATTTTTATTATTAAAATATCTTTATTTAAAAAAACTTTAATATTATTACTAATTTTAAAGTTTATTAATATTAGTTCGGTTAATATTTAAATATAAAAATTTTTATTAAAGCTTTATAGCTTTAAAAATAAAAATTATTAGTTTTTAATAATACTATACTATATTTACTATTATTAATTTTTTTTAAAATAATAAATTATTAAAATTTATAATTTTTTATTAAAGCAAATTAATTAGTTTTTAATAATATAATATAGCTTTTTTATTATTACTTTATTATTTTTTTTAAATTTTAATCTAAAAAAAAAATTAATTAAATATTTTAAAATATTAATTAGCTTATTACTAAGCTTTTTTTAATTACTAGCTAATACTTATAACAAAAAAAATTAATTAATAAATTAAAATCTTAGTCCAATTAATAAAAATCTTTTAATTAGATTTATAAAAAAAGTAATCCTAGCACGCTTTTTTTTTAAAAAAAACTTAATACGAGTTTTTATAATTTTAGTCCATTTTACTAATTATATAAATAATTTAAATCTAAACTTATTAAAACTTTTTTTGCAAATTTTTAAATATAAATTTTAGTTCTTTAATTTATTTAATTTACTAGTTATAAATAAACTATATAATAAATAAAAAATATTTAAATTTTAAAAAATAATTAAAATTAATATTTAACTTTTTATTATTATTATAGTATTCATAATAATAAAATAATTTTATAGTTAGAACTACTTAGATCTAACTTATTAAATAATAATAAAAAAATAATAAAAAAAATAATAAACTAAAATTAAAAAAATTATATTATTTTTAGTACTAATTTTTATATTTTAAATAAAAAATCTAAAAAAAATCTAAAAAGTTAAAAGATTTAAAATCTTCTAAATCTTTAGTTTTTTTTTTAATATTTATATTTTTTAGGTTTTTATTTTAATATTAATTTATATATACTTATAAATTAAAATCCTTTTAATTTAAAAATAGTTTATTTTATTTTTTTAACTATTTATTTATTTTTTTAAGTTCTATTTTAAATTAAATATTTTATTATAATAAAAATTAGTTAGTACTTTTAAATTATAAAATATTATTATTATTTTAATAACTAGGTATTAAACTACTATTAAGCTTTAATTTTTAACTTCTATTTAAAAAAAAATTAGTATAGCTTTATTAGCTATTTATAGCTAATTTTTTTTTTTTAAAAGCATTAATCTAATTAATAATCCGGGTCTTTTAGGGGCTATTATATAAATATATTATAAATAACTTTAAAAAAAAGCTTTAAAATTATTATAAATAAAAAGTTTATAAGATCAGATATAATATATAAAAAGATAAATTATATATTCGGTAAGGTTAGCTTATAAGACTAAAGCTTATAGAAGGAAAGTTCTTTATTAAAGTAAGAGCGGACATAGTACGTATATATAGCAAGTGTATACTAGTCCTGGTATGCCTGGCATAACAGTTAGTTATTTTAGCTAAATAAAAACTTTTTATTAAATCGGGTACTAAATGCTTAATATAAGCTTTTTTTTTTAGTTTTTTAAAAAAAACCTTAAATAATCCGTTAATAAATTTTTTACTTATAATAAAAAAAACTAATATAGTTAATTTAGTTTAATTAAAATATATATTAGTCTAGAAATAAAAATAAAAAATAAAAAAAATAATAAAATTAATATTTATATTTTATATATTTAATAGATTATTTAAGTATTAAATTAGATTATATTAAGCTAAACAAGCTTGAAAGCTTTTTTATAACTTGTTTTTATTTTTTAAAATAAAATATTAATAAATTTTAATATTTTTTAATTTTATATAATTATTTTTTTATAAAACTTTTTATAAATTAAAATATTTATTTATTTTATTAATTAATTTATATAAATTATATATAAAAATATATATTATAACTTTTTTTTTTTAGTTTTAAAAATTTTTTTTTTTAAATAAATTAAATAATAAACTTATAAAATTAGCTAATCTAGTTTTTATTTTATAAATATTATTTTTAATTTATAATAATTATAAAAAAATTAATAATAATAAAATATTTTATTTATATAAAAAGCTTAATTTTTATAAAAAGCTTTTAGGTATTATTTTTTTTTTTTAGTATTAAAAATATTAAAAATTAGTTCTTAAAATATATTAAAATCTTTAACTAAACATTAAAAAAAAAAAAAACTAGCTTTTTTTATTTTTATATTATATTAAATAATATAAAACAAACTAAAATATTTAAAAATAAAAAACTTTTAAATTAAAAATAATATTTATTATTTTTATTAAAAAATAAAAATAACTAATTATAACTTGTTTTTAAATAAAAACTAAAATTAGTTTTTTTATAAAAAAATATTACTACTAGAATTTATTAATTAATTATATTTAATTTATAAAAAACTAAATATTTTATAAATTTAAAGCATTTTTAAAGGTTTTTTTAATAAAAAAAAAATATATTAAATTATAAAAGTTATTAAATATTATAACTAGTGTTAGAGCTATTATTTAAGCTTAAAAATCTTTTGTTATTTATTTAATTTTTATTATTTTAAAAACTAAAGTTTTTTTTAAAAAAAAAATCTTTAAAGCTTTTTTTTATATAGCTTTTTTTTTTAAACTTATTAATATTAGTTTTTAAATAGTTCTATTTTTTTTTATTTATTATTTTTAATTTTTTTTCTAATACTATTTTTTTACTTTTATTAGTTTTAATATCTGTTCTTTAACTATTTTTATTTTTTTATTTTATTTAAATATCTAATCTAGTTTTTATTTTATAATAGCTATATTATTATTTTAAATAACTAATACTATACTTATATTCTTTAAAAGATTATTATAAAATAAAATATTTAATATAATAATTATTTTTTTTTTTAATATTTATAAAATATTATTATTTAGTTTATTTTTATTTTTTAATTTATAAAAACTAATTTTTTAGTTTTTAATCAAAATTTAAACTTTTTAAACTTAATAATATATTTTTATTATAATATCTAATAAAATTATAAATATATTAATTAATAAAATACCTATTATTATTTTTTATTTTAGATTTTTTTTATTTTAAGTTTTAAAAATCTTTTTTTAATCTATAATATTAGTTAGATTTTTGTCTAGATCTACTATAATTACTTCTAGTTTTTTTTTTTTTTTTTTTTTTTTATATAAATTAAAAACTTTTTTAATATTTTTTAGTTTTTCTAAATTAGTAATATTAATAAAATTACTTTTATTATTTAAATTATTTAAACTAAGCTTTTTATAAATATTATTAAAACTATTTTTTTTTTTTCTAAAGGTTATTTTTTAATCCAATAGCTATTTTAATAATATAAATGTTTTAATAATTAGTTAATTAAAATAATTAATCCGGTTCTTTCTAAGTTTTTTCTAAAATATATTTTAATTTAACGTTTTAAACTAAAACAAATATAAAATAGTTTAGTTTGGGTTAATTAAAAAAAAATTTAATTTAAAAAGTTTATTAATTATATTAGTTATACTAAGTTTTTTATTAAAAAGTTCTTATTATTTCAGAGCTATAAACTATTTTTATTTTATTTTTTTAAAAGTAATAATAAATAATAAAATTTTTTTTTTGTTTAATTTAGTTTATTAAAATATTATACTAATATATAAATATAAATATATTTTTTTTAAATATTATAGTACTTTATTAATATTAGCTTTAAATAAATAAATAAGTTTAGCTTTTTTAGTTTTTAGTAAAAAAAATCAAATAGTTTTAGATCTAGTAATAAATAATTTTTTTAATTTTTTAATTTAAATATTTTTTAGTAATTAAATAAAAATTTATTACTAACCTAGATTTAATTAATAAAAATTATAGTTTGTTTAATTAAAAATTTTGTTTTAGTGCTATTTTTTATAATTTTTCCTTTAATATAAATAAAAAATAACTTTTTTTTAAACTTTTTTAATATATTTTTAATATTTTTATAGCTAGTAAGCTTATTATTATTATTTTTTTAATCTAAAAATAAATATTTAATAAACTAGCTTTTTATTAGTAATAAACTAAATTAAAAATTATTATTAGGTTTGTTTTATTTTTTGCGTTATATTTTAATATAAATAAAATTATTATTTTTTTAAATCAAGTAATAAATATTAAAAAAAAAAGTTAATTTATTTTGTACTAATTTGATTAATGCTTTATTTTTTATAAATATTTTTAAATTAAAAGCTTATTTAGTAATTATTAAAAAACTTAATTAAATAAGTTTAAAATAAGTATATAAAAATTAGTACTTAAAAAAAAAAAATTTTAAATAAAATAAAAGTATTTTTTATTTTTATTAGTTTGCTTGATTTAATTTTTTATAATTAGTTTTAATTTTAAAAATAGCTATATAAGTTTTTTTTAATATTAAATAATAGCTAGTTTTTTATTTATTAATACTTTATTTAAGCTAAAACTAATACTTTTTATTAAAAAAATATCTAATTTTATAAAATATTAATTTATAGCAATCTTTTTTAATAATATAAATTAGCAAATATATATAATAATTAAAAAGAACTTTTTTTTAGTTTTTTTTTTATAATTTTACAAAAAAACTATTTAATAATAGCTCAATTAGATTTATTAGCTATTTTTTATAAGCTAGTCCTAAACTTAAGTATATTTTTTTATAAATTAGTTTTAAATATTTTATATTATATATAAAGTTAAAATTTTTAATTATTAATAGTTTTATTTAATATTAAAGTTAATTTTTATAAAAATAGCTTTAAATATAGCATATTAAAGATTTTTTTTTTTTTTTTGCTAGATTTTTTTATAAGTTCTTAAAAACTTTTTTTAAATAAATAAAACTTAAGCTAGTTTAAACAGCAGATTTTTTTAAGTTTTTTTTTAAGTTTAAAATAACTTTTTTAAGTTTTTTTAAATATAAAACTTTTTTTATTTTTAAGATTTCGTTATTATTTTTTATTTTAGCTTTTTTTAAAATTTAAAAATATTAAGCTTTAGTATTATTTTATATATATTATTCCAAACAAATATTAATATTTTTAAAGTTAAACATAACTAAATAAGTTCTATTAAAATAAAATAGCTTAAGTTTTTATATATATATTTAAAAATATTTTAAGCTTTTAAAAATAATTAAATTATTAATAAATTTTATTTTAAAATTAGTATTAAAAAACTAATATTATTTATAAGAAATAGCTTCTAGTTTTAGTCTTTCCTTTTATATATAAACCAATATAATTATTTTTTTTAGCATAACTATATATTTAGAAAATAAAAAAATTAAACTAATTTTTTTTTAAAGTTTTAATTTAAATTACTTTTGTTTGCTCTATATAAATATTTTCTGATTATTTTTTTAATTAAAATAATTATTTTTAAAGTTAAAAATTTTAGATTTTTTATTTATATTAATTTTTTAGTTGTTTAGCTAAAAAAAATAATATTTTTTAATTTTTTTTTAGTATTATATTACTTTTTAATAAATAAAGCTTTTTTAATTAATAAATATTTATTAATTTTAAGCTACTTTTAATTAAATTAGATTAAATTTATTAATTAATATATTATATATATTAGTACAAATAAAGCAAACTTTGTTTATTTTTACTTAAAAAAAACTTAAAAAATCTTTAATAGTAATAAGTTTAATTTATAAATTAATTTTTTTAATATAATAAGCTTTTATTTTAATAATTGTTGAACTATTTTCTAGCTATTTAGACTATAGATCATAAAATTATTTATAAACTTTTTTATATTTAAAAGCGCTAACTATTTCTAGTTTAGATAATTTATAATTTATAAAATTAATAATATTAGATTTTTTTATTTTAATAGTTTTTTTTACTTTTTATTGCTTTTAGTATTTAAAAAAGAATTATTTTTTATAAAAAACAATAAATATTTTTTTTTTTTTCTAGCTCCAATTAGCTTTATTATTTTAAAAACTAGCTATTATTTTGGTTATTTTAGCTCGTAAACTATAGATTTTTTTAAAGTCCCTAATATAAAAGCTCTAACGTATAAAAGTATTCTTGTTATATTTAAAAATAAATATATATTCTGTTTTTATATTGTCTCCTCTTAAAAAAAAAACTTCTACTATAATATATTTATATTATTTATATTTTTTAAAATATTTAATCTTTTTAGTTTTAATTACGCTTAATTAAACTTCTGCTTTAGCTTAATAAGCTTTTTTTTATGCCTGGTTAGATCATATCTTTTTTATTTTTATCTAATTAGAAGTAAAAAAAATCGTAAGAAAGGTATATGTTTAGTTAGCAGTTTTAAGAAATAATTCAATCGAAATAAAAGATTTAATCCGTAAAATAGTATAGAGCTCCAGATAAAATAACTATAAAATAAAATATTATATAAGATTAGGCGGACCATTAGTAGTCTAAGTAGAAAATATTTAATTAATTAATAACTGCTTGCTTAGTGAAATAGAGCAGGGCTCCTGATCGGCGTGTTGCACACTAAAACTAACTAAACCTACCTGATTATTTTGTATCGGACTACGTTTTCCGACTCGCAGATCTTTGTACGGATTAGGTTAAGATCTAATACGTAAATATAAATAAAAAGGCAATAATTAATTAATAAAAACAAATCTTTAACTTTTATTTAGTATTTTATATTAATTGTCTATCTGTTTATGCTTGCTAAAAAAAAAAGTTTTTTATAGTTTTAAATAAAAATATACGTTTTTTATATTTTTTATTTTATAATTTTTAAAGTTTTTAAAAATATATTCTATTTTATAACTAAAAATTTATTTTTTATATATATGCACTAGTTTTACTACAAACTTTTTAAATTATTAAGTTTTTATTTTTAGATTATAATAATTAATCTAAATTATAACTAATTAGTTATTTATTTTTTTTAGATTTTTATTATTAAGCTTTTTTAGTTTTTATATTTATTTTTAATAATTTAACTTTTTGTTTTTTTTATATACTTAGTACTTTTTAAGCAGTTTTTTAATTTTTAGGTTTTTTAGTATTTATTTAATTAATTATATATATTTATAAATTATACTTTTTTTAGAACTTCTACTTAGTAAAAAAGTTTGGCATAAAATAACTTTTTATATTATTATATATATTATTTTTTTAAAATATAAAAAAAATCTACTAGTAAACAACTTTTTTATAAATTATAGTTTAAGTTTTTTTATTATTAAAAAAAGGTTAATATTGCTTATTAAAATTAAATATATTAAAATATTTATATTTTTGATTAGGTTTTTTAAACTTAAATATAATTACTAAAATATTTTTTAATTAATTTTATATTAATTTTTTAAGTAATCTAGCAATTATTATTTTTTTATAAATAAATTAAAAAGCAAAAATATTTATTATAAAAAAATCTAATTTAATTTAAAAAATTTTTTTATAAAATATATTTTATATACTTATATTATTACTTATTAATTAATTAGCTTTATAAAATAAAATAATTACTAATTGTTTTTTTATTTTAAGTAATATTAATTAAAAAAAAGGCTTTATTTTAATAACTATAATTCTAGTATATAATTTTATTTTTTTAATAATATTTAAGCAATTTTTTATAATTTTAATATTTATTACTAGGTTATTAAGTATTAATTTTTAATTATTAAGTTATAAATTTTTAAAAAAAATATTTAAATATTTAAAAAATAATATTATATAAATAATATATATTAGATTATAGTTTTACTAATTATTCTAGATATATATAAAAAAGCTATATATATAACATAAAAAAATATATTAAAAAATAGCTTTAAAGTCTATTAACTAATAATATTTTTAAAAGTTTATATTTAATAATTATAAATAAATTATTAATATTTTTTATTTTGTTTAAGAACTAAATTAATAAAATAAATAGTTTATTTTTATTTATTAATAACTATAATAAAAAAATAATTTAATTAGTTACTATTTATTTTAAAAAATTTAAATTTATTAAATATTATTTATCTAACTTTAAAAATTAATATAATTATAACTATTTTTTTATTAAATTTTATAAATTAAGCTATAGAATAATTAAATAGTAAAGAAAAACGGGGCAACTTAATACTAAAACAACTAAAAAAATAATAAAAATAAACTAGAGCGCCTGCTACTAGGAAACTAGTATGAATGTTATACATTTAAAATAAGTGTTGCTTTGAGAAGTTCGAAGGCTTTTATAGCTATTTGAACCCCTGAATGTAGCCAAAGATCAGCCGATTCGGGCCATAGGCGGCCCGAATACGGCTAACAATTAACATGCAGCTATATTTGCAGCTGCTAGTGGGCCGTTAGCATTAGCTTTGCTACAAACTTCTTTTATTTGGAGCTTTATTCTTTAGATAGCTTTGAATCTAACTGCAGGGCTAAAAATACCAAAAAAAACAATATAATATAATACCTACTTGAACCCCTAGGCTTTAACGGCCTAAAAAAAAAAGAACTAGCCCTAACCTACTAAGCTACTAAGCTTTTGATTAGCTAATTGCTAAACCGGTTATAATTATACTAGACTTCCTTTAGTCCATAGCTTTTTTTTTAGTTTATATGCCTTGTATAGTATAACTTTTTAGCCCTTTAAATAACTTATTTTTTTGTATTCTATCAATATATTTTTATATAAAACATATATAATTCTGTTTAGACTTAACATATATAGTAGTATTTACTAGTACTTTTCTATTAGAACTTAAGTAGGTGCTACGGTTAGCTACTATTTCGAACCTAAGCTAAATCTCTATATAAGAAGTTATGCTATAGTTCTTACTATTTTTTATATATATAAATCTTTATATAACTGTAGTAACATTTTTTGGTAGTATATATATAGGTTGAAGTTTGTAGAATAAGCACTGATTAGCCTTGTGGATTTTGTGAATAACTCTAAAAATTGCAAGTACGAGCGCAACCCTATACAAATCAGTATAGGTGGCCGCTCGTACGCAAAAAGAACTTGTTGATTAGCAGCGCAGCAATAATGCATTAGTAGTGCTATATATATATATATAAAATAGCTGATTAGCGCAGTAATAACGAACTAATCGGTAGTGCTGCAATAACTATATAATATATATAGTATAAATAGGTCTATATATAAAATAGTATAAAGAGTTATTTGTATGCAATTAAATAACTAATTAGCGCAGCAATAATAATTTGTTAGTGCTATGTTATATTTGTAGTAATAATAAACTAATTAGTAGTACAGCTAACTATATAATATAAGTATGCTATAAGCAAGTTTATATATAAAATAGTATAGGAGGTTGTTTATATATAACAAATTAACTAGTTAGTATAGTAATAATAATTCTAACTAATTAGCGCAGCAATAATATATTAATTAATCGGTAGTGCTATGCTATATCTGTAGCGCTATATACGTATTGCTATATATATAAGGCATAAAACATATAAATTATATAAGTGTAAGCAGATTGCCATATAATTTATATAAGCAATTGTTTGTATGCTTATATCTTTTATATAATATATTAACTAATTAGTATAGCAAGCAAATAAACTGATTAGTATAGATAGTGTGGAGCTAATCGGAAAGCCTTTGCATAGGTAATTAATATATATACAAACAAGTTTGCATAAAAAATTATATGTATGCTTGCTTATATATAACTAAAACGTAGTAAACTTGCTAATTAACAGCATATATAACAAAAAAATTGCTGTTTAACGGCAAATATAGCTAAAAATCGTATAAAACATAATAAATTTGCTAATTAATATATATATAACAAAAATAGCTAATCAATAGCAAACGGGGTATAATAAATTAATATAAATATATATATATATAAATTAATATAAGTGGCTGTTTATATGCAATTATATTAGCTAAGTTGCTAATTAATCGTATATATAACAGCTAAACTAGCTAATGCGTATATATAACTAATTAATACATATATAACTAAATTAGCCGATTGGCAGCGTAGCAATCCGTTAATTAGAATAGTAGTTTTTTTTGGACTATAGGTGTAGGAGCATATTTGTATACAAATTGTATGGGGATCTGTTTGTATAGCTATTGAATGCGGGACTAAACAGTATAGCTACTAAAGTAAAAGACTAGCTAATCGGTATATAATTCGTCGATTAAAACTATAAATAGACGTTTTTTTATAAGCTATAAATATATTTGCATATAATTTAGTACGTGAATATATTTGTAGGTTACTAAACGTAAACGGCCTAGCTAATTAACAACGCAACAATTTAAAGAGCGATATATAGCGCTAAATACTACAACAAAAACAACGTTTCTAAAACAAAGCTTTAAAAACAAGGTTTAATTAATGCTTTTTTTAGATTATATATATTTGAACTAACTTTTATATAAACTATATAGGTACTTGTTTGTACGGCAATTTGTATAGAAGAACTGGCTGATTAATAGTATAAAAGCTTAAAAATAACAAAAAAAAACAATAAAAATGCTAAAAATGCTAAACAATAAAAATTACAAAAATAGAAATATATGTATAGCTAATAAAGGCTTAGAACAAATACATAGCTTGGAGCAAATCTTCTTGTAAGTTATAGTACTACAAGCATATTTATATATAATTTGTATAGGGATCTATTTATAGGACTATTTGTGATAAGGGATCCGGCTGATTAATAAAACGCTAATTAAACAAAGGACTAAATAAAGGACTTAAAGCGATAGTTTTTTATAAGTAATATATATACAAGCAGGTTTATATATAAACTTATATAGCAACTTATTTATATAAATATTTAAATATAGATTTGATTAATTAACACAAATAACTAATTAACGTAGGTAATAATATATATAACTAGCTAACAAGGCAACTTAGCTAATTAATATAACAAGATTAGCGATTAGTAATTGCGGGCTAAAACAAAAGTTTCCTTAAAAGCTATATATTTGCAAGCTAGTTTATATAATAACTTATATAGGACTTGGCTTGTAGGTATATTTGGATAGGGAACTTATAAAGCAATTAGCTAATCAACTAACTAATTAACTAATTAACCGGCAGCTTAGAACAAAGATTTTTTTTAGATTAAAAGGCGTACAAGCATATTTATATATAAAATATATGTAGGTCTGCTCAAACAACTTTTTAACAAAAGAACTGACTAATTGTTTAACTTAGCAATACGTATGGCTGGCCAATAAGGCAATGGGCCAATTGGGCTAATTAACGCATATATAACTAGCCTAGCTAATTGAAGCCTAAAAAACAAAAGCAATTAGCTAATCGGTATGTTATATGTATAGCATACGGGTAGAAGCGCGTTTATATACAAATTTATATAGTGGACTACTTAAACGTATATATAAACATATAAACTAACTAATTAACACAAACTAGGCTAAATCGGCTGATTAATACGTATAGCTAGCCTAGCTAACCGGAATAGCTACTTAGACTAATAGACCAAAGGCTCCCTATAGGTTATATAGCTATAAACAAGTCTATATACTAATTTGTATGGCAGGTTGTTTATACATGTATTCTAGCAAGGGACTCGGCAGTAAATACGTATAGCTAAAGCAGCAAAGCTAATTAACACATATAAGCAATTAGTTTAGTTAATCGTACAGACTAGGCTTAATTAGCTATTTAACATATATAGCTAACAAACTAAGCTTTCTAGAAAATATATAGCCATAAATAAACTTATATATAGATTTATATAAAAAGCTGCTTATAGATATATTTGTACAGGGAATTAGCTATTCGTAAGTTAGTTAATTAACTGGCTAACTGATCGGCTATATATTGGCTGGGTTAGTTAGTTTAATTAAGTTAGCTATATTAGTTTTCGCGCAGCTGGCATTAAATCTATTAATAGGTTATAGATATATTTATATAGTAATTTATATAAAAAGGCGTCAAGCATTAGTCTCCGATCATAGGTTGCGCTCCGAGAAACAATAAACGTTTGCAAATATTATTATATATAAATTTGTATAGGAAACTGCTCTATTATAGCTTTACTAAAAATACTATTAAAAAAAGATAGGGCAACTTAACACTAAAACAACTAAAAAAACAACAAAAATAAACTAAAGCGCTTACTACTAAAAAACTAGTATGAATGCTATACGTCTAAAGTAAGTGTTGCTCTGAGAAGTTCGAAGGTTTTTATAACTATTCGAACCTCTAAATATAGCCAAAGATCAGCCGATTCGGGCCGCAGGCGGCCCGAATACGGCTAACAATTAACGTGCAGCCATATTCGCAGCTGCCAGCGGGCCGCTAGCACCAGCCCTGCTGCAATAGTTTAAATAATTATTTATAAATTATTTTTATATTTAGCTTATAAAGCTAAATAATAAGTTATACCTTAATATTTATAGTATTAGCCTAGATATATTGTTTTTATTTAATTATTATATTAATAATATAAGTACTAAAACTATTAGTTATTTAAATATTTTTAGAAATAAAAAAAAATTAGTTGTTTTTTAAAAAATTTATTATTTATATATTAATAATTATTATAAAAAGGCATATTAATAGGAATCTTAATTCTATTAGCTGCTAAACATTATAATAATAAAAAAATATTTTTATATTTTAGGTTATACTAACTATATATTTTTATAATTAAATTTTATAAATATTTATAATATTTTAAGTAAAATTTTATAAATTAGAAATTAATAAATAAAATAATTAGCTAAAAAATTAACTAATTTTATTAAAAGATTAGCTAAGCTAGCTAGATTAATTAAGTTTATAACTAGAAATCTAAAACTAGCTTTTTTATATAAATTATAATATAGTTTTTATAATATTTTAATAAATTATTTTATATATTTTTGTTTAAATTATAGGGTTTTTTATTTATAATAAATTTTTTTTTTTAAAGCTTTAGTTTATAAAAGACTAAAAATATATAAGTTCTATAAAAATAATTATAGCACTAGCTATTATTTTATTAAATACTAAGGATTAATATTACAAGTTTAGGTCTAAGCAGGTAACCGTTAAATAATAATTTTTAAACATGGTTAAAAACAACAAAATTTTTTTAATAAGCATTAATTATTATACTATTATTAATAAAATCTATAATATATAATATTTTTTGTTTAATATTATAAATTATAATAAACTAATAATGAAAAGTATGCCTAGTTTTAATTGTTTTAATTGCTTTAAATACTATAAAACTAATAGATTTATTTTATTTTTTAAAAAATTAAAAAATAAAGTAATTTTTATTAAAGTTTTTATTTTAAGCTTAAAAAATATTTATACAAAAATACTTTTAAATACTACTTATAGTTTAAAATAACTAATTACTATAGTAATTAATATATTAACTTTTAATATATTTAGTTATTAATACTATTATATTTTTTAAAATATATTAATTAGTCTAAATCTAAGCAAGTTATAAAAAGCTTAAGTTATAATACTTAAAAAAGTTTTGTAGTTATATAAAATATTTTTATATTTTTAGCAAAAATAAAATAGCAGTTTTTTATTATAGTAATTTATATATAGCAGTTTATTTAGCAATATATATTATATTAGCTTAAATAGTATAATAGCAATAATACTATTAGAAAAAAAAATTATATTTTTTAAATCTTTTTAATAATATTTTAAATAAATTAATTAAAATATTTTAAATATAATAATTTAAAGTAATAATACTAAAATAAGCTGATTATATAATAGTTTTAATATTAAAGCAAAGTATTAGTTCTATTTATTAATAATTAAAAGTATAAATAAAATATAATAAATATATAGTCTATATATTAATAAGTAAGATCTAAGGATTAATAGTATAAAGTATATTAGCTAGAAAATAAATAATTAAAAGCTAAATATAAGGTCTGCCAAACTAGTATAAGTTTGGTTAATTTATATTATTTTTTTATAAAAGCTTTATTAGTTTTTTTCTAATATAAGTTATTATTAAAAGAAAATACTAATTAAAACTTTTTTTATTTATATTATTTTATAAAAAGTAATATTTATTAGTTTTATATAAGTTAGGTGTCTTTTTTTAATTTATTTATTTATTTTCTTATATAAACTATATTTATATTTATACTTTTTTATATTTCTAATTTTATTTATTTAATTTATAATAATTAGTTTATATATAATATATTATAATATATATTTTTATTTTTTGTTGTTTTTTATAATATCTAGTAATTAATTATTTTAAAATAAAAAATATATATTAGCTTTTTTTAGTTATTTTTGTCTGCTATATAATTATTATTTTTATATTAGCTATATTAAATATTATATAAATATATCTATATTTAATTAGATTACTAATAAACAATTAAAACTTTAAGTTTTAATTATTTTATAAATTAATTTAAAAGTTTAAATAATCTAAAAAAAAATAAGTATTATTAATTAGAGTATATTTAAAGCTTTTATACTAACTAACTTACTATTATATATATTAAATCTTATATATTATTTTTAATTATGCTATTTTACTACTAGTAAGCTTAATGTTTAATTATTTTTTTTTTTTAACTATAAAAATCTTTTGTTCTGAGCTAGCTTATATAATCCTGATTTTTTATTATAATTAATTAAAAAAAAACTAGGTTATAAAAAAAACTTTAATAATTAGATATTAATCAAAATAATATATGTTAGAACTAATAAATATTTTAATTAGGCTAATTAGTATATAAATTATATTTTTAAAATAACTATTATACTATTTTTATTATTATTTAGTACTAAATTATAATATATTATTTATTTTGAATTAAAATTTAATATAGCTTTAATAATTCTAGTTATATTTTTTTTAAATATATATTTTTTTAAAGCTATAGTTCTAAAATATATAGTATTACTAAAAGACTTTAGTAAACTAACAGAGTTATATATTATTTAAAAAAAAACTTTTAAATATAATTAAAATAAATATTATAGCTTTTTTAATTAATATAAATAAATAAGCTTTATATTTTTTTTTTGATTTTTATATATAGCTAATAGAAATATTTAATAATAATTATTAGATTTTTTATTATTTTATTATTAAAGCTTTAAATAATTATACTACTAATTAATATATATACTAGAATATTTATTTTTTATTTTTTATAATATTTAATAATAAAGCTATATTTAAAATAGTTATAATATTTACTAGTAAACTTATGCCTTTTTATATTAAGCTACGCTATAATAGCCTATTTAGCAAATATTTTTTTATAATGCTTAATTGTTTAGCATAAGTAATAATATTTGCTATTTAGTTAACTAGAACCTTTAATTTTATTTTTTGCTAATTATATATTTATTAATTTTAAAAATTTAAAAATAATAGTTATTTTAAAATATAGCTATTTTTTAAATATAAGTTAATAAATCTTTTATAATCTAGCGCTTATAGTAATTATGTTTATTTAGTTAGCTAGCCGGACTACAAATATTATATAAGCAATACTAAGTATGCTTATTTATATACTATAGTAACCCGAAAAAATAAAAATAAAAATTTAAATAAATAAAATAGCCTAAAGAAATTTTTAATTTAAATTAATTAAATAGAAATTATTATATATTATTTTATATATTTTTTAATTAATCTGCTTATAAGGCAATAATAAAATTATTGTTTTAAAACAAGTTCTTAAAAGTAAAAAAATAACATAAAAACAATAAAAAAAAGCAAAAATATAAATAATAAGTATTGCTTTATAATAGATCTAAGCTAATTAAGATAATATTGTTATAATATATAGTGCTAGATTTATAGATTTTAGTTATATTTATTTTTCTAATTTTTAAATTTAAAAAAATATTACTTACTAATTAATAAACTTTTTTTTTAATTATAAATTATTAAAGCTTAAATATTTAATTTTTAAGCTTGTTTTAATTAAAATTTTAATTTAATATAATAAAATTTTATTACTAATAATTTTTTAATTTTTTTTAATTATTTTATTTATATTTTAATATTTTTAGCTTATTTAAGCTATATTATAATTTATTTAAACTATGTTCTAGCTATATCTAATTATATTTTAAGTTATATTTAAGTATATTTAAGCTTATTTAAGCTATATCTTAGCTATATCTAGCTATATTTTAAGTTTTATTTAATTTTTGTTTAGTTATATTATAGCTTTAATTAGGGCTATTTTAGCTATATTTATATTTTTTTTATAATAGTTATTTTTTAGTAAGCTTATTGTTTATTTATTAATAATAAAGTTAATTAGTTTTTAATATTTAGTTTTATTTTTAATAAATAGTTATAAGCTATTTAATATATAAGTTTTTACTTTTATATATCTTTTTAGCTTTTTTATTTTTTATTTTTTATTTTTTTCTTTAGATACTATAAAAAATAGGCCTTTTTATTTATATAAAAGTTTAGCGCTTTAAAATTTATTATTATTTAATAAAGTATTAAATATAAAAACAAGGTTTTTTTTTTTTAAAGCTATAAAGCGGACCTTATAGGTATATTGCTAATTAGTTTATTTTATAGCTTGGCGTTTTTTTTTAGTAATAATGCGTTGGACTTTAGCTAAATTTCTTTTTTTTTTTAAATTGCTATATTTTATATATTAAAAAAAATATATAATCAAAAATATTTTACTAATTAATAATCTGCTATATTAAAATAATATTTTTAATTAATAAAACTAATAATTAGCTATAAATTATTTTATATATACTATAGCTATAATATTAAGTAATAGTTTTATTAGCTTAGATTATTTTATTAAGTTATTTAATTTAGTTTTTTTTTATTTTTTAAATTATTTTTTTAAAGCTGCTAATAATTGCTTTATAGCTTAACTTAATAAATTTTTAGCTTTAAAAGTAATATACTATACTATAAGTTATTATAAATCTAAGTTATACTTTAGCTATTATAACTTTTTTTTTATTTTTAGAACTATTATTATATTTGATTTTAATAGAAATGCTATATTAATAAATAATATATTACTTAATAAATTAAGCAATATTTTTAAAATTAGTTAATTAAAGTAGTATTGCTTTAAAATAAGTTAATATTTTATATTTAGCTTTAATAATTGCTTTAAACTTATTATTATTAAATATAAATTAAATATTAAAAATTTAATTTATAAATATATTTTTAGCTTTATTATAGCAATAATTTTTTTTAGATTGCTTGTTTTATATTTATTAATATAACTTATAGCTTTTTAAAACATTTTTAATATTTTTATATAAATTTTTCTAGTAGTATTAAGTAGCAATTTTATAATATAGAGAGTTTTAGTTTTAATATTTTAGTTATATATAGCTTTTTTAAAAAAACGTTTTTAATTATTAAAGTTATTAATATAATATTAGATCTAGTATAGTAGTTTTGTTTTTTTTTAGAAGCAATTTTTATAAATAAAAAATTAAAAAGCTTAATTTTTATAGATTTTTTTATATATTACTATTATAAAACAATTAAGCAAGTTTTTAGTAATAAAATATATTGCTAGTTTTTATAAATATATTAATTATTTTTGTTTTAATTTAAAAAAAATATTAGTATTTAAAGTAATTATTAGTTTAACTATTATAATATAAAATTAAAAATTAATAAAGTTTTTTATATTTTTTTTTATTAATTATTTAACTTATTTAATAGTTTTTTTAGTTTGCGTAATAGTTTGTTTGTTGCTATATGTTTTTTTTTTAAAAACATAATACAATTTAAAATTAAATATTTTAATAAAAGCAACTTATTAAGTTAGAACTATACTAAATAATATAAAAAATTTATTGTTTAATTAAATAATTAATACTTTTATATTTATTTTTAAATAAAATTTGATTTTATATAAATAGTTTTATAGTTAGCAAAAAGTTTTAATAACTTTTAAGCACTTTTTTATTATTATATTATAATTTAATTTAAGTTTTTTTTAAATTTCTAACTTATATTTAAATAAGTATATTTTATTTTTAATTAGTTAATAAAGTATAATATTTTTTCTTTTTTTAAAGCATTAATTTTTAATTAGATTTTTTTAGTTTTATAATCTTGGGTAATTAAATAAAAAATAATTATTAAAGCTTATTATAATATTATTATTATTTGTTTTTAATTATTTTTTTAAATAAACTTAATATTATACTAAAAAAATATAATTAATAAAAATATTATTATAATATATGTTTTTATTTATGTTTAATAATAACTATTTATTTTTAAAAAAGTTTTTATTTTTGTAATATTGTTATATATTATTTATTTTAAAATTTTAAATATTTTAGCTTTTATAAGTTTATAGCTATTAGTTTTATAAAAATATCTAACTAATATTATTATTAGCTTATACTATTTGTTTTTAATACTGCTTATAATAATATTTGCTAATTCAAAATTTAGTAAAACTATATTAATATTTTTAATATGTTTAAAAATAAATTACTATATATTAAAAATAATTTTTTAATTATTATAATAAGTAATAAGCTTTTTAATTTTTATATTATTAAAGAATAGTTTGTATTTTTTAGGTATAATATTATATAGTATTTAACTAATTATTTTAAAAAAATAAGCTACTAAATTTGTTATGCTTTAAAAAAGTATTATTATTTATAAAATTCTAAGTAATATAAAAAAAACTATTAGTACTTAACTAAAAAAAAAAAGAAAATATTTAATTATATTTAAAAAAAAAATCAATTACTAATAAGATTTTATATATAATAAATTTTTTAATAAATTTATTATAGCTTTTTAGTAAAAAAATATTTTAGATTATAATTATGTTTAGTTTAGTAGTAAAATTAATTAGTTTAAGCTTTTTATTTTTTTTTTTTACAATAAATTATATGTTCTAATATATACTATATTTTTTTTTTAATATATTATTTATAAGTTAGGTTTTAAATATATTTAGTACTTTTTTTTATAATAATACAAAAATAAAAATTCTTTTTACTTGCTAAGCTTTATATAGTATTATTTAGATTTTATATAATAATATAATTTTATTATATATTTTTTTAATTTTACTAAAATTTTAAACTAACGCTATTTTATATTTATATAGCACTTTAATTAAAAGTTTTTTTTTTTAATTAATAAGTTTTAATATTTTTATGTTTTTTTTGATTTTTTAAAAGTGTTCTTTAGTTAATTAAGTTTTTTTAGGTTATATAGCAAAATATAAATAAATATTTAAATAAATCTTTTTTTTTTTAGATATTTTATTTAGTTTATACTAATTATATATTTTTACTAAAGCTTTTTTTTTTTAATTAATTAACTTTAGAAGTATAGAATTATTATGTTTTATATTATTAATTAAGTAAACTTTTTTTAATTTAGGTTTATATATTATAAATATTAAAAAAAAAAAAAAAATTATTATTTATTTAGCTTTTAAGATTTTTGCCTTTTTTATTTTTTTTATAATTTTATAAATAATAGTTCTAAAAACTATTAAAAATTTACTATTTAATAAAATATTTATAAAAAAAATATTATTATCTAGCTTTAATATTTAGTTTATATAGTTTATAAATAACTAATTAGTATTATAAAAATATTCTTATATAATTTTATTATTTAAGTTTAGTACTAAGTTAAAAGTTACTTTAGTAATATATAATAAAAATAAAATTTAAATATTAATTAAAAATTAATTATAGCTATTTATAGTAGCTCTTTATATATAAATAACTATTAGTTTTTTATAACTTTAAGTATTAATTTATTATAAGGGTATAATTAAATAGGCAAGGTTGCAGAAGTAATAATGCATATATTATTAAAGGTAAATATAGCTATTAGAACTAAATTCTTAAAATAAAAAATATAATTTATAATTTTTAGAAAATTTATTTTTAAAAACAAAAAAATAGTTATTTTTTTATTTAGAACTATATATATAGAAATAGTTTATATATATTTTTTTAGCAATCTATACTAGTTAAATAATAATTTTTTTATATAATTATAAAGGTATTTTTAGTTTAATAAAATATTTATTTTAAGTTATTTAAGTATTAATTATAAAAAATTAGTTATTTTTAATATAACTTTTTATTAAAATATATAATTAAGCATTAGTATTAAAAAATCTAGTAATTAGTAAGCTTTCTAGTAATTCTTTAATTTTTATTATAATTTTAAGTATAGCTTTTATATAGTTTTTTATGTTTTATAAAAGTATATTTATTTAGAAAGTTTTATAGACCTTTTTTATAAATTTTTATAGCGTTATATATATATTATTGATTTCTAAAGTAGGTATATCTAGTATTTATTAATTATTTGTTTTAAACTTAGGTTTATTTAATTAATTTAATTTAATTGTTTTTTTGCTTAATATCTGTTTTATTTTAAGGGCCTATACTATAAATAATTCTAACGTATTAGGGAATAAACTTAGTAGTTCTTTTTAAGTTAACTTTATTTTGGCTTTAAATAAATTATTAATTTTGTTAGAAAATATTTACCGTTTTTTTATTTCTAAAATAAATAAAAGTACTTATTAATTAATGCTTATATTTATTATAGCGTTAGTTATTTTATAGGGTTAAGTAATATTATAAGTTTTAGGCGTAGTATTATTTTTTTTATTTAGGTATTTTTTTATTATTATTATAGCTTTTATATAGGTTTATATATTAAATATATTAATAAGGTCTAGAACTATAAGTATTAATAAATTATTTAAAAAAGCAATTTGATTAATTGTTTTTAGTACTATAAATTTTTGCTTATTTTAATATTTTTATTATTTATTATATTAGAATTTTAAGTAGTTTTTTTTAACTAAAATATTAAACTTTTATTATTTTATAAAAACCAAGTTAGCTTAAAATTTTATTTTAAAGTTAGGCTAATTAGTTATAGTTAGTTGTTTAAGTATTAAAACAGGTAGTTAAGCTAGGTTATTTAAAGTGTTTTTATTTTTGCTAAGTTTTAGGTTTTATAATTAGGTTTTATTTTTAAAATTTAGATTTTTTAAAATATAATTAAATTTATATAAAGCCCTATAAGCTGCTAGAACTACTAAAAAGTATTTATTAAAATAGTTATAATAAATCTATATTAAGGCTAAAAGTATAAATTTACTTGTATTTTTTTTTTTTAATATTTTATCTAGGTTAATTATAAGTAAGCAAATATACTAAAGTACGTATAATAAACTAATATACTAAGCTTTAAAGTTATATTTTTTATATAAAGCTTTAAAGTTTTTAATTTTTTTTTTTAATTTATAGTTTTATTATATTTAATCTTTAGCTTTATAAAACTAGTATTTATATAAATTATTACTAATATTTCTAGAATTATTTTAGTTGCTTAATTAGTTATATTTTTAAAGGTTTAATTATTATACTTAAGTAGCGTAAGCTTTAAATTAGCTATTTTTGTATTACTGCCTGCTTTATTAGCTAATTTTTTAATAAAATATTTAATTAAAAAAAACATAATATTAATTTTGGTTAGTTAGTAACTATATTATTTTAGTTATTGCTTTAATTATTTAAGTATTATAAATAAAAAGGCTTTTTATTTTAGCTATTAATTATTTAATTACTAGGTTTATATATATATAGATTATTAGAGATATAATAAAAAGGGTGGTTATAAGTGGCTAGGTTAAAAAAGTAACTAGTAAAGCTTAGAACAGTTATGCTTATATAGCTTGCTAAATAGGATAAAAAGGTATATTTAGTAATAGTTCTAAGCTAGTAGTACTGTTTAAAAAACTTAATATTGCTATTTATAGCTAAAGAAAAGATTTTAAGTTAGTTTATTATTTAAAAATATTTATAGTATTAATATATTTTTTTTTGTTATAGGTTATTTTTAGTAATTTTATGTTTGTTAAAAATGCTTTTAAAATAATTAAAAAGAATTGATTTAATTAAATTGTATAAATAAGACTTTTTAAGTATTAAAAGGATTTTTTAGCTAAGTTTATTAATTAAAGCTATATATTTAAAGAAAAATTAAGTATAATTTTAAAAAGTTGTTTTAATACTTAAAAAAAGTTTAGTAAGTTGTTTTTTTTATAATTAAGTTTGCTTAAAATTAATTATTTTATATTTTTATTTTAAGTTTGTAATAATTTAATCTTAATTAATATAAAAATTAATAATATATTAGACTATATATTTTTTAATTATAGTTTTTGTTTAGTATAATAATTAATTAACTTATTTAGTTTATAAAAGTTTATATAACTTGAAAAGTTTTTTTATTTTATAAAACTATTTAGTTATATTCTTTTTATTAAATTAGTTCTAAGGGCGGAATATAGGATTAAGGATAGGTAAACTAATAATATATAAAACTATAGCGCTCCTAAAAGCTAATTATATAAATATTAAAAGCTTAGCTAGCTAGTATTTATTAGTTTAATTATTAGTTAGTATAGTATTAGAAGTAAATATATTTATAATTAGAATATTTAAAGTAAACTTTATTAAAAAAAGCCTAAAGTCTTACGGTTGCTTTAAAATGTTTAGGTTATTTATTTTGGGTTACTAATTAGAACTATTAGTATATAAAAGTAATAAAATAATAAATGTTTTAAAAATAAAACAATAGTTTTTAAGTTTTAATAATATTTTTTTGTTTAATGTTCTATAGTTCTTATTATTATATAAGCATATATAATTAGTATAGTATTTTTATAGGTTTTTTATTAAAAGCTTATATATATTTAAGTTTAATAAATATATTAGTTTTTTTAATAAAACTATAGTTAGGTTTTGTGTTTTTTTTATAGATTTAATAAAAGCGGTGTAGTACTATTAGTATTTCTATAATTAATTGTTTTAAAAATAATAATTTTATTAATATTTTATATTTATTTAATTTCTATTATAGTTAGTTTTTTATTATTTTTATATTATATGATTAAATTATATTAAAAGTTTAGCTTTATATAAAGATTTATTAAAAAAAATATAACTAATTAGTATAATTAATAGTTAGTTTTTGTATGTTAGGTGTATTAGCTAGAAGTATTAGTTTTTAATCGTAGGTTGCGCTCTAAAAAATATTAAGTAATATTAATTTTTGTTGCTTTATTAAAGATACTAATAAAATAAAGCAGGGTTTTTAATTAGTATATTATATATTAAAACTAATTAAACCTACCTAATTATTTTATATTAGATTATATTTTTTAATTTATAGATTTTTATATAAATTAAATTAAAATTTAATATATAAATTAAATTAAAATTTAATATATAAATATAAATAAAAACGCAATAATTAATTAATAAAAATAAATCTTTAACTTTTATTTAGTATTTTATATTAATTGTTTATTTATTTGTGCTTACTAAAAAAAAAAGTTTTTTGTAGCTTTAAATAAAAACGTGCGTTTTTTATACCTCTTGTTCCGTAATCTCTAAGGTTTCCAAGAATATGTTTTATTCTATGACTAAGGACCTGTTTCCTATACGCGCGCACCAGCCCTACTGCATTAGCTATAAGTAGCGCACCTTTTTTTTCTATTCCTAAGAAATCCTTGCTATTTTTGCTTATTAAAACCGCTAAAGCAGCTCTAATATCTTAAAACATAAATTAAAAAATTTTTTCCTTTTTACTAAAAAAACCTCTTAACCTAAAATTTTTTTTTTTTTTATTAATTTTTTAATTTGCTAGCTAACTTTTATATATGCAATTTTAATTCAGCTAGGCATATTAATATTTAGATATAAATAAAGCTTAATATTATTAATATATATTTTTTAGATCTTTTTTTTTATAGTATATTTATAATTTATATTAAAACTTCTAACGTAATACTAGTAATTTTATATAATTTTTTTATATTAAATAAAATTTTGCTATTTTTATAGTATTATATTAAAAATTATTTTTTTGTTTCTAATACAATTATATTAACTAGTTTTAATTTTAAATATATTTTTATACCTATTAGCTTTTTTAATACTTATAGGCCGTTTCTTTTAGCAAGTTTTCTTTTTTATGCATAATTAGGAACTATTATATTTTTTTGATTTTTTTTTTGTTTAGTTATTAAATATCTTGTTATATTTAACTTAAAAGCTTTATTTATAATAATCTTTATATTAGCTTCTTTTAGTACTAAAATAGTTAAATATATATTTTATTTAAATAAAATCTAAGCTAATAATAAATTAATACTAGTTATTTTTTATAAATTAATAACTTTAGTAGTTTTTTTTATATATACTAGCTATTTTTTTAAATTAGTATATCTAGTTTTTAATACTTATTTTTTTAGTTATATAGAAATAAATTAAATATTTTTTTTTATTAAGCTATAGGTTTATAAAGAATTAAAAAAACTATATTTGACTTTGGTCCTTTTTTTTTTAAAGTATTTTTTTAATAAATTTTTTTTTAAAATATATTATTTATAAATAATTATTAAAAATAACTAAATATTAGAATTAAGATTTCTTAAACTTAAATAATAAAAAACTATCCTATTTTTTTAGTTATAAAAGCAAAAATAAATTAATTAAAATAATTAATTATAATTAAAATATAAAATATTCTATTAAAAGCTTTTAAATATATTAGTTCTATATAATTTATATTTATTATATTTTATAGTTTTATAATAACTATTTTTTATTTAATAATTAAAAATAATTTAGGTCTAACTTTAGTACAAATATAATATTATTTATAGTATTTATTTATATTTAAAAATCAAAAGGGCTACTAAAAGTAAGTTTATAAGTTGCAAAAAATTATTAAAATACTAAAATATTTATAGCTATTATAAGCCTAGTCCAAAGTAGTATTAATTTTATAAAGTAATAAGTATTCGGAAAAATAGCTATTTTATTCTTTTTAATAAAAATATTTTTTAATAATCTAGTAATAAACTAAGTTTTAAACTATATAATAGTATTTATTTAAAAAAAAATCTTTTTATACTTTATAACTTAGAATTATAACTTTTATAATATCTTTATATTATAAATAAGCTAAATAATCTTTAGAAAATTTTTTTAGGTTTTTATTAATTAAATTAATAAAAATAAATAAAAAAATATTTAGACTGCTTTTTTTTTTTTCCCTAAATATAAAAAAAAAAAACTATATATTAGCAAAGTTAACTATAAAAAAAAGCAATTTTTTAGAATTAAATCGTTTAATAAATATATAAATTAGTCCGTTAATCTAAAATAATCTATTTATAATTTTAATAATTTTAAAAATATTCGGACAGTAATAAATAATAAACTAATATTTTTTTAGTTGCTTAATCTAAGTAGTAATTTTTTTCTAAGCTTTTAATTTAATTCTTAAAATATTTATTAAGTTATAATAATCTATATATAATATAATTAAAATTTAAAATTTAATAACTAGCTAGTAATATTTTACTAAGTAGCAGACTATTTCTAAAATCTTTTTTTTTTTAGTATTATATTTTATTTTTAAATTAGAAAATCTAAATAATATAAATATAAAAATTTTTATAAAAATTATATTTTTATTAATAATTTTAATTCTAATAAATTAACTAGCTATTTAAAATAATACTTTATTTAGCCCTATTAATAAAGCATTAATAACTAAATAATATTAAATAAAAAAATTTAAATTTTTAATAGCTTAATTCTAAATTTTTTTGCATATTATATAAAAGACTTTTTATTATTTTTTTTTACTTAAAAAGCTTTTTATTATTTTTTTTAAATAAAAAGCTTTTTTTTTAAAGTTACCTTTAAAACTAATTTCTAATAAGCACTTTTTAATATATTAACTAAATCTATTTTTTTTTAAAAATATATTTTAAAATATAAAACTAAATATAAAAATTTTTTTAGTTTTAATATATTAATTAAATAATTTTTATTTAATACCTATTTCTAAAATTAATTTTAATATTTTAAAAATAAACATATTTATTTTTAAAATAATTTAAAACTTAACATATTAACGCTATTTATAAATAGAATTGTTTTTTTAAAAAAAAAGCTAATTAAAATAAATATAATTTATAAAAAATGCTAAATATATAAAAAATCAAAAAGATTATTAAATATATAGCTAGATATATTATAATTATTAATAAAAATATTAAAAAATACTTTTTATTTTAGGTAATATTTTAAAAAAAATAAAAATAAAAAGCTAAAGAAATTCTTTATAAACAGCTATTCTTTAAAGCTAATATTTCCTAAAGTATAATAAATATAAAAAAAGCTTATTATGCTTTAAAGTATTCTTTAACTTATATATTAATTATTAGAAGTAATAAACCTGGTTTTTGGTTAATTTTTATATTTTGTTAGCATAGCTTAAAACCTATAAATAGTATTTTTTTTTAAAAAAACATTATAATTTTTTTAAATTAAAATATAAAAAACTTTATTTTATTAATATATTAGCTATTAAAGTTTAATTATAACTTAATTTATTAAAATATAATAATATATAAAACATTTTTTTTTAGCTTATTTTTAAATAAATAATAAGTTTATATTTTTTAAATAGATATTTTTAAATAGATAAAGCTAACAAATTCTAGCTAAAAAAAAATTCTAGCAATAAACTACTTTTTTTTTATAATATATTTAAATTAATAAAATTAAAAAAAAACAATTATAAGATTAGTTATAATAATATATTTAACTAAATTAATTTTTTTTATATTTTTAAAACTTATAATAAAATAGTTTTTCTAAGTATAATATAGTTTTTAAGCTAATACTTATTATTTTAGAGTTCTAGCTCTATTTTTAATAATAAATAAAAATTAAACAAACTATATATTAATTATAATTTAAAAGCTTTTAAATAAAAAATATTATTTAAATCTATGTTATATTTAGGGTTTTTTTTATATTTTCTAGCTCAAAAAAATATATTTAGATAATAAAAAAAGTACAAAATTATAAAAAACAGAAATAATTAATCCTTTTTTTCTAAAAGAACTAACTAGTTTTATATTAACTACTAAATTTATATTAAATTTATTTTTTAGAAATTTTTTAATATTATTACAAAAAAATTTATTTTATTTTATAGCTACTAAAGCTAAATTTATATTTAAACAATTATTTAAAACTAATATTATTTATTTTTAATTATTATATATATTAAATAATAAAAATAATTAATTTATTTTATTTTTAATAATATATGCTTTATTTTTAATAATATAATAAAACCTAATAAAATAAATCTTATTATTGTTTTAACTTAATAATTTATACTAATATAAAACTTTATTATAATTAATATTAAAAATAAAAATTATTTCTTTAATAAATAAAAATAAAGCTTTATAAAATATAAGTAAAACATAAATTAATTTTTTTAAAATTTTTATATATTTGTTAATATAATTAAAAATAATTAATAAAAATAATCCTATATACCTAAAGAATATTTTATTAAATATAATAAGTAGCAGAACTTATAATAAATATTTACCCCAAACTTTAGTTATAGCAAATTTTTTTATTAGTTGTTAATTTATAATCTATAAATTAATAAAAAATAGACTTTTTATTATAAGTATTAAAATAATATTACTAGTATTAATAAATAAAAATTTTTTAATTAATATATTTAAATTTATTAATAGCTTAAAAATAATTTCTAGTTTAGTAATAAAAAATACTTTTTATTTTTTTATTTTTTTAAAGTTTAAATAGTAATAAATTAATATTTTAAGCTATATAAATATTCTTTTTAAGCTTGGCCTAAAATCAAACTTTTGCTTAGTTTTTTAAAAAAATAATTAAAACTAATATTAATTTAATAATATTTAACATTTCTTTAACTAGATTTTTATTAGTTAAGCTTTAATTTAGAATATTATTAATATTTTAATTTTTTTTAAAACTAAAAAATCTTTTAGAATCTTTTTTAAATTTAATAAACAAATAGTTATTAATATAAAAAAATTAATAAAATTTATTTTTAGCTTTTTAAATATATATAAATCTTATAGCTAAAGTATTCTATATAATCAAAATATTAAATATTTTTTTTAAGCTTTATAAAATAATTTAATTAGTTTTATAATTAATAATTATTAAGTTTTATTTTAATTAAGCTTTACTAAAAAATATTTTATAAGTTTAATTATTTTTTATAATATAAGTTTTTATAATAAATAGAATTTTTTTTATAACTAAAAAAAAAATTATATAATATTTAATTAAAATAATATTATTATTAGTTATTTTTAACTTTAATAATTTAAAAACAATATAAAAAAGCAAATTATATTATATTATATATATAAAGTTTATTAAATTAATTAAAGCTTTTTTATTAATTAAAATATAATTAATAATAATTCTATTAAATATTTTTTTAATATATTTAAAATAAATTCTTTTATTATTTATTTAAACTTTATTTTTATAAACTATAATAATAACTAAGTCTTATAAAGTCTAAAGCTTTGCTAGTATAAAATAATGCTTTTTTTTTTTTTAAAAAAGTTTTAATTACTTTAGTTTAGCAGTTAGAAATAATCTTATTTTTTATATAAACTATATTTTAATAATAAAAAAATAATTAAAAAACTAGTTTTATATAATCTAAAAAAAAAAAATAATATAAAAAAATATTTAATATTAATTTAGTTTTTTTAACTATTTTTATAAACTTAGATTAAAATAATATTTTGTTTCTAAATAATTTTTTTAGTTTTAATTAATTAATAAATTAATTAATCCTAAAACTATTTATTAAAAAATACTAGTTTTGCTGTTTTTTTTAAATAAAAAGAATTAGCCCAAAAAAAAGCTTATTTTTTAGTTTTTTTTAAATTAACTAATAAACTTTTTAATTCTAAAAGTTTATTAAATATAGCTATATTTTTAAAAAAAAGCTAATTATTTATTTATTTATTTTTAGGTCTAATAAAAAAGTATATATTATATTTTTATTTCTAAAAAAAGTAAAAATTAGGCTTATAAATAACAAAAGCTATTTAACCCTAATAAACTATTTTTCTTTTTTTATTAAATAATCTAGGTTTACTAAAAGTTTTTTATTTTTTTTAATAATCTTTTCTATATTTATAAACTATATATTAATAAAGTTTTTTATATTTAGATTAGTTTTTAATAAATTATATTAAAAATAAATTAATAATAATTATTTTTATTAAATAATATTATAGATCTGATTTTTTTTTTTAAAAGTTTTTGTTTTTTAGTATAATTATAAAAAAAATATCTTTTAATTTTATAGTTCTAACAAATTAAAGGTTTTTTATTATAACTAAAGTTATAATTTTTTTTTTGTTTACTTTTATATTTTTTATAGCTTTTTTAATTTGTTTTATTATTAGTTTTTTTAAAATTAAGCTTATTTTTATATTTATTAAAAAAACTAATAAATAAATTATTTTAAATATTTTAAAATTAATATAAAAAAAACTTATAAATTTAAGTTTTAACTAAATAGTTTAACTTTTTTAGTTATTTTTAGAACAAAGTTTTATTTATATATTAAGTTTTTTTATAAGTATTATAACTAGTTATAATAATTAATAAGCTAATTATATTATAACTAAAAAAAAAAATATAAAGTTTAAGTTTTTTAAAAAAAGCTATAATATATATTAATTAAATAAAAACTAAATTAAAAAGGTTAGCTATAAATCTAGCTAGAATTTTTTTAAAGTATTAATAATAATAATGTTTAGTTTTTTTAAAAATTTGCTTTTAAATAGCTTTTTAAGCAAGCAAACTATTCTAGTTTTAATTTAATTAAAAAACTTTTTTTTTTTTTTAAGTTTTAAAACGTAAATAATAATAATTCTTTTTATATTTTAATAAGTATAGTTTTTTTTAAACTTTTTAAAATTACTTAAAAACTTAATATTAATTAAGCAGTTTATAATTTGTTTTTAGTTTTTTTTTTTATTTAAATAATTTTTTTTATATATATTTTTATAAAAATATTTTTTTAATTTGTTTAATTAATTATTATTAGCTTAAAAAAAAAGCTTATTAGTTTAATTAATATAGTTAGTTAAAGATTTGTTAGTTTTCTAGTTAAATTTATTAATTTAAGCTTTAAAGCTAACGTTTTAATTTTAGATCTTTAAAAAAAAACATTTTTTTAAACTATTTTATAAAACTTAATAGTTTTTTTTTTTTTTTATAAAAAAATACTAATACTATTTTTTAATATTTTTTTACAAACTATAATAAAATACTAATTATTTTTTAGTTTTATTTAGCTATTTTATTTTATTAATAGTTTTAAGTAAGATATTTTTGGGTTAAATACTAAAAAAGCTATAAAATAATTTTTTAATATAAATATTTATATTATTAATATATTTTTAAAAAAAAAAAATTTATAACTTTTTAAATATAAAAGCTTTAAAAATTATTTTTTTTTTTATTTAAAACTAATCTAGCTTAAAAATTAAAATTAAAATTAAAAACTATTTAAATAGAAATTTTTTAATTTAGAATATATACTTTAGTTTAAAAAAAATAAAAAAAGTTAATTAAAAATTAAAGATTTTAATTAAAAATTAATATAAAAGATTTTTTTTAATAAAATTAAAAATTAAAAAAGCTTAGCAAATATTTTAATTTTTTTTAAATTTAGTTATAAAAATAAAAATATTTTTTAATTATATATTAATATTTTTTTTTTAAACTAGTATTTTTTTTTTTACTAGAATATTTAATAAAATTAAATTAAAAAAATTAATTAATAATATATATAAATTAAAAATTATAAAATAAAAAAATCTAATAAATAATTAAATAATAATTATATAAAAAATATTTATATATAATTAATTAATATTATTAATTAATAGTTTTAATTTTTATTAAAAAAATATATTAAATTTTAATTAAATAATTAATAAAATAAAAAATAATAATAACTAAACTAAATAAAAAGCAGCTTTTTATTTTTTAATAGATTTTTATTTCTAAAAAGTTTATTAGTTCTATAAGTATAAAAAAAATTTAAGTAATAAAAAATTAATAAATAACTAAGCTAAAAAAAACTAGTATTAATAGATTTTTTTTTATAATAATAGATCTATTACTACATTAATAAAATTATTTTGATTTTTTAATTCTTTTTTTTTAAAAATAATTTTTTTTAATTTTTAATTATTAAATATATACTTAATTAGCTTTTTTTAGCTTAAACAAATATTTTATTTAATAAACAACCGCTATAATTATAAAAACTTCCTTTTTATTAAAAAAACTAAAAAAAAAAAATTGTTTGTGTTCTAGTCTAACTGCAATAAAAAAAACCACGCAAAAAAAAAATCAAAAGCTGCGTGCTCTTACTAATTTGTTATATTTTAAATAATAAATTTGAATTATAAAAATAATAGTCCTTATTTATTAATCTACGGACTAGAACTAGCTATATAAATAAGATCACGTGTACGGATCCACAATACAACTAAGATTCTGCATTCAGCGGCCGATTAACCTACGATCGCTCTACGATAGTCTTTCCGTCAGCATTTTTGACATTTCGCCCCTGCCATTTACTATTACTGATCAATTTGTACTCAATGCGGTTTACAAGAACATCTAATAACGAACTCTACATGCTTTGTTAGATCATTTGAAGTTATGGTACGTGCTGCAAATAGGATCTTAGAGTTCGACCTAGTTTTTGACACGATGCTTTATACCAAATATTCCCCTGCATCCCCTATCTAACTGCCGGGTTCTTAAAGCAAGATGTTAGACGTACTACGGGAGAGCAAATTGACGAAGCTTTAACTTCATGCTGTGGTTAGTAGAGATATACCTTACCAGGTTGATCTTTTTAGTCGCGAATATGCAGCTGCTCGTTTTCAATATCGGAAGCAACATCCATGTAATACGGTGCGCTTATTTAGATTTACTTTTCCCCTCCGAAAAGTTCATTTAAACCACAACGTAGACATTGTTTCACTTCATAAGCGCTCGCTCTCAGAAGCAAGATAAATACACACCTGTATCTATACCTTCTCATTGGAATCGCATTTGAAGCCTCCAAGTCACGGTGCAAGGACCCAAGATTCTGGCCCATCGCAGCAACGCAACCTGGTCCTAAGGTCATACCCATTGTCAACAGCCTTCAGCTATAAGCTAGCAAATGTCGAGTTGCGAACAGGAATACCCCTGCCAGTAAATAGATCTTCAGGTGTGGCTTAGGATAGTATTAATTACAGGTGCCCTCGCCCCAGTTGCGCTTTAGACGACGCTTTCCTATAATAATGGAAGTTGTTTGTTTAACTCTATCTTTCAGTAGCATTGTCAACTTGACTTGATCTGTGCGGGGGGGGGGGGGGGGGGGGGCGAAGAAACAGGAGAGGACACACGATATCTTATCGGAATACCTTAATTAATACTCTAAGCCTAGGAAACTAAACACGTTACTTGCGCTCTCTCTTAGAGCCTGGAGTCATTTATCATTGTGGTTGCATATGAGTAGGGCTCTATTTGTACAACTATCTAGAGAAAGTAAAGACATTAATTACTCTGTTAGTACACCTTTGATGCCGTCAGAAAATAAAAGCCTAGAATACAAAACATGAAACCATTGTATGAAAATTGATGGTCCTAGGCCAGTCTCCGGTTTGCAAGCGACAGAAGAAAATGTGATTTTTACGAACTCCTCGGTTTCCGCAGCCTGTTTTACTTCATGTCGACTCACTTCAAACCGATGAGACCCCACTAAGCTTATTCTCTCTCCGCCCCACGCGAACTCTACGAATGCATGTGATGGTTTGGGGTGACGAATGTAATCATCAGGGAGCTGATCTCGTTGAGCGTGGGTCAACAAACTGGAGTCGAGGGTTAGAAAGTTGCCGAATAATAGTGACCCAAAGGATGGCGTCGATTTCGGCGAGATAGATGATGGGTCCCAAATGTCAGGGCCCACAACTAAGCTGTTTCGCGATCGAATAGCGAGGGCCGTCTTGATTGCTAAGGAGTATATTTATAAGTATTTGGTTTAGCACTAGGGGCGTCTGTAGGGCGTGTAAATCTACCTGGTATGTCTGTCAATCTGGGCCGGGTAGTGGTTAAAAGCCATCTTTCTGGGGTAAACGCGAAGCCAGAGAAGAATCCCTTCGTAAACCGTGCCAAGATCTCTTCATCGCTCACGTTGCTTTTGAAACGGTTTGCCGGAATCAGCAAGCTATAATTCTCTTGGATACCATGATGTCGGATACCATGATGCTGCTGTGGCGTGACGACAGATATGGCAACCGAGTCCCTATGAGTCGGACTGGCTCTCTGCTCGTGGTATGATCGATGAAATGGTAACAACCAGGTGGAGATGGCAAGGGCTGTCAGACTGGTCGCAGTACAACCAATAACAGTCCACTTGCTGATCGCCATAGACTTCGATTATGTACAGGCGTGGCGACTGGGATACATAGAATGGAGAGGAAGAATGCGTTTCGTCGATATTCTTGTCGTAGGTTTAGTCCTTTATATAGAATACTCGCCGGGTGACGTTGCTTACGTGAGAAATCGAGTCACAGCGGGTCTTTGGAAGTGCGCTATCCTCAAAGAAGGCTAACGTATAACGCGGCCCTAACCCCCTTAAGCTAGGGGTTTCAGTATGAGAAGTGTCAGGAGAAAATAGTATCACAACAAGTGTTTCTTTGGCAACAGGAACTATGACTTGGTCGTAAGGTAAGCGGCTTGGACTTTGCAAGTTAGATACTATGCGACTGTCCACTGGCGGGGACCGGCACATGGACGAGGTAGGCCAGCTAGCAGAACTTCGGCAGCGAAGGGCATGGCTCATGTATCAAAACACCTAACCATTTCATTAGCTCATGAACACGCAGAAGCCCTAGGCTTTGTCCAAGAGCAGCGGCGAATGGGCCGAATCAATTGTAAGGGAGCGTAAATGCCGTTGATTATCTGATCCACCTCTTAGAACTGTGTGGCTGTAATAATCATGTCCTCGAGCTTCTGGTGTCATCCCGGGCTCTGGGAATACGAAAGACTAGGCGGGCGTGTGATGCCATTCATCTCCCAAGACTATCCGACAGGACCCCGGAGCAGTTCGACGGACCACCGAGCTTTTTAGCAAAAGAAGGCAAGCGGCTAGAATCAGCCTCAGCATCCGCCTTCGGGTAGGCAGAGACGTTACTGGTAGTTGGGTATGATTTATGGACCGTAGGGCAGGTTTTGATTGGCAGCAAAGGTAACGACCATAAATAGAAAAGAGGCATAATTATGGTGTATGTTCATTTGGGACTTCTGGAATGATTGGGCATGAAGGGTCACAATGATAGACCTTATATGCAGAACGACCTATCGATGAGGCATGACGCCCAAAGACCAGACCATATCATAGAATTCTACATGCACAAATAGAGCATGAGATTCCCAGAATTTAGACAGAAAGACAAATAGACTATAGGCCTTGAGAGACCCCTAGAGAATTATTAGCTGAATAGACTCTACTTCAAGCCCTTCATGATAAACCCTTGTCACACACGTACACTAGGGCTGCATTTCTGTTCCATGACAGTAATTTATAGGGTAATATAGTGTAGCTATAGTATCATAAAAAGAACCAAACTTTCATGATAGGCTAACTACTCTTGCGCTCTAATGCGATTCAACTCCACTAATATGCTGGGCAGACAAGAATTATGAGAACAGGGGCAGTCTGTTGTCCAACGTGGGCACTCTCTAAATTCTCCTAAAAATCCAATCTAGCCTCCTCTATCCGCACCGCCCCCGATATAATGGGTAAGGGTGTTAACGTTTTTGCGGCATCTGATTGTGTCGGGATCGCCTGCTCCGAAGTACGTCGTTGCATGGTTCAATGCCTGTGTCATGAGGTCGTGGGCTCTGCGCATATGGCCATGCACGAACAATTGTGTGGCTTCATTCTCCATGGCGCTGAATTGGGCACGCCGATCGGGAGCCGGTTGTGGCTGTGGCTGTGGCTGTGGAGGCGGTCTCGGGTTCTGATTCTCAAGTTGCTGCTTCAGGTCATTGAAATTTTTGCGGAGGAGCTCGCGATCACGTTCAGCCTGGTTCAATTGCCTTTCCAGTTGCTGCTTCTGGGAGTTCAGTATGTCCTCTAGGTGCTTCATATCCTGTTGATTGCTCTCTTTAGTGCGCTTGAGCTCGTCCGAAAGCTCCTTCATTTCCTTCTGGAGAGCGTCGGTCAGCTTTTTGACGCTCTCAAGAAGGACCTTTCCAGCTTTGGTATCCTCAAGTGGCGTTCCCTTTCTAATTTCGTCGATAATATCCAAAGTCAGTCCCATGTTATTCATGGCGTCCTCGACAATGTTCAGGTACGAGTTGTTGTCGCCCTGGCAGACTCTCGCCACCTTGGCCCCATGGAAGGTGAGTAGACCCCAGTATTTCTCCTTGAGCTGCTTTTCTCTGTTCTCGCCCTCTGCCTTGCTCACCATGTCCCATTTTGTAGTAGCAATGGTGACATTCTTCAGGGAATTTTCTCCGACCAATGCCGTGGCCCTGTTGATGCTGCTTGAGCAATTCTGCCGAAACAGCCTCTAGAACGACGGTGTCGCTACGCTCGACAGCATTTGTGTCGTTGAACCCGGGGGTATCAATGAGCCACACCTGCTTCCCAAAGAGCTTGGCGCGGTAGGTATTCACCTCAGCTGTAAGAGACTCCAGGCTATTACCGATGGGAACATCTAAGCCGGTCACTTTTTTGATGAAAGTGCTCTTTCCTGTCCCTGTGACGCCTAGCAGGACAATGATAATGGGTTCACAGGGTCCCCTAAAAGCAACACAGGAAATATGTCAGTATATACACGGGAATAGAACATGAAGCTCACCAGGAAAGAAAGAGATAATTACATGTTGCTCGGCTGCCAACCTAGTCGCGAGCGACTATATGGCAATGTTAGTGCCCGAACAAACGGCGATGAAAGGATAGGAAACTCGGACTGGTTCAGACGGACGGAGGGACGGACGGGGTTGAAAGGACCGAACTTTGATCCATGTATAATATATCATTCCATCTATGCTTCAAATCTCCATGTTTTTTTTAGTTAATTACCGTCCCAGGTCGGTTGTTGTTATCTGGTCGACCAATATGCCTTCCGCTTGTAATCAATCTTGCAGTCATAGAAACATGTTCCCATCACGACGCTATGGGCCGCATGATGCAGGTGCTCCTGTCGAGACTGGGAATTGACAATATGCATGCACTGTTTCTTTTCAGCAGGAAAGATGCCAGCTGAACTGACCTGTTTCGGATTCCATGCAGGGTAGATGGGGGCAAAAATCAGGGAGTCAGGCAACCCTGGAGATCCCGGACGACATGGGGTTGCATTAAGGTTTCGGGGTAGCTGGGGGGGCTTGGGGGTAATCGTGGCACTCCTCAGCTTTATTGGCATTCGCTAAGGCTCACCGCCAGAATTTGGTGCTGTATACTCAGATAACAGGTTAGACTAAGTACGTGTAGGCCAATATCTACCGTACCCTTCCCCGCCAGCCGTGGGCGAGCAACCGCACTTCGCGCCGGTCACTCGCTCCGAAACGGACTTGTACGGTCGCAAGCAGAGGCAAGGTCCTACAGCTTGCCCGAGTAGGAACGTAGAGTTTCCTAATTGGGACGCCATATTTTCTGCGAAAAAGAACCCTCGTTTCACTCTAGTAGTTCTTCCTTCCGTGAACAATGAGGGTATTTGGTTTCACAACGTGCCAAGCCAGGAGCATTTCGTGTCGAAATTCTGCCACGATTTTACTCAGTCCACTGCCTAATGTATATCTTTTACTGAAAACTCAATTGGGCTACCTACGTGCGAGCAGAGCCAGTGTTCTTGTTCCTAGGGGATCTTGGATACTACGATCCTGTTTATGCGTATTGGCAGTGGACAGTTGACACACATGACAACAGGAAGGTGAACGCACGAGGATTCGATCAAGACCTTCTCTAGGGGGAACGATGGGAGATTAAGCTTCGATTTCGAAAATTATTATTTCTTTGATATCACCATCGATGAGACGGCCAACATTGCCCTTCTCACAATACGTGATTAAAACGGCCTGAAATCCGAGGTCCGACAGCACCGTCAAACAAATTACAATGAAAATAAGATTCCTGGGTGTGCTGTAAATATGGGTAGATTCCACGACTACTACACTGAAAACGAGATGGTGACTGTCATTGTTCCCGATGGCTTCGACGTTGGAAAATACATTTGCGTTTACTTCCAATGAACGATCGACGTGCGTGCTGTCAGGAACTCGAATAATAAGATCGCGTCATGCCATTTCTCACAATGAACGGCCTGGTTGATGGACGCGCAACATTCACCTTTAGATCCGAGGACAATTACTACACCTGGGATGGAGTGTTCCTGGGCGCAAACAATTATGTGAAGTTCTCAATTCGTAAATAATGAACAGATGAATCGAGATTGTATGCAGATGGTCCTCATTCTAAGCTCATTCGTAACTGTATACCCCAGGCGCTTCTCGTGCCTGCTTCTTCTTCTCCTTTTATTTTTTTAATCCAATGTGTTAATCAAATCGTCTACCGTTCAATTAAGTCACTATGCCGAGCTTTATGGATAGCGGTTCTTGGATAGGGCTTAGGAGCGAGAAGTCCACCCTAAGTCATTTTACCGTGATCACTTATTTATCGTCATATAGTTACATACGTTCATTATCGTGAGACTCTTTCGCCCCTTAGCATTGTCCGAATACTCTCGAGGGTTACTTCTAAACTGCCCAAGCCTATCTCGAAACCTTCGCCCCTACAGTCAAAACATTCATGCATCAACATACTCTGCAATAGCAACATAGCTGCGGCTTTATTGCATGGACTGCTTTCGCAATCAGCATCATTCTCATTCCCGCGGGAATCAGTCATGAAGTCGGCCCAGGCCAGCCGGATGCGATCGAGCATGTGCGCCATCACCTCGAGCTGAATTCGAATTCTTAATATCTGCTCATGATTGAGAGTGTTGCCTTCCGCCTGGCTCAGGAGCGCCCGTTTCGACTGTGGACCTGACCGTCCCGTTGAAGCTGAAGGCAGCGTGTCCAAAGTTCGCACCATCTCTTGTATATAAGAGAAGATCGTGCGGTACACAGACAATAGACCCACGTAGCTGGTCAGAAATGAAAGAACAACAGGAAGACCAACGGTGCATGACAGCGAGACAGAGCATACAGTCAGCCTGTCGCACTCAACCCCTCTTTTGGCCAAGTTATCAGGCAACGAATAGCGGTGTCGACGAAGGAAATTACTGTTTGGCTGGCCCGGAGATGAATTCTTGTATCGTGTAGGGGCGATGCTTGGCAGTGTCCTCTGGCTGCCGGAGTTTCCGCGAGGTCTAGAGGTCGATTCTGAGGACAATTCATTGCCGAAGATATCCAGGAGCTCGATCAAGCGCTCTGAGGTGGCAAGAACACGACCAATGATGTCCGAGGGCGGGGTATCGGCATTGCGACTCGCTGGCGTCGTCGTGTCAGACGCGAAGAGGGAGTTGGCCAGGTCGCCGTCCGTGATGTGGTGGAGCCCGTCAAAAACAAGAGTGTGGAAATCCAATAGCCGCTTCCTCTCATCTTGGTGGGAGTGAGAATAGGAGTGAGAATGCGCTGGTGGCGCATTGGAACTGGTAGATCCTGCCACGGACGATTCCGACGCTTCATAGGTGGCATCGATGCTACTCTTGGCGCCCCCTTCATGAGACCGTGGCTGACACATAATATCTCCCGGATACTGAAAATGGATCGACGGTGCAGCTGGGGCTGCCATGGTCTCTAGGTTATAAAAATCGCCGATCTCACCTTCAAGAGTGCCGAGATCAAGCATCACTGCCCCATCAGTGTTGAACATTAACGCCTCCCCTGGTGATTGGCTGAACATAGCTAAGTCATTCTCCGTGGTCAAATGCAAGGACGCCGAATACGCAGGGTCGCTGTCTGTGTTCTCCACCTCAATTGGCGGCGACTTTCGCTTGACTGTTCTGTCATTGCCGCCGGTATTTCCAGCGCTGGTCGCCGTGGTCGTGGTCCGGCACTCCAGGACAAATATTCAGCATCCTTTTTCTCCCAACCTAAGTGAGCCAATTGCTCTGGCGTGAATAGTACTCACCTCGGCTCCTGCTTTTTCGCACCGCTTGCAAGTGCCGAGCGAAAGCAGGGTAGGATTTCCGTGAGCGAGAATCGGCGCCCGTTCACATCGGAGTTTATGCTTATGGCATCGGTCGCACTGCGACTCTCTGGGTCAGGTAAATGTCCGCCAGGTACGTGAATTGGCAATCGTGAACGTACGGCAAATCGACGGGTCTGGACTGCAAAAGACCCATATGCTTCGGTTTGCGTCGACATGATTCAAGATGGAGGCATGGAGGCCTATGGGTTAGACTGCGTATTACTTACTGAATTTATATGAATTGAACTAGGTATATATGCCATTGAAAATCCCTACATACGCTAGCATCCATTTCCACCATCAACACTATTCTATGCAGGGTTTCCACTTGGCTTAATAATAAGGTTAAGCCACTATGTGTTTTCCATGGAAACATACTTATTAAATGCAAGTGATATTATAGCTTATATATGTCAGATATACGCAATTTAATAGATTAATATGTCTTTATTTTGTTAAGGTGACTTGGGTAATAGGCAAGTTTATACGAGGGCCTAGGTATATCCTACTTCGGATTGACTTTATATTTGGGGTTTTTTTTGTAGCTAATAGACTGTAGACATATTTGTTTTGAAAAAAAAAAAAGAGTGATATCACGTTCAGCTACGCATAATAAGCCACTCGGTTAAGCCATAGTCCTAAAAAGGTATATGTTAGAATTAAGCGAGCCAGTCAGTTAAGGGTGTATTATCGTAAGAGCGCGTCTCGCTCTCAAGGTGAGTGCTACCTAGTACTAAATGCCTCTTTGATTCAGAGGCAAGGAAGCCTTCGTTTTTAAGTGGTTATCGGCCACCCCTATGCCTCCAATACGTTCCCTCCACAGAACTAGTCACGTTGGCGATCTAGGTGTATTCTTCTAGATCCCAGTCCACCCAGCAATGGCTAAGCGAAAGGGCACTGTGTGCTAGCCCTAGGCACCAGGTACGGATCTACACAATGCCTAAGACTATAGATCAACTAGCTACGGGAGGACTTAGCGCGCCTTGGCATTTGGCCTAATATAGAAATGTATGGTTTCTATCGTATACTGTATACTTGACCAATATTAAGCGTAACAGCGCACGCAAATATTTAATAAGTGTTAGAAAATATTTAGTAAGTACTCACTAGAAAATTATTTATTAAGTCTATATAGTAGATAGGTAAATACTATAATTAGGTAACTATACAGGCGCGCACTATTACGCTTAATATTAGTTAAGTATATTAAGTATGCACTGTATGCCCACTAATCTCTATATTTGGGTAAAATGCCAAGGCCGCTAAGCCCTCCCGTAGTTGGTTGATCTACCACCCCCTCAGATCAGCGATCAATTTTGGTCCTTGATCGGAACTGTACGATGGAAGTGAGCCAACAAAATACGCTGGTAATAGAAAAGACGGAAGAAAGTATAAGACACGAGAAACCCCTCTGTATCTGGCCACTCTTTTAGTTCCGTTCTTTAGCTATCAATCTCAAGACTATTCTTACCCAATAGTGAGAGCACCCTTGTGATTGTTTATTGTTACCTGCAAATCAAGAACCCCCGACCTGACTGCCTATCTCATCAGTGGATGGATAGCAGGCTCGTTAAACTAAAACGACCTTGGGTCAACAAGAAGCTATTGAGCTCATGATTCGAACTCGCGATCCACCACATCGATTATATTTTGGGATAACAAAGGCATTGAAGCAAATATAACGGACTAAATAACTAAGCTCTATAGTCTACTATATAAATGTCGTCAATCTTCGCCATGGAGAACATGGCAAACCGAAAATCTGACTATATCCAGCAGGTGAGATTCCGAGCTATTATTTCCCCAAAGAAGGAATATTGAACACTCGGTATAAGAGCATCTGCTGACTTATCGTGGCGAGTTGCAGTAGTGCGGCGACCCTTGGTTCTGCCGCTCTTGACCGCTTTGACCTTGTAGCCGCCGGGCCTCTGTTTTGCTATTGGTATATTGATTTTATTAATATACTATAGTAACGGAAACTGAACTATTAAGCCTTTAGGGAGGTCTTTTTTATGGTTTTTATTTTACTCTAAGCAATAGTACGTTTATTTTAGCCACCTTTTTATTGCTTTTTTTATACAAAAGATTTTAAGCTTAGGATAGGAATGGGACCCTTACGCCGCATAGTCGTTGGCTTTCTCTTCGAGGCTGCAAGTATGGCGTACGCGATTGGTGTGCAGCATCGGATTTACATCAGCCCGCCCTGTTATTGGCGCCCACGAGCCTGTCCCGCATCGATGAACGGCTCTCTCCCCAACGATGTCAACATAGCTGTCCAGGTACCTGTTTATATTCTTGATGGTATTAGTGAAGCGTTCGCTAGCCCTGCTGGGTATGATTACGCATTCACACTTGCACCTAGAGGGATGAAGTCCATAATCCAAGCATTGGTCAGTCCGAGTTCTCAAGATCTGTTTCTGCTATCAAACCTTTTTCATAAGAATACTGACAAGCCCATAGTTTAGCTTGACGGCTGCAGGTGGTTCCTTAATTGCCTTGGCGTTGGCTCCCATTGCTAAAGATCCCACTCTTTTATATTTATATGTTGGATTGGGTAGCGCTATGTTCATCGCAACTCTGGTTGTGGTCGTGCTATCGTGGAAGTATGAACATCTGACCGTTAAGAAATAAGATGCATAGAAATAGAGTTAGTTGCATGAAGCTTTAGATGCTCTGGGAGCTACATCCATCTTTCCGGTCAGAAAGCATTAAGGTAGGTGTGATAAGCAGTGGCAAGGTCCACCAAATATGTCGAAGAGAGATGTCAAAACAACATATATCAAAAGTCAATGAGAAGATTCTAATGGCTGCGACAGCAATGAGGCCGAAAGCTGGCGTACAGACATTATGAACGTGAAAGGCGGGGTGTCGTTTAGTAGAAGTAGTAGAAGCTTAGTATTGCTTTAGAAAGACAAGTGGCTGAAAGTATAGAGCCAGTGTCTTGTGTTGAGCTAAAGCTGGGAGTCGAAGAAAGGATTCCTTGCCGGTACTCGTGGCCATATACAAGAAATTCTGGTCTAGCTGTCCAACTTTTTTTGGCGACCAAATAAGAACCTTACGTCTTACTCATTCGTACCTCATTCGTTAAAAATGAAGGCAAACAATCCTCCTGGCGTAGCCTACAGCGAAGCGTTACACCATCCCGTGTTGGGTGACAGAGCGCAGAAAATTCACCGACGTGTCTGTCGGCACTTGCTCACTGCTGCATCCACTCACAGTACCTAGTTCGCCGGCCATCTGCAGGAAGATACCCGCACGTCGTGTCATTCATGGATAGTAGTACATACTATATAGCTAAATAATAAATTTACACTGAGATATATTTGATCCTCCGTTACCATACAATCGAGTCTAGCATGTGAGCTTTTCTTACTAAAGTAGACTTGAGAGAACGCAGTGACATTCTCTCCCTGATTTAGACCGCGGCTCTGATTTCGGAGGTGTATTCTATATGATCAAAGCAGAGTGGTATCGGACTGCTAATGACAACCCGAACGCTAGAGAGTGTTTCAACTCAAAACTGATGGAAAATGTAACAGAGCCGATCACATAATATAGGCTATTTGTGGTTCGGCTAGCTTTAGCTAATCTTAGCGTTGATGGGCACTTATTAATCAAGGGATAGTAGAACAGCAAAACATCTTTGAAGTCTCGACCATATCCAGATCACTCTCATTTGCACTAAGTTGTAAAGTGGTCGAGCAGACCAAGGTCGACTAAGATTGTTGAAAGTTAAACTAATTGTAATTATATAGTTGATTGGAAGCATGATTGTTGTTTATAGTAGCTTGTACGAGTCAGAGGTAGTTATGCATCTTTTAATATGTCTTTGGCATTTTCGAATGCAGGCCTCTTGATGTTCATCTTCTCGTCTAGGAATTTGTAAGTTTTCTGGTTCACCAGCTGCATAGCTCCCATCTTTGCCTGCAGCGAACCCTGCCCTGGTGTGATAGACATCCACAATTCTTTATCACTTTCTGACAGGCTGGTCAGCCCATCAAATACCCTCTTTGTGTGGTGGCTGGCATCGAGATAGAGAGACTCAGATGCGCCGGAGACCAGCACCGGACATTTGACCCTGTCAAGATAGCCGCCAGCAAGACTGTAGCGCTTCATCTCCTTCAGAATGAGCGCCGGCGACCTAATGCCAAAGAATCCACCGGATAGATTAACCTCCCAGTTCATCTGGAATGTCATCCTCATCATGGCACCGATCATCATATTGACAATGCCGTCGCTGAGCCAACCACGCTCCCACAAGCTGATAAAGGTAGGGGACACGTGTTGCATGGCAAAATCCCAGAAGCTGAATAAGGGATCCAAAGCCACGCAAGCCTTGATTCGAGGATCAACCGAGGCGCGAAGCGCAAAGTAAGCCCCCAATGACGCGCCCGCCGTGGCGATACGCGAGGTATCAAGCTCTAGATCAGGGTGCAATGTAGCGTAGTCTTCGACAAAGTCGAGGACATCTTTCCCGACGGCCTCCCAGTCTGGGCGCATCGTAACATCATCCCGTTTGAGAGTAAGGCCCTGGCCGGGGCCCTCAAAGGTCAGGACCGCGTAGCCCAAATCCGGGCCGGCGGCAGGGTGCATGTAGTAGAGCTCTTCCTGCAAGGCGTCAGCACCTCCATGGGTGATGAGAATGGGGATCTTGCCAGGTAGGCGACGGGTAGTGGGCGGCAGGTACAGGTGGCCGGGTAGCATGATCCTGCCACCATCGTGGGGAATAGACACATAGTGAACAGAGCAGTCGAAGAGAGCTGCTGCCTTGCGGAAGAGCTCGTTGACTTTCTTGCACACGCCACGCTGCCTTGGGTCCGGGCTGACGATCATGTAGCCAGCGGCGCGGGTATAGTTGGCGGCCCGTAGGTAGGCACGGCGGGCTAGCACGCGCTGGCCAGCGTCGAAGGACTCGTCGGCGAGAGCCTCAGCTCGCTCTGCCTGCGTCTGCCAGGCCTTGGCCCAGCTGACAGGGTCCCCGTCCCGAATCTCACCCACGGCCTCGATAACCTCAGCGATATCGGCACCTCCATAGGGAGCCATCCCGAGGATGCGGACCGTCTCGAAGTTGAAGAACTGGCCCTTGAAGAACCGATGCATGTTGACTGGGACTAGGCATAAACAGATGATCTCATAATACTCTGGGCGACGTCGCTGTCGCACGCTCATGCCCACTAGCTAGCTAATATGTATAACTCTTGTCCAGCTTGCTGCTTGACCGTCGATCGGCGTCGGCGAAGTGGGGAGGGACTCGGAGGTCCGACCTGGAATCGGTAAGCTGGCACTTGCGTGCTTTGCTGCTCGCTCGGTACTTGTACATATCGTGCATGGATACCTGCGTGATACACAAGGCAAGGTTTAGCAGGGTGCAGGGCGGTCAGCGGGATGTTACGGTCTGTCTCCGCGGCGTCCATGTCTGTCATCCTACTAAACGTGGGTAGTGGCCAGTCTAGGTAGGTGGCGCAGTTATCATGTCATACGCCATCATCAGCCATGTTCCAGATTTAGTTCGTCTTTGGGGGGGGCTGAAAGAGAATATCGATGGCCCAATGCGTGGGCGGAATTCCGCATTCATTGTTACACACGCAATTTCCAGGGTGATCGTCTTCGGAACAACGTCTCAACTAATGTCATTCTGTATCGAGACCACATACTTCCTGAAGAAATCGACGAAGCTCCTATCCCAGGAAAGCCCAATCCTTTCTCCAGTACTACTCCTTGATTACCATGTCGGCAAACACCATCACAGCAACCGAGAGCCGACCAGGTGGCCCCCCGGCCGATCTGAACACCAAGTCCCAGAACACCAAGCTTCGCTGGGGCACCAAGAACCCGCCCGCCGATCCCAGGGTGTCTTTTGCTGGCAAGACCGTCCTAGTCACGGGTGCTAACGCTGGCCTGGGGTTCCAAGCAGCCCAGAAGTATGCTGCTCTCGGCGCGGAGCGCCTGATCCTTGGCGTTCGGTCCCAGGCCAAGGGAGAGGAGGCTAAACGGGCCATCGCGAAGGCCACCGGCCACTCTAACATCGACATCTTGACCGTGGACTTAACCTCATTCGACTCTGTCCAGGCCTTTGTTGAGAAGCTTGAAAAAACAACTGATAGGCTTGATGTCGCGCTTCTGAACGCCGGCCTGGGCAACCCAAACTACGAAAAGTCGCCCCTTGGCTGGGAGATGGCCGTGCAGGTCAACGTGCTCTCGACGGCTCTCATGGCTGCCTTGCTCCTCCCCATACTGCGGTCCACTGCCACGCAGGGAAGCACGCCTCATCTCACATTTGTCAACAGCAACGGCCACGACATGGCCAAGCACGAATGGCTCGGCCCTGACGGCAGCCTGCTTCAAGCATCCAACAAGGAGGAAGGCTGGACCGCCGAGAACAGCTACAGCATGGTTAAACTGGAGGCTATGGCCGTCATGCAGCACATCGCGAAGATTACTGCCGGCAGTGCGGGCTCGCCCGAGATTATTGTCAACGCTGTCTGCCCCGGTCTGTGCAAGACTGAGCTTGGCCGCAACTTTGGCGTCGTGCAGCGGACCATTGGAAACTTGGTCCTCTCCTTCATCGCACGCACTGCAGAGCAAGGCTCTCGTACCCTGGTTAGCGGCACGGCGCTTGGACCGGAGAGCCACGGTCGCTTCTGGCATCATGATGTTCTCTACCCGTAAGTGATAGACCACCCCATAACCCTTTTTACACGCCATAAACATGAGACATCGAACTGAACTGCCGTTATAGGATTGGCGAGATGGCGAAAGATGAAGCCTTGATGAGGAAGACGTGGAATGAGATTTACGACGTTATCTCCAAGGATCGTCCAGCGGTGGAGAAGGCGCTGAAGAGCAGCTCGTGATCGGAGCGTGTCGGGAAATAGATGCACACTGCATAGGCATTGACGGGCTTGAGGTTTGGTTTATCGGTGAGACCAGTATATTATATGTCACATGAGCGTTGCGAATGAATTATGTCCATTTAGAAATCTATTGCACGTACTGCGACGTCTCCTGTTACGAACCTAGTGTCTTTGTGAAAATATGTACACTGGAAACCAATACCAGGGTTAATATTGCCAAGGAGCTAATTGACTTAGATTGCCGAGTGGGCTAGTATAAATGCCGGCTAGGTTCCCATTAGGACTACTCGTTAGACTAAGGTTTCACTCTGTCTACTATGTATACTGCTAGTCTTGGAAAATGGATACCTTTCACGCTACCTTGCCCTTTTTTTCTGACAACCAAATAGATAACGGATGGGTCTGATGCTGCTCCAGAAACAACTTTAAATCGGGATTTTCTACGCAGAATTGCTTTTTAATTGTACTGCTGGTGCTAAAAAGCACTCATGATTTTATAACACCATGTTTTCCCATAGGCGGGCTCCCTAACGCGTCTCCAGCCCTTTCATGGCACCCTCTTCCCGCCAATCTTTCAGAGCCTTGGCCCAGGCTGATACTCCCTTAGGATAGGGGCCACAGCGCGGCGAAACCTCTTCAGGCTTTCCTTCTTTGTTGAAGTAGCCTGGCGGGCATGATGAGTGGAACATCAGTCTCATGTCAGCACCCTCTTCCATCTGCTTGCCCCATTCTTCAGAGGCTGCCAAACTTGGCTCAATTACTTCAAATGCATTTTTCTGAAGAAGATTGCCAATAACCGATGCGATATGCTCTCCCGCAACGTAACAAGTATGGAGCCAGGTGACTCCAACTCCCGCCCTCTTATCACGCTGAAGTCAATAATGTCCACTTGTGGTAAGAATTCCTCAGGATTTCGGGAACATGCAGGAGTAGCAGGAGGAGGAGCAGAAAATGCCCGTTAAGGCAATTTAGGGCTCTGAGACATGCCAAAAGGGGGAATAGAAGACTCCAGGGGACTAACTGCGTTGCGCCGACGATGAACATGTTCGGAAAGTCACGAACGTGGATGCCGTATAGCGTTGAAGGACCATTTTCGGCCCAGGCCTCGTCAATCGTCTAGTTTCTGTTGCCAACTATACGGATGCCCGTCCGGCGTTCAAAATCGTGGGCGAAAATAAAGTCGAAGCCCGTGGAGTAGATGACTAGATCAGCTGGATACTCTTTACCGTTAGCAACGATAGCATCCTTAGTCAGATGTGACACGCCCTGCCCTTTAGTATCTACTAGTTCCACGTTCGGCTTGTTAAAGGTTGCTATGTAGTCGTTGTGAAAAGCCGGCCGCTTGCACAGAAAGGGGTACCAGGGCTTAAGCTTTTCTGCTGTCGCCTTATCATGCACCTTCTGGTCGACTTCATCTCGTATGGATTGCATTAGGCGAAGATCTGCAAGTTGAAGGAGTTGGGGTAAGTCTTCGTCTGTGACCTCCACGCCTGCTGCCTTTCCCTCTCGCAGAATCTCTTGGTGGGTCAGGGCATGCAAACCCTCCGTCGCCGTGCACTCTACGTCCAATATATCACCCTCCATAATTCTCGCTAGGTTCTCCAAACCGGTTACTTGCCAGCCTGGCTTCAAAGAAGCAGCCATATTAGGCTTTGTGTCCCAATTTTCACGTACGGTGACTGATGAGGGTGTGCGCTAAAATACGAGCACCTTTTTCGAACTCTGTGCCAAAGCTGGAAGGATCTGTATGGCGGAAGCGCCAGTGCCTACAAGAGCCACCGTCTTATCCGCCAGCTTATTCAGGTACCCGGTTGTATCCCCGCCGGTTATATTGTAGTCCTATCGCCCGCTATGAAATTGATCACCCTGGAAGTCCTGGATCCCCGTAATTCCGGGAAGTTTGGGCTCATGAAGAGTACCTGTTGCTGTAACGATGAACTGTGAAGTGAAGTGATCTCCCTGAGCAGTCTTGGTGTGCCAGCGCAGAAGTGACTCATCCCAGATCATCGAGGTGATTTCGGTTTGCAACTGCGACTTTGAACTAAGACTCCATTTCGCTGCGATTCTGTCGAAATGCTCTAGTATCTCTGGGCTGTACGAAAACCGTCGTTTCGGTAGATATCCTGTCTCCTCTAGAAAAGGCAGATACAAAGAGGATTCTACATCACAGGCAGCTCCTATGTCATGTGTTAGTAGCGATTCTCGGTATACATCAAGGGTTAACCCTACCTGGAAACTGATTCCAAGCCCACGTGCCACCGAAGCGGGAAGCTTTATCTACGATGAGAAGATCATTGGCCCCTTGGTTAATGAGCTTGACAGCCGCAACTATCCCGCCAATACCGGCACCCACGATGAGTACCTTGATCTCAGAAGTAATGGGCTCGCGATCTAGTGGTAGGGCGTTGGGGTCGTCTTTGAACCGTGAAAATGACGCGATAGCTTGTTTGAATTGGGAAACGCCATCCTGGCGTAAACGGTTCTGTCGCTCAGCCTGGTATCTCGTGGTGACTGCCTCGATATCGATAGCAAATTGTTTCAAAGGGTGGACGGCTGGTTTAATAGGGGCCTCCTGGACAATGGTACTATTGACTGGGGCGGAAGGCGTAGTAGTAGCCGCCATGTTACAGCTCGGAAAATATAGTAACCTATCGGATGTAAAACGGTCGGACAATTGTCATACCGACAGGACTCTCCGAGCCGTGTCTGAGACATACAATTGGGAATCTTGGCTATTAGTCTGCGATAGTCGGAGCCCAAGGCTCGGGCATAAATAGAAGGCCAGAAGCTTTGACTGAAAAGTATGAAGCCTATAGACCAAGAGAATTATCCGTTGAATAGAACCTCTGATTCCAAGTCCTTGAGTACAAGCCCTTGTACAACAATTCAGAATACGTGCTGAGCTCAATTACAAAGTAAGCAATAGGGCTGGATATAGCATCGAATGGCAAGGTATGCATCTAAAGCGTGCGATATTATTCGGCATCGCCTCCCATTCGGTGATACCGAACATCAAAACTACCCCCTTATTACCTAACCTATTTAGTAAAAGTGGAAAGACCGAGTCCGGCTTACTGTATATACGTTAGTATTCCACTCCGTCTTACACTACATTCAGCACCGTGGAAGCCGAAGTGCACTGCACGAGTGATCGGAGGTCCACGAGCCTTGAGCGCAAGGGTCCAATATGTTTCGCCCAGTAGATTCATTCGTTAGCTCTAGGTACACTCTCAGGAGGTTAGATTTTATAGGTACGAAGTAATAGTCTACTCAACGGCAATTTTATTTTCAGCCCTAAAACCAAGATATGGTCTCTCTTAATTAGGTAACCCAATGTAGTCATAGACCATCTTCGCTGTTGCACGCTGCGCTTCTTTAGTGATGATGTTGTACTTGCAGAATCGATGTTCTCCGTTGACCATCTCAAAAACCCATAATGTCTCGGCCCTCCAACCCATATTTTCACTCTCAACAACCTCTAGTATTGCCACTTCCTTTGTAGTATCACCCTGAATTCCCGTTCCCAAAGTTTGTTCTGGTGTGACTTCATCGCGGTCGACATATTTGGCGTGCATGGTAATTTCACCGAAGATCGGTACGGTGTCTGTTCGCTTCTCGCCGTCAATGACGTATTTGTTGGTCGTATCGAAGCCACCAGGCCGAACAGTCTGCTTAAAGGCAAAGCTCGGTGCTGCTATTGCATCGCTTGGGGGATCTTTTATATACTGTAGCTCGAGCGTGGCGAAATTGATCACCTTACGGACGATCCATGGAATGCCTTGCTAATGGTGCCGGTGGAGTCAGTAGTCTACGTTGTCGGCATCAAGATAGGTGAACTCACCAGAGCGAAACAGGGCTCCAGTGAGTCTGAAAGACCCTGATTGAGGCTCCATCGCCCAGTCACGTCTAAAATGTCGATCTCGCTTGGCGCCGCCATTGTTGTTGAGCTTGAAAATGGTTCTGCCTGTGTTACTGGAGGAGACGATGAATGGGGATGTGGCATTTATAATAATCAGCCTCAAAGTCGGTGCCAGATGAGAGCCGGTTCTGGAACTGTGGGCTTGTGTTCGGAGTATCCGGTCTCACGCCGAGCTAAAATGTAACAGCGCGGTAAGCGAAGGGAGGTTAACTGACTTTCTTGCTGTTTTCTGTCTCAAATAGCAGGTTTTTCTTCTGTTAATTTTTTGCTTGATGCGCTACCTATCTCCTGATAGAGACAGCCTGCACTTTTAGCTACAATGTCTGAGATTATTGAGACGGTTAAGGAGGAGATCCTTCGTATCCAAGAGAGTTATATGGTCATTACGCAGACTTTTGCTGGTCTTCGATTAAGCCGATGGCAATTAATCCGTCTGCTCGCAGCCCAAATATGGCGTGAGCTACCGCCAACCGCCGCAACCATCGCGGTGTTGTTGATTATTGTGCTCCCGCTGTGGATCCTCTCGTGGTGCCTCAGGCGCAAATCCCTCCAGAGTCTGGGGATACCGCTTCTAGGCAAATCCAATGGCAGAAAGATGGACTTTCTCCAAATGATGGAGGATGCCGCAGAGAAAGTAGGTTGACCGTTGAGAATTAGATCAGCTAGTACTAATATCACCCCTAACATAGTACCCTAAGGAGCCATGCCTCATTCGCGCCTTCGGAACCGAATATGTCGTTTTTCCATCGAAATATTTTGATGAGGTCAAACGGCTTCCGGAAGCTAAGGCGTCGGCACAGGCCTTCATGCGAGAAGCCTTCCATGAGCCTTGGTCCGGAATTCCGCGACACAGCTCTGAGCTCACAAAGTAGGGTGCCTGCTTCCCACACGCGCAAACCTCGAAACTAACATCACTCCTACTTGCAGAGCAGTATTTGTCGACCTTTCTCGCTCCATCCCCGCCCTTGTGCAAAACCGACAACAAGACTGTGCCGCTGCCAGTGAGCAGGTGCTCGGCCAGAGTGCCGACTGGAAAGAGGTCATGCTCTATACTTCGATTGAGGATATTGTTGTTGCCACCAATGCCAGCGCATTCGTGGGACGGAATCTAGGCACCAACAAGTCGTGGATGACAACTGTTGCTAGACTTCCTCTAGCTGTCGCCATTCCTACCATCATTATCAGCTTCACGCCTATCATGCTCCGTCCCTTTATCAAGCCCCTGGTATTTGCGCCTGCTATATGGATGCGCCACAAGCTCATCCGTATGCTTGACCCGGTCCTGAAGCGAGACATGCAAGAGTACGATGCAAACGAAGATAAGAAGTCTCTTGCCGGCCCGGGCGAACAGGGCAAAGTCTCTCTAACTCGCTGGCTACTGCGGCGCTACCCTGCCACGGTCAAGGATGTGAAGCAGCGTCTCATGGATGACTACATCAATGCGTCATTCGAATCTACGCCATCTTCTGCTGGCACGTTGTTCTATATGGTGGTTGAGCTCGCCACAGATCCAGCTCTAGCTGATATCCTCAGGAAGGAGATCAAAGAAGTCGCACCCGATGGCAAGCTTCCACTAACACATCTGAATGAACTTAAGAAGATGGATAGCGTTATGCGCGAATCTGCGCGCGTCAACCCATTTAGCTACCGTAAGGATACTCTACTCCTCTATTGTTCTCCTGTTCGTTTGACTTATAAGCGGTCATAGTGACGCTATACCGAAAGCTTCAGCAACCTGTTAAGCTGAGCATTGGGCCTGAACTCCCTGCGGGCACCAACATTTGCGTGGACGCTCACCACATTAACTTCTCTCCGGCGCTTTGGGATGAGCCTCAGAAATTCGATGGCCTTCGTCATTATCGGGCACGCCAGAAGGAAGGAAATGAAATGCGGTTCAAGTTTGCGAATGTCGGTTCGGACTCGCCTGGTTGGGGAGACGGTGCTCAAGCTTGCCCCGGTCGAATCTTCGCTGATAACACCCTCAAGATTATCTTGACACACCTTTTGCTGAATTACGACATACAACTACGCCCAGGGCAGAGCAAACCAAAGAGAAGGAGCATGCCAAATGGATCTTTCTATCCGGACATGAAGGCAAAGGTTCAGATCAGATCGCGGAAGGCTTAACATGCCGCGATGTGCGGGAAATGGAGTGAATAATGTAGCTTTGTTTATTGGCGAGGCCATGACTTGAATTTGCGCGCTTACAGACTGGATTTTACTCCATCTCTATGATAACTGCGTTGATTTCGTCTCCGAGCCGTATAATTACTCTAGCAAGTATTGGCGACTTAGTTCTAATCAGCTAGCGGACGCGCTACGAGTACCAAGCCGCGAACAGCATTTCTTAGCCATGACCACTATTATCCTCTGAACACACCACCGTAGGCACCTTGGTGCTCGCTTACCTGATATCAATATAATCGGTGGTCCCAGCTGCACCGAATTACTCTACCAGCTGACAGGTTGGCTCAATCCAATGACCAGAGAATGAGTCTTCCTATTCTTGGGCAAATCGGCTCACATGATTTCAGTTAATACGATCAATCTACCTCTTCATCTAGTGTATCTAGCCAATTCGGCGTCAATATTCGGAGGGGGCTGGATCCGCTCGGAATCCCGCGCCGACCTTACTGTAGCTCGGTCTGACTTGACAAGGTACCTATCGAGCTCGGCGCTACTTACACGACGCCATTTTTTGTTAGAGTAAGACAAGATGCCAATGTACTATGTACTTGAATTGTCCATAGAATGAAATCAGCCAATCAATGCGCAGAATTTCCTCTTTGGGTCTATGAATTCTGATTGGCTGATTTCATTATATGAGCAATCCCGTTAGGAGGAGAGGGGGACTCTACTGTAGATATGATATCCCTGCCCAGATGGCTTAAGACATTCGGGTTGATGCATCGCAATCTCACCTTTTTTTGTTCCATTGTTAAGACGACTCAATCTCAAATCGCATAATGGCAGACTCTCTACCATCCCCCTCACTAACCGTTATAGTTTCCAGCGCGATACTATTCGGCGTATTGGTACATTTCTACACCTCGGGAGGCGTGAAGCAGGTCCGGGGTATACCTCATCTTCAATTCAAAGATGGCAACAATTCGCCTGAACGGTATATCCGCGAAACGAAACCGCTACTCCATGTTGGATATAAGAAGGTTAAAACCATGCGCCGTTTAAGCTTAGCGCCGACATATTGAAGTATATTCTAACTTTTGGCCAGTATACCAAACACGGCATACCCTTCACCATTAGAAACCCGATAGACCCAAATATCCCTCTGGTAATCATGCCATGGAATTATTTAAATGAAGTCAAGAGCGCACCTGCAAATAGGCTAAGCTTTCCGTTGTTCTCCAACCAGGTAAGTATTTCCGACTTGCCAAGAGCTTTTATGGCGATCCTGACGCCCATTGTGCTGCCAGGCTTTCTTGTTGGACTATAATCACGGTCCTCAGCAAACGCCTGCCGCAGCCTTGATAGTGAAAACGGACTTGAATAAATGCTTGGGTGAGTAAATTTTCCCCAAATAGGAGCCCCCAGCTGCCCGCATTTCCTCCATGTGGACTCACTGTGGAAAGGTGACCTACTGGCGGGCATGGAGGAGGAATGCACACAAGCATTAGCGTCAAAAATCCCCGAATGCAAAGGTGAGATCTTGAAAAGTATTCATTCCTATTCTAAGTTGGCTTATAAAGAGGCAAAATGTACAGAATGGACGCGTTTCCAGCCATACATGACCTTTGCTTATGCAATCTCGAAAATCACCTCACGAGCCCTAGCCTGTACCGAACTTGCTCAAAATGAAGAATGGATCAACATGAACATCGCAACGACGATGATGACACATAAGGCTGCTCAGGAGATACGAGCAAAGTACACTCCCCGGTGGCGCTGGCTGGCGCGCTGGAGAGATCCGGGTGCGATAGCAGTCCTTGCCAATAAGAAGAGAGCGGCCGAACTTGTTGAGCCTATTCTGCGACAGCGTCAGGCTTCTTCTGTCGCAGAAGATAATCAATCTGACGGTATCCAATGGTTTCTGAACCTTGCTGGAAAGAGAGGCAAAAAGCCTATTGACTTGGCAGACGAGGAACTCTTCCTCGGGGTCGCATCAATTCACTCGACGACTGCCTCTATCCTTTCTATTCTTTACGACTTAATAGATCACCCCGATGCCACGGAGGAGATTATGACTGAAGTCGAAGGAGTCCGTTCTCGGCTTGAGGGCGGGACATGGACAAAGACCGCACTGATGGAACTCGGAAAGCTTGACAGTTTTATGAAAGAGAGCCAGCGAGTTCATCCCTTGGGGTGTAGTATGTAACCCCCCTGATACCAGTCATACTTGCTCAGTGGCCGTAATTAGAATAACGAGGCTAACAAGCAAAATCAACGTAGTCACCGTGCAGCGAACGGCTGTCCAGTCTTACACCTTCAAGGACGGGTTTCAACTACCCCAAAACGTCCACATGGCATTTCCCAATCTTGAATTGAACCTCGACGAAACAGTCTATGAAGACGCTGCCAGCTTCCACCCATGGCGTTTCCTCGATATCAGAAAGCGTGACGACCCCAGCAAGTTTCATTTCACATACGTATCGGAGAAGTCGATCAACTTCGGTGCCGGCACTCATGCCTGCCCTGGCAGATTTTTCGCCAGTGCTGAGATCAAGCTAGCCCTTATTCACATTCTCAGTCACTATGATGTTCAGTGGCCTGATAGTGGTAGCCGGCCTCCTAACATGTCTCACGACTTCGCCGAGACACCGAATTTCATGGTGGATATGATGTTTCGCCAGAAGACACGGTAGGCTAACAGCGCCACGACAAGAACAAGATATCAAGGGGAGAGACATCACGAAAATACATGTTACTTATCTTTAGACTCAAATACGTTTCCATGTATATTGCGTTAGTCTTACCTCTGTGACATAGACTCGTGCTCAAGGGCTTGGAACAAGGGTTCAATCCAACTAATAATTCTCTTTTTAGGTCTATAGGGGTCCATATTTATTTTCCTCCCTTGCAGTTAGGGCCTCCAGCTCCCCTATTTATGCCCAAAAATTGGGCTCCGACGATCTTAATGGCAATTGCAGGCCGGTAACAGCTACCTCCAACTGTATATCTTAGACAAGGCTCTGGAGAGTATGTCCGTATAACAACCTCCGTAAAGCCGAGTTGCTAGTTACGAGTGTCATTTAGTGGTAAAGAAAGAGCTATAGTGAATATAATAAAAGAGGTAAAAAACAAAAGTAGCACACTGAAAAATAAGTTACCTGATACTTTTACACGTTAAAAACATTGCTAATATATTAAAAACTTTTTTTGATGAATTTATATAGGGTTTCTTTTTACGTATATAGATTTCTTAATATATTTTTAACCAGCTCTTCATATATAACTCAAAGCATAAAGCTTAAATAATATAATACCATATAATATAAGCAAAATATAATTTTAAAACAAAAATCTTTATTTGTAGTACAGACTATTGGGGGTAGTGAGGCAATAGTGAGTGTAAATGTCACGGGAGCTAGCCCGTAATTATGCCGCTGTGCCAATAATCAAAAGGTCAGCAATACTCTAAAGGGGAATATCCGGGCTTCTGTCCGTATATGTACGCTTCCGAGTAGGCCCTATTCCTATACTAGCGTACGCCCCCTGGCATGACAGTAAACGTGATGTAGATTGGAAGGAGGTATGCCTTATCCAAGAGTCCACCAGGCTAGTCTGACCAAGCCACACAAGCCAGACAGCCTCCAGCTACGTGTAGCTGGATCTCTCTAGCAGAGATCCCCCCTACCTATCTGCATCAATTTGTATTAAGAAATTCCGAGTTTTTTTCTTTGTTATATGTCACATCACAGGCTGTACTAAAAACAGAAATATATTGTGCTAATTATATCGACAAGCTGAACCTTGGGTCGTTGGGAGCCAGTGGAGGCTGATTAGGGCTGAGAAAGCTGACTATCTTGATCGCAAGACTAACTATTATTCGGCAGAGTCATATGCTGGTTAAGATCTGTCATAGCCCATTGCCCGAGGAAACTTGACAGTTACCGTGAGAAAAAACAGAACCTTATGCCTTGTTGGATGAGTCCTTGCAGCTCGTTGATGACTATCATCGGTGCCGGCTGACCCAATAATGAGCCACTATCCACTACGTGTTGATCTATAAAAAGTTTCTAAGCATAGTTACCCTTCGTTTCACTTAGTCATTCTTCCGCTAACAACAAAAGCATAATACACCATCAATGGACTGGCTTGCTTTTTCTGACAGGTTAATCTGAAATAGTTTAAGGGTCAAACTTGCTTTTGCAAGGAGCGTATACTTAAGTAAGTATCAACGTCCAGTGCTAAGTGACTATTTCCTCCGTTCTAGTCGTTGTCTCTTTCTTCACACCCATTTTTCAAGGGCACAATTTGACATTATTACCTATGACAAGATGCATCAGCCACCAGACTCTGTCGTTCTTTTTAGATGTGCCCTTTTAGTTCTGTCTTCTGCCGTATCGGCAGCGGTGATCGATACGAGAGGCGCCGAAGTCCCAGGCGCGATCACAGATGCACAGTGGACAGCTCTATCTGACCAACTCAAGGGAAACCTGCATCCTGTCGAGCCTCTACCACGTTCGTGTTTCTCTAATTTCAACGGTCAGCACGTTACTGTCAACGAAGCTCAATGTATGGAAATTCAGGACACTTGGCTCAACACAACTTCTCGGACGTCCACATACCCAGGTTATTTCCATGCCTATGGCGATAATTGTATTTCAGACGCTGCTGAAACATGCGCTCTTGATCTCAATGATCCTACTGCACCTGTGAATGGCCAGTGCAACACCAACAACATGGCACAGAGATACATCGAAGTCACTGGCCCCCAAGACGCGCAAGCAGCATTCAGGTTTGCTAAGAAGAACAAGGTAGCTTTGTCCATCAAGTCCTCTGGGCACGACTACCTGTCTCGCAGCAGTGGCAGGGAAACACTTGCACTATGGACCCGCAACCTGAAAGGGCTCGAGTTCCACCACGCTTTTCGGCCCCAAGGTGTCTACACTGAACCAGTCATGGCTGTCACAATAGGATCTGGAATCAATGCCAATGAGGCCACAGCCTTCTCCGATAAGCACGGCGTGACGATTGTGAGCGGTTCATCTGGAACGGTGTCGGTAGCGGGTGGTTGGTCGCTGTTCGGCGGCCACTCCGTCCTGTCGCCTCAGTACGGCTTAGGCGTTGATCGCATACTGGAAATCAACATCGTAACTCCTGATGGGGAGATTCGGACATGCAATTCGGCACAGAACCAGGACCTATTCTGGGCCCTCCGAGGGGCTGGTGGTGGCGCGTTCGGTGTCGTACTCAATGCAACCATGAAAGCTGAGCCCGCCATCCCTGTCACTTTCGCTGTCCTTACTTTGCCGCCTACCCCTGGGAACCAGGACGCCTTCTTGAAGATTCTCATTGACAACACACCGAAATGGTCGTCCGATAGGTGGGGTGGTATCATGACCCCTTCTAGCATGACCATGATCGGCCCCCATTTGGACCAAGCCGCCGCCAAAAAATCTCTGGCGCCCGCTGTCGACTTCGTGAAGGGTCAGAATGGAACCATGGTGTTCCAGCAGTACAAGACTTATAATGATTTTTTTGTCCAGAATATTGCCGTGTCTCCCGGTGACATTGGACAAGGGGCCCTAGTCTCCTTCCGGGTGCTCCCTAAGCGATTCCACAAGACTAAAGACGGTAAAAGCAGCCTTCACAGCTTTTTGGTAGATCAAGTCAGCAAGGGCCTAGCACCAACCATTTTCTTGACAACTCCCACCCAGTACGATTACACTGACAATAGCACCTCCATCAACCCTGCTTGGCGAGACAGCTACTGGGATCTGGGCTTCACCCAGATGTATAGCTGGAATGCAACCAATGACGGCCGTCGTACCGTTGCCACCAGCATCCAACAGTTATCTGCTGACTTGACCGCCCTGGCACCTGATGGCGCAGCATACCCTAATGAAGCCGATCCCTGGATAAAGGACTGGCAGAAGGCTTTTTGGGGAGACAACTATGCCCCACTGGCTGCTATCAAGGCTAAATATGACCCTGATAGTCTTTTACACTGCTGGAAATGTATCGGTTTCGATGACAGCCGGAGTCAGAAGGGCGCGAGGTACAATTGCATGGCTGCTTACGAGGGCTTAGTGAATTATTAACACAGGGCATATGTTTCCACCTGGATTACACACCGTTAATGTTTTGTACAGGCTTGCTTCTAATACCACCGCCCATACGGGCCTCACGTTGGATTTCAGTCAGTTAATCAGACCTTCACGTAGCTAGATTTTCTTTGAATTTGGATTGCGTTGCCTTTGATCGTCAAGTTCCCCATATGGTTTACCAAGTGTTATACTTGGAAGTGTAGAAATTAGTCTATCTCCTTATATAAGGATGTGGTGATACCCCTAAACTCCACTAAGCTATTTCGTTATAAACCTACCTAACGAATTATACGCTTAAGACTATTAAGATCTCATGGAAATCTGCACATTACCCATATATCTCTTTAATATCTACATTATTTTTTGAAATGTTCCTCTCACGCGTCCTTCCCACCTTATTCTCAGAATAATTTACGAATGTCAGGTATAGTCGTCTGTACCTTGGCAAATCGCATGCTCAATAAAATGCGAAACGACAAGGGCTGTGAAAATAGAATGAGAGAAATCATATTGCTCTAAGTATAGATCTACGATAACACCTCCTGTCACAAACAAGGAGACTCTTGTATATAGTTGGGACGAGTCCACAAAGGTGTTGTAAAGTCTTTGCGCAACAACAAGTGTCTATTACGTATCATACGTACCCAGAACCTGATACATCAGCTTTTAATCTAATGTTCCAAATGTGGTCTTAGGCCCGTATTCTTGCCCATATGTTCCATGCGCCAGTTTGAATCAGCATATCATAATTCTTCATAGCTCATCCTTGCCCTCAGGGACAGGGTCTACGTAGTTTGGCTTGAACAAATAAGACCTCTTTGGGAACTCAAGAATCTCGGCAAAGGCTGGGCCAAAGTATTGCTTCAAGCCAATGGGGCCGCCGACGGCAGTCCCTGAATAACCGGTTCCTCCGACACCCTCACCTAACATGTACTCAAATCCGACATTGTGGTTGGTAATGCTAAAACTCCACTGCTTCTTAGTGCTTGGGGAGACGAGTACTAGCTCAAAGCCGGTGGCCTTGTCTTTCAGGTTTCCGGTGACCTTCCCGCCGTATGTCTTGGTGAGGATGGCATATTTCTCCGTGTCAGAGACATCGCTGAGGCTTGATTGGAAGATAACCTCTCCATCCTTAGTAAGGATGGTGGACCCACGGTATAGACCCTTGTCGATGGCGGAGGTGAAGTAAACATATGTGGCTGCGTATGGTCCAGTCTTGACACGAATAGCATGCATGCCTTCGAGGCAGGTGAACCAACTGAAAGCGACCCAGAGACGCTCCATGCCTCCAAGACCAGTCCACTTGTAGGGCTTGCCCTCAATTTCGAGGTCGACCAAGATGTCGGCGACCGGAATAGGCTCTATCCAGCGGAAATAGGGAACGACCTCTGTGTTCGCATTCTCGTTAGGGTAGATGGACCCGTCAGGGTAGTGAGCGGGAATGACGGAATTCATGATCAAGGACCCCTTGAGGTCTTCCGCGTCCACGCCAATGCGAGCAACTTTCATGTTCTTGGTAACCTCGAAGGTGTAGCTGTAGTCCTTGTGTTTCCAGACGCCGCGAGTTCCCCAAGGGCAGCTCTGGACTGTAGAGCTGCTGGGGTAGTCAACTCTCACAAATCTCTTTTGGCCAACCCGCGAAAACTCTGCAGATAGACGCAAGTTCCCGGTGCCTAAGATGGCGTAGTTCGGGTCTCGGTAGAAACCAAAACAGAACGCAACAAGGCCATCTTCCGAAACGCCATCAAACTCCCATTGCTCACCCCCGGTCGAGTTGAGAGGTGACATCTTCGGTGCAATGGGATCATCGAGTGGTTCTTGCGAAAAAAATACAGGCTTCCGCCCCTTTTCCATGTCGAAAGCGTCCATGTGGCTAACAGTGCAACCCTCTTGGGCTGAGGTTATGGCATCGACGGGCCATTTCTCATTCCACTCTTCTGGCCATTTGTACTCCCAGCATGATGCCAGGCGGGCGACAGCAGCCAGCCATAAACTCGTTGTGAGCTTCATTTGAATAATTTTGATGCCAAAAAACCCGCCTCGATATGAAGTTTCAATGATAGAGTGATATTGAATTCGATGTGGCGCAACTGAGAAAACATCCCATAGGGAGGAGGATAATGAAGGAGGACACTACACAAATCTATCACGATAAGTTCATGCAATTGGCCCCATGGCGAACTTGATCATCGGTCTAATCTTGGCAGAATCAGCCCCGTTGGTTATCGTGCTCCTGAATATATTCGGCGTTGTGGGGCTATCCCGGACTTGGCGTACTCGGAATTGCCGAATCCTGAGCCCACTATGAGATGGGGCAAGCGTCAGCAGCCTAACAAGCCACGTCCGAACTGGATTCCCACATGTCCGTCCTACGAGAATGAGAATGCAAGGTACCGTTATCTTTGAATATACCGCTACCTAACCGGAGCTATACCGTGGCTATGGGCTGTACCTGAATGATCGGGTATCGAGGTGATTATACCAATCCAATTCATTTATTGAAGTCGAAGCTAGTTTCGACTATGACGGTAGTTATTTAGAGTTAGGCGGAGAGGCTACTCTATACGTCGGTTACCCCCCCAAGGATTCACAGAACAGGCACTTCATAACCCCGTGAAGCGGATCAAAGCCCATCAACATTATCGTTAACATGTCGATCGGTGATAGCATTCCCTCATCGCACACTGCGATCGTACAAGGCGAGGGCGGTTCTCTCAAGATTGTCAAGAACCTTGCTCTACCTGAGATTGGCCCGGGCAATATTCTTGTCAAGACAGCCGCCGTTGCGCTGAACCCTTGCGACTTCAAGACCCCGGCAGCTTTTCCAACACCTGGTTGCCAGGATGGGTGCGACTTTGCGGGAACTGTTGTCGCTTTGGGCTCTGACGTTGCCCGAGATGGGCCTTGGAAGATAGGGGACCGAGTCTTTGGTGCTGTCAATGGCAGCAACCCTGCCGAAAAAGACTCAGGGGCCTTCGCCGACTACATCAAGGCCGTTAGCGTCTTCACCTGGCGCATTCCAGACTGGATGTCGTTTGACGAGGCAGTAGCACTCAGCGGAACAGGCATTGCCACAATGGGCGTCGCTTTGTTCCAATCTCTTGAACTGCCTGGAACGTTCGAGGGTCCCGCAGTGAAGCCTCACGATGTTTTGATCTACGCTGGAAGCACCGCCGTCGGCTGCATGGGCATCCAGATGGCGAAACTGTGCGTTCATCCTTTTTTACCACCACGAACATAACTGCGTCGCTAACTTGGTGGCTTTTCTAGGATGGGTCACCGGGTGATCACGACATGTTCTCCTAAGAACTTTGAGCTTGTAAAGTCTCGAGGCGCCGATGTGGCCTTCGACTATAAATCGCCGACTTGCGCGGCCGATATTAAGAAAGAGACGCGTAACTGTCTCAAATACGTCATTGACCCGTTTTCCGAGATCAAGACAATGAGTCTATGCCACGACGCCATGGGGCGAACAGGCGGCCGCTACACTGCGCTAGAAAAATTCCAAGAGGATATTCTGCAGAAGAAGACAGTGAAGCGTGAGCTTGTCATGGGAGCAACCATCATCGGATTTGGCATCGAGCTAGGAGGCAACTACTCCAAACCTTCAAGCCCAGAAATGAGGGCCTGGGGAATTGAGTGGTACAAGTCAGTGCAGCGTCTCATTGATGGAAAGAAGCTTCAGGGGCACCCAATTCAGATCATCCCCGGGACTTATGAAGGAATTCTGGAAGGCCTGGAGATGCTCAAACGGAGGGAAATCTCGGCTCACAAGCTGATCGTGAAATTTCCATATTGATTGATTTTCATAGAGCAAGGGAAATTGCACATTTTGGCTAATTACATTAAGGTGTCTAAACTACCTAGGTATAGATTGCGCACATCTGTATTGAGTTTGCTATTCTTACAATCTTTCACATTGACACTGGAATCCAGATCTTGAAAGCTTAGTTTTCTCGCAATTATAGCTACCAAAGAACTCAATTGGTTATTCGACTCTAGGTTTTCCACTAATCACAGGAGACTTAGTTACATGGTAGCGATGAAATGCTTTGAACTTTTATTTTCAAGCCGGCGAGCCTCGAGCGCCAACATGAAACATCCGAGCTAGTATTGTTACCACAAGCGGCAGGATGGTCCTATATTTCACCTACATCTGACTATTGATACCTTGCTCCATTACTAGAGGCTGTAATACCATCGGCACACACCCGGTGAAAGGTTCGGCAGCGGACGGTGTGCTCAATTGGTGGGAGCTGACTGCCGATCTGACATCGGCCATCCATTTCGGACTCGAAGCCACAATGATATGGCGTATATGCATCTCGTACACTAAGTAGTGTAATATTGCGAAGTTGTTCGGTGGATCTGGCATTGTTCTAACCTTGCACTCCGCATGCCGCCAATGCCCACTAGGAGTGTTTCCAGCTGGGGTCAAGTTGGAAAAGCAACACCAGAAGGCCGAACCTAGCAGAAAGACGCCGAGTAAATGAAATTTAACACTAGTAAGTAGTATTTGATGCTTCTCACGATATGACTTGACCTAGTTCACTGACCTGAGCGAGCCTCAACTAGATACTCAACTTACACCATTCTGTCGAGCAAAACTGGCCCCCATTCACTTCTCGCATTTTGGATGCATATGAACAGATTTTGTATCCAATCATATATTTCTTCGCCAGACAATCAAGCCTTTTTTATACCATACGGCCATTGATGCTTTGTACACACACGATGCCTTTTGAGCCTATCGCCATTGTAGGGAGCGGTTGCCGCCTCCCTGGGGGGGCCACCACCCCGTCTAAGTTGTGGGACGTTCTCAAAAACCCCCCTGATTTGAGACAAGAAATTCCCAAAGATCGATTTAATGTCGATAGATACTACCACCCCGACAACTCACACCATGGAACAAGCAATATTCGGCACTCTTATGTTCTAGAGGATGATTACCGGAACTTCGACGCCAACTTCTTCGGTGTTAAGACAGTCGAAGCATCGGCTATGGACCCACAACAGCGCCTCCTACTCGAGACTGTCTATGAAAGTCTCGAGTCGGCAGGTATGCCCATGGACGGCCTTCGAGGGTCACAAACCGGCGTCTTCGTTGGCAACATGAGTGTTGACTATACCGAGATTCTATCTCAAGACGTCGACTCATTTCCCACCTACTTCGCACCAGGCACTGCCCGCAGTATCCTGTCGAATAGAATATCTTACTTTTTCGACTGGCACGGTCCTTCGGTCTCAGTCGACACGGCGTGCTCATCCAGTCTGGTGGCTCTCCACCAGGCGGTGCAGAGTCTTCGGGCTGGTGAAATCCCGCTCGCTATTGTCGCCGGAGCCAACCTACTACTTGGACCGGCTCAGTATATTGCTGAAAGCAAGCTCAAGATGCTGTCGCCCAATGGACGCTCTCGTATGTGGGACGAGGCGGCCGACGGCTATGCTCGTGGCGAAGGTTTCGTTTCCGTCGTACTGAAGAAGCTGAGCGACGCCATTCGCGACGGAAGCCAGATCGAGTGCATTATCCGAGAAACTGGAACCAACCATGACGGCAAGACTAAAGGTACAAGTCAGCCTCGGCTAAAGGCAGCAAACGCCTCCCATTATGATGCGCTAACAAGTAGATTCGCATAGGTATCACCATGCCTAGCCCGATCGCTCAAGCCGCACTGATCCGAGAGACGTATAAGCGAGCCGGTCTCGATATCAGCGTCGCCGCCGACCGACCGCAATACTTCGAGGCCCACGGCACCGGTACTCCAGCCGGAGATCCAGTCGAGGCGGAAGCCATCAGCACCGCATTCTACGGCACCGGGTCCGGCTTTAAGTGTGGATCCAAAGACCCCAAACTTCTAGTCGGATCGGTGAAAACCGTCATCGGGCACACGGAAGGTACTGCGGGCTTGGCGTCGGTGCTGAAGGTCTCCCTCGCTCTGCAGTCCAAGCAGGTTCCTCCAAATCTGCACCTGAATCGACTGAGTGCAACGGTAAAACCTCACTACAAGAATCTTGAGATCCCAACATCTTTGAGGCCGTGGCCTGAGGTTCCAGGGAGTGTTAGGCGTGCTAGTGTCAACAGTTTCGGGTTCGGTGGCGCTGTAAGTCTATTTTCGTTTGATCTGCGCGTTTTAATTTATTATCTCTTGGCATTTCTCGCGACGCCAGACTTACCCCAATTCTCCCCTCCCTCAGCCAGGAATCGCACACTGATCATCTTGAACCAGAACGCCCACGCTATCCTTGAAGCCTATACCCCTGAAGTTGGAAAGGACGTGTCCCCCGTTCTGCAAGCAACCCTCTTCTCTCCGTTGCTTTTCTCTGCGGCCTCGGACAAAACCCTTGCTGCTAATGTCGCCGCACACGCTGCCTATCTCGAGGCGACCCCCGATGCAAACTTGCACGATGTCTCATTTACTCTGTACAACCACCGTTCCACTCTACAGAAGCGCGCAGTCTTCGCTGCTTCATCTCGCGACGCGCTTCTCGAAAAACTGCGCGATTATGAAGCCGCGCCGAAAGTCCCTGAGGGCGGGATCGTTCGCACGCTGCCAGAGAAGCCCAAGGTCCTTGGTGTCTTCACCGGTCAGGGCGCTCAATGGCCGCGCATGGGAGCTGAGCTGATTGAGAGCTCAGCCGCCGTCCGAGATATCGTAGATGCACTCGAGAAGAGCCTAGCCGAGCTCCCACCTCCTGACCGCCCTTCGTGGTCTCTGAGGGAGGAGATGCTCGCTCCGACCGGCAAGTCTCAAATTCAGAAGGCTGAACTATCCCAGCCTCTCTGCACTGCTCTACAGATTATTTTGGTCGATGTTTTGCGCCAATCAGGTGTCACCTTCAGCGCGGTTATTGGTCACTCGTCTGGTGAGATTGGAGCTGCTTACGCGGCGGGTGTCATCACCGCGCCTGAGGCTATCCGAATTGCCTATTACCGCGGCTTCCACACCCACAGGTGCCACGGCCCTGCTGGCCAGAAGGGCGCCATGATGGCCGTCGGCACGTCCTTTGAGGATGCTCAGGAACTTTGTGGTCTCGATGACTTCGATGGTCGCCTGTGTGTAGCCGCAAGCAACTCGTCGTCAAGCGTGACGATCTCCGGGGACGCCGATGCTATCGAAGAGCTCTCTATTATAATGGAAGAAGAGAACAAGTTCCATCGCGCCCTCCAAGTTGATAAGGCCTATCATTCCCACCATATGATCCCGTGCCTTGATCCATACATCGCATCTCTCAAGGCCTGCAGCATCTCGCCCAAGGTTGAGAACGATAGCGAGTGCGCGTGGGTATCTAGCGTCCATGCTAGCGATATTGCTGACGTAACTGATGATCTAAGCTCTATCTACTGGGCAAACAACATGGCTCAACCAGTTCTCTTCTCGCAAGCCTGTGAGATCGCCGTACGTGAGCAGGGACCCTTCGATCAGGTGATTGAAGTTGGCCCACACCCAGCTCTCAAGGGTCCTACAAGCCAGGTCATTGAGGACACGATTAAAGAGAAGGTGCCTTACACCAGCACGCTGGTTCGCAAGCGCAATGCGCTCGAGGCTCTCTCAGAGTGTGTTGGTAACCTTTGGGCAACCAACGGTCCTGGGGCTGTGAAGTTTGACGAATATGACACTCTGCTGTCTGGTTCCAAGTCCCGACACCTTCTCAAGGACTTGCCCTTCTATCAATGGGATCACGAAATACCTCACTTCCACGATTCTCGTATCATCAAGGCGGCACGGACGGCTAAAATGGTGACGAATGAGCTTCTTGGTACAAGGATTCTGGACTCCAGCCAAAGTGAAGCCCGCTGGCGCAACCGTCTCAATTCCAGCGAGGTCCCATGGCTCAAGCACCATCAAGTGCAGAACCAAGTTGTTTTCCCGGCAGCTGGTTACATTGCCTGTGGTATCGAAGCCGTCCGGGAATTGCTTGCTGGGGAGCCCATCTCGGTTATTGAGCTCAGAGACTTCGTCGTTGGACAGGCTTTGCTGGTTCCTGACCGATTCGGAGTTGAAACCGTGGCATCCCTGGTCAATATCACGAGGTCCGCTGACACAATCAAGGCCCGATACACTTTTATCGCGGAGGATGTCCGCAGTGGCTCTGTTGAGCTATTCGAGAAGGCGTCGGCCAACATTATTGTGTATCTTGGAGAGCCTAGCTCGGATTCTTTGCCTCCGCGACCCGAGGCAGATATTTTAATGATGGATGTACACGAAGACCGATTCTACGACGCTGTTGGCACACTTGGATTCGGATACACTGGCCCATTTAAGGCTCTGAACAGACTACAGCGCAAGATGGATCTTGCTCACGGTTACATCACCCACCCCGAACCTACCCCTGGATTTGACCGTCTTCTTGTCCACCCAGCACCTCTTGATGCAGCCATCCAGTCTATCATCCTCGCATATTGCTTCCCGGGAGACACACGTCTTCGCACAGTCCATCTTCCTACTGGCATTGATACTATCCGTTTCAATGTTCCCCTGGGCGGATCTGCTCTGTTGACCGAAACGCCTTTTAGGTCATCAGTGCCCACTGGAGGTATTGAGCTAAACGACATCAACGGTGACGCAGACGTCTACACGGAAGATGGCACCACCCTCATTCAGCTTCAGGGCCTGCACACCAAGCCTCTCGTGCCTTCGACGGCAGATTCCGATCTCAGCCTCTTCACTGAATTCCAATGGGGTCCTCTGCTGCCCCGTGGCCAACGCCTTACTCCGGAAGGCGCAGAAGCTGTGGCTGAGAAAGTTTTATTTGAGGATCTCGAGCGTGTTGCCTACTACTACCTCAGGACTCTCGACTTAGCAATTGCTCCAGAGCAGCGTGTTAACCTACCTGCTCACCAAGTCGCCTTGTTCAACTACATCGACAACATCCTCAATCGGGTCAAGTCGGGATCACTATCACACGTCCAAAACGAATGGGACAACGATTCTCACGGTGACGTAATGCGCCTCGTGGCACGCCACCGAGATAGCATCGATCTTGAGCTTATGTGCGCTGTGGGTGAGAACTTGCCTGCTGTTGTTAGAGGGGAGATGAACATGCTAGAGCCCATGGTTGAGGACAATAAGCTCAACCGTTTCTACGTTGATGCTCTTGGGATGCCTCGGTACACCGAGGAGCTAGCTCGAATCGTTGCTCAGATCAGCCATCGCCACCCACACATGCATATCCTTGAAGTCGGAGCTGGCACAGGTGGTGCTACGAAGATTCTCCTCAAGCACTTGGCCGGGCAATTTGACTCCTACACTTATACCGATATCTCCAGTGGTTTTTTCGCAACCGCACAAGAGGTTTTCCGCAAGACACCTCGAATGACTTTCAAGACGCTTGATATCGAGAAAGACAGTGAGGGACAGGGCTACACTGAGCACACCTTCGACGTCGTTGTCGCCAACTTGGTGGTCCACGCAACCAAGAACCTAGAGGTGACTATGAACAACCTCAGGCGCCTCCTTAAGCCAGGTGGTTACTTGATTCTCCTAGAAATCACTGACAATGACCCTCTTCGATTTGGCTTCCTGTTTGGTGGGCTTCCTGGTTGGTGGCTAGGTCAAGACGACAACCGAAAGCTCTCTCCATGTATTGATATTGAAGGATGGGATAATGTCATGCGCAAGACTGGCTTCTCGGGTGTTGACACAGTGACTCCTCACGTGTCCACTTGCCCCCTCTCAGTGATCCTCACCCAGGCTGTCGACGATCACTTTGCTCTAATCCGAGAACCTCTCGCTACTCAACCATCAGCTGCTATCTCTGAGAACCTGACTATTCTTGGGGCTTCCTCTGGCCCCACCGTAGACATGACAGAGGCAGTGAGATCTAAGGTCTCGCCCTACTTTAAGAACGTCCGTGTAGCTACAGATTTAAATGAGCTGCTGACTCAAGAACTGCCTCTCATGGGCACCGTTCTGTCTCTCGTTGAGCTCGACTCGCCTATCTTCAAGGATATCACAGCTGAGCGACTCCGAGCATTTCAGCATATCTTCAAGCAGTCGAGGAACGTCGTGTGGGTGACAGTTGGTGCCAAGTCCGCCAACCCGTGGTCTGCCATGATCATTGGTGTTGCACGGAACGTTGTTCTCGAGATGTCTCACTTGCGCTTCCAGCTCGTCGATTTCGACACCGAGACGGCTGTCGCGTCTGGTACCATTTCCGATGCGCTTATATCTCATGAATACATCGGAAATTTTGAAGCATCGGGCCAGGCCAGTGATTTCCTATATACTACAGAGCCCGCTCTGTACCATGAGGATGGATATCTGCAGATCCCTCGCCTGAAGTTGAGCAAGGACCGCAATCTGCGGTACAATGCTTCCCGACGACCAGTTTACCAGGATGTCGATCCAAAGTCCTCCCCCCTGGAACTTACCGTCACTGACTCAGGCTCGCACACGCTGCAGCATATCTCCTCTCCGCGAGTGGCGGAGACTCGTCGGGACGTTGTCAAGATCCAAGTAGAGAAATCACTCTCCAGATCCGTCAAGTTGCCGTCGTCTGACTTCCTATTCATCGTCTCGGGTACAGATGAGAGCGGCAGGTCTGTCGTCGCCTTGTCCGATATCCAGAGCTCCGTCATCGACGTTGACAGTGCATGGACCATTCCTATCAGTGCTAACGAATCTGTGGTGTCCACTGTTCTAGCCTTACACGATGCCCTCATTGCTCAGACCCTATTCGATGGTCTAGAGAGTCGTACCTGCCTAGTTGTTCTTGATGCATCCCCCACTCTGACAAAGGTGCTGAAGAGAGCTGGAAGTCGTCGCAACATCAAAGTGGTCAGCCTGATGTCGTCTAAGACTGGAGTTGCAGGAACCATCTCCATCCATCCCAACGATTCGAGCCGGTCGATTGGGAACAAGCTTCGGGCTGTAGGAGCTCGAGTCTCTCGGTTTGCGAACTTGAGTATTAGTAACAGCACCGCCCAGGCCGTTACCTCCTGTCTTCCAATCCACTGTGACGTGCAGGATTGGGGTACGCTCACCCGCTCGACTGCTTTCATCACGGAGCGCACTAACTTGGGTCTCGACTGTGATGTTCCGTCTCTGCTGAAGGCAGCTTGGGCTTATGTCAAATCAGACAGAGTCACCAATGATGCTACGGCAATCTCGCGTCTTGATCTCAAGTCTCTCTCGTCTTCGAAACCGTCTGATGTCAGTCTTATTGACTGGACTGAGCATCCCCTGCTCCCTGTGCAGCTCGAAACCCTGTCCTCAACCATCGCCTTCTCAGACGATAAGACCTATTGGCTGGTCGGTCTTACTGGTGGTCTAGGTCTTTCTCTCTGCAGCTGGTTGATTGACCATGGAGCTCGACACCTGGTGATTACTAGCCGTAATCCTAAGGTGGACACTAAATGGCTAGCCAATGCGGAATCGCGTGGAGCCATCGTGAAAGTCTTTTCCAACGATGTCACCAACCGAGAGGCTGTCCACAAAGCCTACAAACTGATCTGCGAGTCCATGCCACCAATTGGTGGTGTCGCTCAAGGTGCCATGGTGCTGAGCGACGCCATGTTTGCAGAGATGACGATGCCTATTATGGAGAAGGTTATCAAACCCAAGGTCAACGGTAGCATTTACCTGGAGGAAATCTTCCGCGACACAGCCTTGGAGTTCTTCCTCTACTTCTCCTCGGTTGCCGCCATCACAGGTAACAAGGGCCAGAGTGTATATGCCGCAGCCAATATGTTCATGAACACTCTTGCAGCACAACGTCGAAAGCGCGGCGTCGTGGCCTCAGTCGTTAACATCGGCGCCATCATGGGCAATGGCTACATCACTCGAGAGCTGAACGCGAAGCAACAGAAGTTCCTTCAGGAATTAGGAAATATCTGGCTTAGTGAGCAAGATTTCTTGAACATCTTTGCCGAAGGTGTCCGTGCTAGTCAGTTAAGTGGGAACGAGACCATGGAGATGACTACTGGTCTGCGACTCACGGTGCCCGACAGCAAGGTGAGTTGGGCTTCTGATCCGATGTTCCAACATCTAGTTCTGTACAATGAGGAGCCATCCGGTGCCGGCCTTCAAAAGTCAGGCAGTGTACCTCTCAAGAGTCAACTTGAGGGAGTTACCAGTGAAGACGAGATATCCCATTTGCTAGATAATGCTTTCTCGTTGAAGATTAAGGCGATTCTTCAGATCCCTTCGGACCGTGACATTCTTCAGACGAGTCTCGATGAGCTAGGAATGGATTCTCTCATTGCCGTCGAGATTCGCTCTTGGTTCTTGAAGGAACTCGGCGTTGATGTGCCGGTGCTCGAGATTCTCAACGGAGGATCTGCGCAAACCTTGCTACGAAATATTAGGGATCTCGTGATCACCTCGATGGGACTCGCGCTTGAGGCTAAGGATAAATCTGCGGCACCTGCTCCCATTTCTATCGAGGCTTCGGTTCCAAAGGCACCGGCGATGCCATCTCCAGCTCCTACCCCTGTTGCCGCGACACCCGCTGATGTTACGCCCGCTGTCGGGAAGCTGAAGCCAGCACTTCCTATTATTACTGCTAAGGACATCTCAGACAATGCTGACAGCGCCAGTGAAGGGACAGGATCTTCAGAACACTTGTCCACTACGGCCCCCACGCCATATTCTGTCTCTGTCTACACGCCAGATTCCCCTATCTCTGAAGGGGTCAAGTCGGATCCCGGATCTGTCACTCCTGACGTGCGCTTGCCCCAAGACCTCATTGGAAGATCTATTCCCGTTTCTTTTAGTCAGTCGCGCTTCTGGTTTCTTAAGCATTTCCTGCCAAACCAGAGCGCATTCAACATTACTACTGTCGTGAGGATGCAGGGCAACTTGCATATTGACCGGCTGGCGAAGGCATTCAGCACCGTTGCCAATCACCACGAGGCCCTCCGCACTGCATTTGTTAGTACAAACAACCAGCCAATGCAAATTGTGCTGAAGAAGTCAAACCTTGCCCTCGAGCGCCGAGCCATCGCAAGCTCCGAGGAGGTCATGGACGCTTACAAGGCCCTTCAAAACCACGTCTATAACCTCGAGTCTGGACAGACGATGCGAATGCAACTTCTTTCCTTGTCTCCAACTGCTCACTTCTTGTTACTGGGCTACCACCATATCAATATGGATGGTCTAAGTTTTGAGGTCTTGTTCAATGATATTCAAAAGGCGTATGAAGGCACACCCTTCACCCCTGGCGTCATTCAATACCCCGACTTCACGATCCGCGAGCAACGCGAGTACCGAACAGGCGCATGGAAATCCGAAATGGATTTCTGGAAAAAGGAATTCGCGACGCTGCCTGAACCACTTCCCCTGCTTCCCCTTGCCACCACGACTACGCGCCCTTCGACTATCGAGTATGGTACCATCCGTGTAGAGCGTCGTATTCCCGCACAGCTCTCGTCGACCATCAAGCAGGTCTCCCGCAAGTTCAAGGGGAGCGTTTTTGCGTTCTATCTCGCATTACTCAAAGCACTAGTAATCCGACACGTCAGCGTCGATCAAGTCTGCATCGGCATAGCGGATGCTAACCGCCGCCAGAGCGAGGTCATTGAGAGCGTTGGTCTGTACCTGAACCTAGTGCCTCTACTTGTGAAGAATGACCCTGCGCAGCCGTTTGGTGAGTCGGTGTCCGAAATGCAGCGTAAGTCACAGGCAGCGCTAGCTAATGCCAGAGTCCCATTTGATGTTCTTCTCAACGAACTTGACGTTGCACGCTCTTCATCCCACACTCCTCTGTTCCAGGTGTTCCTGAACTATCGCCAAGGTGTCCGTGAGGTTCGCGAGTTCTGCGACTGCGAATGTGAAGGTGAGCTTCTTGGCGGTGGCGAGCTGGCCTACGATATCAGCTTCGATATTATTGAGAATCCAGGTGGCGAGACCAATGTCATGCTCTCGGTACAAAAGGCTCTATACAACAATGCTGGGGCTCAAGTATTAATCGATTCATTCTTCAACCTCATGGAATCCTTTGCCAGCAACCCAGCCATGCGTCTGAACAAGCCTGCTCTATACCAGAAGGGTGCGATTGAAGAGGCTATTGAGCTCGGTACTGGAGCTGAGTATCAGCACACATGGCCAGTCACTATCCCTCACAGAGTTGAGGAGCTAATCAAGGAGAACCCCGAGAAGCTAGCTCTCACCGATGGGCGAAACGTGAATGTCTCTTATGGAGAAATGGGCACACTCGTCAATGGTATCTCGGCGGCTTTGGAGAAGTATCCCGCTGGAGGAATCGTTGGTGTCATGCAGCGGCCCACGCCGGGTGTCGTGTCGTCCATCCTTGGCATTATGAAATCTGGTAGGGTCGTCGTTCCTCTTGATCCCCGAGTCGGAACAGCCCGTCTTGCCGCCATTGCTGCCGAGTCAAAGCCTGCATGCATTCTAGTTGACGACTCAACCCAGGCCGAGGCAAAGAACATCTCGACTAATGCCACTTTGATCAACATTGCCACCCTTCCCTCTATTTCGAATAGTGCATCATCTGCTGTTGCCTCTAAGCCCAACGAGCTAGCTGCGCTGATATACACCAGTGGATCTACCGGCATGCCCAAGGGCATCTCTCTCAGCCACGCTTCCCTGCGCAACAGCATCGAGGTCATGGGCCAGCGTTTTGGACTGACTAAGGGTACAGATGTAGTACTCCAGCAAACCGCCCTTAGCTTCGACATGTCCTTATTCCAGATGTTTACCGCCCTCTGCAACCATGGCACTGTCGTTATTGCTCCTGAGGACGTCCGAGGTGACGCTCGCGCTCTCGCAACCTTGATGTTGAAGACTGGTGTCACAATAACCGCAGCCACTCCGACGGAGTACAACTCCCTTATTCGCCATGGCTCGTCTGACCTGGATCAGAACGGCAAATGGCGGGTAGCAATCTCCGGTGGTGAGAAGGCGACTAGTGTTTTGATTGACAACTTCCGTTCTCTTGGATTGAGGGACCTGCAACTCATCGATGCCTACGGTCCTGCTGAGATTAGCTTCGCCTGCAGCTCTGCTATTGTTCCTTACCATGTTGAGGCTTCAAAGCGCCCCACCACAACTTTCAAGCCTCTTTCGAATTACGCTTTCTATATCCTAGGAGAAAACGACGGCAAGCCTGTGCCTGCCGGTGTTCCCGGCGAAGTCTACATCGCAGGCGGCGGTGTAGGCCTTGGGTACCTGAACAACACCGAACTTACTGCCCGACAGTTCCTCGTCAATCCCTACGCTAGCAAGAACTTCGAGTCCCAGGGCTGGACCATGATGCACCGTACTGGGGACCGTGGCCGCCTGTTAGCTGATGGAGGACTGATTCTAGAAGGCCGCATCGGCGGCGACAGCCAGGTCAAGCTCCGAGGTATCCGCATCAACCTCGAGGAAGTGGAACACCACATCGTGACGGACTCTCATGGTCTCGTTGCTGAGGCTGCTGTTTCAATGAGAACTGACGAGGCTTCCGGTACCGACTTCCTCGTTGCACACGTCATCTTGAAAAATAACGAGGCCGGTGATGAGGAAGTTGCCCGTGTCCAAGAGCTACAGCGCCATCTCAAACTCCCCCAGTACATGCGGCCTTCTGCCATAGTGCCCATGGCCGTTCTACCCATGAACACTTCTCACAAGTTGGATCGCCAGGCTCTTCACACACTGGCTGTCCCCACATCAAACAACACTAACGAGACAAACCAAGACCTGACACCGCTGCAACAGCAAGTGAAGCAGCTTTGGGAGAAGGTCATTCCGGCCTCGGTTCTGGCTCAACGCCCCATCACTGTTGAAACTGATTTCTTCCACGTCGGTGGCACTTCACTCATGCTCGTCGAGCTCCAGAGCCTGTTCAAGAGGGAGTTAGCTCATACTCCTTCCGTGCAGCAGCTCTTCCAGTCATCTACCCTCGGCGCCATGGTCACCATCATCGAGGGCGCAGCCGAAGAAGCGACCCAGTCGTTAGACTGGGAAACCGAAGCCGCACTACTGGAAGACAACATGTACAAGCGCCAGAACCCTACCAACACTGCCGCCGCTTCGCCCCCCAAGACAGTCGTGCTCACTGGCGCGACAGGCTTCCTGGGACAGCACATCCTTGAGCAACTCCTCCGCCACTCGTCCGTCCAGAAGATCTTCGCCATTGCAGTGCGCAGAGAGAACTCTCAGCTTCCCAAAAGACTCGTCGACGACAACCGCATTGAGATCCTCCGCGGCGACCTGGGGAGTCCCGATCTTGGTCTCTGGGAGCAGGACGCAGAGCGCGTGTTCGGCACCGCCGACTGCATCATCCACAACGGCGCCGACGTTTCTTTCATGAAGACATACGGCTCGCTACGTCGCACGAACGTCCTGGCGACAAAGAATCTGGCAGCCTTGGCTGTGCGTCTCGGCCGCAAGGATGTGCCCTTCCACTTCATCTCATCGGCTAGCGTCACGCAGCTCACCCCTCTCGAAGAGATCGGCGAGGTCAGCGTCTCGACCTACCCGCCACCGTCGTCTGGTCCTCTCGACGGCTACACGGCCGCCAAGTGGGTAAGCGAGCGCAACCTCGAGCTCGTCGCCGCCGCACATGATCTTCCCGTCATCATCCACCGCCCCGCTTCAATTACCGGTAATGAATCCAGCGACCTCGACCTGATGGGCAACCTGTTCAAGTTCGTCGAGCGTCTCGAAGCCGTGCCTGATAGCCCTGCCTGGAAAGGCTACTTCGACCTGATCTCTGTGCACACCGTCGCGGGCATCATTGCCAGGTCCGTTGTCGTTCCCAGCAACCAGGCTCGGGGATCTGGCATCAAATATAAGTACGAAGCTGGTGAGATCGTGTACCCGCTGTCTACTATGAAGGACATGATGCAGCTGAGCAGCAACTTCCCGATTCGCGTGCTTAGCTTAGGAGACTGGGTTGACGAGGCCGAGGCCAAGGGCTTGAACCCTATGCTAGCTGCTTATCTCCGGAGCACCGTGGGGGAAAATACTCGGTTGGCGTTCCCCAAGCTGATTAAGGGATCGTCTTAAGGGTTTAAATGTTGAATCTTGTGACGGATTTCGTTTTGTTTTTAACGTACGTGTGTATGACCGGAGCCTTTTTGTATTGTAATATTTTTATATTAATTTAATATTTGTCGGAACTGGAACAAAGGGCGTATGCCTTTGTGTTTAACATAGGGAGGTATAACTGAAGTAGAAGAATAGAAATTTAATTTGTATTTTTTAGTTAGTCTTACTCTGATTGTCAGCCAATAAGAAGAGAGAAAAAGTGTTAAGTAATGGTGTGAGAAGGTGCAGCCAAACAGCAAAGGAAATCCTGTTTATTAACTAACTTGGAGAAGGAAAGGAAGAGATAAAATCCCCTGGTGAGCGGAGTTTTCGCAGCTATATACGCACAATGCTGGTACCAGACTTAGCTAGCCTCAACCTTTCGCCTCAACGGTAGATGCTAGCGCGTTGTTAGTGGACTGCTAACGCGTGTTCTGGCAGAAGTCCGGAACACCTCTCTATCCGCCAGGCTTGACCAATAGCCGGGCCGTAACAGCTATTATTAATTCACTTGATTCTAGTTTAAAAAGATTCTATATCAGGATTTTTGGTCTTTCAGAACTTGCATCATAATGATAAATTTATATCCGCACTTCTGCGAGCTTAAGTATTCGGTGGATGCTGCGACAGCGACTTAAATTAATAATCTTGTCCAGGTTTCGTAAGGTAAGGGTCACGTGAAAGACCCGGTCCTGTAGGTCGCTATTGGTATGGTCCATCTTCGCATCCAAAACCTCCAGTCCTAGAGGCTTCTATACCAACTCTTCTACATCTGTATGCAACATCTGGGATACAAACGACTTAATTCCGCAAATTGGTAATAGCCGTACCTTCCATCCTATATGGTCCAACGAGACAACTACCAATCTTCAATGTCGCGAGTGGAATCAATATTATACTCGATAGATTCTTGATGATGGAGCTAGAGACAAGCGCAAAACCCCGACCTCCGGCGTTCACAGGCACTGTCACCACCACGCCCATTGTATCTGCTCATATCGTCAACAGCAGCGTGGGCCGTCCTAGATGTGCGTCACTATACAAGTACTCCACATTGGTCGATCCCGATTCTTGTATCGCTCTTACCAAGATAGCCGGCTCAAGATTTAGGGTGATTTGGATGTTCCTGAGCATCGGGATAGGGGTGGGTGTTAGCACCGGTTAGAGTATAGCCTTGTCCGCAAGCATTGTCTCGAGGATGGCGTTCTCAGCCATGACATCGATGCCGATAGTGATAAAAAGGGAGGTAGGAGACAGACTGCGCAGGTTGCGGTGCCAAGCCAGAGCATCTAGGTAGAGGTTAGCGGCGTAATCGTTGGCATGGACCGAATTGGCCATTGTTACCAAAATGAAACTAATCGTGACGAAGAATTCTGGGTTTAGACTCACCGTGAAATTCTAGATGAGGAGCCCGCGCCCCGCGAGCCTTATGAACGACAGCTAACCGCTTGCTCTAATCTGACCTTAGAAGTTCGACTGCCAAAGTTCGAATATATCCAATCCAATCAATTCTGGGACACCCGTCGCGTTCCGCCTGCTTGACCACTTTCGTAAAACGGTTCCACACCGTGATGTATTTGTTTTCGCTCTCCTTGGTGGTGCCAATCTGGGAGAAGGCCACCTTCATCCGTTCGTGATCCTTGAGTGATTTGTACCCCCTCAGATCCTTCGATTTGTTCGAAACCTCTGCGAGTTGAACTGTATATAGGATGACAGCGGCAAGTCCCGAAGCCAAGGCTGTAGCGACAGATGACCCTGTTAGCGTAGGATAGCTCTTGACTTTGGGATCATGAGCTTGGTCCATGGCTACTTGGTGACCAGGGAAAATGAAATCGATCAGCGCTTGGTCGCCGACGGATCTTAGGGCCGCACCCGAAGCCTCGGCAGCGCCGATCTTGATGATATTCTTTGTCGAGCTCGCTGCTGGGTATGTGCGGTCTCTGTAAGCGCCTACATAATGGTGAGTCTCGTTCAGAAAATCCACAGCGCTGTAATTCTGACCTTGATCTGCAGCAGCACAGAACATCAAAATATTTTGATTAGCTGCTGCTCTTATCTCTTTCTCTAGTGCCTTGATGTCTTCACTATTGGTATCTGTTCTTTCAATAGTCCACGACATAGAGATGATGTCTACTCCCTTCGCCATCGCCGCACGGACCGCCTGGGGCTGATTAGTAACCATAGCAAGCTCAGATGGGGACGGAGAGAAAAGTGGCGGGAGAAAGAGGAAGCGTACCTTCGCAGCACTCTTTGCTGTAATCTGCCGCTTGCCTGCCTCCATGACATACTCATCTAGGCGCAAGATGTACAGCTGCACGTTTGGACAGACTTTACAGATCAACTTAGCCATTGCTGTGCCATGCCCACCACCAGAGACATAATATGGTTGATTGAGATTCTGCTCCTCGTCGCGAGAACAGAAGCTTCTGCCATCGATAATTCTTGACTGGACCATCGGGTCATGCACATCAATACCATCGTCGATGACTGCGACGGTGACGGGATATTTGAGAGGAGATTTCTCCTGACCCTCGCCAAGGTCAGTGCACCACTCACGCTGAGCGGTCTGTAGAAAAGATGCGTATTCCTCCATGCTTGTAATCCATCGGTGTCTTTCATAGGGGTCACGGACTATACTATTGGTTCCTTTGGATGAAGGATCAGTCCGGTCACCTCTATTTAGCACATTGGAATCAGTAATCTCCCCATATGGTACGAATTATTGAGAGCTTCGAGAGCTTGTAGGAGCAGCAAGGGGTAGGATATGCTGACTTAGGCAATCTATAGCTCTAAGACATGCAAAAGGGGGGAATGAAGGGCTCCAGGGACTAACCTCAGCTTGGTATCTTCAACTTCAATTAGCCTCCCTCCCTCTTTCATTCGGTCTTTGAATTCCTCGATGTAGCGTTCAGTACGAGCACGGGTTTCGAGTCCCTAAATACCTGCTGTAAGACTAGCTAGAAATGAAAAGCATTGAACGCATGTAGACATACCTCTTGTCGGTGTAGATGAACCCGACGGAGATTTGTCAATCTTCTAAGGCCGTCTGGCTCGCTCCAGGCGCGCAATGTGGCATTGTTGCCGCTCCAGTATAAATGCACAGTATGCACGCACGGGGCAACTGTATGTAACACATCGGGTGACAAATCGCGCTTTTTCCAGTCCCAGACGTCTACATTCATTTTGGTTAAGCAAGCCTCAATGACTTCGTCACTATGTGATGGCTCGTGGAGATCTTCGACGATTACTTTGAGGATAGTATTCACTTTCTTATCGTCACGAAGCCAGTTGAAAAGCCACTTCAGATCTGAGCGACCTGTGCCGTCAGGCCGCTGAACCCGTTGACCCGACTTGGGCTTCGCAGGGCTACTATCCGTGATCTCTACAGCCGGTATAGCGACGTATTGCAAAACATCCTCGAAAGCTAAATGTTGGAGACCATTTTGCATTTGTGTTCGCGTAACCTTCGGAGAAATCCCGGCTAGGTCGAAATAAATTTGCTTATCTGTCATATATTAGTTAGCATCAGTTCTCATTGATCCCTGGTTCGTCTATACCTTGCTGGATTCCGTACAGAAACTCGATAGCAGCATCATGTGATCTGTTGCGTAGATAGTACAATCTAAGGCACTTCTTGATGTTCTCGACAGTGCCGTCGGTGACTCGTATCCTCGATTTTTTCAATTTTTGGGTAGGCAGTGGCTTATCCCTCTTCTCGATTTTTTCCATGTCCATTGTTGTCTTTGGTTGCTTCCTATTACTATCATCTATCCTTGTAATGAATGTAGTGGGTTCCCTGCTTTCGTTCGACACGCCGAATTTAGATGAGTACTTCCCGATCGACACTGCGCTAGGTGTTTGCGACGCATAGAGGGGCGACTGTAAAGACGGTCCTCTCGGTTGCTCATCCATCGAATGCTGTTTCTTTTCTGGCAAACTGTATCTGTTGTCCTTGCTGTTTCTTAGCCCTACTTCTCTATGCCACGACCTGTCAGACTTCCGGACGCTTCCCTCAGGTAAATTTTCTTTATCCCGCTGGTAAGAAAACTCGAGATACCGGTAGGGAGAGAGCAGTCCTTTCGCCGAATGCTCATATGTTTCATCAAGACTCTGTGGGCATTTGTGGACCAGAGCTTCAACAACATTGACCTGACCTTCATCGCATCTCTTGTACTCCACTGCGAGATGGAGAGGGGTTAGGTTATTCTCGTCGCGCGCCAGAAGAGCATCGGCATCCGCTAACTCAATCAAAAACTGAATTATCTTGTCATCTTTCGAAGATGACTTTCTCGAGATAACCTCATGGATGCAATTGGCCGATCGCGTCGGATTGTTGAAGTTTTTCGGAAGTTTCAGTACACTGCTGACCTTAGGATGGACTTTGCACATGATTTTGACTAGTTTGTGATTTCGGTTGGTCACGGCACAAAACAAGGGTGTCTTCCCGTTGGCATCGCGCACAGCAAGGAGATCATTCTGTGGTAGCTGAACTAAGGCTTTGATGAGGCCCGCCATCTTCTCGACTGGCGGCATATCGTCTTTGTCTTCTTCTGCAATCAAATGCAATAGTGTCATGTCCTTCGTACTTTTCTTGGATAGAATGGTCGCATTTTGGTTAAGGAATTCTCGCAGACCAGCAGGATCTGTCAAATTGTAATCTCCGCATTTGAGCTCGTTGCTTTTTTTCCCGGCTTTAAGCTCCCCGATTATCTTGTCAAATTTCCTCTTTGTCTTTTTGGGTGAACTCTCTTCCTCATCGTCATCAGAAGATGCTATTGCAGAATCCGAATCTGAATCTGAGCTAGACTTATCGCTCTCATCGTTCTCTAACTGAACACCCGGCTTGTCGATGGTTTCAAGGCCATTATCCGGCCTTCGGATATCCATATTCGAGTAGAACAGACGTGACAACTATTCGTGTGGATAATATTTTGCTCCAGGTATTGTATATGACCAAGATGGAGAGCTAGGACAATACGAGGACTGTCTGCCAATCTATCAAGTAGCTCTCCACCGCCGCCGTGAAAGTAACCTCTCTTAATTTGGACCCCAAAGCCTTATTGAGCTGCAATCACGAGCTACATGAATGATGGTACCATTGATGTGCTGACTGTGCATGAAGGATGGTACTAGAACGCCGTCACAAGAACAAATCACCCAAATGACCAATATTACTGGATGAATGCAACATTGTTCATGCAGTTGACAGTGCAAGAAGGAGACCGCGAATTCTGCCTGCACCCTTCCGCGTAATCGTCTCGGCAAGCTTGACGGGGTCGCCCGGTAGCTATGTATCGAGGTAATGAAATGTGCACCGAGAACATCCCGATGAAGGGTGTGGACCAATCCTAAGGCATGGAGATATCCTTAGCCAGATAATTCCATACGTAGAATTTTCAGCAATAGAACTCCTTCGCAAGACAAAGTGGCTGGCTACCCAGCGAGAGGGGTGTTCCCCTGCTCCCTCCACCTAATTGCATCGAGTAAACCACTTATCATTATTGTCGTGTAGGACTATTTCATACTCACATTGGCCTTCAGCAGTAAGTATTCTACATCTAAGGTACGAAACATGATTTTGTCCTAATCGTGAAGCTACCCCATCTCCTTTTTCCCCAAGGGAAGGGCCTTGTGAAGAAAAAAAAAAAAAAAAAAAAGGGGGGGGGGGGGACCCCCCCTTCAGACTTCGTAGTTGGTGACGCACGCTTGGCCAAGCTGTTGTATATCGATATTATCCAGAGAATCTAATTTGTATCCGGTCAATCGATTTTTGGGCGGCAGTTTTGGGTCATAACGAACAGGATCATCTTTTGGCGTTTTGCCAAATAGCTTCGCGAATCGACTGACCATATCAACTTTCGCTTTGATTTCGAACGTGCCGCAGAACCCCTCATCTTGGTTGCTGCGAGAAAGGAGTACTGCTGTCTTGAGAAAAGCTGGAACACCAGTCTTGGAAGTTGAGTTCTCCAAAAGAGTCCATGTCGCGGTGTTGGGAGAACCGTAGTTGCGACCGTCGGGCAGGTCTATGGAGCCAACAATTGTAGTAGCATCTGTGGTCGTGCGACTCACTACCTTCTCCCATTTCAAACTACTTCCAATTTCTACGCCTGAGACACCGACACCGGCGCTTGCTTGACCACCCTTGGTGATCGTTTCCGTTTGCGACGTGCATCCCAAAACCATACGACCTTTGTGTGATATCTTCAAGACTTCCAGTTCGTTATCGCTCTTGGAAGTGAATGAAATTCTAATTTCAACCGTTTGGATGCGTCGAGCTTTCTTGCGTGGGTCGAATTGGAAATCATAGATAACCAGAGTTGCTGGGCCTTCACCATTTTTGAGATGCCCGTGGATTACATCTGCGCATGTGCAGCGGATGTCGATGGCACCTCGTCGCTCTACAATATTGCTTCGCTGGAAAGGGGATGAGGGATCATTCTGAGTGCGAAAACCGCTTCTTTCATCCCCACTTTCAGTAAGCGCAATCTCAAAAGCTGGATTGCCGTCGTCGTCTCCAAATTCGTCAAACATTTTGAACGTTGCTGTGTCGAAGCGGTCGACTCAGATACCCATATGAAATTTCCCCTTCAACGTGAATCTGCTTGACTCTGGCATAAACCTGGTTGTAAATTCGATCCGTTTCCTAGGCAGAGCAATTTGCAATCCTGCGGGATGATGGGAGCCTAAATTCTGGCTCTCGCCGGTCTCGGGTAACATAGATCGCCGACTACAATCTTACTGGCTTGTTTGCGAAGGGGTAATTTCAATGCCGGTACCCCGTCATGCCCGATGTGTGCCAAAAGTTGCATCCTACTGTGTGCACCATTGAACCCCGCCCCGAGTCCTGCTACTGTATCCCACGGGGCCATGGATGGCATTTGAGTATTCAGTAGTGGAGGTTAGTCTGAATGCTAACTTCTCTATCAACTCCAAGAGACTCTACGAAGTCCAACTATTCCAGTAGTACATCAGACATCAGTTCGGCGGGTTCACCAACAAGTGAAATTCCCAATCGAAACGGTCGGCTCTTGAGTATTGCGCACTCGATGAACAGCTCATCGGATGACCAAGCAAATCTCCGTCGACTTGATTATGATAACGGAGATAAACCTCGGTATAGCCTAAAAATGAGTCTAGTAGATGGCGCGGATGCTAGGGAGGATCTCTATGACGGAGATCCCGAAGACCAGACCAAGAAGACAATTCCTGAAGGGCTTATCACGCTCTGGGATTCTGAGTCTATTGTTGCATGCTTGGAGTAAGGATTCCTAACTCATGATTTCTAGGTGAAATAGTCTAATATTTGCACTCCAGTGTCGTAGTGATTCACGGCTTTTTCGGAACACAACGGGTACCCTGGGAAAATCCTGGATCTGGCAGTTCTGTGTGGCTGGCCGACAAGAGGCCAAGGAGCTTTCGGAGAGTGATGAGTTTTGGCTATGATGCCTCGGTTCTACTGTCCGGAATCAATACACAGAAATGCATTAGGAGATTAGCGACACGACTTCTCGATAGTCTAATGAATGCAAGACGTGAATCAAACAAGGTTTGGCACTTCCTATTGCTCAACAATAATATTAGTCACTGAATCTTCTCAGAAGCGGCCAATGTTGTTCTTGGCTCATGACCTCGGAGGCATCATCGTCAAAGACGTAAGCCAGAAGGTCAAAACGCTGAATATCTGAACCACATCTAACATGCTTAGGCATTGACAGTATCTAGCCTCAAACCTGCCATCTACGGGGAAATCAGCGACTTCACGCGCGTTGTGGTATGTCATACCAGAACTCCCCCCTCCGATTAGTGCACTGATACATAGTAGCTATTCTATGGCTGCCCACATAGAGTTCTGGAGTTTGACGAAATAGAGGACAAGCTTGCAAGGTTCTTAAATCGTTCTACACCGTCAGATGAATCAACCTTGACCTCATCGGCACGCCAAATAGGGGCCCTGGCTACAGCTATTGCAGACATCAATCACCTGTTTCTGGACTCTAAACAGACATTTAGATCCTACATATTCAGTATTTTTTCCGACTCTGAGACTTCCGCCATAGACAAGGTACGGCCCACTACATCTCAATAGAAAGGGGCATGTTGCAAAGATAAATCGACTAACTTCGGAAGGTATTTGACCATCTTACAAGCACCATGGGAATACCATTTGAGATCCGCATTGCTGGTGACTCACGGGATATCGAGAGCGAGATCATCAAACACATTGATCAGCTAGAGTTTCGTAGGTCTCCGTTAATATGCACTGATGACGCAGCCAACTAAACCAACTTCCTAGTGATTCAAAGACCCGGAGAATCGATTGACGATGAAAGGTCACTGATAGCGGCGGCGCCACCTTTGTTGCCATTAAAGTCCGGTCCCGGGCCCGGCCATTCGTTCGCTTGGATCAGAGAGAATAGCTGCTACCAATCATGGTATAACCAAAGACGGCCCCAATTGTTGTACCTTTTTGGCGAAACCGACACACAGCCTGCATCCGAATTTATATTCTATGATCTTGACAAACTTAACTGCGACAGAAATAGGCAAGTCGTTGTCTCCTTCACATTCGATCGACACGACATTAGGCGGGATAATATTCGAGATATGTTGGCTGCTGTAGAAGCTCAGATAATTGGTCATTTCCCAGAGTTGGCGGGTCAATTAAGGGACCAGATGGAACAGCATCGAAGTGACCGCAGTTTCAGCCATCGTGATCTCCTCCAATGGTTTGAAGTCTACAGAATGCGTGGCGAGTTCGAGGATGTCTCTTGTGTTCTAAACCACCTCGATGAATGCGAACCGACATCTCGCAGGGCTTTCCTTGACCTGATGTCTTATATCTCAAAAACACAGGAGCGGCCATGCAGAGTTCTTGTCACTAGCCGTCAGCCGAGAGCACTCTCAGAAGAGCTTCGCACCTGGCCAGCTCTGGACTTAGACCTACTAGCACCTACACTAGGTCAAGACGTCAACACGCTGTCGTACGAATACCTTAGCAGGCGATATCCAAAGGTACGAGGGTTCAAACACGAAGTTGAGAATGAAATTTGCACAATCAGCAAACTTGATACCAGCGCACAAGAACTAGTTTTGAAGCGCCTTGTCCAGGATGAGCAATGGCCGTCGCAGAGATCCGTCCACCACATACTCGGAACACTGGAGGAGGCATCTTTAGATTCCATCGTCGTCAGAGTACTGGATGGGTTTCCCGAAGATTTTCACGCCCTCCTTGCACTGGCTTGGATCTTGCACGCAGCCCGGCCACCAACTGTCTGGGAACTCGCTGTTATCTTGAAAGGCTCGAAAGAGACGAACTCACATGACTTCCCATCAAGTCCAATATCAGCGGATAACATTGATATCTTCTTACAGAAATGGTTAGCAGGAGTCATTTCCTTCCGCCAAAGGGAGGTATTGATTAAAACTCCACTCATTCGAAAAGCCCTGATGTCAGAGTTGAATACAACAAGTGGCAAGTCTCGTCTGGCAGGTCGTTTGAGTCTTGAGACGGCTCATACCATGATCGCCAAATTCTGTATAGATTACCTATCTTCGCCAACAGCCATAGCAAGCTTAGAGAATCTCTATAATGACTCAAGAACCCCAGGTACACATATACCGTGGGTCAGCGATCGCACAAGCCTCCAAGACTATGCTACCCAGTTCTGGTTGCATCATCTTGCGCTTTCATCACAGGCCCCAGGGCCTGTCGGCTGTCCCAGGATAGACCTCGTAGCTTTTCACGAAACCGGCGCAGCGGCTGCATGGCTCAAAGCAAGTTGGGTGCTTTCAAATCCTATGACAAGAAACGAACGACCATTTGAATCTCTGTACCCGGCCTTGGTCGGAGCTGGCTTGGCTGATAAGGCCGAAAGCTGGTGCACTGGAGATAGTGATGTGTCTGCAGCGCTGATAGCAGCGTGTTTTAATGGATCATTGCAATCTATACGCTCTCTCCTACCTCGAACCAAACACTCGACAGAGTCGCTTCAGCAAGCACTAGTCGGCGCTGGCGCTTGTTGCGACGAGACTGCCTGGGTTGAGTTGATCAACCTGATCCAGGAGAACTACCCTGAATTCCCATGGAATACCCAAGGATCGCTGGTGTGCCGAGCAGCTTGGCTATGTCTGCATGAGGCGTTAGCCAAACTGCTGGAAGTCGGATGCCCAGCTAATGAGATGCATCCTGGGCTTTCGGACGACGCCAACCCAGTACGACTTGCCACTGCCAACAACAATGTTGATGGTGTCAAGATACTCCTAAGATATGACGATACAGGTCTGAAACACGTTTACTGCTCAGGGGCGACGCTCATTCACTTCGCAGCAGCCTTTGGTCACCAGGAAATGATTAAGTTAATTGCAGATCATGGCGTAGATCTGAATGCTCCAAATAATGATGGTGCGAGCGCCATGTATTATGCATGTAAATTTGGCTATTTCAAAGCTACGGAGATGTTGGTAGCATTGGGTGTAGATGTGAACATAAAAGCTACTAACAACCAAGCCGAGCCCGCATGGTCCCCACTCACGTGTGCGATCCACGAGGGGCACATAGATTGCACGCGTGCATTATTGATGAAAGACGATGTTAACCTCAACACTGTTGGTGTGCACGGACCACCGCTTCATTATGCAATCACAAAGGGGCTTCTTGGAATATGCCAAGACCTCCTGAACAACGGTGTTGACCCCAACAACCATCCAGAGTCGCTGCCGATGTTGGTTGTGGCAGTCGCCGCCCCAGGTTGCAGAGACAAATTAGAGATCATTGAACTACTTATAAGGAAAAATGCCCGCATCGACGACCAAGACGGCGACCTCAACACCGCATTGGTATGGGCATGTCACTTGGGTGACCCTCGGCTATTGTCGATAGTCACACTGCTACTTGAACATGGTGCAGACGTGAATCATCGCAACAGAAACGGAAGCGCGCCCTTGCACTTCGCTGTTGGGCAAGAAAACATCGACCTGGTGAAGCTTCTGCTCAGGCAAAAAGATGTGGACGTTAATATTTTAGATCACTCAGATATGATGCCACTAGGATTGAGCCTTGACCATGAAGAAATCACGCGGCTTTTGTTGGAAAGAGGGGCCAACCCGAATTTACATCCTAAGGGTACCGATTCGATACTCGTAAAAGCTATACGATTTGGCCACGAAGCAATAGTGAGGTTGTTGATTCAGCATCATGCTCGCATCGACGTGCCAGACGAGCTTCGAGATTCCCATGTATGGGAACCTATGGAGCTAGCAATCAGCTTAGGCAAATCAGATATTCTGAGAATTTTAGCCGACGCCGGTGGAGATGTCAACCGCCGGTTTGGGGCTGATAATGTGAGTCTTGTTTATCAAGCGGTAAATACGAATGCACTGGCTGCACTTCTAGAATTTAGGCCGGAAGTGAACATTCAGGATGACAAAGGCTATGCACCGCTTCACGCCGTCGACAAATCAACCTCCCTCGAGAACGTAAAACTACTCGTTCGCGCCGGTGCTAACATCGATATCACCAATTATCTGAATGCTACCCCTCTTGTTGATGCATTGTGGTACAACAATGAAGAAGTAGCCAACTATTTGATTGACAAGGGAGCCAACATTGAAATAATCTCTCCAGTTCACGGTGGGCCATTGCACGCTGCGTGTCTTTCAGGTTTGGTGAACTTAGTAAACAGGTTGATTCATCTCGGATTAGATATAAACGAGACCGTTGCCGGCATCGGCGGCCCTCCGTTGTTGTGTCTTTTTCAGGAGGTTTCAAAAACCATTCCGGAAGAAGAGGCACGAACAAAAATACTGGAGGTTCTCCTTGATGCTGGTGGTACAGCTAGTGCGAAAGACAAATGCGGTCGCGGTATTGTCAGTTGGGCAGCACAAGGTGGCAATACCGAGATACTTCATAAAGCTCTACAGCTAGTTGGTGATGAAGCCATCAACGACCCTGATCTGAATGGTTGGACACCACTTTGCTGGGCGGCAAGGGGAGTAGGCACGTTTTCCCGGCCATCGGACAATCAACGACAAATGGTATCTGAGCTCCTCTCCCAAGGAGCTGATGCAACAGTTCAATCGCGTATCAAAGGCAAAGAACCTCTTACTCCTGCAGGTATTGCAATGTATCACAACTGGCCAGAAGAAGTTGTGAGAACTCTTGTTGGTAATAAAGCATCTTCAATCCCTGATGATACCGAAGAGCAACAGGAGACCAATTTTTCGCATCAGAGGCGCTTAGCAAATAATCGCGGCATTTTCTGCGATTTTTGCTTATTCGTAAGTAGGCTTCACCGATTCCAAGACTCCGACAATGCTGACTCTTGGAGTAGAATTGCTGGGGTATCAGGTATGGATGCGAGACGTGCCAGGACTTTGACTTTTGCTATAAATGTTTTGACTTGAAAGACAATATCCACCCTTTAGACCACATATTTAAGTCCTCGAGAAGAGAATTTCTCCCAGAGGATGGGAGTGATGCAAGCGCCAACGATGGAATCGAGGACGAATTTGAATCCGAAGAGAGCTCGGAGACCAGCGACGATGAATCTGAGGAGGATAGTGATGGGGACGACTAAACAGGGATGGTTTCTCTTTGACCTCTTTTCGTAGAAAGAGAAATTCCTTGTCTAGGGATGGTTTATGGGCTTTCTGTGTTTAGATCCGATGTTAGCTTTTCCTCTACACGATTAAATTTCTTCAAGGATCAGCTAAAAGACAACCGCTTGCTCTACAAGCACTCTCCTTATCCAATGAGCCGAATCGCGCATTATACAGCTTAGATCTGCTCGTCAACGTGTTAAAACTACGCTTTTCCTACAGTTCGGGCTCCGGGCTGCTGATCTTGCAGACAAGTCAACAAACGCCTTCGTACCGAGCGTTTAAGATGCATGCGCCGAGCGGAGCGATGAGAGTACTGTAGTGAATCACATCGCTCTATGAAAATGAAAAATCGCCAGAGTGTCAAAACACTGTTACTATCGACTGTTACAGCCTCAACCTAGAGCGTCCCCGATGGGAGGTCATGACCAAATACGGCAGTCAGAAATAACGGGGTGTACTTTCGCCGACGTACACACACGGGTAGTTACAGGAGAAAAGAGAGCTGTCCTGTATATCTCAGGGTGAGGTACAGCCTACATATGTGGCTGACGTTAAGGAGCATCCGCATTCTATTGCCCATCTAATTCCAGAGTCCATCAGATGCCAAGAAATTTCCTGCAATGCTACAACGAAATGACTGCTTGCAGACCAACTGTTTGCTGCTGACCACCGATCGTTCCAGAAGCGCTCAGGTTAATTGCCTACGTTTGACCAGTCCTCAGATCTCACTCTAAATTACTACCGCCATCCCTCTGGCGAGGTATAATACTGACGCTGAGCTGACATGGCTACTCTAGAGTCCCTCAAACGGGCCCTTAGGCAGAGCGCCACGGAAACAGCGAGGCAGCCATTATCCGACACCCAGTACAGCGATGGTTTCGATATCTTAGCCCGAGGCTCGGCAGCGTACCAAGACTTCGTCATCCCTCAACTATCTCAGGTGGTAGCCCCTCTCTTCAACTCGCGTACCCGACTATCGGTGCTAGAAATCGGACCCGGCCCGAAGAGCATTCTTGGATATCTGCCCAGCCACATGAGACGGAAGATCAGCAACTACGCTGCGTTTGAGCCCAACGGCTTGTTTGCTACGAGTTTAGAAGAATGGCTCTCTTCGCCCTCGAAGAAGGAGTCCCCGCTCCCTTTCCTGGAAAACTCACCCGATATTCACCAACTCCCATTCGCTCTGGATAACCGCACTGGTCATGGTCCCTGTGATGGTGCCAGTGCCAGGGCGAGTGATGAGGACAGAAAATACGATGTCATTCTATTCTGCCACAGCATGTACGGCATGAAGCCCCATCACATGTTCATCGAACGGGCGCTGAAAATGCTTGACCAGCAGCTAGAAGGCGGAATGGTAGTAGTTTTCCATTGCCACGGGACCCTGGACCTCGCCGGATTGGTGTGCCATCAAACGGCTTCTTTCCCCACCGGAGTCGTTCGCGTGGCCAGTAATGATGAGGTGATAGATCGGTTTGCTTCTTTTGTCGCGGGGTTTGTCATAGCCACGCAAGACTTGGATATAGACGAAGCTGTTCTAATCGAGTGGCGTAATGTGTGCCGCGCCTTGGGCCGTCCTGAGGAAGCTCACCCGGATGATCTCGTGTTCAGCGCACCCGAGGTCATGATGGCTTTTACCCGACATGCGACCGCATTGGCGGAACTGACGGCACATGTACCACTAGTGAAGGGGGACATGGTAATTAAAAACCGAGAGGCTCGCCTTCATCGTCCCGCCGCGATCGTCCGACCGACAGAGGTCCAACACATCCAGCATTGCGTTCGATGGGCTCTAAAACACGGAGCTGGCCTGACCGTCTTAGGCGGGGGTCATAGCAGCCACTGCCTCTGGCCCAGCGTACTCTCGATTGACATGGGCGCATTTGATCAAGTACATGTTATTGCGGCGGGGGAGAACGAAGGAGAGGGAGGTTCGGATTCTGCTTCCATGGTCCTCGCCGAGGCAGGCTGCAAGACGGGGGATATCATCCGCAAGACGATGGCGGTGGGTTTAACAGTGCCACTGGGGGCTCGCCCAAGCATAGGCGCGGGACTGTGGCTACAAGGCGGTATCGGACACCTCTCCAGGCTGCACGGACTCGCGTGCGACGCCATTGTCGGCGCCGTGATCGTCAGCGTCGACTCTGGCCAAATCCTCCTAGTTGGCCAAGTACCAAGCCAGCACCAGCCGGCTGGTGCCGAGCGCCTGGAAGAGGAGGCGGACGAAGCCGACCTGTTATGGGCGATCAAAGGCGCTGGCACCAACTTCGGCATCGTTGTCAGCGTGACTTTCAAGGCTTGCGCGGCTCGAAGCTACTTGACTCGAAACTGGGTTTCGCCGCTGAGCGATAGTCTCGATGCGAAGCGCAGGCTCAGAGATTTTGACAGACTAGTTGCAAAGGAGCTTCCCCGGAACTGTTCCGCAGACGCGTATCTTTACTGGGATACCGGTCAGTTGCATCTCGGCGTGACTATGTTCGAATCTTCTACAAATAGATCCGGCTGGGAAACATCCACGCCCGCACCCGCACTAACCTTAGGACCAGAAGACGCTTCCGCGGCCGTCGATGGTGTTGGGTTGTTCGAGGCGGAGATGTACATGTCCGGGATGCACGGTGGACATGGCGGCGGCAAGACCTCGGCGTTCAAGCGATGCTTGTTTTTGAATGGAATCGGAGCAGCGAACATTACCGACATCTTGGTGGCGGCCGTGGAGGCTCGTCCCTCACCACTTTGCTATCTCCATCTATTGCAAGGAGGCGGAGCAGTCGGCGACGTTGCGGCAGACGCAACTGCTTTCGGTTGTCGAGACTGGGACTTTGCCTGCGTGATAACTGGCGTCTGGCCCCGCGACCAAGATGGAACCGAAGCTGCCCGAGCTGCCGTGCAATGGGTTTACAACGTTGCCAAGGACTTGTTGCCCCTGAGCACCGGGGCTTACGGGGCCGACCTGGGGCCTGACCCCCGAGACATTCCTCTCGCAGCCAAGGCATTTGGGCCGAACCGACCGCGCCTGGCACGTATCAAAAGTAAGTTGGACTCATACAACGTGCTAGCCTACGCCTGTCCACTCCCGAAAGCAGTAATGGAGCCGAAGGTTATCATTCTTGTTACGGGTGATAGCTGTGCTGGCAAGGACTACTCCGCTGGCTTCTGGGTCACCATGTTCAATAACAACTACGCCCTCATGAGCCCCAAAGCGCGTGTAATCAGCATCAGCGACGAGGCCAAGCGAGCATATGCCGCGACTAGTGGCGCCGACCTAGACCGTCTATTACATGACCGCGCCTACAAAGAGCAACACCGATCAGCGTTGACGGCATTTTTTCAGGACCAGGTGCGGCAGCGTCCACGGCTGCGAGAAGAGCATTTTATGAGTGTAGTGCGCAACGCCGAGGACGTGGACATACTGTTCATCACCGGGATGAGAGAGGAGGCCCCTGTTGCAGTCTTGTCGCATCTGGTGCCAGCCAGTAGACTACTCGATGTTCGAGTCCAAGCGAGCGAGGAGACGTGGCGGGCTCGTCAAGGGGTTCAAGGGAACGATGACAACGACAAGAAAGATAATGGAGACAGCAACGACGGGCGGTCGGATTCTACGGTCTTGACTTACTGCCCTAGTCTCATCTTCAATAATGACACGACTGGAAGCGAAGCGGCAAGAAAATTCGCCGAACAGTACCTGTTTCCTTTCTTCGACGAGGATGTGCAGCGCCTGGCCGACATGGTGCGCCTAGTGCCCGACTTTCCGCGGCGGGGAATCGGCTTCCGCCACGTGCTCGACATCTCCCAACAGCCTGGTGGACTAGCCTTGTGTGCGTCTCTGCTGCAAGCCCGCTTCACAGGGGATTGGGCCAAAGTCGGCGCGGTGGTGTGTTGCGAGGCAGGCGGCTTTGTCTACGCGGCGGCGTTAGCCTTACGCGTCGACGTACGCCTGGCGTTGGTCCGCGAAGCCGGGAAGCTCCCCCCGCCCACCGTCTCTGTCGTCAAGTCCCCGTCGCATATTTCATCTTCGGCATCTGATAACTCGACAGAGCAGAGGATCGAGATGGGTCGAGATGTAGTCCCCAAGGGTGTCCCGGTAGTAGTGGTAGACGACGTCCTTGCTACGGGCGAAACACTTTGTGCGGTGCTGCAGCTGCTAGTTAAGGTTGGTATTGATGTCGAGGATGTCACTGTTATGACTCTGGTCGAGTTCCCGGCCCATCGTGGCCGATACCTGTTGCGCGAGCGTGGTTTTGGGAGAGTCAATATTCAAAGTCTTTTGGTCTATGGTGGTGCTTAGGAAGGAAAGGGGAGTGAATCTCAGACTACCGGGTTTGTGGTAGAAATGCCGTCGTAATATGTGTAACCTAAGCTACGTCGAGCTTCTGCCTTGTCGTCGGACTTAGTGAACTTAGACAGTTATCGCCGAGAGTAGAAATTTAAACGTAATTGTGAGACGGGACAACTATTTGGTGTGCATATAAGACAGCTAGCAGAGGTAAGGGGGAGGGGGTAGAACTCAGCCTCTCATCCCTTTGACTATCATCACGTATCACATAATAACCATACCGACACCAGGAATGTATCTAGTTCACGCCTAGACACTCCTTATAACTAAGCATGCCCAAGAAATTTCTACACGAGAGACAACAAACAATCGGATTTCCGAAAAAGACTTGAATTCGCAAGCGAGTAGAGTAGTCGTAGGTCTAGCTTAACTGGACGACATTGAGGAATATACTCCCGACCCAGTCGTAGCAAACACGGGGGTAACATAGAACTCGTTGAGTTACGTGAACATGCGGTTGAATTGGGTTCTCAACATAACTGGTCTAAACGCGAGGGGATTCTCCGAATTGATCAATCCTTACATCTGCAATACAATTGCAATGTAAGTCATACTTATCTGTATGAATTTCATTATGGCAGGTACCAGTGCCAATCTATTCTAGCTGAGCTGACATCAATGCTTAGAGGGGTATAATCGTCGCATTGTTGACGAATTATAGATACCAATATCCCAAACCGTTGAGACGGCTAAATTACTCCATGTAACCCAGTTTTTTGAGATAGATATAGCACGAAGAATCCAAAGACACCGCGCTTCCAAAATCATACCATTATCGCCCCCAGCTGATAATCCAAAGTCACATCCAACCCGGGAGGTGACCCAGCACACCGTCTTTCCCTTCTCAAGCCTTCGAGACGATGAAGTTGGTAGCGGCCGAAGCGAACGTGGGCACCTCGGCAGAGTGGACGTCCAGGCTGTCGCCCGTGGCGCAGATCGTGTCGTGCACCATGCAGTACATCCGCAGCACGCTGGAGAATGTCTTCAATAGATTGAGGCTGTCACCGCCCCGAGAGAAGATTCCGCTTTTCGTCGCGTTTCCGACGTCGAAGCCCTGGCCAACGGTGAAGGTCGGGTCACCGAACGTGACGACGGCCCGAACTGTGCGCGAATTTGTTAGTGCCGCATAAACGGGAATGCAAGGAGAAAGATCAACACGTACTATACTTCGTGTATGCACTGGTCAGGGGATCCGGCTTCAGCACGCCGCCAGCCAGGGCGTCGGTCATGACATTGCCTCCTTGGCTAAACCCCAGTAGGACGATCTTGCTCGAGGACCCGCAAGCGGCAACGTAATCATGGACCTTCGAGATGGTATCCGAGATTCCTTCGTAGACGGATACGGGGTATGTGCCGTCGTCATAGATGGAGGCTGGGTAGTCGACGGCAACGCTTGCGGAGTTCGGAACCCTGGCCTTGACGGCATTGGTGATCTGGACTAGGGGTCCCTCGCCCGGAGCTTCTGTCGACCCGCGAGCAGCTATCATGTATAATCCGGAGACACAGGTAACCGCTGATTGACTCTGTGTCAAGGGATAGGCCGCGGCCATCGCCGCCAGCCCCAAGCTAAAGACCGTAGGACGCATCATTTTGATATCTTGGGGGGCGAGGTGCGGGATTGGAAATGGCTCACTCGGGGGAAGGCTGAAGGTGGCTGAGAATCCAGTCCTGTTGGTTCTTCGTGGGCAGAACTGGCTCTTATATCCCCGACCTGTTTCATCGTGGGGGATTTTTTGAGGCCCAGTTGCAACCTTCCTGCTGCCCCCAAGCTTCCTACGACGACGGTGGATTGCGTGCCGCCATTGACACCTTCTCAAGCCAGGTAAGCTCACTCCTCCATCTCCAACCGTTTGGGCACGAGGCGCATCTGTTTCAACCTAACGGAGGATTGAAAAGACCCCGAAAAGCGGAATGGTCCTGATTCTCCGCCTAGACAGCTTTCAGACCTTCTTTTCTTTGAATAGCTTTGTTTTCCTGCTTATTCCTCTCACCGACAACATGCCTATTCCACCCCTAGCATTCCGCACCGCCCACTTCGCAACTCTATACAGCTAGTGTTGTCCCAGCGTCTCCCTGTGCTCAGCTGATACCATTCCATTTCATTTGCAAGAATGAAGATAAACCGGCGATCCCGTAGATAGCATCCATGGGCCTCAGTTGCCTGTTAGGAAATGCCAAGAGGTCCACAAAGCTTAATCGAGGTACTGAGGGATTTGGGTGCATTAGCTTCCTATGCCGACCCCTCGAATAGACCCTGAAACGTGGGCAAACTGACCTGTAACTCGGCTGCTGATAGGTAGGGCTACCTTATGCAGCCATTCATCCAACCTAGGCTCAAATCCCGCTGACCGAAGCGGTTTGGCGTGTACCCTTGTCTACCTATCAACAATGGCTAGTAGAGCCAGCTACCGGGCTTCGGAGGACCCTGACAGATAGATGTGTTTATTTATCTCTCCTTGGCCGTCGATCGGTCGGCGATTAAAGTATACTTGAAGAAGTGGACGCCGCATATCTAGGGACTTGTCGGGGAGTGCGCATAGGCGAGAGCTTTATATTCCTGGTTGACCAAGAATACTAGACGGCTTCGTAGACACGTTCACCTTAATGAAGACGCCTGACATTTCATAATACCTAGACTAGTCCATACGGCCGAGATTGAAGGTGGTAAGGTAGCATACGAGTTGTCTTTGGCGAGCCATTAACCTATATGGGAAGGTGTGCGGACCAACAGAATGAACGAATGAGACGCTCTCAGAACCGAGCCAAGGGGATAGGACAGTTGGGATCGTCGAATTTACGGGCGATGCATTTCTTACTGTTAAGTAGAATCACGCAAAACACGACGGGAGTGGGAAGAAGCACGGAATTAGACCGCTATCCTGGGGTAGCAGTGGTGCGGGCAACGGGGCTTTACTTACCCCTCTGCTTTTCATTCGTCTGCTTTGACGCCGTGGAAGGCCATTTGGCTCTCAATCATAAACTACCTTCCTTCCTAGCATTTCTACAAAATGCATTCTTCCAGCTTACGCGATAGAGATAGAGAGCAGTGACGGAAGCCGCCGATGCCCCATCGATGTTAGGATCAAAACGGCCCAGATAGATAGAGACTGGAGAGACAAGGGTTATAGCTTCGTGATTCCCGAGGAACGTTGCGGTTTAATATCATGGGAATCTATGGCAAAGCATCTTGCCGGGTAACTCACCCCGACGGCTTGAAAATTAGCGGGGGACGCTTGATATCGACAAAACCGTGCCGCAGAGAAGTCTCTTCGCTCAGTCTGTCCGCGCAGAAAAAAAAGAGGGAGCATCTAATAAAGAACAATGAGAGGAGGAGGCTGGCCGGCCGACCGGCCGTGCGGCCTCCAGCCCATGCCAGCCCGGACCGGACCGGACGAAGGTCCTAAATAGATGATATCCGGCTGCTACACACAGCTTGGCAGGCCCTGTGTTTCAGAGATGGAAGGAATTCACAGCACTGACGGCCTAAAGCCGCTTGCCGTGTGTAATTGTGGATCCCATTGCCGTTGGCTTCCATTGAAGTCAATCCATTGAGTTAGTACAATGGTACGTGCATGAAAGGGCACTGTGCGTAGCCCTTAGGCACTAGGTACCGACCCACCTAATTAAGGGCATAAATACCTCGCACCTCTGTTAGATACCTTAGTTAGTTTCCTTTAATAACTATACTTAATATAGACTTTTAGATCAGACCTAGTAATACTAAATGACTAGTTCTGTAGAGGGACTATATCAAGGCACAAATAGTTATTTGTGCAGTTTTATAGTATTATTTTTATTTTTATTATATTTAGTATTTTTTTTGTATTTTTTACTGTATTGCAAAGATTTTAAAATTTTTAAAATGGCTAACAAAATACTAGAAGTACTAATAGCCCTAGTTAATAAAATTATTAGCGTTTTATAAAGCAATACTATTAAGAACTTTTAAAAATAGATTAATATTTTTGTTATTAATATGGCTTATAATATAGTAGAGCTAAAAGATAATATTAATAATTTAAAAGAAATAATTACTAATTTTATGAAAAAGCTAGATATATTTATAATAAATAATATAACTAGTTAATAAGTTTATTTAATATTATTACTACTATTATTATAAAAAATATATAAAATAAATAAGTAATATATTAATAAGTTATATATATAATAGTTAATATATATAACTAGTAATAAAAGATTTTAAAATAAATAGTTAAATTTATATTAATATTAAGTATTGTTAGAAATATAGATTAAATAAGAATAGTGTATTTAATATATATTTTTTAAAGCTATATTAATAATTAATATAAGTAGCTTAAGCAAATATAAACTTAAAAATAAGGTTGTAATTTTAGTAAATTTATAATTTATTATTACTAATTATATAATTTTTAATAAAATAAAAAATATATAAAACTAATTAATTTAAATATTTGTTTTATATAAGTTATAGGTAATATATATTAGTATTAAATTAGCTAGAGATTTTTAAGCTATAGCTTAGTTTATTAGGCATACTAAGGATATTACTTAGGCTAATTGTTTAAAAGTTATTATATAAGTATTAAAAATTTATAATATATTTTATAGCTTTTTAGTACTATTTGTAAGTTTTTTGCTAGTATAGAAGAAATTATATATTAATTATTTATAACAATTTAGAAAAGTTTATTATTAGTTTTTAAGTAGCTAATATAAGACTTAATAGATAAAAGATTTATTTATATATAAGTTTAGTATATATATGCTAATAATTTAGCTATATTTTAAAAGATTAGTGCAAGATTTAAATAATAGCAAAATAATTAAAAAAATAACCCGATTAGTTAAGTTTATATTTAGAACTATAATTAAAAGTAAAATATATAGCATATTATAAATAATAATATAATTATAAGGTATTTTAGTACTATTTTATAATTATAAAATTAATTTAGTAATATTAGCTAAACTAAGTATTAGTTATATTTAGTTTATTAATTATAAATTAATAATTTTAAAAGTATTGCTATTAATTATATTTAATTTTTATAATAATAATTGTAAGGTTAGCTAAGTAACTAAGCTAGATAAAACTAATAAAGCTAGGTATACTACTAAAGCTAAAAGAAACAAATGTTTTAATTGCAGTAAAATAGGTTATTGAGCTAAAAACTACTAAAAATAATTAAAATAATTAAAATAAACTTTATAAACTTTATAGTCCTTAAGATCAGGTTAATTTATAATAATTAAAAATATACTATTTTATAATAATTTAGTTAATAAGTTTTGGACTAAATATAAGTTGTTCTAAAAAAAATTATTAATTTATAAGCGTATATATTTTGCTAGCTTTAATAATTTTAAAAAAAAAAAGATTAAATAAAGCTTTTATAATTAATTTAATAATAAAAAAACCAAAATTAATTATAAGCTTTAAAAACTTTTTAATATATAAAATAGCTTTATTTATGTGGTTAAAATAAATAAAAATAGAATAAAATTAATACTAAAAAAAAATAAACTATATAATAGATATTAGGACTATTATAACTTGTTTTAAGCTTGGGTTACTAATAGCAATATGATATTTATAGTTTTTTAAAATTATAAATATATAAATTATTATATATTAGAATTATTAATAGCTAAACTAAAATTATACTTATTTTAATAGCAAAGCATAATATATAGCGTTAAAAAAATAAAACTATAAATAATATAGGATTGCTATGTTATAGCTAAATTTATTACTAATAATAGTATAATATAAATATAAAAAGTTATTAGTAGTATTATACCGGACTGGACCTTTTTTAGGGATTTTATTATAGGTAAGTATAAGTTTTATAAATAAAAGGGTATTTTTAGTTTAAAAAATAGGCAAAAAACTGTATAACTAATATGTTTTATAGGAATACTTATTATAAAACTACTAAAAAATATTTAAGCTAGTATAGTATTTAAAACAATATATTAAACAAGTGTTATAAAATAGTATAAAAATATTTCTAATAACTTATAAGTAAAAGAATATTTAGATAATTTTATTTGTAAGTTTTTAGGCCTATTTGACCTAGCGCTAAAGAAAATAGAAATTATTGCTAAAACAAGGCATTATATTAATACTAGAAATATTGTACTAATTAGGTTGCTATTTTGTTAATATAGTTTTTAATAAAAAAACGCAATTAAAAATTTTGTTAAAATATATTTTAAAGTTTATATTTAGAAAAGCTACAGATTATGGGGTACTTTAGTATTACTAATACTAAAAAAAGCACCTAATAGTATAATTATAAATAAAACTATTAATAAGTATTTTAAAAATGTGATTTAGTAATTTTGTTGTAATTATTATGAATTTAATAAAGTAATTAAAAAAAGAGTTTATTTGCTACTTAATGTTTAGGACTAGATTTAAAGGGCAATAGGATATTTATAGTATATTTTTATTAATTTAAAGAATAAATTTTAGTAGATCTAAATAAATAAAGCTAATAAAGAAAAAATAATATTTATTATATTATTTAGTATATATGAATAGTTTGTAATACTGTTTGGACTTTATAATATATTTGCTATTTTTTAAGTTTTAATTTAAAAGATTGTTAAATTTTTTAAAGATTAGTTAGCTAGTTTATTAAATAATATTATTATATAGGCTAAAACTTATAAAAAGTTGTTTAAATAATATAAATTATTATTTATATATTTTATAAAGTATAGTATAATTGTTAATATATTAAAGTTATTATTGTTTGTATTTAAAAATATTTTTTTAAGCTTTAATATTTTTTATAGAAATATTAAAGCTGATTTAGCAAAAGTTGCTACTATAAAAGATTGTTTAAAACTAGCAATAATAACTAAAATATATGTTTTTATTAATATAGCAAGATATTTTAAATATTTAATTAGTAATTATTTATTTATTATAGGACTACTTATTAAAATTTTTGCTAAAGCGCTTAAGAATATATTTATTAAGCTAGACTATATAGCAAAAAAAGCATAGATATATATTTATAATTTTATTACTACAATGCTAATTATATAGCTGTTTAGCTAGCGCTTATTTTTTGTTATAAATATAAACTTTAGTTAATTTTACGTAAAAATATATTTAATATAGCTATATATATATAGTAACAAGTTAGCACTCTACCCTATAGGTAATTTAGTTACAATATTCTGTTTAAAAGCATGAATTATTGGCTATTATATTGGCTTTTTAGTACTAGAAGCACTAGGTTAAAAGTAAAAAAATAACTATTTATATAGATTATAAATTATTATTAACTTTTTATATTAAAATAGAACAACTAGCATATATTATATATTTTTTTAATACTATTAAATATTATGTTATATATATTATATATTATATAGATAAATTAAACGTTTTAGCTAATTAGCTATTAAAGCTACTAGAAAAAATCTATTTAAGCTTTAAATAGTTTAAATATTAAAAAAGTTATATAGCTAGTTTAGCTATAATTAGTAATAAAGTTTTATTTATATTATAGCTATAATAGTTAAACTATATAGATTTTTAAGCAATATTAGAATTTTTACGTTTTAATGCTAATTTATTACCTAATATACTACTAAAATAAGTAAAATAGTACTTTTTTATTTAATAAAATAAATTATATAAAATAGCAATATATTTAAAGGCTTTAAATAATCTGCTATATATAGCTAGAACTGCCTTATATACTAAGAATTTTTTTAAAATATTAAAAACAAAAAATTTATTGCTTTAAATAAAAAATATATATATTAACTATAGCTATGCTACTATTAAAGTAATATTAAAAAAAACAAACAAATATTTTTAGCATTCTAAAATAACTTTAATTAATTAATAAGTTATTACTAAATATTTATAATATTAACTAATAAAAACATTTAGTAATAAGTTGCTTAATTTATAATTTATTATATTTTTTGTTTTATTAATTTGTTAGGCTATAGATTATATTTTTATAGCTAATTTTAAAATATTAGTTTATATTAAATATACTATTAAATAAGTTAAAGTAAAACTAATACTTAATGTTTTATTTAAAATAATTTAATTTTTACTAACTTATATTAAAAAAACTTTTAGTTATTTAAAAAAATAAATTAGTAATAATACTAGTATGTTTGTAAATAATAAAACTATTGTTTAATATAAGTTTAATAGATTAATTATAAAACTAATTATATTAAAGCAACTATAAACAAATAGCAAGGTTAAAAAAGCTAATAGTAATATTAAATATATTATATTATAAAAAGCTTTAGTTTAATAATATTTTAATTTTTAAATTTTGCTAAAGTTAATAGTACATATTTATAACTATATATCTAAGCCGTCTAAATATAATAGTTATTTTTTAATATTTAGAACTTAACTGCTATAATAATAATTAATAACTAATATAGCTAACTATATTTAAAACTTAACTAAAAAAAAAAATACTAAATATTAAAAAGAGTTAGTAATATATTATAAAGTATTAACTATAAAAAACTATTTTAATAATCTAAAAGCTTTAAAAGATTAGATATAAATATATTTCCAAAAAAAAAAAAAACTTATCTAGACTTATATTATAAAAAATTAAATATTATAGGTTTAATAATATATAAATAAATTAAAACTATACTATAATAGATTTTAAGTTATTACTAGTTATTATTATAGCAATATATACTAACTTTAAAGTCCTAGTAATATTTAGTTTATTAATAAGTATAATAAAAATAATTTATATTTAGCTTATAATAAGGATAGCTACTTAGTAAAAAATCTATAGTATACTAGCAAAACTATATTAAAAAAAGACCGTTAGTAGTTAAAAAATATATTATAATAGAAAAATTTATAATAACTTTATTTATAGCTATATTAAGCAATAGGTTATAAAATAATTAAGATAGTTATTTAACAAAAAAAGTGATTATAGATCCTATTACTATTGGCTTTTATTAAAGTTAATCTATTAAATTAGTATAATAGTACGTGTATGAAAGGGCACTGTGCGTAGCCCTTAGGCACCAGGTACCGACCCACCTAATTAAGGGCATAAATACCTCGCACCTCCGTTAGATACCCTAGTTAGTTTCCTTCAACAACCATACTTAATACAGACCTTCAGATCAGACCTAGTGACACCAAGTGACTAGTTCTGTAGAGGGACCGTATCGAGGCACATAATTAGGTACCCAAGTTGGATAATTGCAGTATCTGTTAAGCAATTCAGTGGGTAATCGATGTTGTCGATGGGATGGAGCAATTGGCAAATACATGGGCATTGCCCCTCCTACACACCGACACATCTTCTGCCAACCGCCGCTTGTAAGTGATGGAGCCGCCAAAGTAAATGCTAGCTCGATGTTAGAAATACGGGCCAAGTTGTGGAGGCTATTGAGCCTCCCCAACCCTATTTCTCCCAGTACTCTACCAAATAAGGGATCGTGGTAACGTCAATATGGCATCTAGTAAGACATAATAACGCGCGCACTCATGTAAACATCGGTAGAGCTAGAATGCGCAGGAAAGAAAGGATGCCCGAGATAGTATTAAGCTTCATAAGACGGGCAAAGAAAAGGAGTCTTGCCCCTCGCAATGCCGTTGAGCTCAAGGTATAGTTCCATGCAACAGGCAAAGCCCAAGGGCAACCCCCATACCGAGTCCAGCGGTTCAGATTACACGTTATCATACATTGTAGCTGCGCCGTCGCAATTAAAACTTGCATGATCCCTTGATCATCCGATTTGGCCCAAACAGTTTTTCGAACAACATGCTCCTAACGCCGGCCGCGTCTCTCCAAACAAACCGTAGACCATCGTTTTTATCATCATCATTATCACAAATGCCAAATACCAAAGAACGCCTCTTGATATCGGAATAAGTTGTGGCCGCCCTGTCTCCTTTTCCAGTCTTAGATAGAATCCTCCCATGACATGGAACGAGACAATCCCGCTTGAGCCCACCACTCATCAGGAATATCGTCTCGGGAAGCAAGCCCCCGCACGATTCGATGCATACCAGACAGCCATTCTCTGTCATGATCGCTTGCGTCAACAGATTCTGTGGGCTGGGTTGAGTGTGCTTCAGCTGCGACATCAGCGTAGGATCGCCAACCACGAGGCGTAGTCTGTCGTGAGGGTCGCTCTTCGCCATCGTCTTCGCTATCGCTTCCGGGGTTATCCGTAACAGTGTCGCAGGGAGGTTCTATCTCTTCGTTTGGAGTCGTCATCGACGTGTTTACCGAGTTGGTCCCATTGGTTTCAGATGTGGTGGCCGAGACAGTCGATGCAAAAGAGGAGCCAACACTTGGCGGCTGGGGGTCAGGAGTTAGAGTGGATTGAAGCGTATCCCATACTCCGTCGCCTTCGGGACTGAGACTACGATCCCTGTCCCCAAGCCCATCAACATATCTAACCCGCTGTGCGTGCCGATGGGCCGCGATAGCGTTTATAGAGGCAGGCTGGATCAGGACGTCAGGACGTTCGGGAGCATAACGTGAGCGTCGAATACGGAACTCCGAATTGTCGCGATCAATACCACGCCTCCGGGCTGTATGTCTAGTATTAGATCCAGATCTGTGACGGGACTCTCCATTATCGCGATCGATACCGCGCCTCCGTGCTAACTGTCTAGTATCAGATACAGATCCGTGACGGGACGCCAGCGGCAATGCATTCGACCGCTGAGTCGAAGACTGTAGAATAAAGTATCAATAGATGTTCTCTATGGTGCTAGTAGACAGTGTGACGAACGAACTTACGGATTGGACGGTAGGGAAATGTGAAGGTATCATATCGCTGAGCCGATTGAAGGCATCATCAAGGTCGTCCATTGCAAAACCTCGTGGCTGCTCACTAGTGGCTACTCGACCAAGACGACGTCGCTCAAGGTCAGTCAGCTCCGAGATGCGTGGATTTTCCAAGCGTGGACTTTGACGTCCTGATACACGAGGTGTATCGGCGCGAGCCATCAAGGCCCGAACGCCGGCCTGCCCCACACGTGTCATAACACTTATTAGTGACTGGCGCTCCGCCTCTGTGGCGTCTTCAGAGGCCTGTAAAGCGTTCGACATGCGAAGGCGATGTTCTCGGGTTTCATTGAGCTGACGACGGCGTTCAGTGCGACGTATCGGGGATCGCGCGTGTGATGGGTTTGCGGGGCCTTTCGTAGCAGGTTTGGATGGCACATCGGACTCGACCGGGGGGATGAAAAGTCTACAAGAAAGCGCATGTTGCGGTTAGTCACGGTCGCGGCGCAACGAAGAACGGTGTTATTGCTGGCTGCTGATGGAATGTAGGGTGGGCGAATTGGAACGATTGCCGCGGCGCACAATGCATTCGGAGTGCCATGACGGGTAAACTTCCATGTTCGGCCGCTGACGCCACGGCAATGAATACGACAGGCGGATAGGATAGGTATTGCCGCAAGCCGGACATTGGTGGGACGGGCGCATGCGCGTCGCGCGATTTGGATGACTTACGGCAGACCCATTTTACTAGTAGCGAGCGAGTTGTTTCGCGCAACGGCGCGTCGCAGCAGACAACGGAGGACGGAGAACGGATAACAGACCACCGACAACGGGCACCGGGAGCCGGGGCAGCGAGCGGCGACTGGAGAGGCTTGGACGAGACAGGGGAGGCACACAGCGCGTGTCCACGACGAGAGTTTGGCTTGGATTAGACAAGATCGGATCAGAAATGCAAACGCGCCTTAAAATCGCCAAGAAAATGGGATGAAAAAAACAGACGAGCGGATGCGCAAAGGTGAGATGGACCGGTATGGTATGCACGGGCGCTTGGGGGAAATGGTGTTGTTTATGACAGCATTAGTCGGCGATGGAAAGACGGATATTCCTTCGAGGGGCCACGGCGTCCGGGTAATTGATGAGTGGTGAGAAGAGAAGACGGCGGCAGGAAAGAAGGAATCACCAGCAGAAGAGGAAAACCCCCAGACCCCAGAGATGTGATCCCAGCACGACAGCACAAGGGATCGGGAAACCAGCCAATGGCGCCACCGAGGCCGCATGAAAAGGTGGGGCTGTGGCTGGGAAAACCAACTGGTAGTCTGTACTGGTACTTGTTGGTTCGTTAGTAGAGTACATGTACTCAAGCAGAATTTTAGGTTGGAGTCTAAGTCTCTACCTAACTAACAGAATAGCGTCCTCTACATGTGCACCCCCCCAATCGACTTTTCCTCCAGCCTACATGTACTTAGGCAGGCTACTCACTGTACTTGAAGCCTGTAGGTACTCTTGCCGCTAAAACTGCACCCGAACGATAAATAATAGGCCGAGATTGTTTGGTCCTGGTGTACAACAAACAGTACTAGCAGACATCTGAGATGCAGAGCGCAACAAAACGATGACTCATGCTTGTATGTAAACAACAAGAATTCTTCATAACGGTCTTGACAACGAATCATTAGATCAGATCTGCTATTTCAGAGAGATACCCACTTCGATCCGATCCCCAACATACTGCATGCCGAGATGAGGCATCTGTGATCTGAGCCAGTCATTCATTTTCTTAGGAGCTTCTCGGCAAGAGGGAGGGCAAGATGATCGAGCTGGGGTTGGCACGCATCACCGCTCTTCTGAAGAACACCCCACAGACCTGGAAGGCCATCCACGTCGCTGGAACGAATGGTAAGGGTTCGATATGTGCGTATCTCAATGCCATGCTGCGCACCAGTCGGGTGTCCTGTGGCAGGTTCACCTCGCCTCACCTAGTCGACCGCTGGGACTGCATTACAATTAACGACAGCCCCGTGTCCGAGGCGAAGTTTAATCACTTCGAAGATCTGGTCAAGAGGCGGAACGAGGAACAGCGCTTAGACGCCAGCGAGTTTGAGTTGCTCACGGCCACTGCTTTTGAGATCTTCGAAGCCGAGAAGGTTGAGTTTGGTGTTGTCGAGGTTGGCCTTGGCGGCAGGCTAGATGCGACAAATGCCCTGAAACACAAGACTGTGACCATTATCTCCAAGATAGGTCTTGACCACCAGTCTTTTCTAGGCAACACCCTCGAGGAGATTGCCTTCCAGAAGGCCGGCATAATACGATCAAATGTGTCCTGTGTGGTCGATGCGAGCAACCCCCTATCTGTTTTAGACGTCATCCGATTGCAGGCTGATTCAGTGAACGCTAGCGTCAGGCTTGCAGATTTGCGATCCAGCGGTTTTGGGGGTAAGTTGGGCGAGCAACTTGAGCCACACCAGCAACAAAATCTGCTCTGTGCATACGAGGCTTTCCACCTCGCCTACCCTAGTCATGCTATGTCAACAGAGGAGCTCCTTAGCGCGGGCGCAAGTGCCGTCTGGCCCGGCCGGTTGCAATCCATCGACATCAAGAAAATAACCGGACGGACGAAACCTATTCTTCTAGATGGTGCCCATAACCCCCAGAGCGCAGACGTTCTTTCGGCTTTCGTTGCGAAGCGACTCCGGGCCCATGGTAAACCTGTTACGTGGGTTCTTGCTGCGTCGGCGGGAAAGGATATCTCCGAAATTTTGAGAGTGCTATTACGCGACGGCGACAACGTCGCTGCCGTGGAGTTTGGGCATGTTGACGGCATGCCCTGGGTCAGACCAACTAGATCAGCTACCATTATTCAAGCTATTGACGACATCGGGATTTCAATCTCAGTACGGCAAGATGCTCAAGCCGACGTGGTGAAAGGGGTTGCTTGGGCCAGCAAAATATCTGATGAGGGCCCCTTGGTAGTTGCAGGGAGTCTCTACCTGGTATCTGATATTCTTAAGATCCTTCGAGCCTAGGGAGTCATCAAGGGTAGCTACTCTATGACTGATCTACCTGGGCTCTAGTCCCCAGGACTCTGGATGCGGCGCTGGTGAACCACTATTTCGTCCAAACTCGCCTACTTTCTGCCACCAAAATGGATATGTTCATTTCTACTCAATATTCGGGTGAAATGTCATTTTTTTTATGGAGAGAAACGATCCCGCATTCAACACAAGAGCTAACTACACTTAATCACTACCTTCCAAGTCTTCACGATTGGGCCGGTTTCTTGCCCCAGACTCTGTTTAGTGTCCAAAAACACAAGGCACCTTGCTCAAATTCCTTGCGGATTTCGTTTGCAGCTATTTTTGCTTGTGCCTCTGTTTTCATCTCTTCCACCTTGCCGCTGGCCACCATACCGAGAAAGGATTGATACGCCAGTCGAACCATAGACTCCTTAGTCCCTGTGTCTAGCTTATCATAAGGCGAGGTATGGTAGTCTTTCTCCATAAGGTCGACGAATCCAGCTTCCTCTAGGTGTGTCGTCAAAGTTGCTGGCATCCTAGGTGAAAGATGAACAAGTCAGTAGCCCTACTGGTGCGGACCATACAAGGAGTGGGGGCCATACCTGAGATCCATGCCTTGAGCATTGCAAAAGCTCCAGTTAAGCGTCGCGTACTTTGTCCAACCCGGGGTAATTGGAAGGACTCTAAACTCGAAGGGGCCTGAATCTTCCCAGAGGATCCAGCCACCTGGTCGCAATAGAGTCATGAAGTTGCGAGCTACGGGCACCCAATCTTCCTTCCTCAACAAGGACACCAAAAACCGAGCATGTACAAGGTCGAATTTCCCCAAGAGTCCAGACGGGAATGGTTCGAACACATCTCCGTACTGTAATTGAACGTGTGGAGGCGGGTTCGTCGTGAACTTGGAAGTATCAATGTCAAAGCCTCGAATTTGAGCATTTGGTAGTTGTTCGGCCACCGAAACTGCCCAGACGCCTGTTCCCGTGCAGACATCGGCAATTGCGAGCGAAGGCTTCGATTCCAGGTCTTCCATGATCTCTCGTGGGAAGAGCGTGTTTCCTACAAGAGGCATCACCATCTTATGATGGCTCCAATCAAGGCGATCCTCTTCCCATCCCTTTTCCCCATTATTCAGGTAGTAGATGCTCATTTCGCGAAACTGTTGAAGAGATGAGAGTGATGCCACTCAATGCAGAGGTGGTGTGGGTGGGGAGAGCTTGTATACCTACTTGATGTGTCCAGGTATTCATTATTATAGGACGGAACTAAGCTAGATATTTAGGATGGGCATGCGAGGCCCTGGATAATGCAACGTTCCGGCTCGGAAATAGCTTCTCTGGCAGAATTGCGATGATCAAGTACATTGACACATCATGCCTTCTGCCCTATGAGCTATGCAGTATCTTCCCATGTTAGCATGCCCCCTCACCACCGCGGCAATCTCTTGTTGGTATAGTTTGTCGTCACCCTTACGGCGGTATAGTTGTGGTGGTACCTATTACCTTCCAATGAATTGATAGCGTGATGGGCACGGTGGTACACCCAGCAGCTACTATATGGCACCCGTGCGATAAAACCGAGGGGCTCTGTCTTTGTTACTATATTGTTATCTGGGACCTGCAACTCTGCTTCTCTAGATCGATCGTTTCACTTTGATTTATGACATTCATTATTGCGGGGAAATCGCCTCTAAACGCGTTCTTGGATGGGGAAGCAACGGACTTCCATCTACGTAGAGTCAGACCAAACTAAACACCTTGCGAACAACTTCAGGTATTGCCTGTTCCTGCTCCAACTCGTACATCGGCTTATCCAAACAGCTCAATCCGGGGGTTTGCAAGTATCGGGCTGAATCGTCAACCTTGGGATCAAAATATCTGCCGATATGCAATAACAACGTAGAGGCTCGGAATTCCATCGTCATGTCGGGCGCGTCTGGACATACACATGGGTGCCTTATTGCTCCAACTTCTCAGAACCACAGCCGATACCTACATGTGTTGGAGATCCAATAGTCGCTTTTCGATCATACCAGACAACAACCACCATGTCAATCGAGCCACCTGATCATCTTATTATCGTTTGCTGCCACGCAGTCTGGCTCGGTGGGGCTTCGCACGGCTCCGATGAAGGAGAATGGCTATTAGCTGGCTTCCAAGCTGGCGAGACACCCACCTTCATCGAACATGTAAAGGCTGGGCTGCACATATTAAATGATGACGCCAAATCCGTGTTAATGTTTTCAGGGTTAGTTGAGGCACTTTTCTTCATTCAGCTGTCCCGTGAACCTACCTTGGCCAATGAGGCTCGAGATGGTCTAGGAAGAAGAGGAAAAAAAGAGCGAAGTGTTGATGTGACTGTTTGTCATCACTTATTCAGCCCACTCTCTCAGGGGTATTCCTCTACTGACATTTATCACACCGAACTAGGGGTCCTACGCGCAAAGAGACGCGATTATCTGAAGCAAGCAGCTATGCCAATCTAGCGGCAGCCAATTCTTACTTTCAAATCCCCACAGAAGGTGGTGCAATTTCAAGGATATCCTGTGAAGAGCGAGCCCTGGATTCATATTCCAACATACTCTTCTCGATCGTTCAATTCTGGTCTACATACTGCATTTGGCCCACGAAGCTGACCATCGTGAGTCATGCCTTCAAGCGAGAGCGTCTCGTTGACTGCCATTGCGAAGCTATCCTCTTTCCCTTGAATCGCGTTAATTTCGTTGGGGTCGACCCACAAGGTATGGCGGATGGCTCCAACAAGACAGCCATACCGGGGGTTATAGAAGCTGTTGCTCAGTGGAAAAACGACCCCCACGGGGAAAGGGACGTTTTATCTTCCAAGCGTATGCGGCGAAACCCGTGGGGCATATCGCAGACCCTCTTTTCGACCGAGGAGGATCGCAGCCATAGCGGAATTCGCTCTCACACTCTCAAAGACGGGCAAGAATACCTCATAGATGGCGTTCCTCAACCGTGGTCCGATGAGTCTGCATCTCCCGCTGTCACCGAATCCAGTCTTGCGAACCCAGCGCCTTAGATCTTCGGAGATGCCACCCGGTCAGAAGCATCAGAAGGATTTACTGTATCTAGGACGAATCGGACAGCAGCCTGGCGCATCTCAGCGTTGAACTCATGGCCAACGCCCGGGTAAACATTATCCTCGACGTAAACGTTCCCATCTTTGTACCATCCACTCGTAGCGTTTTTCAAAAATTCCAAGAACTGCTGACCAGCTTTGTATGGTACCAGTTTGTCGGCGCCACCTGAAAGGACTAGAATCCTCTTGTCTCGAACCTTTGAGTCCAATATCGCGCGTATCTTATCCTGCTCGGAAGCTGAAGGTTCGGTAGAGATCTCTCCCGTGCCAAAAATAATGGCTTTTGGGTCATACTTCTCGCATGCCCTAATGAGGGCTTTAGGAAAGTCCTTGCTACCCAAGAACGAGACGCCCTTATCGACAGTGAATGTCTGTAGCTTAGAAAGTCGCGCGCGGTCTTGTATGAGATCTGAGGGACAAGGCAGCTATCATCAGTAAATGCGCCTCGCATACTCCCCGGTTGCCTTCGGTGCTTCAGCACTTACTCATATAATCGGGACATCCGATACCAACAACTCCGGCTGTGATCCTAGGATCTGCAAAAAGGAGCTGCCACGCACAGTGGCCTCCAAGACTTACGCCGAGAACCAGATTGGAATCGATATGTCTGCTTTCTCCCCTGGGTGAAGCCCCCGGCCCATCCCCGGCCCCAAACAGATACCCCTCGAGCGCATCGAGCAGGTGGATGGTGTCCATGACGGTGCCTGACACCACCCCGAACATATCCTGGGCATGCGTGGGGTTTCCTTTCCGCCACGATTCATTCGCGGTCTCGCTGACGAGCCGCGAGCCGTGATTCCGCTGGTCGAAAGCCACAGCGATCAGGCCCCTCGTAGACGTAGAGGCGGAAGACGAGGCATTGAATGCCGAGATCATCTCGTCCGCAAAGTAGGCCATGCTCTCCTTGCTGCGCAGTCGCGGATGGTGCAGCCATAGACATGATATCGACGTCGCGGCCGCGGGCAGCTCCGCGAGCCCGAAGACGTCAACCTGCAACCCCGCTATCGGCAGCGTCGTCTTCGAAGCGGCGGGATTGTTCGCCGCTGGCGCGGTCGCGGGGGTGTTTGCTGCTGCCATGGTGAAGATTCCAGCGTTCGATTCGGTGATGCAGCGTCCAGCTAGGGAACGCGACGATGTTGCTTGGGAATTGCTGTGTTGCGCGCGCGCTTTGCTTCGCCTTTAACCACCTTGGCTATTTTTATACTGTACCTTCCCGGTAGTGTATACTAGTCCGTCAGAAAGGTAGTGGGGTATCCCTGTCAGTGACGTTGATGTTCTTTTACCGACTATCTAGTGTAGATATACTGCGTGGGTACTACCTGTGCCTCCAATACGTTCCCTCTACAGAACCCGTCACGTAAGTGCACTAGGTCTATTCTGAGGGTCTATATTGAGTAGGTATGGTTGTAGAAGAAAACTAACTAGGTAGGGTAGGTACCCATCTGACTGGGGTTCGAGGTATTTATCCCATTAACTGTGTGGGTCGGTACCTGGGGCCTAGGGCTGGAGCACGGTGCCCTTTCGCTTACCTAAGTACATACCTAGGTAGCCATCGCTAGGTGGACCCAGGATCCACATCCCTACCTACCTAGGTACTTACTGATGCTTCTCCGACTCGGTTTTGGTGATCAAAGAATGATCGGTCATTGAATCACACACGTATGTAGTAGATAACTTCACACCAAAATTCAAATAATTTTTATTATTTTCAACATATGGCTCACCCGGCTGTAGCCATCCTGTTCATCATGCCTTACTCCCACTGTCTCTGCAATGCACTTCCCGATGCGGATAGATCCGAAACTCTAACGATTGGGCCAGCTGAGGTCATCGACCTATGAATGACAGTCAGTCACTTCTCATCTATAAAATCCTCTCTATAGGACTCCCTTCAATGAATACCTCTTATTATAGCGTGGATGTAGCCGCAATTGAGGAGAGGCCATCAATCCTGGACTGGGTTCGACATGCTGCAGGGATATCCTAGTGGATTTTCGTGTTACCTATCATGGATATGGGCGTGTCCCAATGTGACAGCCAACATACTGCGTTGAAAGAATATCCAGAAGGTAAATTCGACTTTGATTTTATCGGCGAGCTCGGCCAACCTCTCCAGCTCGAATTCTTTTCGCTGCCTCTAGTCAGGGGACACATCGATGCAATGGAGAAAACAAAGAAGATATTATTCACTTCGAGCACCCCAAGATCCGTTTTGTTGTTATAAGGAGTACCTAAATAGGTTAGTGCATATACCTAGCAGAACACCAGGTAGGGAACCAGCGGAGCAATCGGATTCTTATTGGCATTTTGTACCTGGTCAAGAGTGTCGCAACTTGACGTCCATAGCTCCCAAGTCTGCCTCTCATCTGCTCTCCGCGCTCGTCCCTCATTATTATGTTGCAGGTCGGATTCGACAACCGGAAATTGGGCATCTCTGCCTATCCTGCCGGGCGGACGTGATACCTACCTACCCGCTGCCGTGGCACAATGACTCCGCCCCCTGATCTCGTCACCAAGAAGAGGAAGGTTAAGACAGGTTGCCGTACCTGCAAGGCACGACGTGTAAAGTGTGATGAGGGCCGTCCGGCTTGCCACCGTTGTGTCTCCACGGGCCGTAGCTGTGATGGCTATGGAATATGGGGCGGCGGAACACTGCAAGGCACGGCGCAAACCGCTGCAGCGAGAGCCCGCGCCGACACTGTGCAGTACGCTCTATCAAGTCTTTTCGGTAAGCTGAGCCCTGAGCAAGAGACCTGCTTCCAATGGTTCAGATATCGGACCTACACAAAACTGCCGCTCCCGTTCATCACCCCCTTTTGGCACACACTCATCCTTCAAGCATGCACTGCTGAACCGGCCATCTTACATGCTGTACTTGCACTGGGCTCGGCCCACCAAAAGGAGAGCCTCGAAGAAGGCAGGCCAACGGATGCCTGTGTGGCTTTAGATTCTCAGCAGAAATTCACGCTGCGGGAATACGGCGAGGCTATACGCTCTCTTCAATCTCATCTCTCAAATCAAGACAGAAGGTGTACCCACGTTGTTCTCACTACCTGCGCATTATTCACCTTCTTCGAAAACTTGCTCGGTCGTTACGCTGCTGCGAACGCCCATCTCCACTCTGGTCTGAGACTCTTGGCGGAAATATATGGCCCTGTTAGTGATTTAGTTGGTGAGATCGCCAATACGACACCACGCGGATATGTGGACGACTGGATTATTGAGAGTTTCTCAAGATTACATGTCCAGGCAGCTCTATGGGGCCAGGGTCTGCCTGATCTATATCCAAGGTTGCCAGTATTTCCGATCACACCGATACCTACATTCTTTGAATCCACCAACCAAGCTGCCCACCATATGGACCGGTTGATACTTAACATCTTGCATCTGGCAGAGCAATGTTCCTCGTCAGATGACAGTGCGGTAAACATAACCCCTCGCATTGTATTTCACGACCGTCGACAATGTTTGCTCGCAGAACTCAAGTCATGGTTGGCGGCGTACAACGCAACAAATCCGGAAGTCTGTGAAGCGCTTTCTCCCGTGGACAAATTCTACATGAAATTGCTACGTGGCTATTTTTCAATGGCATCCCTTATACTAAATACCTGTATTTGGCCGGCGTGCGAAATCATGTACGACGTGTATACCGCGGATTTCGTCTCCTTAATAGAGCAGCTCGTTGCGATCTGGAAGACTCACACCGCTCGGCCGGCATGGCGTTTTGATCCATCGACGGCTGACATGCCTCGCAAGATGTCACACTCGGTTGGTGACAAGGGATGGATCCCTCTCCTCTACTTCGTCGCCGTCAAGTGCCGCGTCCACCGAATTAGATTACAAGCGATCCGACTGCTGTCCCAAACCGAGCACAAAGAGGGGATATGGGATTCAAGGCTCGCACTCATCGTGGCTAAGGAAATCATACGAATCGAAGAGGGCGATTACTATCAGGGCCTTGAAAAAGACGACACGTTTAGTATTGTCAGCATACCCACTGAACAAGACATGGCACTACCGCCGTTACCGGAGTATCGTCGATTATACAATACCCACGTGGGACTTCCTGAGCACTCCATGGGTGTTCTAATGTTAGAATATGAGCAGAGACAGGAGAACGCAAAGGGTTCCGTCAGAAGAAAACGATGTTATGATCTCCGAATGCGGCGTTGGGTTGATGTTGCGAACGAATCCCCTGTAAACTTATCATTAAGGATAAATTTGAATGGAGTAGAGATCTAGAAGTATCGATCTACCACACATACCGTGCTACAACTGGTTTAGATTGGCAAATTAATGAGAGTTTAGGCATAGTAACACGGGCTGTAATATAATAATTTGGGGTGCTTTAACCTCGACTAGACAATGGGACTCCTACCGGTAGACCACCAAAGGCGGGCTGTAGGAGTGGGCAGGTGCTGGGTGCGTAACGCTTGGGGAAGGCACAGTCAGATTCCCACTGTATTTAGCTGGCAGGCTTACGCTGGAGACCCTCCATCTACAATACAATTGAACATCTTTTCCGTTTTGAGATATCTTTTCTGTAGGTACCTACCTCCTACCTAGTAATATCAACTGTGGCAGAATTGAAAGCAGGTGGGCAGTGTAATTGATACCTCGGTAGATACATATCCCTCTGGTCTATGCAATGACCTCGGCGCTCTCTTATACTGCTTAAGAATATATTGGACCAATCGGTCACGTGATTGCCGCCTTTCAGCAGCGAAGAGGACCCTACAAATGCTGCTGTTGGCACCTCTTCTCAAACTTTTCAAACTTCTCAAACTCGAGAGCTTTGGTTTATAAAGCACCCAAGGAATCGGTTGAATTCTAATTGATCGGTTTTTTCCGTCTCACGAGTACGAATGGCCCGGCAATTGGGTTCGCTATCTCCACCCTAAGAAGTGACACGAATCCTCAGAAAGAGATGGAAGCGCGTGGCAAATTAAGCCCGCAACAGCTTCATTGATAGCTCGATTTGGGGAAGCGACAAGGTTGAGGGGCTGGATAGGTGCCTAAATGTCAATAGGTATGTCATCCAAAGGGCGCCATCGACAGAGACATCTCCTCTCTACATATCATCTTATGTGATATGTCACTAAAATACACTCCCTGTCATTGCAACTAACATGGGGTTTGTTTTCCGTGCATGATCTCAATACTCCATTGAGCACAGATCATTGCGGTGAAATGAGCATCCTCCCGACTATGTTAGCCTTACTGCACACGGTCTGCAACTACCTCTAAGACATGATGCTGGTACTGCTGCTAAAATCATCGCTAGACTAAGCACCCATTTGCGATTCAACCTACCCAAAAAGATAACTTATTCAAATTGTGATGGACTCTGCCGATGACTCAACACGGTCGAAAGATTCTAGCAACGATGATGTCCAGAGCATCAGTAGATCCTCTCGAAAGCGGTCACAGGATCAAGGAGAGACGCCGCCAGGTCATGACGATGCAGTCGGCATGGAAAGGCATCGTAATATGATGCTTGCCAGCTTACTGGAGGACTACTATCGCAGCCGCGCTCTCGAATTTCTTAATGCCACGGATCCTGGTCAGAGTTACACGAGACAATCGCAAGAAGTCGAAGCTATTGCCAGTCGATTATTCGGCCAAGCCGGTCAGGCCCTATCGTCTAGAGGGTTGCTTTCCTCGAGGGCAACTTCTAACGCATCCCAGAAGATCCGTCGCCAATACTTATCAGGTCTTGACAGTCTTGTTGCTGGGTCGCAGTCAGTCAACATACTTGACTCAATGCGCGACCTCGTGGGACAAGCGTCACAGCTTAATCTAGCAGCTCCTCCTGATAACGATCACCAATTGACGCTGCGTCATCCGCTACCACCGCCACATCAAAGTCATTATAAGTCTTCTTTCAGAGAGGATCGCCTTCTCGGCAGGGGTGGATTTGGAAAGGTATATCAGTGCTATAATCTCCTGGACCAGAAGACATACGCAGTGAAGAAAATTGTTCTGCCAGGGAAACGCGTAAAGTGCTTTTCAGATGGAAGACATGATGACCTGGGGGATGTTTTACGAGAGGTGAAGGCCATGGCTGTACTCGATCATCCAAACATTGTTCGGTATCATGCCACGTGGGTTGAAGAGCCGCAGCAGTTCCCCGAACTGTTGGGTGATCTTGGTAAGCTGAGTTCTACCCCCATTAATTTAATTAATAAGCCCCAACCTCTTCCACTAACCATTGCTTAGCAAGTACCATGAGCCGAATTCGAAACCGCCGCCAACAGTTGTTGCTGGATAGCCATGCGTTTGGCCAAGATAGCGAACAATTGTCTGTCAGCGGCGGCATCGTATTTGGGGAAGATACGCCATCTCGTTCGAGAGCCATAGAGAATGGCTACAGCGTGGACCCCATTAATAGAGGATGGTCTGAAGACGTTAGCTCGGGGCTCGGTGTTGTCGACACCGCTTCAGCTTCGGAGAGCAATATCTTCATAGGAGGGGAAAGTGAATCGGAAAATTCATCTCCCAGCCAAGCTACTCTTGATATTGGCGTACCCGCATTATACATTCAAATGTCTTTGTACCCAATGACTCTAGCTCAATTCCTATCCCCTTCATCATCCTCCAATGCGGGATTGCGACATTGCTTCCACCTTGCGCCAACACTCCGGTTGACACTCTCCATACATGAAGGGCTACAATATATACATTCCAAAGGCTTAATCCACAGGGATATCAAGCCAGGGAACATTTTTCTTTCCTCTTTAGTGGCGACCCCCGAGGGTGGCTGTTGCGACATTTCATGCAGCTCGTGTCCGGAATTAAATAGAGAAGCATGTTCGAATCCGAAGTGGCTGAACCCTAGGATCGGCGACTTTGGCCTAGTGCATCAACTTGCTCAGGGGGAGATGCCGTCACCATCGCAAAGCTCCACGGATTCCAGGAATGATGCAGGGACCGCATATTATCAGCCACCGCGTAAGGGAGAGCGGAAGGACGAGAAAATAGATATATTCGCGCTTGGCGTGGTCTTCATCGAGATGCTCTGTCGCTGCAATACGGCAATGGAACGAGTCGACATGCTCAAAGGACTGCAGTGTGGGGATATACCCCCAGGACTTCGACAGCGCATAGAAGATGAGGGCCACGATTCGGAGATTGCAGAGAGAGTTGTACAGCTCGTATCTTCTATGATTGATGAGGATCCTGAGAAGAGATGGTCTGGGTCTAGAGTGCGTGAGGCACTTCAGGACTTATTGAGGAGGTGCTAGGTATAGCTAGTGAACGCTGCACCTCTTCTCGTAAAGTTTAGTCTATGGAGAATAACTGGCATTGACTTCGGCGCACAGCCCGGACCAAGCGACGCTGCAGTGTGTATAATCTGCCATAGCAACGTTTCGACTCAAGCAATGACCGCTATTCTAGAACCAATCCGTCTTTCATAGCTGTATATTACTGGCAGTATATACATCTGACACCGCTCCTCACATGCTGCGAAGATCGAAAGTGGTCTACTAGTGCTGACTAGATGGATATATTAACACCATAAAGGAGCAGTGAAACAAAAACGTCTTTGTCGGCTTGGATTTAAAGACATCCAATTGTTAGAATTTTCAATGTACCAACGCTGTATCCAGAATCATCCGTTCAAATCGGGCCGGGTTCAATTCCTATGACAGCCTATCAATTCTCTCTCTCTCGTGTCGGTAGATGAGCAGTTGAGCCTTTGAGAGTAAGTTTGTTATAAACGAAATAGAATAGGATGGGCTTCTAACATAGATCATATTGTTTGTCTCTTTCTTTGACTTTCGCATTCTCTATTGTTGTTGGGCTTACAAGACACCGGACACCCCCCGGCGCTCTCCAAAAAGTTACCCGTGTACATAGAGGCTTGCAAGGTAATAATTGGCAACTGAGACGCCATTGTTCCGGAATTATAACAGGACCATTGTGCGTTGGTTTAGCTCTTGTCCTCAGACTCGAGGAGGATAAAGCTGGGAGGCACTTGTTCTACAACAAAGCCTCTGTCAAATGAAAACTCGGGCATATATTTGAGGCGGCCCGTACATATAAGCTGACTTATATCCCTTTCCGAGCACGAACATATACCAACCAGTCTTATAGAAACAAACACTGGGTGTATAGAAACAGATCTCACAGAACGAAATCCAAATCCAATTCAACGTCGCCATGGCTACCAGCTTCCTCCCATCCCCCCCTTCGACCATCGAGGTCCTGCTGTGGCTCAACAACGAGTGCGACCCCGCAGAGGCCGAGATATTTACAGAAGGGGCGGAGGCATACTGTCTGTATCTCCTCAACCAGTTCTCAGACACGACTCGGCCGAGCACCGAGGATTTCCACCGGGTCACAGACGCCTGGCTCGAGACCATAGTAGAGCGAAATTCCAGGTCGCCCGTAAGGGCGGAATTTGTTTTCGGGATGGCTACTCTCTGCTTCAGCGGCAATTGGATTGTAACGCATCTCGGACCGACATTGTGGTCCCCGGCACTGCCGAGGGGCCTTCCAGGCAGGGCCTTGCTTTTCGCGTATCTGGTCCGGAGATACGAGCTCAAGGCCCACGAATTGTCGCTCCAAGGTCTGACTGATGGCATTGGCAGTGTTCGGCTCGATGGCTAGCCCCTAGATGTAGTACCTGCTCCAGATGCTAATCCCCCCCCTAACCTAGACAGACAGCCCTTTAATGAGATGCTATCGACTTGAGCGTCTCGCCGCTGGTCGGTATAGAAGTAAATATATATTCTCCATCTTTTTTTCCAAAAACGTGTTCCATTGAATCTCATTGTGAAATGCTAAGTTATGCATGCCGAAGACAACGAACTAGGTACCTAGTTATTAAGAAAAGCCCGGTTACCCGTATTGCAATTACCTTAGGCAGGTGTCTTCGGTCTCTCTTATCAGTACACCTCGGCTCAGCTTACCCAGCCAAGCCTGGAGACCCGCCGGACTTCGCAATCCTCTTTTTTTTCCCTCCTTGTCTGTCCCCTTGCTCTGCCGTGCACAGGCGGTTTGTGCGAATTCCTCGAGACATTTCCCATTTTTCCCCAGTAGATAGTTATTTCGAGTGATTGGCCCATGGATCTCGCTCTTAATTGGCATTCCTAGAGTGCAATCAATCCCTCCGTTCTCTCCCTCCCCCCCCCTGTATGCCTCTAGCGCCCAGCAACGGCCTTCTTGCAAGGTGTACTAGCACCGCCCTTTGCCATTTCCGAGCCGTCCCGCTCTGGGCCATCGCTCTGTTGATAATCGCATTGGGAGCAATCCGGTCTCGAATTGCCACGGCGTCGTCTCCTCGACGGATTTCGTCGCCGCCTGCCAACTCTCGCTCCAGCAAGGCGACGACGCGATAGCGAGGATGGCGTCCGCCGTCGGACCTATAAGCCGGATTGTCCGGTTCGCCGCACCAGCGCTCCTCCCAGCCATTCTGTACGGCGCATACAAGGGCAATGCCGTGGCCGCCATCACGGCCTTCTTCACCGGGCCGGGCAGGACGAGCCGTGTCGTCGCGCTCGTCGTGGTCCTGGTGAACTGGAAGAGCTTGCCGCTGGCTTGGACGGTATGCACCTCTCCCCCTCCGGATCTCCCGTCTCCTCCCGGCTTTGTTCTCTCTCTGACAGATGAATCGTCTCGCAGTTCCGCGTCTTCAACGGCATGGCCACGCATCTCATCCTCCGCCCGAGCAGCGCGTACACGCCCGACCGGCTCTTCGACCCCGTCAAGACGGAGACGCACGTCACGCTGCTCGAGGTGGACTACAACATCCACAAGTCGAACTCGACGTACTTCGCCGACCTCGACGTCAGCCGCACGCACCTCGTCGGCCACCTGCTCGGGCGCGGGTGCCGCGCGCTCCACGCCAACGCCTCCACGAAGCTCGTCCGGGACCCCTCGGACCCCGCGCGGGCCGCCAAGGGCGCCTTCGGCGTCGTCCTCGGCGGCGTACAGTGCAGCTTCAAGAAGGAGCTCAAGCCGTACCAGCGCTTCGAGATGTGGTCGCGCATCCTCAGCTGGGACCGCAAGTGGATGTACATCGTCACGCACTTCGTCGAGAAGGGCGCTGCCGCCGTCGTCGTCGAGCCCGACGCCGCGCCCGAGGAGGCGTGGGCGAGCAAGATCCACGCCTCCGCCGTCAGCAAGTACGTCTTCAAGATCGGCCGCCTGACGGTGCACCCGGCCGTGCTCATCGAGGCGAGCGGCCTGTTCCCGGAGCGGCCTGGCGGCTGGATCAGGGCCGATGACGGCGTCGACGAGCTGGCGGAGACCGCCAACGGCGGCCATGCGGAGGGAGACGTTGCTGATGATGCCACCGCCTGGGATTGGAAGCGAACGGAAGCAGAGCGGAGAAAGGGCCTCAGATACGCAGAGCACCTCGCATCCCTGGACGGCCTGCTCACGCAATTCCAAGCCGGGGAGGAGGGTCCCCTGGGGGTATTTGGCCCTGGCTAACGAGCCTACCTGTTGCGTCACTTTCCGAAAAGAATTATAATCTACACACAGCCGGGATTTAGATGTATACCCACATAGACATTGCATAGAATTACTGAGGCTTTGACGAGGATCTCGGTTAATAGAGTTATATAGTACTACTTTACAGCGGAGGCCAAGTTTATATAGGCAAGGTGTATACCTATATCCTCCAGGTCGCCGCCGGTGAATCGAATCGAATCATGATACCAAGAGGATGATGTCCCAACGCCAGAATCCCAGCCTTTTCCCCACCCCGCCATGTCCCCACGTTCCCCCGCACTCGTGCTGCACTCCGTCGCTTTGCCTACAGGGCAAGGGCGAACATGGCAGCGGCGCCGAATGCACCCATCCCCGCGACGGCGTGGTTGGCGGCTGCCGGGGTCGCGGTGGGCGAGGTGCTGGCGGTAGCGCTGCTGTGGGCGGAACCGGCGGCGGCGGTAGCACTCGTGAAGGCGGAGCCCGCTGCGCCCGTGGCGCTCGTGAAGGCTGATCCGCCGGCAGCAGTCGCGCTCGTGAAGGCGGACCCGGCGGCGTCAGTGAGCGAGCTTACGGCGGACCCGGCGGCCTGGTTGGCGACGGCGAGGCAGAGCTCGGTGCTTATCTGGGTAGTCTCTGTCGGTGCGCTGCGTGTTAGCAAGCAAAGCATATCGGGCCACTCGTTTTGTTTACGCGCCCCATGTTTGATCCCTTCATTCACAGCGCAAAGGTCTTGCAGATATGGCGCGTGGGGTTTGTCAGAAACGTACTCGTAATGTCGTCGGTGCTGCACCCGGCCGTGATGCATTGGAGGGAATTGGTCGTGATCTCGTTGACCTTGGAGCACTGGCACGAGTAGTCGGTGGTGGCGCAGCCGGCCTGCTTGGAGCCGTCTTCGAGGCACGTCTTGGCGCACGAGGGGAACTGGGCGGCGATGTCGTCGAGGCTGTCGGCCGCGGCGAGGGCCACGAAGAGAGAAACAACGAGGGTCTTGAGCTGCATCTTGGTGGCTGGTGGAGGGAGTGGTATTGTGTTCTTTTTCTTTTACGCTGTAGAGAGCGCGGTGGTGGAATTATTTCCGGATTTACGGCGATGAAAGACGATGGATAAGTACGGTGTTGTTGAAAGCGGACGACGGGTTGAACGAAACAAGACGCGCAGAGGAAAATGTCGGTGGCAGGCTGGTCGCCAGTGCTTTTATTACTACCTACCTACCTCCTATTGTTGCGTTGAGGTTACATCCGACCTGGATCCCGTTGCCCGTTGCCCTTGCCACTGAGGGAGCGTTGGTAGCCGTTAGTTCGACCTTCTCCTCGTTTCTGGGCATACGTAATTGATATTTATTTAGTCTAAGACATCTATGTATCTACATGTACGTGTAAGTTGAGGAGGTGGTGCAACAGTGACCTCCCTCAGAAATAGTTATCTCCTGGTGCCCAGAATTTCGGTAGCACCCCGTATTGGTACAAGGTGAAGGACGCAGGCGTGTCTTCAAATTCAGCGCATACCCAGATTGAGAGTACCTATCCCATAGGCGGTTGTCGTGCCTTCTGGGTCGTTGTGAAGGAGCCCAAGAATGTGATGGGAAATTCCGTATACGCTAGCTAAGTATCTACATCAGGTACTATTTATTACCTTCAGTACCTACTTAGTACCTACTCAATTGAGAAACGGAGCTCCAAGAAACAAGTCTGAAACGCCAAATTTAGGATTCTTATCCAGGCAAATGCAGGGGTACTGCATTAGTCTCAGGGGTAATACCGCGACTTGGTTAGGCAGGATCTGGATTTCGATTTCGCTAGTGAGGTCATTTATGCCCACAAAATCCACTAGACTCGACTGGCATCTATGATGCTGTATTGTATATATATAATATATATATATATACCTTGTCACGTGGACAGCTAACATTGTTAACATTGTGTTCGGTACTAGAAATGCTCCTCTTTGTTGTCCTGGACGAGATACAGGCGAAATGTCGGTAACTGTTGCGACCGTACGGATTGGAATCCAGTATACTTAGACGTACACTATTGACACCATGTTTCACATAATCAGAAAATTAGAACAGCATCTGTTGTAGTATTGGTGGGAAGAGAGGTTGTAAGAAGGATGGAGACTAATTGACAAAGGCATCTACTGTGAGGGGTTATATGAGCACTCCCCCGTATATTCCCAACACATCTACATGTCACATAAGTCAATAACCTTAAAACAGCCCAGCTCATCGACAGGGAGCAAAGGCATCAATGTATGTAGAGGTCCCGTGATCCAAGGCAGCCCGAGGAGCCACGACCCAAGGTTATCACTCATAACTAGGAATACAGGTAGGTTGTGTAGTGACCATAGCCGTCATTTCCCTCCTATCATTGACCTGGGACTCCTCCACCGTCACATGCCAATTACGCTCTTCTGAAAGTAAAATATATCGTTGGCTGGGGTGTTGATAATAATCCAGCCCTTTTTAAACCAGTTGAACTATGTGTGTAGTATAGTTGTCGTCTACTCAGGTACACCAGGCATTCAACTATACGGCCCTTTTAACTTGACGTCTTGCCTCGTGGGGCCCCCAACTAGCTATAGTATCTACCTGATTTCCACAAAGAGGCTCACTTGACAGAAAGGTTAGCAGCGCACTCGAGGTTAGACGGGATGGCCTCCCAATGACGGCCATTGGCTGAATATTCAACGAGAATCTTTTGGCGGTCTTCCTTGTTGACTTCTGCCATAATGTGTCTTTGAGCCGTAAGCTCCTGCTCCTTACCATCTAGATGATTCTCATCTGTGGTCAAGAAGACTTCGTCCTCAACTCCAGAATAGCCGCCTTGCATTCATTGCGGGCGAATCCATCGACATCTTGCACCGCGCAATCACTACTCTCTCGTGATAATAGTACACAGGATAGAACATTCCGACCCTCCCCTACCTGGCCTCATAGAGCATCAATTGGTAAATGCTCATTCAATTGAGCGTGAGCAATTGGGACTTACTCTGTAAGCTTCTCGTTTATGTCTTGTACATCTGTCTTACCTTGTACACACGCCGGTGCTTAAAACGTGAGGATGCAAGAATACAGGGAGCTACCTAGGTAGATAGTGGCCTGTGCAGTAAGTGTACTTACTTTTACCTACTTGTAAGTACCCCTGTACCTGGCTTTCCTCGATCGGCTACAGCCGGCAGACTTTGTCATCGGCTGCAAGAAATTTCCGATTCTTGTTGATACGAGTTCGAGCTCGCTATGGATGGATATCTAGACTTCTAATGCTCAAGAATGTTACCAGCACAATGGATATGCCGGCGCTGCAGTACAGCCCTGGCCCGGTCGTTGAATCGGCCTTTTATTCGCTTCACTAGCACAAGTAGGTTTGTCATTCCTCATTCAATTCATTCGTCCGTAGTCTGACCTTCCCGAGATGCCGCACCTACTCTTCCCCTCGTCTTGCTCGAACGCGCCCGAAATATCGCAAAAGAATATGACCATCTCTCTGCCGCCCTCGAATCCAACTTCGACACGAAGACGGTCAAGCGAGTTGGCGAGTTGTCACGTGTTGCGGTGGCCCTGAAGGAGTGGGATGCCGCGCAGTCATCCATTGCCGAGCTTGCAGCTCTCCTCAAGTCCACAGACGCTAAGGATGAGGAATTAGAACAACTGGCTCGCGAGGAGCTCTCTTCGGCATATTCGAGCCTCGAGCCCCTTGCGACCGCCCTCTCCACCTCTCTGATGCCTCGCGACCCCTTTGCCGATATGCCTTGCATGATTGAGATCCGTCCTGGGCCAGGGGGCATGGAGGGTCGCTACTTCGCCGATGCCATCTTCCGCATGTATCGCCAATACTGCTCCCGCATAGGGTTGCGGACACATGTGGTGAAATACGAGGTTGCAGATGGCGGCGAGTCCCCGGGCGGCGTGAACGAGTCACCATTACAGGAAGCTGTCCTAGAAATTCAAGATGCCGGGGCCTATGACATATTCCGCGGTGAGGCGGGAATGCACAGGGTTCAGCGCGTCCCCTTGACAGAGAAGAACGGGCGCACACACACGAGTGCCGTCGCCGTATGGGTTTTGCCGTCGTTTCCCGAGACCAACATATCTGATGAGGACGTCAATGATCCTGACAGTCTCTTCTATGTAAACCCGTCAGAAGTCCGCGAGGAGAAAATGCGCGCAAGTGGCGCAGGCGGACAGCATGTCAACAAGACGGAAAGCGCTATTCGTGTTACTCACGAGCCAACCGGCATTAGCGTCGCCATGCAAGATTCGCGATCGCAGCATTCTAACCGAAAGGCTGCCTGGGCATTACTTCGATCGCGCATAGCCCAGAGACGAAGGGAAGAGCGGGAAGAGGCCGCTTGGGCGCTGCGAAATAGCGTCCTCAGCAAAGACAGGATCACCCGCGGTGATAAGATCCGGACATATAACTACAGCCAGGACCGATGCTCAGATCATAGAAGTGGTTTGGATGTCTACAATCTCCCCGACGTCCTCGATGGCGGAGAGTCACTTGGCAAAATAATGGCCAGTACAAAAGAATGGCTGATTGGGCGGGACATTCAGGCATTGATCGCCGAGGAAGAAGCCACCCGGTCCGCTGCTGTGTCACAGAGTATGAAAAAAGCGAAGCGGTAAATATTTTCGGACGTACCACTCCCTGTAGATCTTGTACTTTTATTGTGTCCCAACTCTTAGAGTACAATACCCGAGGAAAAAGCGAAGCACTTTGCAACTCTGCAGCGAGCTAAGTCTTCCCCGTATCCCATGTTGAGCGACCTTGCAACAACAAAATCCGGAAAAGCAACAACACATTACGCCTCTGGTCTATGGTGTATAAAATGTAGTCTGATCGCGTGCTCACATTTCAATGCTTCAAAAGACTGCCGATTTTTCCGTCAGATAAGACATGCGCGATAATTCCCCATAGTGCCAGCCGGGGCGTACCAAGTCTTGGAGTCTGGGGTTAGTGTGCCTCCTCGGATACCCAACGGTACCTTGAAGTACCTGATGAGGTTAGATACATGCACCGCCTAGGTTAAGTGAAGCTTAAATACATGTAGGTATGTCCAATGCTCACTAGCAACACTTATTGACTCTGGCAATGCAACTTGAATATCTCTAAGATACACAAGAACTCAATGTGCCGAATAGTCTCGCTTCCCGCTCTACTGGGTTCACGGCGATCCCCGAGCGGACCCAAGCTTCTATTTATCTCGCAACCAGGAGAGAATAGTTCTATCATACCAGCTTCCTATCTTGGCAAGTCTCCGGGCTCGCGCACGTTCTCAGCGGATCCACTTGTTGAGCAACACACGCTCGAGGCGTCGAATCGCGAGGGAATGCGCAAGGATACGATAATGGACCGCCACAGACTGTACCAGAATGGGGAACTGCAGATAGCTGCACTGGAGCTAGTTCAACTAGGCGTTGGATTGGCCCAGATGCTAGAAGTTCTCGTCTGCTTTGCTTTTGCGCGGATGGGTATATTACAGCTGGTGTGGCACCGCGAGGTGACAGCCTCGGTTCTGGCACCTCTCTTTGTTTCTATTTAACCCACTCGTCTGCCGTGCCTGCATTGCCCAGATCTGCCCAGAGTCTGGGCGTAAAGCTTTCGTGTCAGCTGTACCGTCGTCCTGGGTCATCCCGAGCAATAGGCAACAACAATTGAGCACAAGGAGTGTTGGTTGGTTGTGAACTTGCTTCTGGTTCAAGATGCGCGGCTCTGCGATTGTTACGGGACTTCTGTCCGTGGCCGCCGTAGCGGAAGCACGAAGCTGGCAGCACGCTGGCAAGAAACAGCACAGCAAGCAGATGCGCAGTGAGGTCAATGCCCTAGACCACTACCTAGCGACGCGCGTGGTGCCTGAACCCAGGTTCTTGAATAAGAATACGACAAGTAAGAAGCACTAATTGATATTGTCCCTTGCGTGTTAGGCTCCGATTCCTCGGACTAATAGTGTCTTACAGAATTCGCTGTCAATGGAACGAGTATTCCCGACATAGACTTCGACGTCGGTGAGTCGTACTCGGGATATCTTCCGATTAGCGATGACCCAGACGACAAGAACGAGTTATTCTTCTGGTTCTTCGCCAATAGCGAGGGCTCGGATGCCAAGGAGATTCTGATATGGCTCAACGGAGGCGTAAGTGCTCCCCCAGTAGCCTTTCCAAGACGAGCATCGGCCCAACGCTTCGACTAACACATATTGCAGCCTGGTTGCTCCTCGTTTGAAGGTTTACTTCAAGAAAACGGCCCCTTCAGCTGGCAGTATGGCACTTACAAGGCTGTGCCTAACCCCTGGGCGTGGAATCGGCTGGTCAACACTATTTGGGTTGAGCAGCCCGTCGGAACCGGTTTCTCGCGCGGTACGGTGACTGCGACAAGTGAGGAGGACGCCGCGGCGCAACTGCTGGGCTTCTGGAAGAATTTCGTCAATACCTTTTCCCTGCAAGGGTACAAGGTTTACATTGCCGGCGAATCCTATGCCGGCGCATACTGCCCGTATATTGCGTCGGCCATGCTGGATGCGAACGACACGACATACTATGACCTCTCGGGTCTGTTGATCTACGATCCAGTCATCGGGAACGATGTCGTACAAGATGCCCTAACGACCGTGCCCTTCATCGATTACCATCACAACTTGTTCCCGTTCAACAACAGTTTCAGCGAGCAAATTCACGGGCTCCACGAGTCTTGCGGCTTTGCTGCTTACCAGGATAAATATCTCACATATCCGCCACCGGGCCCGCAGCCGACCAACTACACCGACACCGTGAGCGACGAATGCGCTGGCCTTTGGGGGCTAGTCACCGACAATGCGCTCAGCATCAACCCGTGCTTCGACGTTTACCAAGTAGCCACGACGTGCCCTCTTCTTTGGGACGTTTTGGGTTACCCCGGCTCTTTCCCCTACACCCCCGAAGGATCTGGCCCACTCTACTTCGACCGCGAAGACGTCAAGCTCGCAATCCACGCAGACACCAACCACACCTGGGAAGAGTGCTCCTCCATCGATGTGTTCGTGAATGGCACAGACACTTCGGATCCGACGACATGGCGTGTTTTGCCCCACGTCATTGATACGACGAAGAACGTTATCATCGCCCACGGCACGCTCGACATGATCCTCCTTCCCAACGGCACGTTGCTTAGCATCCAGAACATGACGTGGGGTGACAAGCTCGGGTTCCAGAGTCCGCCTATCGAGCCCTTCTTCGTGCCCTATCATAAAGATTCCACCGCTACCGATCTCTACGTGGAGTCTGACGCGACCGTCCTTGGCTCCATCGCGGGCGCTGGCATCATGGGATCCGCGCACACTGAGCGTGGCCTGACGTACTCCGGCATCGACCTCTCCGGGCACATGGTTCCCCAATACGCTCCCAGTGCAGCCTTCCGCCACATCGAGTTCCTCCTCGGCCGCATCGATAGCTTGAGCTCCACCAACCCTTTCTCCATCGAAAGCAACGTCACCCAGCCCGCGGCCGATACTCTAGGTAACGGCACCGGGCCCGCGACGTATAGCTCGGCGTCTACTAACGCTACTACCGGTGGCGCGACACCCGGCAAAAGCGCCGCGTCTTCTCTGAATGTGGCGGGCTCTTTGGCCGTCTGCGCCATGGCCGTTGTTGCTATGCTGAATATGTGAGGTATTGCATCGAAACGCTGTATCAGCATATTCTTATTCGTGTTCTTAGGAGCAATATGTAGTTAGCTAGCGCTTAATAGACTTTCGTCATCCTGACTAAGGCCCCACGGAGACCGCATTGATCAGCGCTGCTGCATACTTAAGTAGCTAGGCGTGTTTGACTTACTACAAAAAATTACAACGCTCGCGAACATGCGCTCGCTCTATTTAGCTTGGTCAGGGTATCCGAATTATAACAATCGAGATCAGCTAGATTATTGAGCGAACGGGATGATGAGGCAGAGCCTTCACCTTGGGTTCCTTTGATTCACAATAGGTTTGAGCTAAAGCTGTATATTGGTACCTCTTTTTCTACCGGCGCCTAGTCTAGCCGACATGTAGAGTTTGGACACTAACATTATTAGCTAATTATCTGGCAAACTCATACACATGTGTACCTATCTATTAAAATTAGCTGTAACCAACACTTCTCACCAAAGAACAAGCGACTGGTTGTTGCAGTGGGCGTTACCAAGGGCTATAGCTAACAGCCCCTCCACCGATCCTCCATTCGGACGATCGCTCCCGATAGGTTCCTATGTAAATAGATGCCCACCCGTGAGAAAGGTGATGTTGCTCCGTAGACCTCTAAAAAGCTATTGTGGTGCTCGGTTCATTGCCTGCGGCCGTAAATCACGGTAGCACACATTCCTGGATATACGACACAAAGCTTATGTTTGGGCGAATAAATTTCATGGGTTCAGCAGATGGCTACTGAATTCTATTGACGAAATAGCTTGCTCCGAAGGCGATAGTGTTCGCTTTAGCTAACATAGACTGTCGCTTGGCTAAGCTTGGAGAGCTACAAGGCATGCATAAATAGCCCAGGATTGACGCCCTCTGACGCAGTCTCACTTTGAAAATACTTGATAGAAAAACTTTAAGACACACGGTGAATTCTCCTACCTTGATTATCTGTCTAAGGGTCTGAATACGCCCTGTAATATTATCTACTAGGTAGCATCTTCGAATCCTCCTTGTCTTTCTATACACATATGTCCTTTCCCCCATTATCCTAGCTGGTCTGCCATGAGACGAAACAAAAGAATGTCGATGCATTCCTATTCTTTTCACAATCTACATAACTCACATGTTTCATGTATTTGTTTTATAACTTGGAATTTGATACCTTTCTAGACAAAGCTAGACTTCATCCGCTCCTTCGGATTCCCAATGAACTAGCTCAAGCATTCGTGACAGATTCCGTTCACAAGATGAAAAAGAAAAGTCGACCCCGTAGATTTCATGCATCTACCGCAAACGCTATCGGCAAACACATCGAGGTTTCTGGGAAAAAGTAAAGAACAATCCTCAGTTTCCCACCGCCTGTCACGCATTTCTATCGGTCGAATACGCGTTGCGAGAGTATCAGATATCCAAAGGAAATAATAACCAACGAATATGGGGCGTCCTGGAACTGGTGTTGTTCGACATCTGTACCGGCTCACAGCCAACTGCCACGCTAGATCATTCGCTGATCAGAATGGTCGACATCATCCAACGAGGTGTTCACGAAATATCGCCCCAATTCTCGACGCCTTGATTGCTGCCTCCAGACCGCTGTGAAATGAATGCAGGTTGACGTGGAGAATCTATGCGTTTATGGGATTTAAAAAAGAAGTTATTTCACAGATCAGGGCTGCCACAAATAGTACTTCGATGCTTAGAATAGGGTGGCCTATAAGGAGACCTTACATATGGATCGGAGTAATACAAGCTAAATGGCATTCAGAATTATCTGGCAACTTTCTTCCACAGGCACTGTTTACCGTCTATTTGTCGGTTCGAGTCGCTTGGCCAGCTTAACTCCTGACAGCCCCAAGCAAGTCAATAGAGCGCCGTCTTAATCGACTTACAACGCGAAACGAAATAATGAAACACCATTTAGAGAGTTGCGTCGCATGATGTTCTCGTTTCATGCGATCTCTGCTATTAAGACAACTGCGAAGACAATGTTATCGATGAAGTCATCCGAAGCTGGACAACATCTGATTGAATACAGGATCCAGCAGTAACTGGAAATGGAAAACATAATATATTACCAAAATTTTGGGCAATCTTTTCTTGTATCTCCAGCATCCATCGCACCTAGCCCTTCACAAGACCTAGCTGGGAAAACCTGTACACCTTATCAAGTGCCTACATGTCCTGGTAGGAATGACGCTGATCTTACAATAGTCTTTGTGCAATCATATGTTATGATGATTGTTGGGGAAGTGCTAAGAAGCGAGTTGATCATGTACCTCGCCCGAATTTCATCTTTGCTCTATTCCTCCTTCACGATGCATAGTCCCAATGCCGTCTGAAATTGCTTGATGTAGTGCTGTAGAATAGAAACAGGAAAATAGAACCTCCCTGGTGAACCCATGTACGGAGCATTATACTGAGACACTGCGGGTAGACCCGATTTCACTTGACTTAGAAGTCCATAGGTTTCAAACCCTTTTTTTTTCTTTCTCGAATGGTTGTTCCATGTAGTCAAGCTACCCTGTTCGACATGCCTGACTCACGGCTGGTTTCATATATAGCTTTCGATAAGTCATTTGACACCTGCGGATCTCCTGAATCGCTTCGCCGGTAGCTAAGCTTCACAAAATCAATATAGGGACGATCATCAGCCCAAGCGCGAAAAGAAAGCAGAAACAAGAGGAAAAAGGGAGGATTGTCTTGGTCCTTGGCACCTTATAGCTACCCTATACACTAAGGTCGTGCCTACCTACCACCTACCTGCAGAGAGGTGGTCTAGGCACCCTGCACTGCCTAGTTCCCGAGATCCCCACGCCCGCATCACTATCTCACCGGGCCAATTAAAATCATGGCACCCCTGGAAGCCTTCCTGGAAAAGGAACCTTTCCAGTGCACCTCCGACTTACCTACAACCCCGCAGCGATCTGCACTTCGAACCACCTAACCAAAAGGACTTTCCTGCATGACAACCATCCACTACTACTACCACTATCACTCCCGCTACCGACCTGCATTCCCCGAGGCGCTGACCTGCCTACATACCTCTACCGCCTCCATGAACATCAATGCTTCCCGCACGCGGACAAGTGCGTACACCACCCGATGAACAACCACGCATCCAGCCCAGCACTGCAGTCCACTTCAATCGTTCGTATGCTGTCTGGCCACTGGGCTGACCTTGATTGAGCCCTGACTGACCAACTGCTCCTCTCTAGGAAAGCTGAGGCTGCTCCGAGTGCCCTCGAATCCACGCCGGTAAGCGGTGGCCATGGCGCCAAGTTCGCCGCAGAAGCCACTGCCTTCCGATGGAGGCATGTCTTCCGGCGAGCGTCAATACCATGCCGCGAATGGGAGGCCGAATATAGTGGCCGCACGACACGACCGACCCCCCAATACACCCAGGAAGGAGAGCAATGGTCGTGAGAGGGCCTTGCAAGACCCGGGCTTGAAAGATTACGTACGTGTACACGCTCGATTGCCCAGCCGAGGACATTGGCGGGCCATGCCGAGGCTGACCGAACGTGGTGCACAGCGATTGGGGGAATGCATAGGCAAGGGAGCTTTCGGTGCCGTCTATAAGGCTTTTAACTGGGGCACCGGTGAAGCTGTTGCTGTCAAGCAGATCAAGCTGGTCAACCTCCCTAAGAGCGAATTGCGCATGATCGAGGTAAGAGTCGAATTATACCAAGTCGAGCTATCACGCTAATGATGAACAGGCTGAAATCGATCTATTGAAGAACCTTCACGTGGGTAGAGCGGCTGCCCTTCGTTATATCCTGGCATACCCGACGATATTGACTATCCATAGCATGACAACATCGTCAAGTATATCGGGTTTGTGAAGTCGGCCGATTGTCTGAATATCATTCTTGAGTATGTGATGTGTACTTGTACGGGCCCAATGATATGTGCTCATACATTATAGATACTGCGAGAATGGCTCCCTTCACTCCATATGCAAAGCTTACGGGAAATTCCCAGAGAACCTTGTCGGTGTTTACATGACTCAAGTGCTTCAGGGTCTCCAGTATCTACATGACCAAGGTGTTATCCATCGGGACATCAAAGGAGCCAATATCCTCACCACCAAAGATGGAAAAGTCAAACTTGCTGATTTCGGCGTATCAACCAGCACACTGGCTGGGCCCGACAAAGAGGCCCAAGTTGTTGGTACCCCTTACTGGATGGCCCCGGAGATTATCGAGCTGTCGGGTGCTACGCCAGCTTCAGATATCTGGAGTTTGGGCTGTACAGTCATTGAGCTGCTCTCTGGAAGACCTCCGTATCATCATCTCCAGGCTATGCCTGCTCTCTTTGCAATTGTTAACGATGACCACCCTCCACTGCCCGAGGGTGTGTCCTCGGTCCGTCACCTCTTGCTCCTTGTTTATTTCTATGGACTACGCTGATGCTCTGATAGGCTGCCCGCGACTTTTTAATGCAATGCTTTCAGAAAGACCCCAATCTTCGAGTATCGGCACGAAAATTGCTGAAACATAACTGGATAGTAGGCTGCAGAAGGAGCGACGCGCCTGTATCAAAGGCCCCGGGCAATTTCAGTCAGGCCGTTGAAGAAGTCAAGCAGTGGAACAAAGCCCTCACCTCGTCCGACAGTAATCTTCGGGCATCTGCAGGTTCAGATTCCAGCGGACCTGCGCAACATGGTCAACAGAACCTGCGTCTCGTATCTCACGAACAACCCAAATCTAACCTGCCGACTCTGGCCAAGGGCCCTTTCACTCTAGCCAAGCCAAGACCTACAGCGGAAGACTTCCGATCTCCTGAACTTGCTGGTAGGTTTGAGTAAAGTCTGTACATACTTGTTGTTTTGAATTAGGCACTGATGAGATCATAAGATGACGATAATTGGGACAACGACTTTGCGACAGCGATATCACCGGCCGCCTTGCAGCTTCCTCACATCAAACCCCACGATCATTTTGGTGGTCTACTGTCTGCCGATCGTTTGAAGGCTTTTGCATCGATCGACAACTCGCGCGATATGTCTAATAACTGGGACTTGGATCACCAAGGCGGTGAGTTGATGACGATGAAGAAGGTACACCCAATCCAGGATGAAGATCCTCTGGAAAAGACAATTAGGCCAAATTGGAAAATTGCAGCAAAACCTGAGAGAAACGATGACTCGTCGAGACCACGGACCTCTAGGGCATCGCCTCGGAAGCGATCTGCTAGCAGCCATCACAGACGCCATTCTCGGGTAAAGAGTAGCGTGAGCAACAAGTTTGAGCTACCATCACACCCCGACATGGCGTTTCGGGAGCAATCAGTTGAGGACTATTCAGACCTGTTTGCTGATAATGATGGAGTGTTCAACCAGAAGCTGAGTTTGAAGAAGGTGTGTTCCTTCTACGGACTTATTTATTTGGCTTGCGTAGTAGGACTTACAGCTGGAACTGCAGCCCGATGCCCCCCAACTGTTTCACCCTTCGGATCTCACTAGTTTGCCACGCTCGACGCAGTCGCCTGAGGCCGGCAGTACGCGGCGAAAACCGACATCACGACCCTCAGTTCTTCCTGGTCGACCATTCCATAGATCTAAGTCGTCGATTGAGATCCAAAAATTCGCCGAGAACGACGAAGAGGACTTTTCCGACATATTCGGCCCAAGTGAGAAATTCACGGAAAGGGACGAGAGCGATCGAGGATCTGAAGACGGGAATCTGATGGTCGTTTCACGTTTATCGAACAGTTCCTGGCTAGGGGATGACGAAGATGAGGACGACCCTTTTGCTTCCATGGATCCGGGTTGGGACGAGATGGATCTCGAAGCCAATATTGCGCGAGATCGCCATGCCCGGCTGGCGGAGAGAGTCGAGGAGTTAGTGCGCTCACTAAAATCAACAGAGAATGACGAAAAACTCCTAGAGTTGTCCGGAAGTCTCGTAAGTATCCTCTTAATGTTCCAACTAGTAGGCACTAACTTAATCTAGCTTGAATTGCTTTGGGAGAGTGGTGAGGTCAAAGATCTGATTATTAGCGCACATGGTTTGCTTCCTATTCTAGAGATCCTGGAACCATGCACAGTCAAGAGCCGGCAGCACATGATTTTGCAGCTGCTCAAAGTCGTCAATACGGTCTGTGCCGCCACTTCTAATTTCATCTAGGTCGCTCTTTACTAACAGTGGCGCAGATTATACTCGACGACGTTGAACTCCAGGAGAATCTTTGCTTTGTTGGTGGCATTCCGATTATTACCAAATTTGCAGCGCGCCAATATTCGAACGAGATACGGTTGGAGGCAGCCGCTTTCGTTAGACAAATGTACCAAACGTCCACACTAACACTCCAGATGTTTGTCAGCGCTGGTGGTCTCAACGTGCTTGTCGAGTTCTTAGATGAAGATTACGATAGCGCCCGTGATCTGGTTTTGATCGGTGTGAACGGCATTTGGAATGTTTTCGAGCTTCAGGTAATACCTTCATCTCCAGGCTCAGCCTTAAGCCATCGGCTGATCTGTATTATAGGGGCCGACTCCCAAAAACGACTTCTGTCGCATATTTTCGAGGAGCAAGATCCTTGATCCTTTAGCCTTGGTGTTGCATAGAGTCCTTGATGAAGAAGTTGAGACTGATCTTACAGAATTGATAGAAGGAAGGATCGTGAACATATTCTATCTGTTCTCTCAGGCTGAGAATTATGTCAAAGAGGTGGTGGCCGACCGGCAAGTCCTGAAGAGTAAGTTCTTCGCAAGAATACTACAATTGCAGCTAACTTTCTGGTAGGTGTTTTGAAAGACCTTCGACGTATGACCCCTTTACATCAAATCACCATGTTGAAGTTCATCAAAAATCTCTCTATGCTATCAACAACGCTCGACACCCTTCACTCAGCTGATGCAATCGATTTGCTCATTGAACTCTTGAGTAGTAGCATGAAGAACGGCCATCCCCACTTCCGGGAGATATCGAATCAGGTTCTTAATACCGTGTTCAATCTCTGTCGATTGAGTAAAGATCGCCAGGAGTATGCGGCTGTCAACGGAATCATCCCTATCCTTCTCAAGATTATGAAGACCGACCGGCCACCCAAGGAGTTCGCCCTACCCATTTTGTGTGATATGGCTCATTCGGGTAGTAAAGGTCGCAGGTACTTGTGGCAGAATAAGGGCCTGGACTTTTATGTATCTCTTCTTGCAGACCAATACTGGCAAGTCACTGCACTTGATGCTATACATGTTTGGTAAGTTTACCCCTACTCTATCAACTCGAAAGCGCGCTAAGCCAAGTTCAGGTTGCAAGAAGAAACAGCTAAAGTGGAAGGCCATCTGTTGAATGGCAAGTTCACTGACGCTATTGTGTCGTGTTTTCATAATCCGAAGATCAATGCATTTGACCCCAACCTCTTGGAACCACTTCTGAAGCTTCTTCGGCTCTCGCCGTCGGTAGCAGCGTCATTAGCAAAGCCTGACATGTACTCGGGCGTTGCTCAGCGGCTTTCGCACAAGAAAGCAGTAGTGCGGCTTAACCTTCTTCGTCTTGTACGAAACATCCTTGAAGTAGGAGAACACGAAATCGTAATAAATCCCCGGGAAAGGCATCTCAAATCTCTGTTGGATGCGGTCCGAGTACTCGCAGAGAAAGATTCTGCAGTGCTCGTCCGTAACCTCGCATCTGATCTTATTGTATCACACATCGAGGGTAGTGCGGATCAACCTGTTCCAACTACGTCAACATCCAGTTCAGCAACTAGTTATTCCCGCACAAGCCGAGGACGCATTTACACCCCACCCTCTCTTCAATCGGCCCCGCCTATTCCTCAAACGCCCACTCACGCTTCTCGGCATCCCCAATCTCCCTCCTACATCGAAGTCGCCTCTAGTCCAAAGCGCTCAGCAGTATCGTTAACTCATGAGCGGGATGTTGCACTTCAACGGCCAAGAAGTCGAGACGATAACTCGAATATCCCTGTCAGCTCAATTCCCCGTCGAGTTAGCGGTGACACACAGTCTGGCATGAGCACCCCTATTAGAAGCAAGAACAGAGTATCTCGAACCTCAGGACTGTACCCACGGCCCAGCCTGAGTTCATTAATAACCTCTCGCAGCGAGAGCGAATCCTCCAACAAAGAAAATATTACGGGTGCGAGCGGGCGTAGTGCTCGGTATTCTACCAGATACTCACCGCCAGCGGCAGCAGGTGGCACCGGGGGCGACATACCCTCTTTCCCCGTAAAGCAGAGACGAAGCCGAGCACCAAGTGACGGGAAAAGTAAGTGGGGTGCATAGTGGCGCTTCTTGAAGTGAGGAAGGTTAATAGCTCTTCGAGTGGTAGCCGTTCGATCTTTTCACGAAATTATTCCCCAAAATCGTAGAAAGCGGGCCTCACTTTTTCCAACACATTGCACGGCTTAAACGGCGTCCATACAATCTATTATCCATGACGTCACGAAGTGAGAAAATTACATTGTTTTCAAATATCGAATGTGCTCTCGCATTACCTATATATTAAACGCCCCACGGAATTGCTGTGTAACATGCTAGATTAGAGGGTGAAAGTCGTCATATTGGTTGGTAGTGCTTAGAATGTTGCACCTTTGCAGCCGTAAAACAAGGTCACTCGGTTGACGCCACCAAGACCATCAAGAATGCCAAGATCCTACTGACGTGTAATAGGTAGGCTAAGAGGGCAAGCTGCCTACAGGCAATCACCAAGGATCACGAAGGTTATAGGATGATTAGCCGGCCGTGACCGCGTCCTACTGATACCATGTACTAGCCTCGTGTCACGATCGAAAGGAATTCTGTAATGACCGTTTGGCTACTACGCTATATATTATCCATATTATCTTAAAACTATAAACGTTTTTAATATGGCCAGTAAATAATTTCCAGTAATATTTCTTATTAACAACATGTTATTGCTCTAAAGGCTTGCTTTAGCATTGCTACATTAAAAACGTAGTTGTTAACATTTGATATCCTATAAGTTATTTCTATCCTTAAGTTCTAAACTATAGAATCCATTCCTAATCTTGCCAACGCGGGCTTGAGTAACAACTATCACCTATAGGCATGCTCAATCGACATTCTCGACAATGTACTCACGCATCCTGTCTATGATCATAGATTCTTTCAGAGTCGTATATGCGGGGCGCCCTCAGCGATCCCGACTGATCACCTGATCTTCTCTACAACATTAATTATCCACTCGCTACCATAACACTATCATCCAGGTACGATATTGAGAGCTTAGGCATAAGTTTATCAACCCTCGCTACCAAAATATACATACCGAAGGATCTTGTAGGAAGAGACACTCATGCAGACAAGACATAAGCTGTCACGATTTCTATGCCGAGGTAAGGAATAGTTTGAGAGGCACGGGCGCGTAATGAACATCGTTGTAGTGGTGGGGACCCCAAAATATATATTGCCTAACGAGTGTCTCTTCGTAGCAATATACAAACATCCTCTTTTGTGCCAAGCGAAGTTATACCACGCCAACAGAATGGCATCGTAACAACAAGCCTGGTTATTCTAGTTGGTAAGGTAAGTCCATCCCAAGGCTCCTCCCCTATAGCATTCCCCCCCCCCACGCATCTCCCCGATAAACAGCATTTTCACCACCGCCGTTTAGAACAGTTAAACGGTGCAGTAAACCTTGTAGCTCTGGGCACTAAGCCCCGTGAGGCAAACGGTCCCGTCCCCAGAGCCATTCCCATCGGTGGAATACGCCGTCCACGTCTTCACGGCGCCACCGCAGTACTGCCCATCATATAGATAGACCTTGCAGTAGCCGGCGTCGACGCTCGTCTTGAACTTGGTGCTGACGTCGCCCACGCCGTTGCGGAGGTAGATGTTGACGCAGTTCGTCGAGATTTTCCCACTGTCGGTGTAGCTGTCTCCGCCACAGTCGGCTTTCCAGTTGAAGGTCAAGGCCCAATCCTTGCTGGCGGCTACGAAGGCCGGGAGGATGGAGAGCGCGAGAGCGAGGGCTGCGGTTGGGGCGTGCATGGTGGTAGAACTGTTGGGGTCGTTTGGTTCGTTTGGTCTCAAGGTCGTGGTTTTGTCAAATAGATGGTGGTGGGGATGAGGATAGATGATAGAACAGATGAGAGTCCGAGTGTGGTTGGGTTTCCATATCGCGTACCATTAACGGAAACTTAGTGGCCTTATATACTTCTTTTCCCGTATGAATGTATTGAGTTTAGAATTGTTCAAAGTCCTGTAGGACATATCAACGCTGGCCTGCTTTCCAATACCCGCCGCCTCCCTCACCGCCTCCCTCCCCTCCGTCGCAATCGAACAGGCTAGATGTAAGCATATTTTCAATATCGCTTGCAGTCTAGGATACTGGTGTTGAGGAATCAGTCCGATTTGGGGAGCGTTCCGCGAGCCCAACGTCGACAGTGGTGTTCATGAAAGGCCTAGCCTTACTCAGCTGACAAGTTGCTCCAGGTCTCCTGTTCTTATTTCCTCACCTGTAATTTTCTGGTTCGTATTTGAAGAGATGACACAGGCCGTTGGACATATTGGGTAACGACATTGTGACAGCTCGCGTGGGCTAGCCGGAAAAGTTTCTTGGGACACATTAGTGTAACGGTATTGTAACGGCTCGCGTAGACTAACTCCAAAGGTTATTTGCTAGGTAACTAAGCCGTTGGATATATTAGCGTAACAACATTGTGACAGCTCGCATGGTCTAACCAGAAAAGTCCTTTGCTGCTGCGTGCCGCGAATGCCTCAGGCTTCACCTATCTAGAGAACGTGACATAAACACAAACGCACACATCCATCACCATCACCAATTATCCGATTAACTGTCGGTATTACAACACCTTTTTTTATCACAAAGAAAGTAATTGGTTCTATTGCCAGCTGAGGACGCCTGTTGAATGTATTTGGGATCTTTGCATATGCCATACGGCCGCTAATACTTGTTGTACCCGCACCTCGCACTTCTAACCATAAGCGTCGGAAGTCTGACAAATAAACTTCAGCCCTATGGGCTGTCCATTTCATCCTAGTCAAAATTTCTTGGATGTTATTGGTTCAGCCATCGTGGTTCTCACGTGTTGCAAAACGATCAGGGGTAACGTCGGCTGAAGCCGTACTGGACAACATCGCTGGCAATAATCACATCTCCAAGCAATATCAAAAAGGAGGGAGACGGCATTATATTCAGGAAAGAGTGCGGCGTCCTGCTCAAAACTGGCAACCGTGTGCGCGCTCTTTGGCTTGCAAAGGTCAGCTGTCAGACAGTAGCTACCTCGCGAATTAACCTTCATACACCGGAATCAAATCATTCCTTATTTCACATGTGAAATCTCAAGAGTACTTAGGTGTGGCTAGGTTTCGGAGAGTGCGACATACGTTTCATGAGACTACTAGCCATATATTGTCGGCCGTCTTCATTAGCAATCATCATCGCCACCTTCAGTATCATCTGCGTAACTTTTAGTTCCCACCACCCTACTTATCATCTCATGAGAATCTCCAAGACAAGATGCCCCTATTTTGTAACAATCTTGGCAAACGTCAAAATCCCCACCATTGCACACTTTGCAAGAGTAACACGTCGTGTTCTCCTTGAGAAACAAGGTACACACATCACAGTAAGCTGATTCCATGTCTTGAGGTGAAAATAGATGCGTAAAACCATCCGCCGAGTGTAGAAGCACCCCACGTTTAGCTGCACTCTCCACAAACAGCTTCCGGATGCCGGGGGTGGTACTCCATGACAAAGGTGTTCGACCGAAGTTGTCTTTAGTGTTCATTTCAATTTCTCCAAAAGCGAGGAGATGAGCCACCAAGCCAATATGGCCGTGGCGAGTAGCAATGGACAACAATGTTGAGCCATAATGATCTCTGGAATTAATAGAAACATTTCCCTCGGAAAGAAGAATATCGAAGCTTTCTAGGCTCCCACGCATTGTAGCATAGAAAAGAGGTGTTCGGTTCAGACAATCGCTTGAGTTAGGATCGGTGCCGGCCCGAAGAAGGCATCTGGCGACACTGATGTCCCCTTTTGCAGTAGAATGCGATAATACCGAACGTCCATTTGATAGGTGAATACTGTTGGCAGATGACCCCTTATTGAGAAGGAGTTTGACTAGGTCAACATTACCATGATAGGACGCGATGTATAAGGGGGTCCAATCTTCGTCGGTCTTTCGGTCGACACTAGCGCCGTTTTCGAGAAGTAGCTTTACTATTCCGATATGACCAGACATCGAAGCCAGGTATAACGCAGTATACCCGTGCTTGGCCGGCAAGTCAAAATTGGCGCCATTTTCGAGGAGTAACTTTGCGATATCAATATGACCCTTCCACGAAGCCATGTGTAACGCTGTCCACTTGCGTGCACCTGGAGAGTTTATAATACCGCCATTTTCGAGAAGTAGCTTTACTATTTCAGTCTGCCCTTCAAGCGAAGCCTTATGTAATGCGGTGGATCTGTCCCGCGATCTTAGGTCTCTAGTGGCGCCATTCATGTCACACGGATCGATATGCCAAGCCGCTAGCTATGCTGTTGGTACAATATGCAGGCCCTCGGGGGAACGGATAAGCCTTTATTAGAAGGACTGGAGGTTATACGGACTATGCGTATATGCAAGGAGACCTAACAGTCCTTTGTATCAATAGAGTTACAGAATATATTCCAAATAGCCTAATAACGAACAGGCATAAATAAGCTATAAGAATCCTAAGTTTGAACATTTGAAAAAAGGAACTATAGACTTTAAAACCTCTAAAAAATTATTAGCTAAATATAACTAAGTTCTGAGCTTATAATATATATTTTTGTTATAAATAATTCTTTATTTATTTAAAAGAACCCTTATAATTTTATAACTACCCTAGCTTAGTCTATACTTATTGCTAGTAATAGCTTACTAGCTTTAGAGGCACTTCCTATACTTTAACTACTATCTTATGCTATGGTTGTTACTAGCGGTGTTTTTTTTAAACCGGAAAAAAAAAACCCAAATAAAACTTTAAACAAAGATTTAAACAAAAAAAAAGACTTAAACAAAACTTTAAATAAAGATAACTTAGAAAGTACTGAACTATAACCAAACCTTTAAAACAAATTAGCTTAAAGCAGCTTAGTGCTACTAGTAGTAAAAGAATTATTTTTTATGTTTAATAAAATATAGTTTCCGGTAATCTTTTTATTTAACTTTTTTATTTTTTTTTATTAAGATTTTCTAAAAATATTACCCCTTGCTTTTTTTTTATTTACGCCTAAAATATCTTTTTTATTATTATTTAAAAAAATATTTAGATTAATTAATAAACTAATAGTTTACTAACAGCTAAACTGTAATATATAAAACATATTACTTTTATAATAATATTTCTATTTATAATCAATTTTTTGCTTCCTGGTCAAACCTTACGTTCCAAAAACTAAGTTTAATATATTAGACTTGCTAGCTAACTATACTAACATTATTATTTTATATAACCTTTAAAAATATAATATTATTATAAGAAGTTAAATCGAACTAATCAAAACTAATATTACTATTACTAATTTACTAAACTAGCTTATAAAGTTATATTAATAAATAAATAATTTTTATATAATAATTAATATTTTTACTAATAATATTAAAGCTTTTTATTACTAAAACTAAAAAAAAATTAAAAAGCAATATAAAATTATATATAATTTTTATAGCATAGTAATATAAATATATTAAGTAAGGATTGCTATATTTATAAAATAAATTAAATAGTTTTAATAATAAATAAAATAATTTAGCTTTATATTTTTTTAAAAAATATAAAGAACTATTACTAAGTTTGCTTAAAATATTTTTGTTTAATAAAAAGTTATTATTAAACTTAAAAAAATAACTTTATAATAATAATAAGCTTTAAAAATACTCTAAAAAAGTTATTAATAATATAAGAAGTTCTAAAAAAAAGTAATATTATAAGTAGCAAAAAAAAAAAACTAAATTAATAATCTGTTTGCTTAAAAATATTTTAATCCTACTTATAATAAAGCTACCTAAAAACAAATTAAAGATTTTTAAACGTATATTTAGGCTATTTTAGATAAGTTTAATACTTAATTAGTAGCTAACTATAAAATAAATATAAATTTTGTCTTAAAATCTATTAAAAAATATATAGCTTTTAAGCTTATATTTTTTTTTTTATTAGTTAACTAGGGTTCTTTTTATTACAAGGGTTCCTATTTAAATATTTTAGCTTAAAAGCTTAAATAAAAAAAATACTAACTAGTAAAGCTTTCTAGAAAGCTTAAGCCTGCTAAACAGCTAAAAAAGCCCGTATATAATTTAATTTTGTATATGCTAGACTTTTTATGTTTAGTAGAAATAAAAAAACTATATTACTTTATTGCCTATCCGGAGCCCCTAACCCGGACCTAAGAAATTTAGGCAATAATAATAATAATAGCTTACTAGGGCTTCTATAAAGACTATTACTTCTTTTTTTATAAAGTTTTTAAAGGATTAATAATAGCAATAATAACAGGTTATAATCTAACAATTGGTTAATTTAGGCCTTTAAACGCTTTATTTATTTAGCTTTTTTTATTACAATTAATCTAGTATACCTAAATAAACTATTAGTTTATAACAAAAAAAACCTAGCTAAGTTTTAAACCTAATAAATAAAAATAAAATCATATCTAAAAATATATAAAAAAAGCTTTTTTAAAAATTACTATTAAATTAATTAAGTAGGCTTATTACTAATAAGCAAAATATAAACTTAGTATTAGTAGTATATTAAACAAATAAAAAAAATAGGTTTTATAGACTAATAGTTTAGTTATATATATATATTAAAAAAAAATTCAAAAACTATTTTAAACAATATTAGAACTTTAAAAAAATAACTAGTTTTAAATATAAAAAAGATATAGCTTAATATTTTATAAAGCTTTTTAATTTTAATAAGGTTATTTAGTAGTTTAAAACTATTTTTTAAAATTATATAACTAAGACCTTTTTTAATAATATTACTAAATTAGTATATTTTTATTAAAAAAACTTACTAAAAATTAATAAAAAATTTATTTTAATTATATAGGAAGTAGGCTAAATATATAAGAATATGCTAACTAATTTTGGGATATTAAGAAAAAAAAGGCCTACTTTAATAATAAAGCTTTTAAAATTGGGCCAACCTAACTGTAGCAAAAAAGAACGCTTTAACCTAAGCTGCAACTAATTTTTAAAAAAAAATATATTTAAAAAAACTAATAGTAAAATTAAATTAAACCTTAAAAATAAACAATAGGCCTTAGTAGTAGTAGCTTTAAAAGGAATAAATTAAATTATTATTAACTAGCAAAAATATAACAAAATTAACTGCTAGTATTATAAATAAAACAATTATAATACTTTTGTTTGTTTTATTAAAAAGAATATTAATAAATAAAACTTACTACTAGCGTTTAAAAAAACTTTTATTACTAAAAAAAAAATAACTAAAGAACAATTTTTTTTAAACTTTATTAAACAAACTAAAATAAACATATTTCTAATAGCTATATCTAAGCTACTACTATAGTTTATAAAAATAAATAAGTTTAACTTAAATTTTTAAAAAGTTTTTATGCTATATTTTATAAGATTTTAAGGCTAAACTAAGGTAATAAACCTTAAGTAAGCGCAATTAAGCAATCTAAAAAAAAACTAACAAATTTAAAAAAAAAACCTAGCTTAGAACTTAAAACGGGATATTGCTTTATAATATATATAATGCTTTTATATAACAGTAAAAAATATTTTATTTGAGCGCTACTTAATATTAAAAGCTTAATACTAGTAATATCCTTTAGTTAAGCATAACAATAAAAGTTGCCTTTTATTAAAAGAATATAATTATAACTTATAATAACTTTTAATATTATATATATATAAAAAGTAAGTAGGTATTATATAAAAAAAATAGTTTTTAAATACTAAAAAAATTATTTTATATAGTTTAGCTTTAAACTAAGTAAAATAAATAATAAATATAATATAATTTTTTTTTAATAGTAGCTAAAATAATACTAGCTAGTTTGTTTTTTTAAAAATATTTAAAAGATTATTTTTATTTTAAAGTACTATTATAAAAATTATATAAGTTAAGCTATCCTAAACTTAGAAATAACTAAGGTTATAATAATTATTTTGCAAAAGGTTACTAATACTACTATTGCTTAAATTCCTAAAAAGTTCTAGGAATTTTTTTTTATTATATTTAAAGTAACTATATAATAGCTACTTAACTACTAGCTATAGGACTATTCTATTAATATTATAAAAAGCAAAATACTGCTATAAGGACTATTATATATTATAAGCACGCAAGAACTAAACATTTTAAAACTATAGTTAAAAGAAATACTAAAAACTAGGCATATTCAAAAATCTACTTTATTATATAAGGCTTTTTTAATATTTATTAATAAAAAGGACCTAAATAATCTTTTGTAACCTATAGTTAATTATAAAAGCTTAAATAATATAACAATTTTAGTCCGGTACTTAATATTATTAATCGTAGAGCTATAAGCTTATTTTATAATAGTTAAATAGTTTACCAAAATTAACCTAAAGTTTAGATTTTTTTTAGTATATATTAAAAAAAGAAATAAATAAAAAATAGCATTCCGTTATAAATATAACTTTTTTAAATATATAGTTATACTAATAGGACTTATAAACGCCCTAGCAACCTTTTAAGCTATAATAAATAATATATTTTATAACTTTATTAATGCTAGACTTTTTATTTACTTAAATAACCTATTAATCTATGCCGATATACTAAAAGAATATAATTAATTAGTTAAAAAAGTCCTAAAGCAGCTAATATAATATAATTTAGTAGTTGTTTTTTTAGAAATATAAGTAGTAGATATAAGAAGTAGAGTTTTTAGGCTATATTATTAGAACTAATAGAATTTTTATAATACTAGACAAAATAAACTATATTAATAAATAGGAGACCCTAAATATTTTATAAGAATTATAATAGTTTATAGGTTTTGTTAACTTTTATTAATAGTTTATTGAAAAATTTTTAATAATTGTTAAACTTTTTATAAATACTAATAAAAAAAACAAAAAGGAATAGAAATAAACAGAAATAATAAGTAAAACTTTTAAAGAACTAAAATACTAATTTATTATAGTTTTTATTTTAATATATTTTAACCCGGAAGAAATTATATATATAAAAACTAATATATTAGACTTTGTTTTTAGGGCAGTTCTATTACAAAAGGACCTAAATAGATAATTATATCTGGTTGCTTTTTATTTATATAAGCTTATACTAGCAGAAATAAATTATAAAATCTATAATAAAAAGCTTTTGGCTATAGTAGACTTTTTTAATTACTAGTATTAGTACTTAAAAAGTACTAAATATAGGATTAAGATCTACTTAGACTACTAGAACTTTATATATTTTATAACTATAAAGGTCTTTAATTATAAGCAAACATAATAAGCCTAGCAATTATTTATATATTAGTTTATAATCAATTATTAATTAGAATAACTTAATAAAAAAACTAATATTATATCTAGACTAGCTTAATACTGCTTTAAAAAAAAAAGAAGTAAAGACTAGCTAATAAAAACAGTTTTATAAAATAAATATTTTTTTTACTTATAAAGTATACTATTTTTAGTAGTAGCAGTAGTCCTACTAATATTAGAACAACTATATAGCTTAATAGTACTGCAATAGAACTAAAACTTTGCAAAAAAAGTCCGCTAAGCAGGGAAAAAAAACGCTAAGTATGCGCTACAGCTAAAAAACCCCGATAAAAATATCGAAGTATAAGACGGTCTGCTATATAAAAAGGACCGGCTATAAATACTTACTGCTATTCAAAAAAATATAATAAAGTCTAAACATAATATGTTAGTAGTAGGATATATAAAAATAGACAAAACTATAAAATTAATTATTTATAACTTTTGGTAGCTAAATTTAGAAATATTAGTACAAGAATATATATAAGGGTGCCTATAATACTAATAAAACAAAATCCTATAGTATGCCCCTTACGGACCGCTATAACCTATAGAACTTTACTATAGCTTATAGCAATTAGTTACAATAAACTTTATTACGGATCTACTTTTTTTAAATAGTTGCAACTTTATATAAGTAATAATTAACCCTTTTATAAAAATAGCTTATTTTATAGCTTTAAAGGTCCAGAAAAAAAAAACTAATAATTTTATTAAAATATTTGCAAAAGTTTATTAGAAACTATATAGTATATTTTTTAATATTATTTCTAATAAAAATTCTAGATTTATTGCGTACTTATAAAAGAACTTTTTTAAACTAGTAAAAATTAAGCCGTATATAAGTATAGTTTTTTATTTTTAAACCGATAGTTAGACCAAACAATTTAATTAGTTTTTAAAAATCTATTTATAAACGTTTATTAATTATAAAATAACCAATTAGGAAGATTTATTTCTTATAGCAAAATTTATGTATAATAATACTATATTTGCGTTTATATATATAACTTTATTTTATGCAAATTATAAGTATTACTTGGTAGCCCATAATTCTCTTTTTAGCGTACCTTGCAACCTAAAGAATTAGTTGTACGTACACTAGATAATACAAGTCTACTAAAACACGTAAAAACACTTAAAAAAAAGCCGCTAAAAAATAAAAGAGTAAGCTGACAAAAAAAAAATAAAGGCACCTACCTACGCTAAAAACTAACTAATAATATTAAATATTAAAAATATTAAAACTAAACAACTTATAAAAAAGCTTAACAAAAAAATATTAGAACTTTTTAAAATTTAAAAAATTATTTTTTTTACTACTATCCAACTTACTCTATCTAAAAAATAAAAAATCTATAACTTTTTTTATGTTTTGTTTATTAAGCTTTACTACGCTAGCAATTAAGTATTGCCTAACTTTAACTAGGTTTTATAAAAAATAGCTCTAATTAAGTCCAAAAATTACTAAGTAAAAAAAATAAAAAACTTTTTAGAAACTTAAAGCAATATAAAGTACTTAGTTAAATAAAAAGAATAGCTAGCTAAAAAGCATTAGATTTAAAAACTTTATAATTATTTATATAGTAATAAAGCAAAAAGAGCTATATATTAGTTCTATTAATATAACCTAAAGAAACCTATAAACTTTTGCGCTATTTAACTATAAAAATGCTTAAAAACAAGCATTAAAAAAAAAAGAGATAATATTACATAGATCGATATGCTAAACTGCTAGCTATACTATTAATATAATATATAGGCCTTCGGGGGAACAGATAAGCTTTTATTGGAAGGACTAGAGGTTATATAGACTATGCATATATGCAAAGAAACCTAACAGTCCTTTGCGTCGATAGAGTTATAGAATATATTCCAAATAGCCTAATGATAAACAGGCATAAATAGGCCATAAGAATCCTAAGTTTAAACACTTAAGAAAGGGAACTATGGACCTTGAGACCCCTAAAGAATTATTAGCTGAATATGACTAAGTTCCGAGCCCATAATACATGCCCTTATTACAATTCATGAGTAGCAGCTTCAATATTTCAATATGGCCAAACACAGAGGCGCATTGCAATGCAGTAAACCTGTCCTTCCCATATGTCAGGTCCACGTCGGCGCCATTTTCGAGAAGTAGCTTTGCGATTTCAATATGGCCGTGTATAGAAGCTAAATGTAATGCTGTCCCTGCTTTATTGGCCTGTTGGTTGACGTTGGCCTTTTTTTCGACAAGGAGCTTTGCAATTTCAATATGATTGTCCTTTGAGGCAATATGCAATGCCGTGTATCCATCATCGTCGGTTATTTCTATATCGGCCCCGTTTTCAACAAGTAGCTTCGCAATTTCGATCCTATTGTATACTGAGGCGAGGTGCAATGGCGTGAATCCTAGTTTGTAGATTGTGGCGTTTAATTCTGCCCCATTTTCTACAAGGATCTTTGCAATTTCAATATGATTTTCCTTTGAGGCAATATGCAATGCCGTGCATCCACCATTGTTGGTTATTTCTGTATTGGCTCCGTTTTCAATAAGGAACTTCGTAATTTCGATCCTATTGTATAGTGAGGCGAAGTGCAATGGCGTGTGTCTTGGCTTGTAGGGTGTTGTTTTTAATTCTACCCCATTTTCGACAAGTGGCTTTGCAATTTCAAGTGCGTCCGCTCGTGCACCGATGTGCAGCATTTGCGCTCTATCAGTACCTACTAGAGACGGATGTGCCTCACTGTCAAGAAGCAACTTTACGATCTCTAGATGACCGTTGATGATAGCAGCCTCTATGGGTGTGTAACTGGAATCGGTTGTTGAAAGTTGTGGATCAGCGCCCTTCTCTAAAAGCACCTTCACTACTTTAGTGTGGCCTTCATATGAAGCGCTGTGCAATGGTGTCACCCAGCCCGCCCTTGGAATTGTAAGGTCAGCTCCTCCTTCAAGAAGCAATTCCACTACTTCACAATGGCCGTGCTGGGCAGCTAGATTCAATGGTGTATCTCCGCTGTTGGTTTGCACTGCGGAATCGGCATATTGCCTGAGGAGCAATTCCACTACCTGAACATGGCCTTGTAAAGAAGCCGCATGCAATGGCGTCAATCCCTCTTTAGTGCCTAGCATTGGATTGGCGTTATTTTGTAGGAGTTCTCTTACAACTTCGACGTGCCCCCAAGCTGCACTTGCGAATAGCGGAGTAACTCCAATATTGCTCGCAATATTTGCATCGGCCCCTTTCTGCAAAAGAACCTTAGTACCAGTTAAAGTTCCAACTGAGGAAGCAGCAAGCAATGCTGTTCTATTTGAGGAGTCAACGTGGTTCACGTCTAGTCCCCCCTCGTCGATGAGATAATCGATTGTGTTTCCAAGCCCAAATAGCATTGCATAGAAGAGTGGGTTCCCAGTCTCTATATCCCCGTCGAATTCTATGGGCGTGTATCGATATATACTGTCGATATGTTTCCTCCATGATTGCCAATTGTGATTTGATGGCCGAAAAAATGCATTGGCTAGCCTGATGACGTCTTTTGAATTGCCCACATGGAACTTGATGTGATCATGCCATGAACTTGCCGCGTAAGCTCGGAAGGCTCCAATTGCGGAACTGGAATTCCACTTTGACTGTGTCTCCCCCCATATCCGCTCACAGTTCAGGTAGCGGAGGCAAGTCTTCGCAATGATATTGTTTTGAATTTTCTCGTTTGAACATCGCAGCTGCTCGTTTTCCATCAAGTTCGTAGAGTAGGCTGGCATATGGGAGAGAATATACTGTCTAACAGAAAAATGAGTCAAATGGACAGTAGAGTTGCCCAAATCTGAAGTCGAACTTGGCCGAATCTCGACTAGTGATGCACAAAGATCTAATATCTCGGTTTTGATATAGATCGAGTCGATTGGGTCCGGTAGTTCTTCGTAATCAAGCTCTTCGCACTCTCCATCTGCGAGAAGCAACGCCTCGGTAATCTCAAGAACAGTCAGGGGGCGTTGACCAAATGCCGCCCACCTCAAAATCGAGAACCCGCGATGTCTGCTGCTTTCTTCAAAGCTTTGGATTCTTTCCCAATTACGATCGTAGATATGACCAAGCTTGTTGGGGGCTTTATCGATAGCCCTTTGGAGCTGTTTTAAATTCTTCCCCCCCCTTAACTCATCTTCCAGCAGCTTAATTGCCAGAAAACTGGAGTCGCATCGGTCTACCAGATTGTTTGCAAGCATCTCTCGTTCGGCCTCAGATTTGTTGCCAAGCTTTCTATTGACAACACTTCGGGACAACACGGTTGCGTCAGCTTCGATGTCATTCGGGACGATCTGGAGTTCCACTAATCGTTCTTTTATTTCATTACTGTTGACGCTTAGGCCTTCTCGAATGGTCAACTCATTGCGACTCATAATCAGAAGCCGTGCCCCGGATTTCAAGGCAATATCAGTAAGGGAGTTGAGAAATTCCGACACAGAACTTCTGCGAGCTCGATCACAATTGACTGTATCGCACTCATCAAGGCCGTCCACAACCAATGCGCACCTTGGTAGACTTTGAACAATTGTACTGAAAAGTTCCTTAATATCGAATCGTGATGCAGAACTTTCGTTGGCTGCTTCCCGCCTCTCGCGCGCTAAATCAAATGCTTGTTGGGTTTGGGTTATAAGTTGGGAGACCCAAGCCCTCATTATAGCAAAAGGATCCGAACTATATTTTGCATATCAATGTGCCGCGATGTCTTTCCTTCTCCTATTTATTCTTCGTTAAAGGGGATCCTCTATACATGGATGAGAAGAACGTACCAATAGAAGAAGTGATATTACTACTTTCTGCTCCATTGCTCCCGGAACCGCCCTCGGTCGTTCCTCGGGGAGGAACAAGATCATGTAGTTTCTGGACTAATGTCTCAAATGATACAACTAGCGTTATAGCACGCCCTCTGCCTCGGAGAGCCCACGCGAGCCTACTCCTTCGTGTAGATAATAATTCCAGCAGTTTCGGAGTCCTTAAACGCTGACTTTCCTCATTGGGCAACAAACCTGCCGAGTCAGACCCATGCTCTAAATGTGGTGCCAGCCGATTTGCATCTTCATCAATCTTTTTAATACTTTGGAGAATGAGATCAATTGCTGAGCGAATTGAAGGGTTATCGAGGGCTTTGTGGTGATTATCCTCGTATCTACCTTTACCAATTCCCACGGTCTGACCCCATAGCTGAAATCGGACCCTGTCAGCGGTGAGTCGAGCCCTAAGGGACGCAGACTTCAAGGTTTAGAGTAAGCATTCTCGATATTAGGCAATTTATTTAAAGGGTTCGGGGGTATATTGCTCACTTCAGTTAGAAATTCCTTGTAGGAATCCCACCTTTCGGCGATATCAACGCAAGAGCTGAAAAGGCCAGCAAGCCCGACAATTCCTATACCTAGGCCAGCAGCTTCCATGGCGGGTATGCGCTCTCTGGTTTCGAAAAATAGCAAATGTTCTTCAGGCGCTTGCGACACTTTAAAAACAACGAAGATAAGGTGGAGTAGAAGCGTGGGCAAATCCGGCATCGCATGGTGGCAGTGCTGCGCAGTGCTCCAGGGAGCGAACGCCTACTACCCCGCCTACCTGCAGTACACAGCCAAATTTATGCAGAGCAAAGTGGCGTAGTCGGGGCGAAGGGAGGGAATGATAGTTCCAGATGGGTACAATGTGCGTGTGCAGACATATCAGCCTTCCAGATGCAAATATCAAAATCCAACACACCTACTTTTCAATAGGGTCCATTGGGCATACTACTGAATAGTTCGTGATATGTGGAAGAGGCAGAGATTTTGTTGTTGAAAGTGAACTGTACCAAGGAGTCACTTGATGTACTGTACAAAGATGGAGACACAACATATTTTCCATTTCACTATTTGGGATGCTGTCGGCTCCGTCGCCGAATGCACATGCCAAGATTTGGAGAAGTCATGTAGTCTGCAGGGTGCTTCAGTTGTCTCCCCAACCCAGCAGAAGCGGCCGTAGCCTGTTTGCCTTCCGGCTAATTCGCCTGTATTCCTAGCTGTAAGCCCTTTCCAAAATGCCTAGAGCCTCGAGTAAAGCTAGCCTACATGTAGGCAATCTATAGCGCCCGACAACGGGGCTATGCTGAGTCGGAGTGTTGACACCGCATGATTCTTCAACAATTTACATAGCCGCCAAAATAAGTACATGAAATACTGATGATTAACAACTTTTTATTTTTATTTTTTTCCTTTCTCGCCTTTAGAATAAGTTCTGCTATCTGCCTTTGTTGGGCGTATTAGAAAGATAATAAGTATACTAATAGGCAGCTCAGGCATAGGACCTATATAAAGGCTGCATAGGGCAGACAATAAGCTAAACCCCGGTATCCCGAACCCCCCCCATCGCGAACCACCCTTTAACCACCTATACGCATAATTTCCAAAGCTATTTATACTACTAATACTGTCACGATCAGTCGAGTAAAACTTCCACAGCTAGTTTATTAATACTATAGACAAAGACTCTAAGCTAAAAAAAAAAAAAAAAAAAGTTAGAGTTTATAGAATAGATAGATATAAACTCTGTATATATAGCTGCAAAGTTATAAGTTAGTTTATATATAGACTTTTTATTTTATTGCTATATAGGTCTAAAATTTTTGCAAGTTTTACTAAAACTATACTAACTATTATACTACTTTTTTTTAAAACTAAAAGTTTAAACATAATTTTAATTTAAAATTACTAATAATATTAAGTTTATATATTTTTAATTGTTTAATTTATTTAATTTTAAATTTTGCTTTACTATTAATATTTTTAGCTAAAAATAATAACTAGATTTATTAAAATAAAAAATTATTGCTTATTTTTTATAATTAATTAGTATAAAATAGGCTTTTTATTTTATAAAAATTAAATAAATTAAAAATATAGCTAAATTTTTGTTTTTTTTAAATTTTAAAAAGTTTAACTAACTAAAAGTCTAATCTAGTAGTTAGTACTTATATTATAAATTTTTTTTTTTTTAAAAAAACTTTGTTTTTTATTTTAAAATTTACTAAGCGTTTTTTTTATTAGCTTATAGTTTATATTATTTTTATATAAAAATTACTATATTATATATTATTTTTTAAATATTTTAGGTTTAATAAACCAATTTAAATGTTTATTGCTTAGTATTAAAATTTATAATAGTTTTATTAATATTTATTATTAAAAAGTTTTATGTTTTAACTTTTATTGCTATTTTTAATAATAATATATTAATTAATAAATATTATAAAAAATTATATATAAAATCTAAAACAAAAAAATAAATATTTTAGTTGTTTTAATATTTATTAATATAAAAACAAAATTATTAATCTAGTTTTTAATTAGTTAATTTTATTATTTTTTAAATTTAAAAATAGTAAATATTATTAAAGCAGTACTTAGTACTTATAAAATTATTAATTATTATTATAAACTTAAAAATAAATAGTTTTATAGTATTTAATATTTATATATCTAGTATACTAAAAAATTTATATAGATTTTTATAGTATTATATAGCTAGTAATTTTATAATATTTATTTTTTTGCTAAATAAAGTTATAATTAAATAATTAAACTTATTTATAAATATTTATGTATAGTTATAACTTTATTAATTAAATAGTATATATTTATTATTTATTACTATATATTGCTATACTATAGTTAATATAAGTAATAAATAAAAAAAGCTAGAAGTTTTATTTTATAATATTTTGTTTTTTTATAATTATATTTTAAGTAAAACTAATAATATTTTTGTTTTAATATTTTAATTATTTTGTATTAATTTTAGTATATAGTAATTAAAAATATATAAACTTTTTAAATTAAAACTATATAAAAAAAATAATTCTATTTAAAGTAATTTTAAGTATGTATAGTTTTTTGTTTTTATTTTTTAGATCTTATAATTAGTTTTTTTGTTTAATTAAGTTTATTAAGTTAGTTTTTTAAGAAATATTAAATAAAAGATCTATAGTTAATATAAAACTTAATATTTTATTAAAAAGAACTAATATTATTATTTTTTTTTTAGTTTTTTTAGTTTTAATTATAAAAAGTTTTATTGTTTTTTTTAATAAAACATTAGTTATTATATTTTTTTATTTTAATTAATACTAAAAGATAATATTAGAGTTTAATAAAAAATTAGCTTAGTATATTTATTATATTAATAAAAACTATTTATTTAAAAAATATAATAAAACTTAATAATTAGTTATTATAAAAAACTTAGTTTTAAAAAGCTTTAAGTAGTAATATTTTAAAATTTATATTACTACTAAAAATTTATAGTTTTAAATTAAGTAAGCTTATTTAATTAGTATTATTGTTTAAAAAAATATTTTATAAGTTTTTAGGTTATATTTTTTTATTATTGCTAAATAATTTTTTTTATTATATTATATAAAATATTTGTTTTTATTTATATTAATTAGCTGGGCTTCAAAAAAACTAAAACAAACATTTTATATATTAGCAATTTTATATATTTAAAAGCTTATTTTTGTTTTAGTTCTATTATAAACAGCTTATTTTTTTTCAATAATTAATTTAGTATTTTTAAAATTATTAAAATTTTAATTTAGAATTATTTAAATTTTAATAAAGTTAATTTTCATTTTTATTTTAGTTTTTATAATTATTTTTAAATAATTAATAATAAATATATTAAAATAAAACTTTTTAATATTTTTTTAATATTTAGTTTAATATAAATAATAAATTATTTTTTTATAATAAGTTTAGTACTATTTTTTAGTTTTAAAATAAATCAAAATATTATTTATATAAATATTTATAAATTTATTTAAAAGTTTTTAAATTTATATATTAATAAAAACTTATTATTAAATAGGTTTTATTTTTAAATTAAATAATAAAACTGTTTATTAAAAAAATTTTTTATAAGTTTAAAAAAAAAAAATTTTTTTTTATAGTTAATAATAATTAATAAAAAATTTTAATAATATTTAGTTTTATAAAATAAGTAATATTTAAAACTAATATAATTTAATTTTTTAAATATATATTTTATTTAATAAAATATATAGCTAGTAGTTTATTTATAAACTTTTTTTTAAATAAAATAAATTATATAAATATTTAATATTAATAAAGTTTAAAAATATGTTTTTTATTATTAAGTTTTAGTACTATATTAAATTTTAATTATAATAATAATAAAATTCTAGATTTCTTTTATAATTTTTTAGTTTTAATTATTTTTAAAATAATTATTTTATTTTTAAAAAGTTATTTTAATATTTAATAATATTTGTTACAATTAGTTAAGTAAAGCTTCTATAGCTAGTTTATTAATACTATAAACAAAGACTCTAAGCTAAAGAAGAAAAAAAAAAGCAAAAAAGTTAGAGTTTATAGGGTGGGTAGATATAAACTCTATATATATAGCTATAAAGTTATAGGTTAGTTTATATATAGATTTCCTATTTTATTGCTATATAGGTCTAGAATTCTTACAAGTTTTACTAAAACTATACAAAACTATATTAATTATTATACTACCCCTTTTTAAAACTAAAAGTTTAAACATAGTTTTAATTCGAAGTTATTAATAACGTTAAGTTTATATAGTTTTTTTATATTATATTGCTTTATTATTATTTTTATAATTACTTATAAATTTGTTAGCTATTGCTATATATATTTATTTTTATAATTTTATAAAAAGTCCAAAGGCTTTTTTATAAGTTTTATAAAATTAATTAAGCTTAATTAGTACGTTTTTAAAATACTAAGCTATATACTAAATATTATTAAAATTATAGCTTTTTTAAACAATTTAGTATTATAGTTTTTTATTTTTTTTATATATTTTTAATTATTTAATTTGTTTAACTTTAAATTTTGCTTTATTATTAATATTTTTAGCTAAAAATAATAATTAAATTTATTAAAATAAAAAGTTATTGTTTGCTTTTTATAATTAGTTAGTATAAAACAAGTTTTTTATTTTATAAAAATTAAGCAAATTAAAAATATAGCTAAATTTTTATTTTTTTAAAATCTTAAAAAGTCTAACTAATTAAAAGTCTAATCTAATAGTTAGTACTTATATCATAAAACTTTTTTTTTTTAAAAAGACTTTATTTTTTATTTTAAAATTTATTAAATATTTTTTTTTGTTAGCTTATAGCTTATATTATTTTTACGCAAAGGTTATTATATTATATGCTATTTTTTAAATGTTTTAAGTTTAATAAACCAATTCGAACGCTTGCTATTTAATATTAAAATTTGCAATAGTTTTGCCAATATTTACTATTAGAAAGTTTTATATTTTAATTTTTATTACTACTTTTAGTAGTAATATATTAATTAATAAATATTACAAAAAATTATATATAAGTTTAAAATAAAAAAATAAAGTTATTAATTTAATTTTTAATTAATTAATTTTATTATTTTTTAGGTTTAAAAATAGTAAATATTATTAAAATAATATTTAGTACTTATAAAACTATTAATTATTACTATAAACTTAAAAATAAATAGTCCTATATTATTTAATATTTATATGTTTAATATATTAAAAAATTTATATAAACTTTTATAATATTATATAACTAATAATTTTGCAATATTTGTTTTTTTGTTAAATAAAATTATAATTAAATAGCTAAACTTATTTATAAATATTTATATATAGTTATAACTTTATTAGTTAAAGAATATATTTTTATTATTTATTATTATATATTACTATATTATAGCTAATATAAATAATAAATAAAAAAAACTAAAAGTTTTATTTTATAATATTTTATTTTTTTTATAGTTATAATAATTATATATATATTATTTATAATTATATTTTAAATAAAACTAATAATATTTTTATTTTAATATTTTAATTATTTTATATTAATTTTAGTATATAATAATTAGAAATATATAAACTTTTTAAATTAAAGCTATAAAAAAAAATAGTCCTATTTAAAATAACTTTAAGTATATATAGCTTTTTATTTTTATTTTTTAAATTTTATAACTAGTTTTTTTGTTTAATTAAGTTTACTAGGTTAGCTTTTTAAAAAATATTAAATAAAAAGTCTATAGTTAATATAAAACTTAATATTTTATTAAAAAGAACTAATACTATTATTTTTTTTTTAGTTTTTTTAGTTTTAATTATAAAAAGTTAGCTTAATATATTTGTTATATTAATAAAATCTATTTATTTAAAAAATATAATAAAGCTTAATAATTAGTTATTATAAAAAATTTAGTTTTAAAAAGCTCTAAGTAGTAATATTTTAAAATCTATATTACTATTAAAAATTTATAATCTTAAATTAAGTAAGCTTGCTTAGTTAGTATTATTGTTTTAAAAAAATATTTTATAAGTTTTTAGCTTATATTTTTTTATTATTATTAAATAATTTTTTTTATTATATTATATAAAATATTTGTTTTTATTTATATTAGTTAGCCAGGTTTAAAAAAAGCTAAAACAAACGTTTTATATATTAGTAGTTTTATATATTTAAAAGTTTATTTTTATTTTAGTCCTATTATAAATAGCTTATTTTTTTTAAATAGTTAATTTAAAAAAGTAGTAATTTTACTAGTATAATAAATAAATATACAAATATAATTATAAAACTTAAAAAATAACTAAATTAATTTAGTATTTTTAAAATTATTAAAGTTCTAATTTAAAATTGCTTAAATTTTAATAGGATTAATTCTAATTTTTATTTTAGTTTTTATAATTATTTCTAAATAATTAATAATAAATATATTAAAATAAAACTTTTTAATATTTTTTAATATTTAGCTTAATATAAATAATAAATTATTTTTTTATAATAAGTTTAGTGCTATTTTTTAGTTTTAGAATAAATTAGAATATTATTTATATAAATATTTATAAATTTGTTTAAAAGTTTTTAAATTTATATATTAATAAAAGCTTACTACTAAACCGGTTTTATTTTTAAACTAAATAATAAAACCTTTTATTAAAACATTTTTTTATAAGTTTAAAAAAAGTAAAATAATATAATTTTATAATTAATAATAATTAATAAAAAGTTTTAATAATATTTAGTTTTATAAAATAAGTAATATTATAATAATTAAATATAAACTTATATTTAATTAATTTAAGTTTAAATATAAATAAAATAAAAATAATATTTAAGTTTATATTTTATTTAATAAAGTTTATAGCTAATAGCTTATTTATAAACTTTTTTTTAAATAAAATAAATTATATAAATATTTAATATTAATAAAGTTTAAAGATATATTTTTTGCTATTAAATTTTAGTACTATATTGAATTTTAGTTATAATAGTAGTAAAATTTTAAATTTTATATTAACTTTATATACTTAAAGTTTTTTTTTTAAAAAAATAAAATTAATTTATTATTAAAAATCTTTTATAATACTACTTAATCAATTTAAGTTTATTTTTTTTATAAAATATTAATTATTTTCGAATTTTTTTTAAGTAATTTAATATAATTATTTTTAATTATTATAAACTTAATTATAATAAGCTCTTTTAAAATCTTTTTAACTAGTTATTTTTATTTATTTTAATAAAAATAATTTTAAAAGTTTTATATAATTTTTTTAATAATAGCTTAGTTTTTTTTTTTTTAAAAGTTATTATATAGACTTTTTTTATTTTAGGTTTAAAAGTCCTAAATCTTTTTTATATTTTTTTTAGTTTTAGTTATCTTTAAAATAATTGTTTTATTTTTAAAAAGTTGTTTTAATATTTAATAACATTTTTTTAATGCTTAATTATATTAATTTATATTTTTTTATATTTTTAGAACTATATTTTATTATTTATAACTAAAAAGTTTAATTATAATTGTTAGCAAAAATTAAGCTAATAAAAATAAATTATTTAGTTAGATTAACTATTATTTTTAGGTTTTTATTAAAATATTTTGTTTAACTAACTATTTAATATTAATAATAATATTATAATTAAAATTAATAACTTAAAATATTTAATTTTTATAGTATATATTAAATATTTATAAACTTTACTAACTATTTTATTTTAATAGTTATAAAATTTCTAAAGTTTAACTAAATAAACTATTTTTATTTTTAATTATTGTTTAATTTATTATATAAATTTATAGTTAATTATTAAAAAAGTATAAGCTTTAGTATTATATAAAACTAAAGTTTTTATTTTAATACTATTAATTTATAATTAAATAAATATTTTAAAAATAATTGATTTGTTTTAGTTATATATTTTAGTTAAAATAAATAAAAAAACTAATAAAAAAACTTTTATTAGTTTTATTTATTTTCTAAATTAAATAAACTATTAAAGCTATTTTTATTATAGATTTTTTTTGCTAGTTAAATATTTAAAATTTTAAGCTTTCGGTTAAAACAATTAACTAATAAATACTTTTTTTTATAATTAATGCTTATTTTAACTATGTTAAAATAAATATTTTAAAACTTTTAAAGTTAGCTAAAAGTTAATAAATAAGTTTACTAAAAATTTAATTAAACTTATAAATTTAGTTTATTAATAATTTTTATAAGCTTGTTTATATAAAAATAGTTCTATAATTTATATTTTTATTATAATTTAACTAATTAATATTTTTATTAGTTTTATATATATAAACTTAAAATATTTTATAACTAATAACTATTTAATTAAAATTATAATAAATTATTAAGAAAGTTTAGATTATTTTAATAATATTATTTAATAATTTTTTAATTAAATAAAAATATTTTTTTATTAATTTTTTAGTATATTTTTTTAACTAGCTTTTAATATACTAAAGTTAGCTATTTTTAGTTCAAAACATAATAATATTTTTATTTAGCCTTTTTGCTAGTTTATAAACTTACTAAGATTAATTTTTTATATTTTAGCTTTTTTAATATAAATAAAATTTAAAGCACTAAAAAATAAACTAATAAAATAAAAAACAAATAAAGCAATAAAACCAAAAAGTTTAAAATTAATATTTTTAAATATATTTTTTATTATTAAATTATAGTTATTTTTTAAAAATATTAAAATAAACGTATTAAAAAATTAATATTTTACTTTTTTTATTTATTAAAGAAGTTCTATTAGAACTAACGTAAAATTATAAACTTATATAGCTATAATATTTTTTAATATATTTTTAAATATATTATTTATTTTAAATTGTTTTAGCTCTAGTTTAAATTTTGTTTTTTTAAGTTTTAATTTTTTGTTACGATCAATTAAGTAAAGCTTTTATAGCTAGTTTATTAATACTATAAACAAAGACTCTAAGCTAAAAAAGAAAAAAAAAAAGGAAAAAAATCAAAGTTTATAAAATAGATAAATATAGACTTTATATATATAGCTGCAAAGTTATAAGTTAGTCCGTGTATAGACTTTTTATTTTATTACTATATAGGTCTAAAGTTTTTGCAAGTTTTGCTAAAACTATACTAACTATTATATTACTTTTTTTTAAAACTAAAAGTTTAAATATAATTTTAATTTAAAATTATTAATAATATTAAATTTATATAATTTTTTTATGTTATATTGTTTTATTATTATTTTTATAATTATTTATAAATTTATTAATTATTATTATATATATTTATTTTTATAATTTTATAGAAAATCTAGGGGCTTTTTTATAGGTTTTATAGAATTAGTTAAGTTTAATTAGCGCGTTTTTAAAATTTTAAGTTATATATTAAGTGTTATTAAAATTGCAGCTTTTTTAAGCGATTTAATATTATAGTTCTTTGTTTTTTTTATATACTTTTAATTGTTTAATTTATTTAATTTTAAATTCTGTTTTATTATTAATATTTTTAATTAAAAGCAATAATTAAATTTATTAAAATAAAAAGTTATTATTTATTTTTTATAATTAGTTAGTATAAAATAAGTTTTTTATTTTATAAAAGTTAAACAAGTTAAAAATATAACTAAATTTTTGTTTTTTTAGGATTTTAAAAAGTCTAACCGATTAGAAGTTTAATCTAGTAATTAATATTTGCATTGCAAAACTGTTTTTTTTTAAAAAAATTTTATTTTTTATTTTAAAATTTATTAAGCGTTTTTTTTTATTAGTTTATAGCTTGTATTATTTTTATATAAAAGTTGCTATATTATATATTATTTTTTAAACGTTTTAGGTTTAGCGGAATAATTCAAGCGTTTATTATTTAGTATTAAAATTTATAATAGTTTTGCTAATATTTATTATTAAAAGGTTTTATGTTTTAATTCCTATTGCTATTTTTAGTAGTAATATATTAATTAATAAATATTATAAAAAATTATATATAAAATTTAAAACAAAAAAATAAATGTTTTAATTGTTTTAATATTTATTAATATAAAAATAAAGTTATTAATCTAGTTTTTAATTAGTTAATTTTATTATTTTTTAGGTTTAAAGGTAATAAGAATTATTAAAATAATATTTAGTGCTTATAAGATTATTAATTATTGCTATAAATTTAGAAATAAATAGTTCTATATTATTTAATATTTATATATTTAATATATTAAAAAATCTATATAGATTTTTATAATATTATATGGCTAAAAACTCTATAGTATTTGTTTTTTTGCTAAATAAAGTTATAATTAAATAACTAAATTTATTAATAAATATTTATATATAGTTATAACTTTATTAGTTAAATAATATATTTTTATTATTTATTACTATATATTATTATATTGCAGCTAGTATAAATAATAAGTAAAAAAAGCTAGAAGTTTTATTTTATAGTATTTTGTTTTTTTTATAGTTATAATAATTATATATATATTATTTATAATTATATTTTAAATAAAACTAGTAATATTTTTGTTTTAATATTTTGATTATTTTATATTAACTTTAATATATAATAATTAAAAATATATAAACTTTTTAAATTAAAGCTATATAAAAAGAAATAATCCTATTTAAAATAACTTTAAGTATATATAGTTTTTTGTTTTTATTTTTTAGATTTTATAGCTAGTTTTTTTGTTTAATTAAATCTATTAGGTTAGCTTTTTAAACAATATTAAATAAAAGATCTATAATTAATATAAAACTTAGTATTTTGTTAAGTAGAACTATTATTATTATTTTTTTTTTAGTTTTTTTAGTTTTAATTATAAAAAGCTTAGCTATTTTTTTTAATAAAATATTAGCTATTATATTTTTTTGTTTTAATTAGTATTAAAAAGTAATATTAAAGTTTAATAAAAAATTAGCTTAGTATATTTATTATATTAATAAAATCTATTTATTTAAAAAATATAATAAAACTTAATAATTAGTTATTATAAAAAACTTAGTTTTAAAAAGCTTTAAGTAATAATATTTTAAAATTTATATTATTATTAAAAATTTATAATTTTAAATTAAGTAGGCTTATTTAATTAGTATTATTATTTTAAAAAAATATTTTATAAGTTTTTAAGTTATATTTTTTTGCTACTACTAAATAATTTTTTTTATTACATTATATAAAATATTTGTTTTTATTTATATTAGTTAGCTAAGTTTAAAAAAAGCTAAAATAAATATTTTATATATTAGTAGTTTTATATGTTTAAAAGTTTGTTTTTATTTTAGTTCTATTATAAATAGTATATTTTTTTTTAATAATTAATTTAAAAAAGCAGTAATTTTACTAGTATAATAAATAAATATATAAATATAATTATAAAGTTTAAAAAATAACCGGATTAATTTAATATTTTTAAAATTATTAAAGTTTTAATTTAAAATTGCTTAAATTTCTATAGAGTTAATTTTAATTTTAATTTTAATTTTTATAACTATTTTTAAATAATTAATAATAAATATATTAAAATAAAATTTTTTAATATTTTTTTAATATTTAATTTAATATAAATAATAAATTATTTTTTTATAATAAGTTTAGTATTATTTTTTAGTTTTAGAATAAATTAAAATATTATTTATATAAATATTTACAAATTTATTTAAAAGTTTTTAAATTTATATATTAATAAAAGTTTACTATTAAACAAGTTTTATTTTTAAACTAAATAATAAAACTTTTTATTAAAATATTTTTTTATAAGTTTAAAAAAAATAAAATAATATAATTTTATAATTAATAATAATTAATAAAAAGTTTTAATAATATTTAATTTTATAAAGCAAATAATATTATAATAATTAAATATAATATTATTAATATTTAAAACTAATATAATTTAATTTTTTAAATATATATTTTTTTATTAATAATTAATTATAAACTTATATTTAATTAATTTAAGTTTATATTTTATTTAATAAAATTTATAGCTAATAGTTTATTTATAAACTTTTTTTTAAATAAAATAAACTATATAAATATTTAATATTAATAAAGCTTAAAAGTATATTTTTTATTATTAAGTTCTAATACTATATTAAATCTTAGTTGTAATAGCAGTAATATTTTGGAATTTTTTTTAAAAAAAAATCCTTTTAAATATAATAGCTAAAAAAGCAAAAAGCTTTATATTAACTTTATATACTTAGGGGTTTTTTTTTTAAAAATAAGATTAGTTTATTATTAAAAGTTTTTTATAGTACTACTTAATTGATTTAAATTTTTTTTCTTTATAAAATATTAATTATTTTAAAGTTTTTTTAGCTAGTTATTTTTATTTATTTTAATAAAAATAATTCTAAAAGTTTTATATAATTTTTTTAATAGTAGTTTGGTTTTTTTTTTTTTTAGGAATTATTATATAAACCTTTTTTATTTTAGGTTTAAAAGTCTTAGGTTTTTTTTATATTTTTTTAGTTTTAATTATTTTATAAATAATTGTTTTAATATTTAATTATATTAATTAATATTTTTTTATATTTTTAGGTTTATATTTTATTATTTATAGTTAAAAAGTTTAATTATAATTATTAGTAAAAATTAAGCTAATAAAAATAAATTATTTAATTAAATTAATTATTATTTTTAAGTTTTTATTAAAATATTTAATTTTTAAACTATTAATTATTAATTTTTATAATATATATTAAATATTTATAAATTTTATTAATTATTTTATTTTAATAGTTATAAAATTTTTAAAGTTTAGTTAAATAAATTATTTTTATTTTTAATTATTGCTTAATTTATTATATAAATTTATAGCTAATTATTAAAAAAGTATAAGTTTTAATATTATATAAAAGTAAAGTTTTTATTTTAATACTATTAATTTATAATTAAGTAAATATTTTAAAAATAATTAATTTGTTTTAATTATATATTTTAGTTAAAATAAATAAAAAAATTAATAAAAAGATTTTTGTTAGTTTTATTTGTTTTTTAAATTAAATAAACTATTAGAATTATTTTTATTATAAATTTCTTTTGCTAATTAAATACCTAAAACTTTAAGCTTTTAATTAAAATAATTAATTAATAAATATTTTTTTTATTATAAATAAAACAAATCTTATTATTTTAATAAGCTTTTTTTTTTTTATAATTAATATTTGTTTTAATTATTTTAAAATAAATATTTTAAAAATTTTAAAGTTAGCTAAAAATTAATAAATAAGTTTACTAAAAATTTAATTATTTAAGTTAGATTTTTATTTAGTTAAACTAATAAGTTTAGTTTATTAATAATTTTTATAAACTTGCTTAATATTATATATTAATTTAATAATTTTATTAATAAATAATTTATAAAAAATATTTAAATTTATAAAAGTTTTATATAAATTTTTTTTTAAGTTTATATAAAAATAATTTTATAATTTATATTTTTATTATAATTTAGCAAATTAATATTTTTAAATTAAATTATTAAATATAAAAATAAATTTATTAATATTTTTATTAGTTTTATATATATATATTTAAAATATTTTATAAATAATAATTATTTAATTAAAATTATAATAAATTATTAATAAAACTTAAATTATTTTAATAATATTATTAAATAGTTTTTTAGTTAAATAAAATTATATTTTTATTAATTTTTTAATATATTTTTTTTATTAGTTTATAAACTTAATTATTAAATAAAGTTTTATTTTTTATAAACTTATTAAAATTAGTTTTTTATATTTTAGCTTTTTTAATATAAATAAAATTTAAAATATTAAAAAATAAACTAATAAAATAAAAAACAAATAAAATAATAAAATTAAAAAATTTAAAGTTAATATTTTTCAATATACTTTTTATTATTAAATTATAATTATTTTTTAAAAATATTAAAATAAATATATTAAAAAATTAATATTTTATTTTTTTTATTTAATAAAAAAGTTCTATTAAAACTAATATAAAATTATAAGCTTATATAATTATAATATTTATTAATATATTTTTAAATATATTATTTATTTTAAATTATTTTAGTTTTAATTTAGATTTTATTTTTTTAAGTTTTAATTTTTTAATTTTTTTAGATTTTTTTTAAGTATCAGTTTATTTAAAACATTTATAAAAAAGTTTAGTGTTTAAATTTTTTTTTTTTTAAATTATTTAATAATAAAAAGCTAACTATACTTAAAAATTAAAATTGTTTTAATTATTTAAAAACTAGAAATAAAATAAAAATATTTAAAGTTAAGTTTTTTATAAATTATTAATTTTTAAATACTATAAAAATTAAAAGTTTTATTAAAGTTATATTAAAGTTAGGTTTATATTATTAAATATATAATTAAAAAAAAAGTTTATTTATATTTTGCTAATTATAATAAAATAAAAAATATATATTTGTTAAATATTTATTAATAAATAATTAGTAAGCTTAAAGTAATATTATAATTAATTAAGTAAAGTTTTTATAACTAGTTTATTAATATTATAAATAAAGATTTTAAACTAAAAAAAAAAAAAAAAAAAAAAAAAAAAGAAATCAGAGTTTATAAGGTGGGTAAATATGGACTCTATATATGTAGCTGCAGAAATATGGGTTAGTCCGTGCGTAGACTTCCTATTTTATTGCTATGTAGGTCTGAAGTTCTTGCGGGTCTTGCCAAGACTATACTAACCGTTATACTTTTTATTTCTTTTAGATTTCTTTTTAAATATTAGTTTGCTTAAAACATTTATAAAAAAGTCTAATGCTTAATTTTTTTTTTTTTATAAAAATTTTTTTTTTAAATTATTTAACAATAAAAAACTAGTTATACTTAAAAATTAAAATTATTCTAATTATTTAAAATTAGGTTTTTTATAAATTATTAATTTTTAAGTAGTATAAAAATTAAAAGTTTTATTAAAATTATATTAAAGTTAAGTTTATATTATAAAATATATAATTAAAAAAAAAAGTTTATTTATATTTTATTAATTATAGCAAAATAAAAAAGATATATTTATTAAATATTTATTAATAAATAATTAGTAAGCTTAAAGTAATATTATAATTAGTTAAATAAAACTTTTATAGCTAGTTTATTAATATTATAAATAAAAACTTTAAACTAAAAAAAAAAAAAAAAAAAAAAAGTTAGAGTTTATAAAATAAATAGATATAAACTTTATATATATAGCTGCAGAGTTATAGGTTGGTCTATATATAGATTTCTTATCTTATTACTATATGTCACAATTAGTTAAGTAAAGCTTTTATAGCTAGTTTATTAATACTATAAACAAAAACTCTAAACTAAAAAAGAAAAAAAAAAAGAAAAGAAATTAGAGTTTATAAAGTAGGTAGATATAAATTCTATATGTATAGCTATAGAATTATAGGTTAGTCCGTGCGTAAACTTTTTATTTTATTACTGTATAGGTTTAGAGTTCTTGCAAGTCTTGTTAAAACTATACTAACTATTATATTATTTTTTTTTAAAACTAAAAGTTTAAATATAGTTTTAATTTAAAATTACTAATAATATTAGGTTTATATAGCTTTTTTATATTATATTACTTTATTATTATTTTTATAGTTATTTATAAATTTATTAGTTATTATTATATATATTTATTTTTATAATCTTACTAGAAGTTTAAAAGTTTTTTTATAAGTTTTATAAAATTAATTAAACTTAATTAGTATATTTTTAAAATTTTAGGCTATATATTAAGTATTATTAAAATTATAGTTTTTTTAAGCAACTTAATATTATAGCTTTTTGTTTTTTTTATATATTTTTAATTGTTTGATTTGTTTAATTTTAAATTTTGTTTTGCTATTAATATTTTTAGCTAAAAGTAATAATTAGATTTATTAAAATAAAAAGTTATTATTTATTTTTTATAATCGGTTAGTATAAAATAGGTTTTTTATTTTATAAAAATTAAGTAAATTAAAAATATAGCTAAATTTTTATTTTTTTAAGATTTTAAAAAGTCTAACTAACTAAAAGTCTAATTTAATAATTAGTACTTATGTTGCAAAACTTTTTTTTTTTTAAAAAAACTTTATTTTTTATTTTAAAATTTATTAAATATTTTTTTTTTTTAGTTTATAGTTTATATTGTTTTTATATAATAGTTGCTATATTATATGTTATTTTTTAAACGTTTTAAGTTTAGCAGACTAGTTCGAGCGCTTATTATTTAATATTAAAATTTATAATAGTTTTATTAATATTTATTATTAAAAAGTTTTATGTTTTAATTTTTATTATTATTTTTAATAGTAATATATTAATTAATAAATATTATAAAGAATTATATATAAAATTTAAAACAAAAAAATAAATATTTTAATTATTTTAATATTTATTAATATAAAAATAGAATTATTAGTTTAATTTTTAATTAGTTAATTTTACTGCTTTTTAGATCTAAAAGTAGTAAATATTACTAAAGCAGTACTTAATACTTATAAAACTATTAATTATTATTATAAATTTAAAAATAAATAGTTTTATATTATTTAATATTTATATATCTAATATATTAAAAAATCTATATAAACTTTTATAGTATTATATAGTTAATAATTTTATAATATTTATTTTTTTGCTAAGTAAAGTTATAATTAGATAGCTAAACTTGTTTATAAATATTTATATATAGTTATAACTTTATTAGTTAGGTAATATATTTTTATTATTTATTACTATATATTATTATATTATAATTAGTATAAATAATAAATAAAAAAAACTAGAAGTTTTGTTTTATAGTATTTTATTTTTTTTATAATTATAATAATTATATATATATTATTTATAATTATATTTTAAATAAAACTAGTAGTATTTTTATTTTAATATTTTAATTGTTTTATATTAATTTTAATATATAGTAATTAAAAATATATAAGCTTTTGAAATTAAAGCTATTTAAAAAAAAATAGTTTTATTTAAAATAATTTTAAATATATATAGCTTTATATTTTTATTTTTTAGATTTTATAACTAGTTTTTTTGTTTGATTAGATTTATTAGGTTAGCTTTTTAAAAAATATTAAGCAATAGATTTATAGTTAATATAGGACTTAATATTTTATTAAGCAGAACTAATATTATTATTATTTTTTTAGCTTTTTTAGTTTTAATTATAAAAAGCTTAGCTATTTTTTTTAATAAAGTATTAGCTATTATATTTTTTTGTTCTAGTTAATATTAAAAAATAATATTAAAGTTTAATAAAAAGTTGGCCTAGTATATTTATTATATTAATAAAATCTATTTATTTAAAAAATATAGTAAAGTTTAATCATTAATTATTATAAAAAATTTAGTTCTAAGGAGCTTTAAGTAGTAATATTTTAAAATTTGTATTATTACTAAAAGTTTATAGTTCTAAATTAGGTAAGCTTGTTTAATTAGTATTATTGTTTTAAAAAAATATTTTATAAGTTTTTAGGTTATATTTTTTTATTGCTACTAAATAATTTTTTTTATTATATTATATAAAATTTTTATTTTTATTTATATTAGTTAGCTAAGCTTAAAAAAAGCTAAAATAAATGCTTTATATATTAATAGTTTTATATATTTAAAAGTTTGTTTTTATTTTAGTTCTATTATAAATAGTTTATTTTTTTTTAATAGTTAATTTAAAAAAATAGTAATTTTACTAATATAATAAATAAATATATAAATATAATTATAAAACTTTAAAAATAATTAAAATCTTAATTTAAGATTGTTTAGATTTTTATAGAATTAATTCTAATTTTAATTTTAGTTTTTATAACTATTTTTAAATAATTAATAATAAATATATCAAAATAAAACTTTTTAATATTTTTTTAATATTTAGTTTAATATAAATAATAAATTATTTTTTTATAATAAATTTAGTACTATTTTTTAGTTTTAAAATAAATTAAAATATTATTTATATAAATATTTATAAATTTGTTTAAAAGTTTTTAGATTTATATATTAATAAAAACTTACTATTAAACAGGTTTTATTTTTAGACTAAATAGTAGGATTTTTTATTAAAATATTTTTTTATAAGTTTAAAAAAAAATAAAAATATATAATTTTATAATTAATAATAATTAATAAAAAGCTTTAATAATATTTAGTTTTATAAAATAAATAATATTATAATAATTAAATATAGTATTACTAATATTTAAAATTAATATAATTTAGTTTTTTAAATATATATTTTTTTATTAATAATTAATTATAAATTTATATTTAATTAATTTAAATTTAAATATAAATAAAACAAAAGTAATATTTAAGTTTATATTTTATTTAATAAAATTTATAACTAATAGTTTATTTATAAACTTTTTTTTAAATAAAATAAATTATATAAATATTTAATATTAATAAAATTTAAAAGTATATTTTTTATTATTAAGTTTTAGTACTATATTAAATTTTAGTTATAATAGTAGTAAAGTTTTAGATTTTTTTTTTAAAAATAAAATTAATTTATTATTAAAAGTTTTTTATAGTACTATTTAGTTAATTTAAGTTTATTTTTTTTATAAAATATTAATTATTTTTAAGTTTTTTTTAAATAGTTTAGTATAATTATTTTTAGTTATTATAAACTTAATTATAATAGGTTTTTTTAAAGTTTTTTTAGTTAGTTATTTTTATTTATTTTAGTAGAAATAATTCTAGAAGTTTTATATAATTTTTTTAATAATAGTTTGGCTTTTTTTTTTTTAGGAATTATTATATAGATTTTTTTTGTTTTAGGTTTGGAGGTTTTAAGTTTTTTTTGTTTTTTTTTAGTTTTGGTTGTTTTTAGGCTAATTGTTTTATTTTTAAAAAGTTGTTTTAATATTTAATAATATTTTTTTAATGTTTAATTATATTAATTAGTATTTTTTTATATTTTTAGGTTTATATTTTATTATTTATAGTTAAAAAGTTTAATTATAATTATTAATAAAAATTAAATTAATAAAAATAGATTATTTAGTTAGATTAATTATTATTTTTAAGTTTTTATTAAAATATTTAGTTTTTAAATTATTAATTATTAATCTTTATAATATATATTAAATATTTATAAATTTTATTAATTATTTTGCTTTAATAGTTATAAAGCTTTTAAAGTTTAGTTAAATAAATTATTTTTATTTTTAATTATTGTTTAATTTGTTATATAAACTTATAGCTAATTATTAAAAAAATATAAGTTTTAATATTATATAAAACTAAAGTTTTTATTTTAATACTATTAATTTATAATTAAATAAATATTTTAAAAATAATTAATTTGTTTTAACTATATATTTTAATTAAAATAAATAAAAAAACTAATAAAAAGATTTTTATTAGCTTTATTTATTTTTTAAATTAGATAAACTATTAGAGCTATTTTTGTTATAGTTTTTTTTTGCTAATTAAACATTTAAAACTTTAAGCTTTTAGTTAAAATAATTAATTAATATATGTTTTTTTTTTTTATAAATAAAATAGATTTTATTATTTTAATAAGTTTTTTTTTTTTTTATAATTAATATTTATTTTAATTATTTTAAAATAAATATTTTAGAACTTTTAAAATTAATTAAAAATTAGTAAGCAAGTTTATTAAAAGTTTAATTATTTAAGTTAGATTTTTGTTTAGTTAAACTAGTACGTTTAATTTATTAATAGTTTTTATAAGTTTGTTTAATATTATATATTAATTTAATAATTTTATTAATAAATAATTTATAAAAAATATTTAAATTTATAAAAGTTTTATATAGATTTTTTTTTAAGTTTATATTAAAATAGTTTTATAATTTATATTTTTATTATAATTTTATAAATTAATATTTTTATTAGTTTTATATATATAAACTTAAAATATTTTATAAGTAATAATTATTCAATTAAAATTATAATAAATTATTAATAAAACTTAAATTATTTTAATAATATTATTAAATAATTTTTTAATTAAATAAAAATATATTTTTATTAATTTTTTAGTATATTTTTTTAACTAACTTATAATATATTAAAATTAGTTATTTTTAGTTTAAAATATAATAATATTTTTATTTAGCTTTTTTGCTAGTTTATAAATCTAGTTATTAAATAGGGCTTTATTTTTTATAAATTTATTAGAATTAGTTTTTTATACTTTAGTTTTTTTAGTATAAATAAGGTTTAAAGTACTAAAAAATAAACTAATAAAATAAAAAATAAATAAAGTAGTAAAATTAAAAAATTTAAAATTAATATTTTTAAATATATTTTTTATTATTAAATTATAGTTATTTTTTAAAAGTATTAAAATAAACATATTAAAAAATTAATATTTTATTTTTTTTATTTATTAAAAAAGTTCTATTAAAACTAATATAAAATTATAAGCTTATATAGCTATAATATTTAGTGCTATATTTTTAAATATATTATTTATTTTAAGTTGTTTTAGTTTTAGTTTAAATTTTGCTTTTTTAAGTTTTAATTTTTTGTTTTTTTTAGATTTTTTTTTAAGTATTGGTTTGCTTAAAGCATTTATAAAAAAGTTTAGTGTTTAATTTTTTTTTTTTTTATAAAAAGAAAATTTTTAAAATTATCTAATAATAAAAAGCTAGCTATACTTAAAAGTTAAAATTATTTTAATTATTTAAAAACTAGAAATAAAATAAAAATATTTAAAGTTAAGTTTTATTAAAGTTATATTAAAGTTAGATTTATATTATAAAATATATAATTTTTTATATTAAGCATATAACTAAAAAAAAAAGTTTATTTATATTTTATTAATTATAATAAAATAAAAAATATATATTTATTAAATATTTATTAATAAATAATTAATAAGCTTAAAGTAGTATTATAATTAATTAAGTAAAACTTTTATAGCTAGTTTATTAATATTATAAACGAAAACTTTAAGCTAAAAAAAAAAAAAAAAAAAAAAAGAAGTTAGAGTTTATAAAGTAGGTAAATATAGACTCTGTGTGTGTGGCTGTAGAGTTATAGGTTGGTTCGTGCGTAGACTTCCTATCTTATTACTATGTGGGTTTGGAGTTCTTGCGGGTTTTGCTAAGACTATACTAATTGTCACACTATATAGGTCTAGAGTTCTTACATGTTTTGCTAAAACTATATAAAACTATACTAACTATTATAATATTTTTTTTATATTTTTAAGTTTATATTTTACTATTTATAGTTAAAAAGTTTAATTATAATTATTAATAAAAATTAAACTAATAAAAATAAATTATTTAGTTAAATTAATTATTATTTTTAAGTTTTTATTAAAATATTTTATTTTATTAATTATTTAATACTAATAATAATATTATAATTAAAATTAATAATTTAAAACGTTTAGTTTTTAAATTATTAATTATTAATTTTTATTATATATATTAAATATTTTGTTTCAATAGTTATAAAATTTTTAAGGTTTAATTAAATAAATTATTATTATTTTTAATTATTATTTAATTTATTATATAAATTTAAAGCTAATTATTAAAAAAGTATAAGCTTTAATATTATATAAAATTAAAGTTTTTATTTTAATATTATTAATTTATAATTAAGTAAATATTTTAAAAATAATTAATTTATTTTAGTTATATATTTTAATTAAAATAATTAATTAATATATGTTTTTTTTTTATAAATAAAATAAGTTTTATTATTTTAATAAGCTTTTTTTTTTTATAATTAATATTTATTTTAATTATTTTAAAATTTATTAAAAATTAATAAATAAGTTTACTAAAAGTTTAATTATTTAAATTAGATTTTTATTTAATTAAATTTATAAGTTTAATTTATTAATAGTTTTTATAAGTTTATTTAATATTATATATTAATTTAATAATTTTATTAATAAATAATTTATATAAATTTTATATAAATTTTTTTTTATGTTTATATAAAAATAATTTTATAATTTATATTTTTATTATAATTTATTTTGTTTATATTAAAAAAAAATTAATATTAATTATTATTGCGCTATTAATATATATATAATTAATAAAAATAAATTTAGCTAATTTTATTGCTTTATTTTAAATTAAAAAGCATATATGCTATTTTTTACTAAAAGTTTTATTATTACTAAAAATATTTAATATATATTTAGTTATTAACTTAAACTTAATAATTAAAAATATAAAACTTAACTTACTTTATTTTATAGCTTAGTTTATTAATTATTATTTATAATAAATAAACAAAACTTAAAAATATATATAAGTTTTTTTTTAAATAAAAATACTATAAAAGTAGTACAATATAAACGATTTATTTATATTTTACTTGTGCGCTACTTGCTAGATTAGTATACTTAACTTATAAACATAAACTATAACTGCTATATATTATTTTTTAAAAACTAAAAACATATTAATAAAAAAAAATTCTAAAAGTTAGTTATAGTTGCATTATTAAGTAGTTTTTAATAAAAGTAGCTAGAAGTAATAGCGCGTTTTCGGGGGTATAAGGGCGGTTCGCGATAAGGGGGGTTCGGGATGCCGGGGTTTAGCTTAAGGCGTTCTAATAAACTGCTTAATTATAGAATACCAACCCGAGCCCTGTGGTCTTTGGATACAATAGCCTTAGATAACAGTGAGCTATACATTGGTGTAGAGCATCAAGATGCAAGAGAGACTTTCGGCACTGACAACCTGTTTCCAGGTATTATAAACAAAGCGGCTCAATAAATGAGACTGGCTTAAAAGATCTCCTCGCAGATGATACGCTGCGAACTGTATATGAATCAGGTAGTGATAGTAAATTTAACGCCGGAGGAAAACACATCGTCTTCAGGCCTCCCTAATGGCTTGCGGCATGGGATAGCGATGCCTAGCGTACATAACTCATTCCGCCCACAACATGTAACCTTTGCAGAAGTATTGCCCAAATCCAATCCGAAGGCACGCGCGACAGTCAAACAGTTTCCGTTGGCCCCGCCCGCTGGGCTCGTGCTCGGCGCTGTGTATGCGGTAATCCATCCCTTCCGAGGACAGATTGTCGGAGGTGGTTTCGTGGCGGTGCAGTCGCGCCGGCGGCATAGCGGCGCCACGGTCGCAAGGTCCAGGGTGTAGTTCAATATTGTAGGTCTGCATAGCCCTCCTAAGTGTTGTAGTCGCACCTATACCTAAAATACGACGTCTCGACTTATTTTCTAAGCGTATATAAAAGCAGCGCTAAATGCTGATTAGTCCGTCCGATAACAACAAGGCAGATAGAGGGCTGGTGTAAAATAAAACAAAGAACTAACATATTTTACAAGTTTAGTCAGGGCATAGCTGGCTTAACGAGTTCAGAGACGAATTTCCCCCTTCTATTTCTGATAGCCAAGAATGTATGTCATGAATTTAACAGCGAGCTTTTGAAGCCTGGTTTACTTATACATTGAATTGCTGACTAAATTCCTTTATACCTACCTGGTCGTGGGAGCCCCGATATAACGTCGGCGTGCTCGTAAAGCATGATAACGCTATAATTCCGAGACTCCCTCCGGCATCTCGGGGCTCATTCCCACATTTCCCGGGATTCCGGGATTCCGTCATTGAAGTGCAACTCACCCCCACAACACCCTCCCTGCACAAGTACCCCGTGATCTTCAAATCCCTTGTCTGGCCGAACAATCCACGGCCTGCGCCTCGGCCACGGTACTCCAGTGGAGTTTGACTATATGTGGCTTGGACGCGGTGCTTAGATCGATTCTGTGGTTTAGGTGTCTTCGTCAGTGTTCTGTCTCTACCTATGTTTGTACGACTGAATGGCCAACCTCTAGCTAGCATTTTGGATGGCGAGACCTGGTGTTGAAATACGTACCTCTCACTCACGGCACCACTGGGAACCGGCATGATGAACAATCTCTCACAAAGTTGAGGGTTTGCGCGAGAATCTGTCGTAAATTGGACCGAGTGTGGGCGCGCAGGCACCTAGGAGGGCGACATAGATCTCTATCACGGCCAATGCTGAGAGTGCCACACTTATTGCTAATACTGTTTAGCGGATAGAAATCCCCCATAAATTGATTGGACTTACCGCCAGCATCATGGAACACAGTTCCTGTAGCGAAAAGGGATAGGACTATTACCCGCACCAAACTCGCAGCCGCAGCTCTATTCACCATATTAGATAGCTGTACGTCCAAGTTCCAAGTCTTTTAACACTTACGCGCCACCAATCACAAAGATACCAATGATAGTGTACTTCCTCCTTCTCGACATCTGCAATTTAACAACTTCGTAGACGGGCAGACTAACGGTGGCAGCGTCGATGATGAAGTTGATCGCCGTGGTAGAAAGAGAAAAGGCGAGACTGTCGATACAGTGACCGGTAACAGTTGGATTCCAGGTCGAGTCGAGGGGGATGCAAGATGTGAATCCGACTATCACAAGGGCTATATACCAAGCAGCACAAACTCCCCCAATAACATAGCAGCTCAATCTCGTGATATCTGTTGGAAAGATGCGGTAATAAAAAAATATCACAGCAAGCCTCACAGCGCAAGATGCAGTGCCGTACAATAGAGAGACCGTAAAACTGAGCTGGAGATCGTATTAGCTCGGGAGGACTACACTGATAAGAAACCGCTACCTTCGATAACACCACAATGATTAATCATGGGGTCAATTTCAGCAAGCTCTTGAGGGCTCGCTCCCAGGCCGTACACGAAGGAAACAAATACGGAAGCGGTAAAAAGATGGTTGAGGAGAAGCGAAGCTAGGGACAGCCAGTCATCGGTGTGTAAGCCGATCCTTGTCAATTTTCTCGCTAGAAATCGCAGGCCTACCGCGATGCTGGCTAACACAGCCAAAAATGACAGAATGACAAAATACCCTACCGAGCCGGGCCAGAGTCTAGGAGTGTCCATCGTCAAAGGTGCGACGAAGCTGATGATAGAGATGACGAGGTGGCGGCTTCGGCCAAAGGAGTATCAGCAGGGCTGCAATGAAAGCAGAAAACCAAATAGATGTTCGATTTAAATAATTAAATATCACATATCACAATACGGTTGCAAGGCTGAGCTGTGTCACACAGCTAAGATCTGACTAGCGGTAATATAGGAGTAGGTTGCACGCCGACGGGAGATGCAGCAAGAGCATTCGCGGTACTAGACAAGCCACACTGCAGCCTAGAAGGATTCGGGCATAGGGCGAAGACGTGAAAAGGAAACCATAGACCCTTGAGCTCCCCGCCCCAAGAGAATCATTACCTGAATCAGCGGCGTTCCAAGCCCCTGAATGCAAGCCCTTATCAGAAAGTAGGAGTCGGAAAAGCTTCATTCTACCTATTCCGCGCCAGAGCTACTATTCCTAGGAGCAGGAGGCTATTTTTGGGAGTGGTCGGTGAAGATTTCGCAGGGCAAATCGGGATCAACGCCACGGCGGTCTCGTAGATGGCTCGATCAGCGCTGTTGTGCGACTTCGATTCCCCCTTGCTACTACTAATGCCCCGGGCGGTCTTTGGTACTCCTCATCTCTTCCATTCCCTACCCCAGAAACAGCCTTCGACAAACGACAACACCTATTCCAAATAACCCCCGTTCGCGAAATAGCTTGGTTGCCGTTTCGCCCCTGTACTTTTCGGGAGTCCCTCATCGCTTGTTTGCGTACCATCATAGCAGGCACCATAATTTGAAATGGTGAGTGTTAGGGACTGCTCTACGGAGTAAATAGATAGACTCGTCTGCTGTCAGGTAATAAATAGGTGGTCGATAGTCACCTGACATTTTCATTCTTTGTATAATTCTTCGAACAGCGTTCGCACCGTATGTTAGATGGTATGGCGCTTAAAGCGCTGGAGCCTGACTTTACTGTCGATGGTTCGTATCACGCACACGCACATGGCTTATGTAGTCAACAGACCAAATATCCTCGGGGAAATACCCGATTGGTTCGTCTTTTGTCTTTTCTGGGGTCAAAACGGAATCCGCCACGGTAAGGATACTAATGGTAAGGCTCAACACATGGACTTGAGACAATGTTGTCTCAGCCACCGCGCATATGCAAATGTTGAAGAGTTGGTATGGAAGTCTTCAATACCAGTATCTCGCGTGATCCCCGCTCCATTTTTTAAAGCGGATAGCAACCGTTATGCGCATACCAGCAACTCCCAGCTGCTATCTACCTACTTAATTAGGCTGGGGTTGCGAAAATTGTATCGAAAGGTTTAAGCTTCCTCCCGTCTTTCCTGTCAATCTTCTTGAAAGCCCTCATCCTTCTGCCACCTTGATTCCGGATCTGAGCTCTCCTTCAGGTATGTTCCATTTCCCTTCGTTTTCCCTGCCCGTCCCTTCATCATTTACAATTCCATTCAATTCGCAGTTTCCATGCTAGCCGTCGCCTTCAGCCCAATCAGATGTGCTATGAGCGCCCATGTCCTTTCTTGGATGTATGAAATAGGGACTTGCATTCGTGTGGTGAGACGTACTTTTATTGTATTTCCTACTGATACCAATTGCCAGTATCTCGAGCACCTCCCCAGCCGTCAACATCTCTTCCTCTTCATCCTCGATATGCCGGACGATGTTTTGCACAATGCCTTGAACATATCTAGATCACTCACGACGGCCTCGATGGGAGGAGTCGTATCTACTCGACGATCAGGACGCTAGCAGAGTTCGACCTGCCAATATGGCTAGGTCAGTTAGTATAGGTAGGTCGGTATGTATGGCGAAGTCTACCAATATGGCTGGGTCAGGCTAGGTCAGTCTGTATGGCTAGGTCAGTGGTTAAGTAGTTTGTATGTATTCGCGTGCATGCGATGTAAGCCGAGTGAGCCGAAAACGCAGGGGTTTCCCAAATAGGCATAGCGCAGTGCCAAGAATGTTCCTAATTGGGCGTATGGAAACATTTTTGAACTTTCTTTTTACCGATAAGAAAGCCTTTCGTTCCACTCATTACAGCATACAGACCTTCAGATCAGACCTAAGCCACCAACCTAGTGACTAGATCTGTAGAGGGACCGTATCGAGGCACATCCATACCTAAGTCGGACCTCATCAGGTCGGCATTCGTTAACCGTCAGGTGAATATGCGTTTAATCAACACGACAACATTCGATGTCTGCGAGTTCCCTGGCGATAGCACTGCAGACTACGCCATCCTGTCCCACACTTGGGGCGAAGAGGAATGCACTCTTCGGGACATGTTGAGACATGATGCGGAGCTACGTAAGGGCTACACCAAGATTAAATTCTGCTGCGAGCAAGCCGTGAGGGATGGCCTGAATTGGGCCTGGGTTGACACGTGAGTGCAACATCGCCTTTCCCCATAACCAGCTTAAAGTCAGCTGAGTGTCCGTGAAGGTGCTGCATAGATCAAACAAGCACAGCTGAACTATCCGAGGCTATAAACTCCATGTTCAGATGGTATTCCAATGCGAAAGTTTGCTACGCATATCTGGCCGACGTCGCAGGCCAAGATGGGTTTGCTTCCAGTAGATGGTTCAGCAGGGGCTGGACGCTCCAAGAGCTGATAGCGCCCAAGGTTGTTCGTTTTTACTCGTCTGACATGATGCTTCTGGGTTCGAAATCGGAGCTTGAGGGTATGCTCCAAACAATCACGGGAATCGACGCATTTGCGCTTTCAACCGGAAACTTTAGTCAGGTGTGCGTGGCGAAGCGGATGTCTTGGGCGGCCAAACGTGATACAACTCGAGTCGAAGATCAGGCATACTCGCTCCTGGGGATATTTGGCGTCAATATGCCATTGATATATGGAGAGGGTAAAAAGGCCTTTCTGAGATTGCAGCAAGAGATCATGAGGGTATCTGATGACCAGTCCCTCTTTGCCTGGGGTGCGCCCCTCGTTTTTCCCGATATAAACGTCTTCCTCACGTCTCGGAGGTACATGATGCATGGCCTGTTTGCCAACTCGCCAGCAGACTTTAGCACTAACCATGATATACTACAAGTCGATAATCAGGAGGATAGCCCTCCACCAGTCATACATGGGAACGGCGTGCGGGTCCAGGTTAGTCGCTGCAGTCTTTTATTCTCCCTTTGGCATGTCTCAAAGACACGAATTGCCCCAACAAGAATATTCTGCTCTTGCTGTTTATCACAAGTGGTCAGTATTGACTCCAGTGGTATATATAGTTCCCGGTTTGCAAGAGGGGTGACTATGAGTTTATCGTCCTAGCATGTACGACCCGTGCCAGAGCGAGAGCTTACATCGGCATCCCAGTAAAAAGCTGGAGCAACTCATTGTATGCGCGAAGCGGAGAATTGGTTCTCATCTTCCCAGAACATTGGACGGAAGCCCATGCCAAGGTATTGGTTGTGAAAGAGCCCCCGCCTGTTGGGCCGGTATCATCTCTACCAGAAGTCTTTCAGATCGTTCGGGTGCCCAATACGACACAAACAAGAAAACAGGACCAGTTTATCTTGGACGAAGTGTACTGTTCACCTCATGCCAGATATGCTTCTGCTGAGCACTCAATTGTTTTCTCGCTGAAGCATCGTGGACTACAGGCAGCATTGATTTTTACATCGAGCCCAATCCTTGATAGAAAGAGGCAGTTAGCGGATGGGATATTTCCTATACGCTGCTTTGCAGTGGTTCTAGGTTGTTCTCCAATGGGTAGTCCGTGGACTATATTTGTCCCCATTCTACGCGACGGTCACGCGGACGCAGATTTCCATGAAATACTAAGAGCAAACACGGAATTGGCCGCGTGGGTTGCATGCTGCATGACAAAAAAACAACTGAAAGAGAGGCTTTACAAAAACCAAATGGATGTGGTTTTCAATGTTGCACGCCGTTTTGACCAGCTCCTATCCGTATGGGCTCTGGAGGGCAGAGGCCCACCCACACAACGGAATCTGGAGATCTCCGTCGACCTGGATATAGAACAAATCAATCTACTGGATAAATCCATATTCGTCTCAATCGATATCTACGAGGTTACTGTGCCCCGAAGGGGATCAAAGCCAGTTTTCACGCACTCTAAGGGTACGATTTATAATCAGGGGTCAAGCAGTGAAAGATATAGGAATTATCGCCCGAATTGGTTAACTATAGATCGATTGGAATGGTTTATAGATCGAGTACCTTGGGAGCCCTCTGGTCACACCAACGTTTGATATTGCCATGCATGGAATGTTAAGTACACGTAACATGAAGAGAATATTGGACTTTTGTTTAGTATGATCCCAATTGTTATTTTTGAACGGCTGTGCAGCTTCGGGGGTATCCAATATAGCTAACACAACAACCAACCCCAACTCACAGGTCAACCCATCGATATAGTCAAAGTGCGTCTGCAGACAACGACGCAGTACAGCTCCGCGACGACTATCTACGCAAAGGAGAGCCCGCTCGCCTTCTACCAGGGCACGCTGCCGCCCCTGCTGGGCATCGGCGCGTTTGTCTTATTGGTATAATGGTGAACGCGCAGCTTTTGGATTTTACTTCTATTACACTGAGGTTTTGCAAAGATATTCACTACTAAGATTGCTGGGCCTATTTTTGGGCATTCTTAGAAATGGTATTGCGAAGACATTGGGCTTATAACTATTTTATAGGCAATAGGTATTCCTACGTTAAAACAGGTTCCTATATTGTATTATCCTTTCGGTGAGTGTGTTAGATTTAAGCGAGTCAATCAATTGAGCATGTAATCAGTGGTTATTGTATTGTTCTGTTTTGTGTATCTTAGGTGTTCCTAACTTAGCCCCTGACCGGGTGCCCGTACCTATGAGATAATTAGAATGGGATGTGCAGTTCTGAGGCAGCAGGTATAATATAATATAGTGTATAAATAATTAAACCTAATTAAGCTAGTAGTTAGCTATAAAAGAATTAAGAAAAATTATTCTAACAAACTTTATCTACTAGATGCCGCGAACAAGCGCGAAGGACGGCCGAAGCGGCGCAGCCAGATCATCGCGACCGGTATTAGCGTCGCGGGCTACAATCGTGTTCCGTTGGCGGGATATGCGTACGGTAGCTCCAAGGCAGCCGTGCACTACATGGTGAAGCAATTTGCCAACAAATCTCGTGCCGTACGGTATTCGAAGCAATGTAATTGCGCCGGGACGTGAGTTTGAATCCTCCTGCCCTTTCATTCGCCGCATTTGTCCACACGCGCTCTCTAACTTTAGCCCTATCTCGTCCTCGTGGGGCACGAGGCGAGGGTGAATTAATAAGCTACGCTTTGCTGATACGCTCAATATAGGCTATCCCAGCGAGATGAGTGTAGATCTTATGCCTAAACGCGAGGGAGATGGTTTGCCGAGGAGTTTCGTGCCGGAACAGCGTCCTAGAGATGGAGAGGACATCGCCAGTGCTGTGTTATTCCTAGCTAGCAAGGCCGGCGCATATATCAACGGCAATGTACTCGTGACCGATGGAGGTAGGCTTGGTGTCGTTCCTTCCTCATACTAATGAAATAAAACCCTTCACTATTTCACACTGCCGTTGGAAGCATGGAAGAAGCGAAGATAGCAAAGGTGAAATCTATGGACGAAGTAGAAGTACCGAGAATGTTTCGGTGGCGAATGAAGTATCTCTACAACAGGTTTCTGGGATATAACGAAGTCAACTTTTAAATTCGTGCTAGAAAGCGACCGACCTTCCATAATCAGTATGGATCTTCTTGTTGCGCAAGGGTGACAACTCCCTTGGTAACCATCTCCAGGCTATATACAAAGCGTGGTTCTTTGTTTGTGACAATAGGTTGCAGCATATGACCGAATTGCCTGATTCTGCCTCCCTTATCCGTTTGTCTATACACTAGCGGAGCGACCAGAGGCAAAACAGAGGACACTTGCCAGTGAAAAGGCCCTTTTTCTTCATAAATCTAGCACTGCCATCTGTCCATCACATTTACATCAGTATTATGTCTTTATCACACCAGGGGAGGTGGTCAGGAGGAAGAGGATGAGTAGGTAAGTAGTTTTGGGTTTGACTGCGAATCGCACAAACAAAAACAATGACTAATTGATTGACCCGAGGGGGCTGGACTTACAATTGAACCTCTTCTGCCATTTCCTGCTCCAAACCCATCCGGCCTGGTTCTTGCCGCAGGAGTCGTGAAGGCGCTCCAGAGCCTCGTCGAGTTCCCAGGCGACCACGTGGTCGTTGTAGAAGTGTTTGCAGTTGCAGACCCACACGCCTGCGAGACCTGTAACGCATTGCAATACGAAGTTCGAGAAATTAGTAAAAAAAGGATTTTCGATCGGTTCCAAGAACGTATTATTACTATCCAACGGGGATGCAGGGAAGAGGGAGGGGAAGGAGAGGTAGGATGTAAAACGTACTGTGTTCTTCGCCGTGCCAGTCTCCGGCGCGAATGAGTTTGTTCTCGCCCCAGTCCTTGAGCTTGCGCGATGCCTCCGCGATCTCGCCATCGTCTATTCTGTCTTGCCAGCAACCGATCGCATAGACTGGTATACGGCCCTGTCCGGTCCAGGCCGTAGTGTTTACGGCCGTCTCTGTTTCGTTGGTATTGGGCGTGGCCGCTACGCTGGTGAGTACTAGCAAGCTCGTGAAGATGTAGATGGGAAACATGCTGGCGTGCCGAGGAAATTGTTGTGAGGGGAATTATGATTAGTTGAGTATTTTATTTTATTTTTTTAATATTTATTTGTTTGCCATGCTCTTGGGTCCGGCCTTGATTGTATTACAACAGAAACTCTCGGGAGATATGCTTGGGTGGTGTCTAGGTGGTAGATCGTCTCCCTCAGTTGGGGGGAGTGGCTCCTTTTTAAAAAAAATTCGAGACTCGATCTTGGAGTTTCCCCAGTTGACTCCCGACCCAGGTTCGACAGGCTTTAGTAACCTGGAGGTACGGAAGTGATCTTGTGATGATGATCATCACGTTAGTAGGTTTGATTGAAACTATGCCGCTCACGTTTGCCGCCTTGTAGCCCGAGGTAGATCGAAGCTCACAGTAGTTAGCATGGATAAGAAGTACAGGAGACTCTCTTCGCAATGAACCGACTTTCTAGGAAAATAACTTTATTATTCTCAGTCAGCCTAACATGAAGAAGATCACACTCTAGCAGACAACGACAGGGAATCACGGCATAGGAGAATATTTAGTATTATAAAAGTCCATAATCCCCTCGAGTACATGCAGTTCGGCTATGTACCTATTCACAACAGATACCGTCTGTTTCCCTCCCGGTTTGTATCAGTACATTGCCCCTACACCAACACCATCAAGATCTCATGCCAGCCGGCAAACAGAACAGGGTGCTGACAGACGCCGATACGCCGAACGGGACGATCTCAACCTAGAGCCGCGCAAGACATTACACACACAAAGATAGCGTGCGTGATCCGCCCGCCCGATGAACCGACCCCCTCGAGAGCATTCCCAAAAATCCATCCACCAACAAAAACCTCCCATCAAATCTCCCAACCCTCTTTTCCCCCTTCCCCCTTTTCCCCCGTGGATCTCCCTCTCATCTACACCACACAAACCCATCCATCCAAAAAAAGCCACAATGCATTACCCAGCCCTCATCCTCGGCGTCCTCGCGGCGTCCCTCGCGACCGGCACCACCTCGCCCCGGCGGACGCGAGCGCACCATCCGCAGCGCCTCCCATCACTCATCATGGCGGCGACGGAGCTGCACGCGCCGACCTACGCTCTCGCCGTCTCCTGGCCCGGCGGCAACGGCTCCGTCGAGGAGTCGCTGCACTGCCGCAAGCTCGGCCCGCAATGCATGGAGCTGGGCCCGCCCTCGCACCGCGTCTCGGCGCGCGTCTACTGCAAGCGCGCGCACGCGGCCGCGCGCCTGCGGGAGCTGCGGCCCGTGTGGCTGAGCCCGTGCGCCGCCGGGTCGAGCTGCCGGGTGTCGTACGGGGCCGCGCGCAAGCCGCCGCCCGCGCACCACGAGTTCCTGCTGTGGTCCGAGGACGAGGACGGCGGGGTGCCCGGTCTCGCGTTCGAGGACGACGTGGCGGCCTGGATCGACATCGATGCCTTCCTCCGTCGTGTCGGCGGCGATGGCGGGGATTCGAAGCGGGCCAAGGCCGCTGGCGTTGTCACCATCCCTTACCCGGCCCCGGCCCCGAACTCGACTCCTGCGCACCACCGGCCCGCCATGCCTGGGCGAAGACCGCCGCCGTTCCAGTTTTCCTGCGTCGCTTCTGACGGGCGCACCGGATGAGATGCCGAATAGTTAGTTGCTTGGAATCAGGTCAATAATCGTGTGAGATGGGGAGTGTATGTGAGCTTTTTTCGTCCCTGTTCTTCCTGCGACTAGAGAGCCAAGTCAGTCTCGAGATGTGCGGTGGCTAGTCAAGTCTACCCTACCATGTGAAATGCAGGGAAATGGTCAACTCTCCTTTTTATTTATTTTGACGTCATCTCTGGGCGGGTAGTCGAGAATTGTCTATCTGAGTACTTGAATCTCATTCTGGTGAAACCTATATCTTTCTTGCGTCGTGTCCTTCCGTTTGCTTCCACTATTTTCTAGTAGATCTATTTCGGAGGGCTTGGCTGAAATCTCGACGTGGGTGTACCTGTTGATCTCTCGGACTTGAATGAAACCTTCGTGTGCCACTGGTCTTCTTGCCAGGATGATTACTACATCACAGCGACCACAAATGGAACACGATTCGTAGTACCTAGCGCACACTGCATTGTCCCATTTCATTGCCAATCTCTATCACTCTCTAGAAATGTAGAGCAACATTTGAAACTGGTCATCGAAATATACATCCATTATGTCCCACGATTGCCTCTTTGTTCGCTCGGTCTCTTAAGCTAAGTGATGAGCCTAGAAGACAAAGGCTAGATATATCAAGATATCTTGCCTAACTCACACCGCATACCACCAATTTTAACACCGGGGAGAACGCCAGATCAAACCCACCATACGAAGCCTTTGGTACCAGCAAACATGGTTACTCCTGACGCCAAACTGTGCTCCTGCTATAGACAAGCCTAAGCCAAATACATCTCAATAGGTGAGCTTTGGGGTCATAAGCCATGCATTCTAAGCACTGGTAATTCCCACCGGTCATCGCTAAAAAAAGAATAAAAAAAGGATATACTGTGATGACCTATATGGTATATAACGATCAGTCATCACGCCATCTTCTGCCTCTTCACATCTGTTACCGCAGCCCCAGCAGCCGCAGGAGGTCCGTTTGTCGAAACTTCGGTAAGCGGTGTCCTATTCCCGCCACCATCAGGTCCACCAGGCGCAGGTCTCTTCATCGTGGGTGGGCGATACTGTCCTCTATTACCCAGTGGACTCCCCGTTCCTCCAGGTGCACCTATCTGTCTCACCTGACTGAGCGATGGATTGACAACATTTGGTGGGCCATTGGGAGCTGGACGTTGCTGGTCGACATCTCTCTTCACTGGTGGAACATGAACTCCGCCCCTGGACAAAGGCTTTGAAGATTTGTGATCGATGCCGGGTGTCTTTCGAATCGAGGGGCTCTCGGCGTGGGGATCAAAAACCTTGGCTCCCCGCTCCAAAATAACTACCGTCCCCGGATCTGCAGTCTCCGGCACGTCCTTCACTGATCGCGCCGAGAAGAAGGTTGCAGATTCATTAGGTGCACCGTTCGGCGCGTTCATACCGCTCGGTGGCCGTGAGACGGCGTTAGGGGGAGGTGTCATTATTCTCTTGCTCGCTGCTGCATGCTGGGCTGTGATATTTGTATGAGTGGTTTGCCTAGGTGGCTGCTGTTGTGGATTAGGTCGACCCTGGAATTGACCAGCTGGCCGGTGAGCTTGTTGATTAGGGGTCTGGGGCGGTTTAGGTGGTTGGGCAACCGGTCTAGAGGGTGGTTGCATTGGCCTTGGATGATGTCCATTCATAGAGGTTCTATTGCGATCATTGGCATTAACAGCGATTGCAGTCTGCGACTTGTCGCTCGATTGAGCAACGTGATCATGCGACCCAGGCAATACCACCTCGTCTGGGTGACCCTCTTCGGTCACACCGAAATCAGCCATATCAAAATCGCCGAAATCTTCTTCCAGGGCTAGGGCATCTGATAATACTAAATTTCCAGCAAATCAGTATCCGTCCAGTCAATGTCATCGGAGTTAAACACACCACTCGCATTAGGCCGATCGCTGTCCCTGTCTGCGACGGCTTTCGGCTCCACTTTGACGAGACCCTGCTCTTTCTTGAGGAACTCGGAACGTCGATAGAGGTTCTCTTCATCAAACTTGGTTGGCCCGACCTTGATCTTGGTCACCTTCGACAGGTAGTCCTTGTCGTAGATGCAGTTACCCAACACATTGCCAAAGTTCCGCAGTGCTCGCTTCAGTGCGTCCGTAGTTCCCTCCTTCTTGGCCTTCTCGAAGGCAGCGGCCTTGCCCTTGCAGTTCTCCATGTGGCCGTAGCCAATGTCTTCGTGGTATGTGCCATCCCGCAGCGTGACCCGCACGATGACAGACAGGCCGAGGGAAATCTTTAGTGTCTGGGGGTTCTCGTCGACGAAGTCAACTTGTATGTTCTGGATGCTGGACGACCAGCCGTTGAAACCAAAGACTTCATTCGCGAGGGCGATACATTTCTCGGCGGCGATGTAGTGGACCTTCTGGCCCGAGGGGCCGCTGCGAGCCGACAGATACTCCGGTCCCAGCTGCTTCTCCAGCCGGACCTGGAGGGTGGCGATCTGGGCAGCAGTGAATTCGGATATGTGCGGCTTGGCTTCTTCGAAAGGGTTGGCGATGCTGCTGTGTTGGTCGCCAGGACTGTTGATTCACATGGTTAGTTGGTTCGTGACGCGTCCATCGAAGACGGGTGGGCGAGGGCATACGCAGGCATCGCGAGAGATTCAAACTTCAAGTCCACGGGTTGGGAGCATTGGGATTGTCGAACCGAGCAAATAAATACGCAGTGCTGATTGGCGTGTGTCGGCCAAGTCTACATCGGAAGTGGTGTTGCACTAGCATCGTTCATGAGGCACCAGACGCGTGTTGGGATGCCCACATGCGTCCTGTACACAGTGAGTGTCTCCACTTTAATTACATAATGCGCACAGCCAGACACCAAGTCACGAGACCATCTCTACCACATGTCAGCACCTTCCATCTCATCATTACGCCGACCCTTACTGCCTTCTTTCCCAGGCCGCAACCCAGTAACATAGCAGTGCAGATGTGAAATGTAACCTATCTTCCATCGAATATATGGCATTAAATTTACTACTCAGACCATGAGCACTCCTCTACTCTCTTTCCTCGTCCACATTCTCACGTAGAGAGCCCTGTCAACAAAGAAAGGACAGTGTAGAATATCAAGAACAACATATTAGAGAAGACAGACATACCAATGGTATTCAAAAATATCATAGATTTCAATGCAAAACAGTCCGTCCCTCATCCTCTGTCCCGGGAAATTAACTTGAGTAGACCATGCACGGCAGCATTCTGTTACCTGGGCAGATCAACGCCGGAGCACAGCGTCCTAAACGTTAGGACTACTCCACGCATTTCCTACTGGACATTTTGACACGCAAAAAAATAATGGGAATCTTTCATGAAACGTTATCGAGCGAAATATTTTCACTACCCAACCAACGCACTCCATGCCTTGCCTGAAGTCGAGTTACATCATTGAAACCGTGGAGATGGAGTAACGAGCTCCTGAGCACGTTGTCATGAAAGGTATATTATCAACAGTTTGCGAGAAATCTCTCTACGAAATTTCCGCTTACCCCCTAAGGGCTACTCTCACCCATACCAGCCGTGAGTCCCCCCTATGTACAAAATCGGTGAGCCTCGACTTAGACCTTAGCCTAGCTAGGTCCATACATGAAGACAACCTGATTTTTACTTGGTTCTGGATCCAATCGCCAACGGTGCTGATGGATGCGAATTCGCGCGGTAACGGGGATATCAAGGCGGAAAGAAATGCCCAACGCCCCAGCATGAAACTATAAACGCCCAGATGTGTAAACCATGACGCCGCACCTGAATCTATGCCTCATAAAAGATAAGCCGCCGTAAATCATCGTCATGAAAGAGCAAGATGTGCGGATGCAACCTCCCCTATGCTAATGCATGAACCGGCAATGCCGTACGCTCCCCCATGCAATAAGGTCATACATTTCTTGTTCGCCCTTGCGTGGGTCACTAGTTCTATGTCATCATTCCCCTTTTGACCCGGGATGATTCTACCAAGGTCCAACCCGTACGGGGGAAACGTAGTTCCCAGCCACGAGTTGATCAAGGATGGATGCCGTATTTGACGGGGCACCCGAGGTTCCACTATTGGAATTCCCATCAACCCAACCGATATTCGAAGCCATGGCTGACATGGCTGTATGCAATCGACCGCTAGATTGTTGGTTGTGCTTCGCCAAGGTTTGGTCCCATCCATCCGAGTGCAGTGCAAACCCAGCTCCCTTCTTCGAAGCTTCAGTGATGACGAGTGCCCAAGCCTTTGAGATTTCATCGTATGCGTTCTCCTTGTGGTGGCGATAACTCTGACTCTCCCATTCTGGAAGATTATGAACCAGCTTCGTTGCCCCGTCTAGGAACTGCAGAGACACGGTAGCCTGAGGTTCATTCGGTGGTAGGTACTGGGGTGTAAAATCGGCAAGGGCATCGACGAGCGAGAGAAGAGGTTGTCTGACTCGGAAATAGGTATAGTCAGAACTAGAACCACCATAGGGGAACGCCGCTTGTAATTTAGTCTGGTATTCGTTCAAGACCTGCAATGCGGATTCGACGGACGGTCGTGGTGCACCCTTGACCACCTCTTCGGCTATCTCGGGCTGTCGTTCGCAGATTGTCTGGAGGACGGTTCGGAGCTGTATGACATCGAGAGTTTCTAGAAGACGAGGAAGAGACAGAGGTCGTCCGGTGGGATCGCTGGACCGGACCTTTTTCGCTGGGCGGGAAAGTTGACGGAACTGCACAGCGGGAGAGCTTGATGGCGAGACAGACATTTCATCGGCTTCATCGTCGGCTTTGCGTTTTCGATGACCAGGCACGGCATTGTGGAAGGGGGACACTATTGGGAGGTGGTCAACAAGCACTTCTTCAGCCAGCAAGAGGACAAGCACGGAGGCGAAAGTACGAAATGGATGCAGGGAGACCGGGCAAAAGGGACACGATGGCGAGGGACGTACTGGAGCGGGTAGGGGATCGTCGGCTGGTATCGTGGGGGTGGTGAAAAAAGGACGGCTTTGGCGACAGTAGAACATTCATGATGCTGCTATTTTCTCGATGCAGATATGTGCGGAAAGTGGAGGTGACAGTCAGACGGTCTTCTTCTGCCTCGCCAGACCACAGGTGGATGGAAGGGAGGAAGAGATGGGTTGGATCGAAAATACGGCCGAATTGTGCGAGACGGGGACGGGGGTTGGTCTGAGGATCGGCCTTGGGGTTGGAGAAGAAAAGAAGCGTCCGGTGGTTCCCTTGGCTGGACAGAAGCTAAACATGCATCCACAAGTGGCAGCACTGGCAGCAGAGACAACACTGGGCTTGGGAGCAGCGGTGCGAGGGATGAGCAGGTCGGTATGATGATTTGATGAGAGGGAAAGAAGTGGATGGTAGCATGGGGTTTGTTGTCCCAATGTGAGTGGGGCGAGTCTGGGATACAGAATGCTACCTATGCGCACGCCTAAACTAACGCAATCGGTTAAGTACCAGTACCCCCCCTCCCCTGTTCTGCAGTAGCAGAAATACCTGCCTAGGTAACCGCAACACCAGCAGCTGACAAAGGGCCGGCTAGTGGGTGGGCTAGTTATGTCTCAGCAGATCACCGCTACGTACTGAGGTCACTTCCTGCAACCCCTCCAAGTGCAAGGTACCTAGTATCTGCTTAAATTGTTGGCAAGCTATGGTTGGCCAAGCTGAATCAAATTAGTGGAGTGCTTTTTGCCTTGGACATATCCATATTTTGAGCAAAGTGCGTACAGCAGATAATGCACAACTGAATCAACCGCAGCCAAATATATCCCTTAAAGCGTTGCTTACTCCTTGTTGTTAGATACAAAGTATAAAGGCTCGATATCAATCACTTTGAGCAAGCACATACAAATACGGGGTTTCCGGTGTTTTTTTTCCTCCTTTTTTTTTTTTTTTTTTTGAGGGCGGGGGACTATAGTAGATAGGTACCTCTAGAGGTGCGCAACTACATGTACCTAGCCACCCCAAACCCTCAACATTTCAACCCGTGCGATTTATCCTACATCATCTCTCGAAGCAAAGTTACAAATCCTTCCAGCCATCCATGTATGCCATGGTGATGCATGAGTGCCACAGCAACACACGACGGCCAGCTACCTTTTTTTTTTCCCTCTCATTAGGTTCAGGCAACCTTACCGACATCGATGAATGCGAGACTGAACGTCGAGATTTAGAACATGAACTATTTTACCAGTTCATATTCAATGACTCTAACTGATCAGCTAGTACGTTCACTGTGTCAACAGTTGACGACCGTCGGTGACCGTTTGCAGATCCCGGGTTTTTTGCCTCCAACTCATCCCAACCAGAATCCATGAGCCCCTGTGACCGAGGAATGGTGGTAGTTGTACCCTGAGGGGCCTACTAGATCAGTAATTCGCTTTTACCAGAGCCATACAAAAACAGATTATTGGCACTCACCCCTTCAATCGTGACCTCGGGCCTGTAGATGTGTCGAGATACTGGTGGTCCCCACCCCCGCCCCTTCCCCTTAATCAAGGCATTCAACTCCTTGATTGCTTCGGGGCAAGCTTCCTCACCTGAACGCAGTGCGAGAATTTCCTCCTGTGAGCGGATGATAGGCGAATCCCCGTGACGTACAATAGCATGTGCGAACGCGAGACTGCTCTTCTGATCATCACGGGACAGTTTTAGAAACTCATCCATTTCTACTAGGTGTATCAAGGTAGTCACGAACGCCGCCTTGGAATACGGAGTGTCGAGTGCTATACTTAGCAATGTAGACTTCTGAATCAATCCTGTGTAGTCTTCAGTGATTCCCCAGAGAAACTTTCGACACTCGAGGGATGGTTTGTCGACGGTGTCAATAACCTCAATGTTTCGGAGAGCTTTCGTGGTTTCCTCTGCGGTATGTAGTCGCTTAGTTTCCTGTCCCGTTTCGTGTTCACCACCTGTCGTGGAGCTATAAACCTGTTCTTCGGGATCTACTTGCTTCTCAGATGGCAGTCCGCTCAGGTTTCCCGCGTCCGCAAGTGTGCAACTTTCCGCAAATATAGGTTGTTCATATTCGAGCCTGGCTACTTCGTCGCTTTGCGAAGGTCCGTCGGCCGGTTCTGGGCTAAAACTGATCAAATCTTTGTCACTCCAGCCTGATCCCGTCCGCTCATAATCGCCACTTGTCACCTTGAGCGGGGTTGATTCCCCCTTAGCAGTAAGGAACGGAATAGGTGGAGTGTGTGACCTAGGTTCGACATTGTGCTGACGAAACTCAGTTGTCAGTTTCACCAATTTAGGTTCCTCTGGATTCGATCTCATAGGTGTCAGTTGCCTAGGCTGGGGCGACATGAGACCGGACGTGTCGAGCTTTCGTCCAGATGTTGCAGTGGAGTCGACGGCTGCTCCATGTGTCGCTTTTTCAGCTAGTTCCACTGTTGTCAAGTGTGCCGTCGCGTACTGAGCTGGCGAAAGCTCTGCAGTGGTCTCGGTATAGATTGCCTCAGAAGAACGGGAATATTGATCTCTACGAATATTTGCTTCGTTGATGAAGATTTGAGCTTCGTCAATGCCCGAGAATCGAAGAGGATTGGACCGTACCGGACCGCCTTCACGATGACGGCGAAGGTACGCCATACTTCCGTTAGGGAGTACCTCTAATAATTCACGGATATCGCCCCTGATCACCTTCTCCTTTTCTTCAATTGTCAGCTCCCACACGCAAACAGGTGCATCAAGAAGTTCGTAAATAACTATTCGGCCGCTGGCTGACTTATTTCCCCCACCATACTCTACCACGTAAACGGTATTCTGGAAGAAAATTTCCCGTGCATCCAGGCTAGTAATCTTGTGAACATTCACGCTTTGGTCGAGAGCAGTGGTTTCGGATTTTCCTTGACTCAATGGAGGTGAAGCTTGCCGAGGAACGGTAGGACTCTGTGCGGCGGACTGAATCCCGCTTGCTTTGCGGAGGTGCGGTGGCACCCATGAAGTGTCGCGGCTTGATGGAAATCCTGATTCTGAAGCCTCATGGCCAATGTTTGGCGCCGTCTTAGAGACTGAACCCGTCGAGATCGCTTGTGGAAGCGACACCGAACGGGGTACTCGTGGCTCACTCGTGGTTGCGATACCTGGCAATGTTCCATTCATCGGAGATTGCAGGGGCTGGGTCAGTTTGCCATGGCTACAGCTAGCAATCTCTTGTGGCTGTTGAGTTGGAGTTTGAAGACCATTCTCAGTCACCTGGAAAAGGTTGGGCAGGGGCCCACCACCTCCACGACCGTGACCAGGGACCTGAACAGGCTGTGCCAAAGGAGATTCTTTTCGGCTAGAGACAGGGCGTCCTCGACCTGCGGGGCGATTCAGCAGATTATCAGCATCCTTGGTTCTGTTCGCCGGCGTTCCTGCGTCCCATCTTTTCACTCCGCTGCCGTCGGGACCAATGCCCCCCAAGGAAGACACACGAGGCCCATTTGGGTAATAATTCGCGTTCGGATCTAGGCGTCGGAGTTTGCCTTTCCGATGATAAGTCGGTTCGCTGTTTACATGTTAGCCATACCTTTACCCCATTTAGGTTTATCTTCGTACCTAGGGTCGTAGTTGGGTTGCCTGGGGGCCCCCATCACATCATAAGCTTGAGGCTCGTTGCGCAGCTGCCCAAATGGCTGGCGGGCGGAACGGTTGATGCGATGCGCGTTTCCACCATCCAAGGGATCTAAGCCGCTAACTCCAGCGGCGTCGTCGTCGTCAAAATGCCCGTCCTTGATGGCAGCTATTTCAACACGTCAATTATGTACTACGCCGTGGGAAATCCCCACGACACCTACAATGGTACATCTCGGAAAGACTATTGCGACGTGCGCGGCCATTTCGAGGTCGGGCTGGTCCGACCTGACTCGGGGCATTTACTAAAGGAGCTGGTCTGTGACGAGAGATCCGAGCGTGGTCTTGAGCAAGCTCTTCCAACCGGTGATTTCCCAGATCGTCCTAAAAAATAAGCCGCTCGGTTAGGAAGTCCAAAATTATGCGGAGAGGATTGACTGGTCGTGAGGATCAGAGCTTACCATCATAGCCGCCAACACCCGGGCATCGGCATGCCGGGTGGGACTTTTCCCAGCCATGTTTGCTGTATACGGGCAACCTAAGATGTTGTTCGCTTGCTTGATATCTTCGTGGATGCCGATGCAGCGAGGCGACTGATAGAACAAAAGAAACTCAGCGCCACAGAATCATCGAGGTGGTGGATGACAGAAAGAGATGGAAGTGTCCCGTGGTAGGAAGGTGCTAGATTGCTGGCTGTGCCTGGGCATGTAGAAAGAAAGTGCCTACCTATAGGTAATGCACCACTTGGTGTCAATGCTGAACAGTGGGTGTAGAACTGGATTGGGGTTGGTAGAGAAGAAGAAGAGGGAGGAAACAAGACAGAGCTGGCAGCTGGGGTTGGGATTGCCAATTCTGTCTGGGGAAGCGGAAGGCGGAGTGGAGTGTGTGTGGGAGAAGGAAATAAAAGAGGGAGGGAAGGAAAAGAGGAGAGGAGCAGATTTAAAAAAAAAGATTTTTTTTGGGGAGAGGGGGGAATGAAGAACAGACCAAGTTGCATGTGTAGCACCTTCCTAGCACCTCGGGAAGGAGGTCATCGTCAAGCTCAGTATGCATTACCTGAGGTAGCAACGGCGACATCACAACAAAGGACCAAGGCAGGTATGTACCTATGTATACCAGTAGGTACACACCACCTGGGGATATGAAAAACTAACAACAGCTGAAGGCAAATTTCTGGGATGGTGTTTTGTCATGCCTAAATAATAGCTGCTTTATAGAATATCTACATGGGAGAGTGTGTTCATAGATATGGCCCTGGATCAACATTCACAGCCTCAAAGACATATAAACCCCCAAGAGAATTAATTATCTCTTCTGATATTTCCAAGTCCTTCATGGCACCATTCCTCGTGAATTCCCGCACATGCTCTAAAAGTCTTGCAAGTGTCAAGAACTTCAACACAAGCACTAAATCCCCGAATTCACAGGTTGTTCTTATATGATGTAACCAAGGTAGGTTATCACAATCCAGTACCAGCTATACCAGAAGGTTCTCTGTTAGGGCATTGTCCATTGTTACCTCAGGTTCTGTGTGCTGCTGTGCTTAGTTAGTAATTGACTATTTGTCAGAAAATGGGTATTCCAGAGTAAATAAACAGACCTATCTACAGTCGGAAAGTAGGTACATATATTGGTACTTGTTAGGGCTCAATAGAGTAGTCTTTTGATTCCTGAATCTCACAGATATCTACAGGAGTCACACATACATATAGACTGCATCCCACTACATCTACTCCCGTAAGGTAGGTGTGATATATACCCCTAACACTATTATACACATCAGCCCGAGAAAAGGATCAATGAGATTCTTGTGACGTAGAGATGTTATTAAGAATAGGGCACTTGCAAGCCCGATATCAAGCTAAAATGTCCGAAACCCCGTGCTGTCACTATCGGCCGACCACTGCAGACAAAATATAATCCCTCTTCGAATTCGAAGTTGATTAACGAATGATAATCTTCCTCGCAGGTAAACTAGACAGATAAATATTAACCCATTGGCGTGTAATCGGTCGCCACGGGTGGTAATCCCATTCTTGACAAGTTTCAGGACGAAAATCCGCTGGTGGTCCTCGTTTAATATATACCAATGTGACTAACCCGACTCTCTCGTAAGCATCTGTATCACCTTCCATTGACTGAATCACGATTCCTATGACCAAGTGGAGCCCTCCATGTTGTATCATCAGTGGAAGAATGAACTTGGAGCCAGATGCTGGCCCATACACGGGCCCACTAAGGTCGAATGTATAATCAGGTGTGAATTGGTGGACGGCCAGCATCTCGTCGATCCGATAGCCTCTATTTTCCTTGCCCGCATCTTTCATGAAAATGGAAACTTCTAGATCTGCAGAGGTCGTGGCCATTAGCGGACCACTATAACACTCAATATCAGTTACCGTCATTCAGCGTGATCAGCGAACGCTTAGAAAATGCAGAGAGCGCCTTAAGACATCATTCCAGCCAGAAGGGGAAGTTTAATACTCTGAGAGTGGCGAAATGAGATGAAAGACTGAGAATTACTTACCGAAAGATCAGCTCACATCGCGAGCACCGCCCCAAATACAGTGACCCGATGGGCTCGATATGGATTGCTTCCAGCTTGATGCAGTCTATTGGGTAGTGCGGAGACATGAAATTCTTAAACCTGAACCACTTTACCCTGGACTTAACAGATGCCCACGACCAGGAAAGGACATTACCATCGGTATAATGGGCTGCAATCAGTGTATTATAGCGTATAGTATGTGCTAGCCACATATTACACAAAAAAAAACAATCTAAATAAAACCTAGATATGACTTGCTAAAAGAAAAGATCTCTGTTCTAACCTCTATAGGCAAAAGTCAAGCTATAGTATAAAATAAGTGGGGCTAAGTTATATGACACTAACCCAATTATATAACGTAATAATCCCTTTTCTTAAATTAAGATTATATTTTTATAATATACAATTATTCTTTATTTTATCTATTAAGTATCTTTTGTTTTATTTATTAAATATTTTCTGTTTTATTTATTAAATCTATCTATATTAGATATATTGTCCTTAAGGTCTTCTACTTCGTTATCCGAATTATAGCTAATAGTATTATCTATTATATTAAGGTAGCTATTAATTATAGTTGCTGCGTCTTTATTAATAAAAGCTGCGTTATACTAAACTATATTTTTATTAATAGTTATAAGTCCGAGTTAAATAATAAAAATCTAAACATTAAACATTAGAACTTTGTTTTATATTATATAGGTTATTTTATAATATATTATATAAAGGACATACTTAATAATTTTAATATGTTTAGCAACCGATTTTTATTAACTAGTATTTATATTGAACTAATATGCTATGTTTTAAATAGGGTTAATAAAAATAATATATTATTATATTTTATATAAAAATATGTACTAGCTATTAAATAAAAAAATAATAAGCTGTTTTTTTATATTTATTTATTGTTAAATAATATAAGTAGCAATTTTTTAAGCTATAAATAGGAATTTTTTTTATGAAAGGTTTACTGTAGTAATTTTAGGTATATAGGTTTTATATTTAGTTGTATTAAGCGTTAGCATAAGATTTTGATTAGCATAACTAGGCTAAGGCTTTATAATTGGAGTTTTAATATATTTAGACTTATTTTTTTTAACCTACTGTTTGTTCTTGCAAATTTTTGCTTTTTTTTTAAGAAGTACTGCTTCGAAATGTGCGGTGTTTTTATTAAGCTTGGCTTAGTCAACAGCGTCCACGGGTGTTTCTTTGCATAAAGCAGCGTTATTAGGCTAGCTTTTAAACTTGTTAATAGTTCTATATTTTTTAGTCTAGCAGGAATAAGATATAAATGCGTTTTTTTTTTAATATATTTAGGCTAATTAATAAGCTTAGTAGTTATAGCAGCATTAATTATAGTTTTAAAAAAGTAAGCAATAAAACATAAGCAGCGTTAAATATAATATTTATTGTTATAGTTAATATAAGTTAATTTACTATAGTTAGGCTAGGACTTGTAGTAAGTTTAGTAGTAGAGTTTATATTCCGATCTTTATATATTTTTTAAAAAAAATGCAATAGTAGTACGGTCTAAATAATAATTTTTGTAATATATTAACTATTTACTGCTAGAGTTAGTACGGCTAGATCTAGCCCATATAATAATATTACTAATAATAAACTAGCTATAACAAGCTTATAATATTATAACCGAGCTAAAATTTTGTTATTTAATAAATCCAGGTTATTTAGTACGTACTAGATCAATAATAACAATATTATATTTATTGCTTTATATATTTTAAACAGTATATATAGTAACTATTTTAAAAATAATTTTAATAGTTATAAATATAAATAATTTTTTATTAATTTTATTAATTTAGGTATTATAAGAAGTAATAATACTAATATTTAAACATTACTTATTAAACTAGTATAGATTAGCTTAAAAAATTAAAACAATAAAATTGCAAATATATTTAGTATTAGCCTAATTAATAAAATTATTTTTATTAATAAATTTATTATTATTTTTTTTAATATTTAAAAAAAAAGCCGATCTACTAATAGCTTTATAAGTAATACTTTTAGCAAACGTTCAAAATTAAATAATTATTAAATTATTATAATTATAAAGATTTTTAAGTATAAAACTATTATAAAACTTAATAAATATAAACTATAAAACGCTGCTTTTAATATAATAGTTAATTTTAAAACAATAAAAATAGATAGCGCTTAATTGTTTTATACGAGTATTTATTAAAAGCTTAAGCTACAGTACGAATAGGTTAAAAAAATAGGTGGGCTAATCCGGCTTGCTGCAATAGTTGCTTATTAAAAAAGAAAACAGGCAAATTTGCTTGCTATTTCTAGCAAAAATATAGATTGCTATATTAACTTATATAAAGGCAATAAATATACTAGCTTTAATTATTTTTTATTCCTTATTAATAATTAAAATTTATATATTAAAAATAGAACTAATAATAAATAGAACAAAAAAAGTATAAACAATAATATTAGTTTTTTTATATATATGTTTAATAAGTTGTTTATAAAACTGTTTATATATTTTTCTGCTTTTTTTTTTTTAAAAGTTAAAATTAAACTTATAGATCTTAAAATTAAAAAGAATACGCTAAACAAAAAGGTCCGTTTTTTATTATATTATATACCCATTTATAACTAATTTAATTAATTTAGAGCTTTTTTAAATAGTAGCTTTTTTATTTTTTATATTAATAATATTTTATATAAGCTATACAAAAAAACGTTCGGGCTTAAGCAGGTTTGCAAAATTTTCAAGCATATATTGCTTATCTGCTTTACAAAATATATGCCCTATTATAATAGCAATAATTATAGCTCAAATAACTTTAGGTTTAATATTTAAATCATATTTTGTTTAGTTTTAATAAATAATATATATTATATTGTTTAGCTAGTAATTATTATTACTAATAATAATAACCTAAATATATTAAAAGGCAGATTAACTATGTGTAAAGTGGGTGTCCGCAGGTTATATTATAAATATTGTTTATTTAACATAAGGGTTAATAATAGCTTGCTTAATAGTAGCGTTAAAATATATAACTCCTATATTAGTATTGTCCCAACTAGTCTATATATTAGCGTGTATAGCAATATTGTTCTAACTAGAAACTTAGGTAATACCTATATCCTAAGTAGCAGCTTAGGTAGCGTTATTATTGCTTATAAAACTATTGCCCTAGCTGCTATTATTAGATAATTATATTAGTGCTTTTATATCTTAAGTAGCAGCTTAATTAATATTATTATTAGTATTATTATTGCTTATAAAGCTATTACCCTAGCTATTATTATTAGAAAGCTATATTAATATTTTTATAATATTTAATATTATATTTAATATTAGGTTCTAAGCAAAGAGCTTTTTAAAAAAAACTATAATAAAAGTCTTACTATTTTTAAAATATCTATATATAAATTTAATACTAAAAAAGCATTCTTTAATATTATATATAATAATTTTATATTATTTGTTATTAAGTTTAGTATAAATAGCAAAAAAGTAATTAGATTGCTTTTTAGTAATACTATAAAATTAATAATAAATAATTATTTTATATTAAGTAATAGTTTAAAGTAATAATAAGTTTAATTATTAAGCTTTATTTTTATTAATCTTTTTTTGATTTTTTTAAAGTATAAAAGTTATAGAATCTGTAAAAAAAAAGGCAACTATAGCTGCTTTATAAGGTAGGGCTATAAAATGGCAGTATTTGTTTGCTAGCAAACCTAAAATCTGATTTATAAAATAAGCTATAATAAAAAAGACTTTAAGGTTATAATAGCAAATATATTTCTAATTAAAATTTATAGCCCAGAAATAGAAAAATAAAAAATAGTTATTACTGTTTTTATTAATAATTATATTAGCAATAGCTTTTATTTTTGCTTTTATAATATTTTTATAAATTATAATATTAAAAATAATTAAAACATTAGGATATAATATAGTTTTTGCAACTTAGGCAAGATATTTTTTACTACTAAGCTGTTCGGAAATATTAGAATCGGGAACTTTAAATAGAACAAGTTTTCTTAAACCTTAAGCAGCTTTTTAAAAAAAATATAAAAAAACAAAAATAATAAAAGCAATTAGTACAATATTATCTTATTTTTTGCTTAATTAATAATAAATAGTTATATATTAAAATATATATTTAACTATTTTAATAAAAGCAGCAAATAGTTTAAAATATTATTATTATATAATTATATTTTTAATACGTTATTTATGTTTATTTTATAGTTCTTAGTATTAAAAAAAAAACTATAGCGTTAAGTTCTTAAATTATTTATTATAAGTTTTTTTAAAGCTTTTTAAAATAGTTGCTAAAATAGACTTAAAATATTATTTTATATAACCGAACATATAGGATTGTTTATTTTTACTAATATTATAAGTTATAATACAAGCTTTTAAAATCTTTTTAATAATTATATTAATAGCTTTAGTTTTGCTAATTTTGGTTTTAAGCAAGTTATAGAGCTTATAAAATATATTTATAAATTTAATCTTATAAAGATTATTAAACTAAAAAGTATTAGCTAGGTAGTAGAAATATAACAAAAAAAGAAGCTAAGTAGTAAGATAACTATAATTTATTATATTATAAAAAAGTATTACTAAGGCAAGCATAGGCTGTTATAAAGTAAGCTTTAAAAAGCTATTCTAGTAATAATATTTATAAGTAATAGTATAAAACAAAAAAATTGATCTTTTTTATAAAGTTATAAATACTTAAAAATATTTTTAATATTTAAAAGCAATATTTTTATAGAAAATAAGTTTATTAAATATATTAAACTTGTTATTTTTAGTATTTTATATAAGCAGCTTATATAGAAACATATCTTGTTTTTTATAGCTTTTTATAAAAATACTAATTATTTTTTTGCTTTTTTTATTATAGTATAAAATACTAATTTTAAATTTATATAATAAGTTTGAGTTTATTATAAGTTTGCTAAAAAAGTTAAATTATTAAATAAAATTATTAAAAAACATATTAATAAATTAGGCTATATAATCTAAACGCAATATATAATAAATATTATTTATAGTAGCTAAAATATCTATTATAAACTTAATAAATAATATATTATATTTCAGAGCTTTTAATAAGTCTTTATAGCCTTGCTTTACTAGCTAATTATATACTAAGCCCTTGTTTATTTTAATAATAATAAGCTTTTAAATAAAGGCTATATAAAAAAAATAGGTATTTATAAATATTTTATATATTTTTATAAACTTTATCTAATATTTATAATAAATATAAATATTTTATATTCTAAATTAAGCGTTATTAACCTTGATTATATTATAGTAAACTAGTATATAATTTAATTTAAGGAATAACGTATAATTAAAATAATAAAAAAGCACGGGCTAAAAATTTGTTTATTTAAGTTTTTTTTAGCTTACTTTATTTTTTAAAATGCTATAAATTATAAAATATACTATAATAGCTAAAATATATTTATTTTTATATTTGCTATACTTATTAATATAAAGTACTTATTAAAGTTATTTTATAAAGCTTATATTATTGTTTAATACAAATATAATACTTAAAATAGGATTAATAGCTTTAATAAACAGTATATTATTATATAAAGTAAATAGCTACAAAAGCTCTGGATTGTTTAGAGCACTTATAAACGGAATAAAAAAATAAGAATATTTAAAGCAAAAATAATTATTTTTTATATAGCAAATAATATAAATAGTATTTTTTATAAGTTTATATTAAGATTTATAATAACTAGAATAATTATAATAAAAGCAGAGATTATTATTATAGTAATTAGAGCAGATTATATAATTATATTCTATACTACTATATTTATTATATAAAAAATTCTAATATATTAAATTAATATAAACCTATTTAAAAATATTATTATTAAAAACTAGTTAAACAAATATATTATTATATATAAATTAAATATAATATGTTTTATTAATATTAATACAAATAAAAATATATTTAATTAGCTTGCATTTATTATATTAAGTTTCCTAATATTTAAGCAATTTAAAAATAGTTTTTTAGTTATTTAAAATAAAAATTTTAGCTATAATAGTATTAAAAGCAATAGTATTAATTTTGCTAAAATTAAAGAAAAGCTGGCAAGTTTTATCTTTTATAGAAAAAAAAAATATAAGTTATTTAGCGAAGTAATTAATATATTTATATCTGCTTTAAACGTAATCTAATATATATAAAATTTATTATTAAGTCTAATATTAAAATAAATAACCAAAGTAGCCCAATATATTACCTTATTACTAAAAAAATAATAGTTAGGTTTAATAAAACAAATTATATATATATTATTAATAAGAAATATAATAACTTATAGCTATTAATAAGTAGATATATCTAATAAAATAAGCTAAGTAGTTAGGTTATATATAATATAATTATATATTAAAAAAATAATGCTAAAACTATTTATTTTAATAATATTTAAGGCAAGTTTAAAAAGAAATATTATAAATATATAATTTATAATATTATAAAAGCTATAAATATATAGTAAATAAAGAGTACAAAAACTTAAAAAGCTATATATAGAAAATATAGCTATAATTGCAAAATTAAGTAAGTATAAAAGTAATAAAAAAGTAAAGAAATAGTTAGTATAAATAAGTATAAAATATCTAGGCATTTAAGTACTTATATATTTTTATTTTATTAATATATATATAAAATAGCAGAAAGCACTATAGTAAATATATTAAATATAGCAGACTTAAAAAAAGTGCTTAAATAGGCGTTTAAAAAAGTAGTTAAAATATTAAAGTACTTATATAGTTATAAAATATATTTAATTAAAACTTTTTATAAACAAACCTTTTTGTTTATATAAATAAATATTATATATATTAATATTTTTTTGTTTTAGCTTTTTAACTAGCTTTAAATTTTTTAACGTTTTATTTAAAACAATTAAATAAATAGAACTAATAAAGTATTAATATTATAAAAATATAACTTAATTATAAATACTACTATTTTTATTTTATTATAATATAACTTTAATAGTCTAAAAATATTAAACTAAAATATACTAGCTAGTTTTTATATATATATGTTATATTTTATTTATTTGATTTTATAGTATAGCTAGATAGCTATAGTAAAAAAGTTAGTTAAACATATATATACGTAAACTAAAATCTTTTTAATTATTTATTTTTTAACGCTACTGCTTTTAATACTGCTAAGCTCTAGCTATAGCTTACTAAATACGTTCTTTTTTACTAGCTTAAAATGCTCAATAGAAATGTCTTACTACTAGCGCAGCTAGCTAAATAGCTTAACGCAATATTTAAGATTATTAAAACATTTCTTTATAAAGAACGGACCAATTTTACAAAAGCTAAACTTAGTCTAATTATTTAAATAATATTTTAATTTGCTTAGCTTTACAAGCTTAATATATATAAAATTGTCCTTAAAAATAAAAAAAAGCTTAATATATTGCTAATTATAATAGATTTTTATTTTTGTTTATATTAGTACTATAATATTAAAAGCTTTTTATTAGAACGTTTGCTAGGTCTATATATAATTACTATTTAAAAAAAAATCTATAAGCAAGAAAGTTTTAAGCTTTCGATTATATAATAGCTTATAAAATATTTTGGTTATAATAGCTAATATAAATATATTTAAAACATATACTACATAACTAACATAATCTTTTTAAACGTTTATATCTAGTTAAGCCCTAAGTATAGATATTAGCAAAGTCTAAAAAACTTAGATTATTTTTTTAATTTAATTATTAGCCTATTAATAATATAATATAAATAACTGTATAGTAATACTGCCTGCTTTATATAATACTATCTATAATCTACCAAAAAATTTAAAGTTTGCGTTAAATATAAATAAATCAGGTAGCCCTTAGTCTAAATAAATTTGTTAAATATATAATTAAGCCTAGTTTTTTATATTATATATCGATTTACTAATAACGTACTTTATAAATTTTATAGTTTTATATATAATTATAAATATTGCGTTATTCCTATTTAAAAATATAAAAAAATTAAGAATAAAATCAAAATATAAAATATAGATTAGAATTATAGGTATATAAATAGGTTGTATATTGCTATAGGGTAGCTTTTTCTTTTTGCCTAATAGTTAATAAGTTAGATATATATCTATATACTTAATAATATACCTTTTAATTTTAAAAAAATAAATAAAAGCACAAATAAAATTTATAATCTGTGTTATTTTTATATAAGCTCTATAATTATAGGCTAGTTATATAACCTTTATCTATATAGCAGCTGAGATAATAAGCCGGTCGCTAAAGGGATCTAAATAATATAATAATTATATAGTTAAATTATAACAAAATATATATAAAGTAATATTAAAGCTTTTAGTATTATTTTTTATTATATTATATTATTTTTATAGTTGCTTATATATTATTTTAAAAGTATGATCTGCTTATAGTATTTTGACTATTTTTTATTATAAGTTCTTTAATATATAAATAGATATAATAATTATATTTTTATATAACTATAGTTTTAGCTCTATATCTAGTATAATAAAAAAGCTTACTAATAAAGTGATTATTTATAATACTAAAATAGGCAAGTCTAATATTATAAGCTATACAGTAATTATTTATAATATTAAAGCAGGCAAGTTTAATATTACAAGCTATATAATAATTATCTATAATATTAAAGCAGACAAATCTAATATTGCAAGCTATATTTTAACTAGTGTAGCGCTATTTAAAAATCAAACATATTATACTATTAGAAAATAAACTAAGTCTAGAACTAGTATAAAAATTAGTACTAATATTAAATCTTAAAATTGTAGCTAGGCTAGATCTTAAGCTAAGTCTAGATTTTAAAGCTAAAGCTAAACTTATTAAATAAAATTTTAAGCATTAGTATTAGTGCATATGTAATTTTTTATAATTATAAAGATCTAAATTATAATATTAATAAAAGTTTTAATATTAAACTTAGTTTTTTTAAAAAAATAAAATAAAGTATTTATATTAATTAATATTTTTTTTAGCGTATAAAATATCTTAATCCAGTTAATATATTATAATAGGAATAAGTGCTATAAAATTAATTAATTTATATTTTTAGGTTGTTTAGTAATAGTTTAAAAAGTTTAAATAATAGTATTATAGTTAATATAAATATAAATATTACTATAATCAAGATATTAAGTAAGTTTTTTTAATATTTATACTAATTTATATGTTTTTATTTTATATAAACTATATTTCTTTTTTATATTTATAAAAATATAAAAAAAAAAAAAATAAAGCATAGTTTGCTATTTTTTTATATTTAATAAAAAGCTAAACTAATATTATTTAATTAATTAGAATTAACTTAGAAAATAAATAGTTTTTTATAGTTAAGAAAGGCAAATATAACTATATTATAAATATAAGTTTTAAAAGTTTTTTATACTTAAATAGTTTGTTTTTATATTTTATCCCTATACTTAAGTATTACTTTATATTACTTTTAAGCTTTTTTTAATATAATACTAGTCTTTTTGTCTAGCTAGGGGGGCAATATTTCTAAAAACAGCTTATAAGTTCTAGCTTATTATGCTTATCTAAAATTAGCTATTTTAAAACAATTTTTAAAACCAAACGTTTTAATCTAGTTTAAAAGTATTGCAATACTAGCAAATTAATAAATATAATAGCACTAATACTTTATAAAACTAATTCTTTGCTTTAAGTTTTACAAATTATATAATATATCAAGCTATTTAATTATTTTATATTTTTTTTTGTTTATAAAAAGCCTTAAACGGAAAACATGCTAGCTAAAAGTTTTAAAATTATATTAAACAAAATAACATTTTTCTAAAACTATAATATAACCTAATATAATTAAAACACTAAAAATAATATTAAAATATTTAATATATTTTTTTATAATCTAAAAAAAAATAATAATATTATTAATATAAATAAGTATAAATATTTATAAATATAAATATAAAAGTTTTTTTATACAATATTAAAAAAAATTAAAAAAAGTTTTAAGTTTTATTGTTATAACTATAAGTTATTTATAGCCACAATATAACATAACAAAAGCTATTTTATATTTGTTATAATCTTTAATTTTCTATTAGAAAAAGCTTTTTATAATATTAATAATAATAAAAACTATAGATTTATATAAAGCGCTAAGTATTTTATTTTGCTAGGGCAGCAAGTAAGCATTACTAATAATTTTAGTATTAATTTTCTATAGAGTAACTACTATATAAAGTTTGCCTTTATACTAAATAACAAACGTAAGCAATATAATAAAATAAGATTATTTTAAAAATATAAGTTTAATAACTTTAATATTAATAAACAGCTTAAAAATAGCGTTTATTATATTATAGTTTTTATAAAATTAAAAATAAAAGCGTTAATAAAAATTATTAGTAAAAACGTTTTTTTTAAATTTAATAAGTATTTTGATCCTATTATTAAAACAGTTAAGTTTAGAACAAAATAAATAAAAATATTTATAAAAAATAGATTTGATCTAAAATATAACTTTAAGTTCTTAATTTAATAATATATTTATTTTTAATTTATTAAGTAATGTTTAAAACTTAGGCAGATTAAGCAAATTAAAAAAATAGCTATATTTATATTTATTATTATTTTTATTATTTTTGTTTTTTTGCTTATTTATATTAAAGATTTTAAAAAAAAGTATTATATAAATATTTTTAGTTTTGGACTCTAAAAATATAAAATAAGTTTAAACAAAGTTAAAAATATAAATATTTTTATAAAAGCTAAACAAATTGTTTTTATAAATAAAAATAAAAAGTTTATTAAAATTTGCAAAATATTAAGCTATATTTTAACTATTTTAAATTAATGCTATAATAAAACTATATATATTAAATAAAAAATCTGTAATAGCTTAAAAATAAATAAAATAATCTGTAGCTATAATAAATATGTCCGGATAGTTAATAAGTATAATAATACTTTTGCTTGTTTTAACCTTAAAATTAATTATTGTTTAAATTAGCATTTGCTTGTAATAAAGTTTTGGTTGAGCGCTAAATACTATAAATATATATATATAATATTTAGTATTTATAATATAAAGTTTATTATTTTGCGATTTGCTGCCCTATTTAATATATAGCAAATATATTTTAAAAAAACTTATGCTAAAAATCATATTATATAAAAACTTATTAATAATATAAATCTGCTATATTTAGAACTATATTAACTTTTTAATATTAAAAAATATAATATTAATATTAATATAATTTATAATATAGAGCTTTTTACTAATACTTTTAATACTAAAACTTTATATAAATATTTAAATAAATATATTTAAATATATTTATACTAAAAACTTTTTAAATATAAAAAATAAAAATAAAGCAGTATTTATATATATTTTTGCTTTACAACCTTAATTATAAATAATAATTTTAAAATAAACAAAACTTTTTTATTTATAAAACTTATTATTTATAACATAAAAAAAAATCATTTTAGCTTTTTTAATATATTTAAATATATTATAATTAAGTAGTATCTTTTATATTTTAATATATTTAATTATTTTATTTAATATAATAATAATAGCTAAGTTAAATAATCTAGTAGTATTGTATAAAAAAAACTAGTTTTAATTACTATTAATAATAATTGTTTAATTATCTAAAATTAAAAATAACAGATTTTTAGATTTACTAAATTTATTAAATAATAACTAAACAAAAATTTTAATAATATTATATATTATATTTATAGTTTTAAGTAGCAATAAAAATAGTAATAGAACTGTATTATATAAATCTAACATAATATTAGCTAAAAAAAAAAATTATAAAAGTTTTTTTAAAGCCGGCGAAATATCTTTCTGAAACGCCCGCCTTAATTGTTTCCTAGTCCAACAATATTATTAGCGCTATTAAGTTTATTTCTGTTAGAATTGGGGTTATAATTTAACTAAAATATATTAATTTAATTTATAATACGTAATAAAATATAAAAACTTTTTTTATCTATATTATAATAAATTATTTAACTTTTAATTATATAAATTTAAACAATTTTTATTTAAAAAATATTATTAGATATATTATTTCTGCTTTGCTAGTTATTATAAAATTAATTATTATTTTATTATTAATTATAAAAACAATTATTTTTAAAAAAAGCCTTAAGTTGCTATTTTATTAGCTTTATATTTATTTTTTTAGTTTTAGCTTTATTTTATATAAAAAAAACTAAAGGTTTATTACTTTAGAAATAAAAAAAGTTTATTATACTTTTAAAAAAGCTAGCATTAATAAAAATAACTTTAGCTAGTAATAAAAAAAAGTTAATATATAAAGCAACTATATTAAATTTTATAATATTATAGTTAGAATTAATATTTTTTTTAATTAAAGTTTCTAAGTTGTTAATATATTTTTTTTAAGCTTAGCAGGCCTTAATAAATTTATACTAGTTTTTTAATGCTATATATTTTTAACTACTAACTTAATTTTAAATATTTTAAATAATATTATTATTAATTTATAGTTTAACTAATAGCTTAAAACTACTATTAAAATATTTAAATATTTATTTCGCAATATAATTTTTATTTATGTAGCTTATTTTATAATAATACTTTACTTTAAAATTAATATAAATTTTAATAGGGTTTTTTTTTTATTAGTAAAATTATAGCGTTTTTTGTCCGTTTATTATATAATTTTAAGCTAATCTTTTTAAAAACATTATTTTAAGTAGTATTTAGCTCAAACAAAACTTTAAGTAACCTATTGCTTAATGTTTTATATAAAGCTTTTAAACTAGCATATTTTAAATAAATTAAGGTTAAATATAATATTAATACTAAAATTCTAAAGGATTGCAGCTTTGCCTTATTTTTATTTAAAATATTTAAGCTTATTAATATATTAAATAATTAAAATAAAATTATAATACTTAAATAAAAAAAACTTTATTATATTATATAACTGCTAAAAGCTGTAATACTAATTGTTAAAGTATTAGCTAAAATATTAATTTATTTGCAAATTCTGCTATAATATAGCTAAAGCAATTAAAAAAGCAGCACTATTTATACTGCTATTATTAATTTTATTAAGCGCTAGATTTTGCTATAGTAAAAATTAATTAAGAACTTTAGCTAAAAATAATGTTTTAAATTAGCTGTTCGTATTAGTATTAAAACAAACGTTCTATAAAAAAAATCTACTAAAAGCAGCAATTATATTTAGGTAAACTTATAATTATATTAAAATAACTTAAGCTTAGAGCAAATATAGTTAAACCTATAACAAATATAGCTAAGCTTATAATAAATATAGCTAAACTTATAATAAATATAGCTAAGCTTGTAGCAAATATAGCTAAACTTATAATAAATATAGCTAAATCTATAATAAATATAACTAAGTTTATAATAAATATAACTAAATTTGCAGCAAATATAGCTAAATCTGCAGTAGATATAGCTAAGCTTGTAGCAAATATAACTAAATTTGTAATAAATATAACTATTTTTATAGCTAAATAAAAGTTTAATATTATAAAAATTTTATTAATGTTTATTATATTAAAAATATATAAAGTATATATAAAAAAGCACCTGGTAGTATTTATATAAATATAAAAAAAATAAAAGCTTAAAAAATATTTATTATTATAAGCGTAATAAATATTTAAAATCTATTAAAAACTTGTAAGGCGCTAGTTATTATAAAAGCAAATAATAAAACAAAGCTTGGCGTCCGGACTACGCTTGTTAGATAAAATAAAAAAAATTAGGTAGTTACAAAAAAGCCGAATTATTAAATAAAAATAATTAATTAAGCAGTAGATTTTATAATTAAAAATAAATATTACTAACTCTATAATAAACAAGTTTTTTATTTTTTTTTAAAAATTTCTGCTAGTACTATATAGACTTATAGCTAAACTTTATTTATAACATATTACTATAGTTTTAGATATTTTTTAATAAATATATTACTAATTAATTTATATATTAGTATTATATTTCAGATTTTATCTGTGCAGCTATACTAATTAGTAGAGCTATATTTATTAGTATATATAATATTATAAATTGCTAGATATAATATAAAAGCAGTAATTTTTTATTATAAATTAGTACTTAAGTGGTAAATATTACTACTAAAGTTTATAGTAAAATTTGTTCAAGCTTTTCTTAATACTATAACCGATAGCTTAAAACTACTTTTATTATTATTTATTTTTATATTATTAATAAAAAAAAAGTTTAAAAAAAAAAAATTCAAAGTTATAACTTTTTTTTACTTTATATATTATAGGCTAAAAAATATATTAGTAATAAAGCTATATAAAAAGTTAATAAATATAGTTTTAAATAGTTTATATAAAAAAAGAAATATAACTACCAATTTTAGCTATAAAAATGCTAGCTTTAATAATACTATTAATGTTTGTGGTTCTATTTATATCTAATAAAACATTTATAGTAGACCTAGCTAACCTGAACTGTATATAAAACTAATAAATAGATTTATAAAATTATTTTAATTTATATAAAACATGCTTAAACGTATTAGTATAGTAAATACTAAAATATTTATTATTTTAAGCAGAGCAAAGCGTACTAGGGTAGGGCAAGCAGGGGTTTAAATTAAAGAAATAATCTAAAAAGTAATAATATGTTTAGTAAAACTTCTAAAAATCTTATTTATTAGAAATAAACAAACAATAAAGTTTAAAACTAAAAAATATAAAATAAAAAATAAAGTTTAAATAAAATATTTTTATTTTTTTAAAAAATATAACTTATTTATAAGTTTAGTAGTTTTTAACGTTTTTGTTATATTTAATAAAGTTTTAATAAATTAGCTATAAGTATTACAAAATTATTTCTTGCCGAGTTTTTTTTTTAAAAATATAAATAGAAAAATATAATAAAATATATATTAAAATCTTAAGTAATACTATTTAAAAGTCTTTAATATAATTTAATAAACGTATTTAAATTATTTCTATAGTTAGAATAAATAATTTTAGTTATTTATAATTTAGTAATAAAGCAGCGATTTAATCTATTAATTATTAATTCGGTTAGTTTTTTAACTTTAAATATAGATCTTACTAATTTTAACGTTTTAGCGTTTTAGAAATTATCCGATTAGTAGTAACTAAAATAGTAATAAAATCTAAAAATAAGATTTAAAAAGTTAATTAAGTTATATAAGTTGTTTTTTAACTGTTCTAACAAGCAAAAATATTAAAACAATTGCTAGCTACTATATAATAAGCTATAATTAATATATTATAGTGTATAGTATGTACTAGCTACGTATTATACAAAAAAAAACAATCTAAACAGAACTTAGATATAACTTGCTAAAAGAAGAAATCTTTGTCCTGACTTTTATAGGCAAAGGTCAAGCTATAGTACAGAATAAGTGGGGCTAAGTCATGTGACACTGACCCAGTCGTATGACGTAACAATCGGCCGGCTTCTGCATCGGCCCATTTACAGAGGTTTCAGGGTACGTCTCCCACAACATGTCAAGAAGGAGAGAACTTTTCCAGAGCCCTGTAAGAAATATATCGCCCTCTGCCCTGTCCTCGGCAAATCTTTGGGAAATGGCAGCTAGGGCGGGCAATTTGTCTTTCTCGAAACTAAGCTCTAGACCGGAGTAATCACTGACAGCGTCATACCACGGGTGATCATTTAGCGAACCCCCTTCCCACGTACCGTTATACTTTTCACTTGGCGGCGCGTGGCCATCGCTGAACGTGATTTTCGCATGGTCGGAATCATTGCTTCCGCTCTCGCTCCTCCTGTGCGTGCAACACTGCCATATGACTTCTTGGCTGCCGAAGTGCAAGACTCGCCTCGAGAGCGACATCTCTTGGTATACCCAACCACGGAGAAGCAGTGGCCAGCCCTCTGCTGTTTTGCTACCTGTAGGGCCACCGAACCGCGGCATTTTACCTCGAATAAATACCGACCCCTCTATGACCGTGCCGCAGTCAACGTAACAAGTATCTCTTTCACTATAACAACCTCCCGTTCCGTCTCTAGACTTGGTGGCAGCGATGGTGAGGAGCGCATTTGAATACATGTCTGCCATTTTGACGGACTCATCAGCCCAGTCCTCATCGCTATCTTGTATAATGCAGAGCGAGTCAATCCAGAGATAACAAATATCTAGTCTCCAGCAAATGTCGACAGCATCCTGGAAAGTTTTACTTAGGCCTCGCCAGGGGATATCTTTCTTAAATTCATCGATTGTTGTTGAGAGAGTTTTGATGAGACTCTGAGATGGTCCCCAGCAATGACTGAGACAAGCGTAGGCATGCGGTTCGACACCTTCCCTAAGCGCGATTCTGTTATTGCTCAGATCGAGGATGCGCTTTGGTATGTAGTCTTGGCTAGACCCGCTGCGACACAATTCGTGAGTCATCCTGCAGTCGTATATCCACCGCCTGATCCTCACTAGGGTTTCTTCCGATGCCGTGCTGCTTGAAAGTGGATAACCCGTTTGTATCGTTAGAAGCGCGCACGGGTCAGCGGCTATATGCAACAATTCTTGTTAATACAACCTAATGCCGCATCAACATTTGCACCACCTACTAGGTAATTTGAAGATGTCGAAGAACTGTCGCCGATCAAATGTGAGCCTCTTTGGGTCGGCCTGAAAAATAACCCTTTGGTTAGGACTTGAGTGGTAGCAACTGACGGCGCGGTATCGAAGATCGCATGTCTGGCAATTAAGCTCAGCTCCGGATCTCAGGCGTCCGATGTCAAGGATCTGGAACTCCCATGGATCGACTGCGTCCTTTTGACGAGAGCAGTAGAAACAGACTGGGTCTGTTGGCTTGATGGCTGGGACGAGCGGGTCGGTCGCTGCCATGGATGCGACAACTAATTATTATTGTGAGTGGTATTCAATAGAGTGCAGTGAGGTTGACGTGAGGTCGGCTGTCTTGCGAACTGGTGAAGTCGTTCTTTTGGTCCCCAACTTGAACTATCGATTGTGTCACCCGGATCCTCTCACCTTTAACCCCTTTACTATCTCAAGCGGTATCATCCTGATATCCGATCTAGGACTTACTATATGCTTGAAATTAAACACCGAGTTTACTATCTGGTACCTTGGGTGAGTTCTCATTTTATAAAACCTAACAAAAAAACAATATTTAGTGTAGAAAGAATATTTAGAGCAGTCCTGATTGTCTACCTAAATATAGGTAACTGGGTTAAATCTATATGACTTATTATAGCTAATTATCACATCAAAATCCGTAAATGATTCTAATTTGCAGGATGTGCGTCCAGGCAGCGTGAGACTACATACATATATTTGAGGCCAACAGCGTCCTTTTTTTGTACTGCCCATCATAGGTATTACAGGGTAAAAATTGGAGCACACTTCCAGAGATACAGCTATTACGAGGCACTTTCACTGTTGATAAAAGCGGAGCATCTGTTTCTATGTCTGTTTATATATGTGCCTACCGATTGTTCTGCACACATGACTGTGCATCAGTAAACCTACACGTAGGATGGACTATCCTAAGACCGCAGAAGTCTTCATAGTGAACTATCCGCTGCAAACCACCGTGATGCGCCATATGATTCGTGCGCTGATATCATGATATTCATGCAAAGGCCCATGAAATCCGCCTAAACGAGCCGAGATGGCGTTCGTCGATAAAGCCAAAGCCAATGCCATACCACCAATTCGACCATGTAAGTGTGTGTTGTTGGTAAGATTGTTGTGTGAGAATGTGTACTGGATGTCGACTAAGCCTTCGCATCCTCGGGAGGTCCCTCGAGGTTGTCCTTTCCCTGGCGACCAACCCTGCTGAGGTCGACATCAGCTTTGGAGGCGGGTTCTCGTAATCCTGATGTTGAGCCAGCACCGGTGGAAATATCGCTTTGTAGACTGCCCGAGCCAACGTTTACGTTGCGGGCATCGGCTGAATTCCAGTCGGAAGCGACAGGGGGTTGCTCAGGAAGAGGGAGGTTAGAGCGAGCCTCCTCAACCTTCTTGGTCTTCTGGTCCATAGATGCGTGAGTCATTTCTGTTGGATGAAAGTTAGTTGGATTTCTCAATTGGCCCTAACACATCGTCGCCTTTAAAGGGAATGGGCGTTGGTGGGTGAAGGGGAACATACTGATTGTGCTCTGGGGAGAAGAGCAATCGGAGGTGTGGTATTCGAAGATTGTGTGGATGATAGTTCTTGTTGTGATGGGTGTCTGTAATGGAGAATGAATTGATCGTTTTCTCATTGGGACACAAGACCTTTAATATTCGTTCATCGCTGTTTTTTAGACTTGGAGCATCTAGTCCGGCAATCGAGTTATGATGTCACATCTCGAGGGGCACAACTATCTTGACGTCAGGAGCCGTCTGATGTGGGATCGTGCCGATCCTGGTCCTCTCAGATCCGCTCAATGAAGAGGTGCCTTTGACCAGAAGATCACGGCCGGGTGGAACAACCGAAAAGCAGCCCGATCTGTGACGATGAAGAAATTTGCTTCATGCAATTGTATTTCTGCAAAGTAGTTGGCCCTCGAAATTGTCGAAGGGCGGGGAAAGGGACTCAATACCACTATGAGGGTTCTTTAAACACACAGTCCTTCTACCAAGCCTAGGATCTGATCCTTGCACTTGGATGGTCATTCATTGTACGCCGCTTGCGTAGCTTCCACCAAGGTGCCTCCCACTTCGCGTAGCACTCCGAATCAGTGCTCGACTCGGGGACCTCAAAGGCAACGTATGATCATATCATTGTATCATTGACAAGTGGTATCTAACTATTCGTGATGATCCGCTATTAAACGAATGCACTCTAATACCGAAACGCCGAAATCACAGAGCTACTGGCTCACCAAAGGCAGATACTGACTATGACTACTTCTAACACAAGATATTGATCTTCTAGGGCGTGAGAATAGCGTGCGTCACCCCATCCTTTTGTCTGTCTCGGCAGATGTTGCCTTTTCTCCTTCGTCTGGATTCAGATAATTGGCATCCTCTGCAGCCTCGTACTCGGCTATCAAGTCTGTGACAACTTCCCTGGCCTCGTCGAATTCGTGTAGATTCTCTGAGAAGGGTGCTGTCTTTTTATAACCTTCCATAAAAGCATTGCGTTTCCGCATACCGTCGTATTGTTTCACAATACGCTTAAATAGCTATTACCTAGGAATTAATCACTGAAGCCTGGCTATGATGAAGGCATTAACTGTGAGACTTACCGTGGCTATGCTTGTGTGGTTTGCCAGCATGAGACCACTGACACGATGGCTCATTGGAACATAGGGGCTGCGTTTCGTTAGGGCGACTTGAATACTTGCCGGCCCCCATGGAATAAATGTTGCCAATTTGCGTTCTCGAATACGTAGTAGACTCTTGTGCACATCTGTAGGGTCAACCTCGCCTTGTATTACATTAAGGATAGAGATATAACAGCTCTTTTTGCCTGGAACGGTTGACACCATGCGGTTCTTTGGTTGTAAAAGGCGTCGCATCACATCTAGGACTGTTGTCTTGCGTACTGTTTTAGCTTGTTCGACTTGGTCTGCTGTGAATGGTGTGTACGCGGTCATTAGGAAATGACAACGTGGGGTGGGGATCAGCGAAGCTAGAATTCCAACAAGGTCGTTGTGCATATAACCAGGATATCGAAGGGTCGTAGTACTTGCTGACATGACCGTTGACACGAGCTGATTTGTTTGCTGGAATGAAGGTGATTGCACATGGAGCCTATCTGCAGCAATGTGAGATAATGCTCCATTGTCTAGTACAACAACGGAGTCGGCGTTTTGTGTTAACCGTCTCATCGAAAGGAGACTGTTGTAAGGATGAACGACGACGTTGTCGGCATTTGTGGTATCCGGGAAGACAGAGTAGGTCTGGATAATCTTTTTGGGAAACCTGTCGTTCATTCGTTCGAGGAGAAAGGAACCCAACCCGGATCCTGTGCCGCCGGCAATAGAGTGAAGCAGCATGAAGCCCTGCAAAAACCATTAGTCGTCGATGGAGACTAGCAAGAATGGGTTTATTTTAAAGATACCTCAAGAGAGTCACTGCCATCGGCTTCCCGGTCTATCATCTCCATGATCTCCTCGTGGACAGCCTCTCCTGACTGGTATCCATCACCCCAGTTGTTGCCAGCGCCGAGGCCACTTTTGCCAATGTAGAAGTTTTCTGGATTATAGATGTTCTTGTATGGGCCCGATTGTATACCGTTTATAACACGGGGCTCTAGGTCTATGAGGATCGCTCGGGGTATGTATCTCGTATCGTCACTCTGGTAATAGAAGACATCCTTGCGGTCGCCGCCTTCGGTCGCAAAGTCCTCCAGGTTACCATCTTGGTTGATTCCATGTTCTTGGCATAGCTGCTGCCAGAATTGACTGCCGACTGAACCGGGTTAGCACATGATGCCCTGCGAACGGTCTCAAGCAGCGACACAGGGCGGTAGAACTCACTGCTATTGCCACATTGGCCCGTCTGGATGGTGATGATCTCCCTTATTGACTCGTTAGAAACAGGCAAATCGTGTGATATTAGCAGGATATGGCCGACATACCTAGGCATTATCGCGGCATTTGTCAAACATGCGAAAAAGGCTTGATTGCCGTATGATACACAACGGCAGATCGTCGTTGCAACGGCCTCGGGGATAGTACCAATTGATGAGCTAAAGTGCTATCTTTAGTGGGAGATAGTTCACGCGTCGCGCGTTTCGCGGGGTTGAGACATTGCCCTTGGGCTCCGGCAGCCACCTGGGCAGGTGGGCACCTGCCCAGTGCATCATTTGACTACTTTGATAAATACATAGGTATCCGTATAGGATAATTACCTGGTAACTAGGTATTTGTGAAGACTGTTTATATACATGCTGCGTTTTTGGATTAGATAGGTATTTCCACTCCAGAGGTCCAACCTCAGCATCACACACAACCTCTGCTGTCCACCTCCAACCCAGCTCTTTCGCGATGGAGATGGAAACATTTTGCGTTGATTCACTAATGCCGCATTGACAGCTTCCAACTCGTAATCTTACTTCCCAGATATCGAATCTCTCGGTGCCATCTGCCACCTATTTTCATTTCACCAATGATTCCTATTTATAGTGTAGTCCTAGGATACCTAATAGTCTGGCATGAATGCATGGATCTTCAGCTTCACTCTCGGCTAAAACTCCCTGGCACCTTCTAGGTATGTCGTCAGCTATTCACGCAACATGATTTGCCCCTTGCCGAAACATTCCAGTCATCATAGGCACCATGTCTCCAGGTCTCCAGGTCTCCCTGGTCGACCAGGGTTCTCCGGTTCTTTGGAGGTCCCGAAGGGCTGAACGCTGAACATGAGTTGTCAACGAACCGTTTCACTGTGCTCAATTCAGTCTAGTCAGCCAGCACTACCTGCATACCGTGCATTGCGCAGGACGCTGCTGACGGCTGAGGTGAATCCATTCCCAAAAAGCATCGCTGTACACGTTGCTCTGCTCGCTGTGTGCTCCAAACGCGTTCATTTAACGGTTTAAATTAGCCAAGGTGTGGAGTTTTCTTTCTTTCTTTTTCCTTCGTCCCTAGTTTACGAGTAATGATATCTACCTAGCTGTCGGCAACTTCTTCCCTCTTTCCATATTTTGTCCCCCGTTCGTCTCTGTTTCACCAGGTAATTGTCCTGGGATCACTGTCCGCCACCGCTTTCCTTGGTCTTGGGTTTGGGCAGTGTTTAGTGCATTCATTCGCCCCCAAGGAGACAATATCCAGCAGACTGAAGGTCCAATCGCGTTCGACCTTGCCAACAGACTGACACACTTCCGCGCCCATCCCGATCCATGACCTGATACGCCATATTCGCACACTTCAAGACCCGCTTCTCTCTCCTACTTCCTGTATCACTTACCATCAGTATTGATATGAATTTTTCTTGACGGCGAATTGCTCGGATCTTTGAGAAAAAAGAGGATTGCGCCGTCCCGCTCCGGCACCCAATCAAAGACGCAGGGGAGCAGGCCCAAAGTACCGGTACCCCCAAGCTAAACGGAACAGGTCCTTGTCAGCCTGTCAAAGGATCGCGCTAAACTCTTAGCAACCACTGTAATATCCCGAGTACCGAAGATAGGGAATTTCCAAAGTGCAAACGCGCCATGCAGCGTTCTGCTAGCTCTGCACCCATCCAGGGTACTATTCCTTTTTTTTCTACCAACATTTGGGGCAGCGCATCATCAAAATCCGACTTGACCTCGTTGGCCTTGGCACCGGGCGGGAGCGGTACCAGCAATAGCAGATCGCGTCCGGGAACGAGCTCAGGCGACCAATCGAAAGAACACAGCCGGCGACCCTCCTTTGGTCGCAAGTCCTCCATTTCCTCCCCATCCAAGGGAAAGCGACGTGCGAGCTCGTCCGCTTCGAATGGGGGAGGAAGCGGAGGGCATATTATAACCGATGCAACTGCGCCGCCCGCCCTCCCAGATTACGCCCTCGCTGCCGCTGCTAAGATATCCAAGGATCCCGACACTATCGTGTCACCAACGTCGGTCGACTCGTTTTCTAAGATGATAAGCCGTACCGTGTCTGCGCCTTCCGCCGGTCTTTATCACACAATGTCTGGAGTATCGGGGACCGGCATGTCTCCCCAGTCTAGCGTGCCTATGCTGCCGACAGAAACACCGTCGCTATATAATCACATTCAAGATGTTGCGAATAAGAGGATATCGACGCTAGACTACCTACGTAAAGCGTAAGTTTCTTTCATGCCCAGGGCATCGTGTCCCAGGCCTTCTATTCCCACCAGAATCAAGCTGACATGATTACTGCCTACTATAGCCATGAAGGACGCATTTACTGGTTTAATACACTCCTCTTCGACAGGCCCGATTTGGCGCGTATGCCCTATTTCGACAATCGAAAGCTAGCGCGCCGCGCGACAAACTACCTTCTCCTGGGACTCTCAATCCCCGTCGTTATCGACCTTAATTCAGCCACGCCACTGGAATTCTTGCGCTCACTCAACACTCTACTCACCGAGTTCGACTCCTATCAACAGATTCATACCGAGAATGGGGTGAGCACAAGCTCATTATCGCGCGCGCGCCTACCACAGATGTTTCGTCGGCCAGGTGGCAAGGGACGCCGGCAATCAGGGGCAGCAAGCATCGAGTACGCAGATCCCAACGGCGCCAGCTTTAATAAGGATGGGTCCGCAGTCAATGCGGCACCCGCAACAGTAATCAATTTTGGCCTCGGTGGAGAGGGCAATGATCTACTAGCAGGGGAAGAGTACACGCACTTGCTCACTCCGAACCTACCCTTTGATCCAGACTTTTTTGAGACGTTCGCGACACTATGCGACGTGCTCATCGACTGCTACTCGCGACTCATGAATCTCTTGACTAGCCCAAAGGATTGCACACCTATGATTCTTGAGTTATTCACGAAAGCAGATCAACGCGTACGCAAAATCATCATCCAAGGAGTTGTGAAAGAGTTTGAGGACTCAAGCAGGACAGGCTTAAAGCAAGAAGTTGCGAATGTTGGCAAAATCGTCCTCGGGGGGCTAATGTGACACGAGCGTCATGTTGTTTATTATGTCATGGAGGGGCTGGACAAAACCTAAGCGAACGCGACGTTATTATTTTAATTGTATATGAATCACTGCACGGATAAGCCTGGGGTACAAGGAGCATATTCATGACAAGGTTAGACTTTCGTCCTCCGCGGGATATTAGATACCTAATTCTACATTTATTCCCAATCAAGCTCTCGGTCTCGTGAAGTGGTCGATTAAAGGAAAAAAAAAAAAAAAGGTTCATCAGATACCATAACGCATTTGTTGGTCTTCAAGGGGTTCACCACGTGTGGATCGCCTCAGTGCTTGACTCTATAAATGGATATCATCACCTGAACACAATACTTCAAGTCAAGCCGATCCATGCAGAGCATCACAGATACCGAAGGGACTTCCCACGAAGCCTAGAGTGTAGAGGGCATCTAGCGCTGAACATGGAAAAGCCGACCAGACGCGACTCATCGCGACCAATGCACAAAACTCGAGGGTTTTGCTGACGAACCCCCTCGCACCGAGAATAAGCCCCATCGAGTAACCGAGCTTGCTCGACGAGCGAGCAAAGCCAGGCAATCGCATAACTATCAATCTCGACAAAAGTATGTTCTACCCACGCCCATGATGCTCTCCCGCCCAGAATGTCCGATCCACGACCAAACCTAGCCATCCAAACCGCCGCCAAACGAGCACGGTGACACTGGAGAACGTCCAAACTCCCAAGCCAAGAAGCCGCGGACTCGTATCTTCGTCCATGGGGGACCTCATGGCCGGCGAGAGATGGAACAGAACACCGAGTGTCGGGCATCGTATGGGTGGGCGGAATTGATTTTCTTACAGCAAAGCCGAAGCCAAACCGGGCAGGAGGGGTGAATGCGAAAGCACGCTGGCATTACAGGAAAACGAACGCAAGGTGAACGTAAGCCGCTGTGCTTCTATGGCGGCGCGTTTCCGCTGTCTTCTCTGCGACCTTTCCCGAGAGAAAGGCGAGAGAAGTGTCCGGGGACTTTCTCCCAAAGCTGGATGGTGAGACGACGAAGATGGCCGTCTCTGTGTGTAGCTTCGATAGCGATTTGTTGGGCGAGGGGGTTGTAGAAGGAACAAAAGGGAATAAAATTTAGACTCGACCTTTCTGACGGTTTTGTATTTTTCTGCTAGTGGGGCTCAGTTGTGGAGTGTAATGGGGAAAATAGACTGCGCGTTTGGCCAATAAGAAGCACAATGCAAACCGGCAGCATCAAGCTGTGGGTACCTGCAATGGAGCTTGGAGTTCATTGGTCCGAGCTCTAGGCTCTTAGGTACCGGTACCAGCCAGGCTGAGGCAGGTGTGCGTCGGCTTAACTTGTCGCGACTTCAAATAATAAATAGGTGTCACTGATGACCTCTTTCAGCTGTGGTTTCAGCCCTTGTATTTTTAATCTTAACAGCAGCGCTTCCCCGGTAACTGCAGTGCTTGTACTCTGTACGATTTAAATTTCACAAACTGAATTTTCGTAATAGTTGTTTAGAAGGTAAGAGCTCGCATTCGATCTTCCAAGGATTGCAGCGTGTTGCGCCCATCGACCAACGCGCATGCTTGGTGCTAACCAACCGTTTTGACATCAAAGTCTTCGTACTAACCATTTTACAACAAAACAGCCTCACCCCCATCCACCTCATACATGACAACGCATCGATAAGCTGTCAACATGGCAGGACTTTTTGGTGCCGCCTCTAGTGCTTCGACAGGCAACACCATCGGCGATCTGAAGAATGACGTTGCCATCGCCAACCCCCCCGAGGACACCATCTCAGACCTGACCTTCTCTCCCACTGCCGACATCCTTGCCATCGCCAGCTGGGACAAGAAGGTTCGAATTTACCAGATAGCCGGCAACGGTGCCAGCGAGGGGAAGCACATCTACGAGCACGATGCGCCGGTATTGAGTGTCGATTTTTCCAAGGTTCGATCCTCTTCGTCTTGTCCTCCTGCGAGCTAACTCCCGGCTAACCTTCGCCATAGGACGGAAACAAACTCGTATCATGCGGCGCTGATAAACAGGCCAAGATCTGCGATCTCCAAAGCCTTCAGACTGTCCAAGTCGCAGCACACGACAATGCCGTAAGAGCGGCACGATTCTTCGAACTCCCGAACTCCAGCGGCCCCATGCTTGTAACTGGTTCGTGGGACAAAACCGTCAAGTATTGGGATCTGAGATCACAGGCCCCTGTTGGTACTGTTACTTGCCAAGACCGTATATACTCCATGGATGTGCGCAATAGTCTCCTCGTCGTTGGCACAGCGGACAGATATATCAACGTCATCAACCTACAAGACCCCCTAAAATTCTACAAGACGCTTCAAAGTCCTTTGAAGTGGCAGACTCGTGTTGTGAGCTGTTTTACAGACGCATCTGGCTTTGCAATTGGTAGCATTGAGGGGCGGTGTGCCATACAATACGTAGAAGATAAGGACTCCAGGTTAGGCGCACTTCCACCCCTTTTCCTAGCCATGTATGCTGACGCGAAACAATAAAGTTCCAACTTCTCCTTCAAGTGTCACCGCGATGCACCATCGGGTAACGTGACACAGGTCTATTCAGTCAACGATATTTCATTCCACCCCCAGCACGGCACATTCAGTACCGCTGGTAGCGACGGAACATTCCATTTCTGGGACAAGGACGCTAAGCACCGACTCAAGGGCTACCCGACAGTCGGTGGTAGCATCACAGCCACCACGTTCAACAGTTCCGGGACCATCTTTGCATATGCTGTCGGATATGACTGGAGTAAAGGCTACATGGCGAACAACCCGAACTACCCCAACAAGGTGATGTTGCACCCGATTCAAGGAGATGAGTGCAAGCCTCGACCAAGCGTTAAAAAACGCTAGGGAACTAAACTGACGGGGTTGGCGGAGCGCGCTGGCTTACCAGAGTCTTCGTTACACGGTCTGTTGGAGGCCCTATATAACTGGAACAAAGAAGATCTAAGCAAGGTGGCAGAGAAAAGAGAAAAGGCTGGGAGAAGAAGAAGTTGACCACTGCATCATTTCCGAGATTCAGTTGCAACATCCTGAAAGGTGCTGGGAGCCGCTTCGTTGATGTCGTGAAGGCGTTTAGGTCCTCAAGGTTTAATTTCGTAAACAACAAGCTAAGGGTGTCATGCCACAGTTCCAGTACGTAGTTAGCTGATTCGGAATTGCAAATAGTGTATCGATCTTCAGCTGCGTATTATAACCTAAACATGCTTAGGCAGTCCAATGCCTGCCTTGACATCTAACCAGTAGCCGGGGGATCAGGTCTCAAGATATACCGTCGGCCTCATTGTATTCGATAGGCATCGTACCGCTGCCTCCGAGCCTGCTTTCGCGGGTTATTTAGTCCACGCTGCCCAGCTTACGAGAACAAGGATGCCGTTTGGCTAGTAATAGAGCATTGACTCGGGTGATCTTGTATTTTTACATAGTCATTTGGCACTCGAGATCAGCCAGCCACGGTCCCCAGGCAGAGCTGGTCTTATGTCCCGGAGTCTGGCAACCCCTAAAATAATTCGATGGACCTAGGTAGTTAGCAGCTTGACTCGTTTTGTTACGCGATCGTACTAGAATACGGAGTCCGCATGTTAAACTTCAGGGCTTAGTCTCTCCGAGGCAAAGTCTGATGAACTGGCCGCGAGCTGGAGGTGTAGGTACTACCTAGGTACTTCCATACCTAGGTTTCAGAGGTGTTCCGTATAATTCCACTTTGAGCGCAGCCTGGATTCTTTTAACCTAAATAGTGTCTAAGTGGTTTTCGCCCCGCCCCCTTAGGTACCTGCTAGGTAACACCACCCTTGTGCCGTTAGCGCCCTTTAGTTGACATGGGCTAAAAAGTTGGCGGGGATGACTGCAGAGAACTACTTATACATGTCATAGACGCTGAAGCCTACGCATTATACGGACTTAACGCTCTCTCAACCATGGCTGCCAAGGTGCCTTCCGAAGGGCTCGAGAAGCTCAACAGTATGTACACAATCACCGGCATATCCTGGGTTTCTGGCATTGGTCTAACATAGAAATCCGCTCTGTAGTTAGCGATGCTGGTCCGAAGACAAGCAACGGAGATGCGGCGCAACACTCCGGAGACGAATCCGACGACGATCCGGACGGACAAGCGGCTGATGCCGCACCCGAAGCTGCCAAGAAGAAGAAGAACAAGAAGAGAAAGCCCAGGAAGAAGAAGAAGACTCCCACGGCCCAGACCGATCCCCCGAGCGTGTTGATATCCGACCTCTTCCCGAGCAAGAACTACCCCGCCGGCGAAGAAGTCGAGTACGTCAACGAGAACCGGTATCGAACCACAGACGAAGAAAAGCGTCACCTGGACAATCTCGACCCCGATTTCCTCATCGACTACCGCCATGCTGCCGAGACCCACAGGCAGGTTCGCCAATGGGCACAGCGGAACATCAAGCCCGGCCAGACATTGACCGAGATCGCGAATGGCATCGAGGATAGCGTCCGCCGGTTAGTCGGCCATGACGGCCTCGCGGAAGGCGATGCCATCAAGTCAGGTATGGGTTTCCCTACCGGGCTAAATCTTGATCACATTGCGGCACACTTCAGTCCGAATGCCGGCAATAAGACGGTCCTCCAGCAGAGCAATGTCATGAAAGTCGACATTGGCGTCCATGTCAATGGACGCATTGTCGATAGTGCCTTCACAATGGCATTCGATCCCATGTACGACAACCTGCTGGCGGCCGTCAAGGATGCCACCAATACCGGCGTGAAGGAAGCTGGCATCGATGTGCGTCTTGGCGAGCTGGGAGAGAAGATACAGGAAGCTATGGAAAGCTACGAGTGCGAGATCAATGGCACGACGTATCCGGTCAAGGCGATCCGCAACCTTACCGGTCACACAATCCTTCCCTACAGCATTCATGGAACCAAGAGCGTTCCCATTGTCAAGTCGGGCGACACGACCAAGATGGAGGAAGGCGATGTTTTTGCCATCGAGACATTCGGAAGTACCGGCAATGGCTATGTTCACGACCAGGGCGAAGTTTCGCACTACGCTCTTCGCGGCGATGCACCCAAGGTTGACCTACGTTTGTCTTCTGCCAAGTCCCTCTTGAGTGTCATCAAGAAGAACTTCAGCACCATCCCGTTCTGCCGACGATATCTAGATAGACTGGGCCAGGATAAGTATCTCCTTGGTGTAAGGCACTCTTCGCGTTTGCTATTTCAACTGACAGTATTGTTGACATGAGCATAGCTGAATAATCTGGTCCAATCTGGGATCGTTGAGGATTACCCGCCTCTGGTTGATAAGAAGGGATCGTACACGGCGCAATTCGAACATGTAAGTCATTGCCTGTCAACGGTTGGGCACTCAATACTAATCTTTGAGGCAGACGATTCTACTACGACCTACCGTCAAGGAGGTCATCAGTCGTGGTGACGACTACTAGTCGAAGTGATATCTGACGAATCGCAGGTGAACTATTCGGCCTAGTAATATATCAAGGGAGTAATATTAGATATACCTTCTATTTTATCCCATATTACTAGCGTATCAAAGTACCATGACAATAGTATAGTCGCAGAGCTATATAAAATAAAAAAAGAGAGAGAGATGAGTTCAGGTTGCAAGACACCCGTTTATCATGAAAAGGCAGGGCTTGTGTATTGTTAGTTCATCTCGGAGGTCCTTTACTACTCCCAGCTGCTTAGGTGCCGTCCATCAAATAAATTCATTGTGATGGGATTAGTATACGAGCTGTGGTCAAGGCAACTGCCGTCACTCGGAATTCCATCCACGAGCTAACTTGTGTGTTGAAGCTAGGGGAGCATCCCTCCGAGCGTGAGTGTGGATGGAGTGCGCGTGGCTAAGGTGGAGAGATATAGAGCCACCTTGTGGCTATGTAAGCCCCTGTAGCCAACATCCACCAACTGAGCCAGAACGCCGTGGAGAGGACCATTACCCTTTTTTCCTTTCTTTTTTTCTTTTTTTCTTCACTTCATCGTCGAATCCAATCACATTTTATGATCACCAGTCCCCTAATAATCGATCTAGTTACTGGACAGGGAAGCATAGGTTCGGCCTATCACAATAACCCCATGATTTCAGAAGACGGGTTGGCATATTTGACTCCAGGCCCATTGAAGTCCAATATGCTGCGTTCAAGGGCGAATATGTGGCGGCTTCATGGATTGTGCTGTGAAAGTGATGTTACGCCCGAGCTATAGTATTATTTCCGTTTGCTCGCTTTCGACTCACGGATAAGCATCTTGCCTCGTGCGAGGTGTCTGATAATTAATTACATAGTTAGTTTGGGAAACTGGGTATGGTGCCTGATGCTGCCATCAGGCTCTTTCACACGTATGGCTGTACAGACGAGGTCACACTCTACATGTCCATTTTGACGAGAGCCATGAATCCATGTTTGTAGCATCTTGCTGCCTCCCCCCTGTAGAAGCGTCGAGTTGACAGCCTGGTAAATGCATACGTACTCTCCTAGATCTCTATCACGCGAGCTGCTATAAGTCTCCACCAGCAACGATCTCCAGAACACACTTAGGTAGAGATACCTACATAGATGGGGGATGGGGGTTCCAGCAAATTCATTGCCCTGCAGGTCATGCCCGCCAAACAGACGCCTGCCTGGCATACGTGGACATCCAGGTGAGGTGTCACCTAGACAAACGGAGACAAAATGGTTGAGAGTTTTCGGGGCTCTGCCCAATTGGAACTTGAGAGTCCTTTCTTGCTCTTGGGAGATTCCGTCGACACGGATCGACGGCTCTTTGACAACCTGCCTGCGATGGATGTGCTACAACTAGACAACAACGAAGGAAATCACAACGACCAGCCTTTGAATATTCTCTTCGCTGGCAAGCATCACTGGAAGATCTTATAAACTCTACTGATTGTACCTATTTCAAGTTCTAGAAACATGGCGGATTTCATAAAGACTGTAGCAAGTCTGCTAGTGGGTGCGCAAACACCTCGAATGCGTGTTGTGCTAGACGATAAAGACCGCTGCCTTTGCTCGCGCAATGTTGCAATCTTGCTACTAGCAATGGCCCTAGAGGATCCCAAAGCTACTGCTGAGTTGATTGTCCGACTCTGGTGTTCCTCCTTTACCCCTCCCACAACGGCGGCGATATGCTGCATCCATTGCGTCTCAACTAACACTATCGAGCACTTGTGAAACTATGAGACGAGTCGTACAATTCATAGCACCGCACGCTTTAGTACACGCCTAGAGAATGGCAAGTTGCCCGCAAGGCTTATTATGAGGAGTGCGTGCTTCTACCATTCGGCCACGAACGCAACAGAAATTAGGCAAAGCCTCTCAAGTACGTCGTGTCCATAAGTTGAGCACATAAAGAGCCTGCTCGATACTAATGCCGTCTCCGATGGGCGAGGGGGCCAGGCCCCGAGAACACCGGCTATTGGATCCGGAACTCGTAAGTCCCGAGATCGTTCTATTTGGATATTTGGAGCTCTGAAAAGCCTCGAGCTTTTTCTTCGGCATTTTGAGGGTTAGACCTGTGATGCACCCTCTCAGAACCGCTGCAGAGATGGCCTATTGAAGAGGTCCTCAAGAACAGACGTCTAATCTCTCTGAATATGGCTACATGGGAATGGATCCGATGCTGAAAGCCCTATCTCTGCTGCTGAAGCCAAAGTCAGCCAACCCCATTTGCACAACCCATGTCTCCCTGTCACGAGGGGCACGAGGTGGCTCGGAGGGTCGCGAATACCTTTATATGGCGCAATATGCAATTTCGTATTTGACCTGGGGAGAACTGAATAGAAGCCGAGACGACATACCGAACCTACAATCCTTCGCTGCCCTTGCTTTGAACCTCTACGAGCTACGCCATGGGCCGCAGAATGTACAACGAGAGCGGGAAGAGAAAATAGTAGAGGATCTTAATCGCGCAGGTGCTTCTCGGGGAATGGAGATTCGTGAGAATGTTGTTACCACTCCATAGCCCTTTCGAACCAAGCATGTCGTGCAGGGCCGGGAGCCAGACAAGCTGGGAACTGACGGCTCTCAGACCTTCGTACCATTTAACTGCAGAAGAAGAAAAAAAAGACGTTTCGGTTCGCTACTTTGCTTGGCAGAAGATAGCCTGAGCCAGTATGAGGGCTTTAGGGGTTGGAAAGGTCCGTGGATGATTAGATGATTGGGATCGATTTCAGAGAGTTTTTGGAGATTGACGACCCTTGGTCACTCATAAGTGACACGAAGATGGCGATAGTTCGTCGTCATTATTTATACCCTATCTCAAGCTGATATGAAGCTATCTTGCGCCACATTTTGCATACTCTGTTGTGTTCTCGCTGAATGTCAACGCTTTTCCTACTTCCTTCGTAGACCTCGTGATGCTCATGTATAATGAACACGCCTTCTATTGCGTCGAATGGACAATGACATCCTGGTAGCTATTTGGTGAGAAACTGGGACTCAGCCTCTATCATGGTACTAATTATCTAGCCTCGGGTTAGTTGCCCACTCACCGACACTTGATTGGGATGCCGGTTCGGTCTAGATACCTTCAGTAAAAGGTGATCAAAAACGGATTAGAGTCCAAAGTTCGACCCTAGTCCGACCCCAGGTTTTACCCCTTCTCCCTCCCAGCGCCCCAGCTGAAGAGTGGGATTTTGTATGTCATGACCCACGAATATCTTATGGAATACAGACATGGACTTGCTCGACTTCTTTTCACCTTGAATTTCGCGTACAACTGCCAATGTCAAGTTCTGGATTCAGATCCATGGCAGTTGTAGAAGAGATTTTGTTGTATGCAGCTAGGTTGCTTGCTTATTGCAATGCCTGACCAGTGCGCACGATCCAATCATCAGACCCAAGCTAGCAGAATATTGCTTTCAGCTACTTACTAACATTGGCCTATTCAGCTTCCCATGCACTTTTCGACGTCTACTCACCGACATTGTATCAACACGCTCATATCATTAAATGACTAGATAGGCAAATTTAAGTCTTAATCGGCATAGAGTACCATGTATCTTTTCATAGCCTACACTTTGGCATTCCTCTGCTTAATTCCAACCCAGCACTCTACAGGTTTCTTCGAGAACCCTTCATGAGACTCAAGCTTCTGTTGATAGAGTGTGAATTCGTAGCGATGAAAAGCAGTCCCGATGATAAGTGCCAGTTCCATATGCGCAACATTCTGACCAACGCACGCTCTCGGGCCGAAGGAAAACGGATTGAATGACATCCTCTGCTCCGGTGTCGCATTGAGCCAGCGCTCCGGTTTGAACTCTTCAACGTCGGGCCCCCAGATATCCGCAGTATGATGGAGTGTGTAGCTTGGCACGGATAGCACCGTGCCCTCGGGGAAGTGTTCGTTCTCGCAGGAAACGCCGCCTTTCGCTGTCACGATCCGGGGTAGGCCAATCGCCGATGTTGAATGAAGTCTCATGGCCTCGTCTATGCATAGTCGTAGGAATTGCAAGTTCTTCACCTCTCCGTGCGCCGCAATTGGTTGACTTGCGTGTATGGCCTCGTCAAGCTCTGCTTGCAGACGAGGTATTATTGCACCCGGGTTCCTCCGTTCGCCATCCAGTATCCAGTAGATAACAGCACATGCGGTATTTGACACTGTATCGCTACCCGCAATAAGCTGTGTGAGCGTCTCGGACACCAATTCGTCCCGATGCATAGGATTGCCGTAGGCATCCTTGCTACGACAAAGCATCTCCAGAATATCACTACGCTGCTGCATTCCCGGCTGAGCACCCTCGGTAGCCCCAAGGCGCTTCGTGACGGCCGCAACTGCAATGCCGTGGAGATCCTTAACTGACCGGAGACCTTTTGAGAAAAAGGGGTCGGGCAAGTACCGTGCCCAAGGACGTAAAGCCGGTAGTAGCCCAAGAGTAGAGCTCAATTCTCCTCTTCGGTTGAGCGTTTCGGCGCCCGGCACATATGTAACGGGTTCACCCGGCCGGGTCGACTCGCATTCGTCCCGTCCTCGCTGAACCATGCCGAAAGGGGCTCCGAAGGCCAAATCACCGATGATATCGAAAGCGAGGAAAGTGCACCATGGCATGATATTCGTGCGCGCGTAGCCGTCTTTACCCGGAGTCCCTGCTATATGGTCCAATTGAGCAACCCATCGCTGGAGGTTTGCGGACATGTAGGGCTCGAAGTCGTGAACGGCGCCGGGGGAGAAGGCATGTGCTACGATCTTCCGTTTCCTCGTGTGCTCGCCTCTGTCTCGGACGTTGAATACGCCAGGGACACCGGAGACGAAAGCTTCATAGAAGGTACTACTTATCTATCAGCGAACGGCGTTCACAGGGGCCTAGGACTTCGCATACTCCTTCAAGAAGCCATTGCCGTGTGCATAAACGATACGCAAGCCCTCTGGCGTGGCTATCGACACATGATTGAAGCCCACGCGGACGACCTTCCCATACCTTTGGTGAGCCGCGTGCACTGCAACACTCAGGGTTAGCTGTTGCCATTTCAAGCCTAATCTAAGAGTATTTTGAAATCGTGTGAGGATTCCATGACATCATTCTAGCCTGGACAAAGAGCCATGATACGCCAAAGATCTCCAAGACACGATGAAAAAGACTCCGAGGTTTTCCTTACCCCAAGCATACTTCTGACCCTTCCGTGCACCCAACCCCAACCACAGGTTGCTAAACTTGCCGAGGAAGGGGCCGGGAAGGTGTCTGAGATGGTTGTATGTGGTGAAATACGGAACAATCCAGTAGCAAAATGCCCAGATGGGCAGGAGCGAACTCAGCACGATTGTATGGAACAACGACATCGTGAGATGGAAGTGGAAGGAGACAGATTCTCGACTCCAGCATTCCGTGCGGAGGGCAAGAACACACAAATGTATTGTGGCCCCTCGGCAGTAGTTCGATATAGTCAGTCCTCTTATAGTGGGCAGGTCCGATGGGTGTAAGGTATGGCAAGGAAGGTGTAAGGCTAGTACTGCATTTAGCTGGCAGGCGTTGCGCTACAGACCCCTCCATTGACAATACCTACCGTACAACATCTGTTTGACCCTGACAGCCACTTTCTCTTATAGGAACCATCCACGTCACAATTGCCGTGCATGTACGATGCTACTGCATGGAACTAAGCCTAGGATCCCCGACTCTGGGGATGCTAGCTCACCGTGCAGTCGGATTGTCCAATTAGGCCACGCTCCCTATCGATGCAGGGGTGGTGGGATGACCCTTTGCATGTGTCGATAATGCATGTGGCCGACGTTACCAAGGTCGAGAGTCTTACTGGTATATGGTTCGCTTACAGACAAGACAATGAGATGGCTGCCCTAGATGGCGAGAACCGGTATTCAATCATGGCCAAGTAAGCCCGTGGCAGTCCTGCGAGAACTCCGTGAACGGCGAATGTTGATGGCTCCTCAATCGACCAGGACATAACAATCAAATACCACCTAATCGAGAGAGGTTGAGACCAGCTTGCAGACATACTATTTTTGTTATTATTTTCATCGTCATCTTCACTACCTGCTGTGCCCGAGCCATTCCGTTAGCCGTCATATTACCTCGACACGAGCGTCTTCGAGACCCGGTCTGGTGCAGGAACACGATTGTGACGCAGCAGACCCTGACCAATCGCTACCACATCCCGCTTGACATAGATGACTCGTGCACAAACGGTGACCTCTGGCTTGGGATGACAAGCTAGCCCGGAGCCGGCTCTGGTGGTGGCATGTAGCTAGAGTGCCCTTACAGAAAGGGATGACGCTTTGGCTGGTGGCGTACTACTAGGCGCTAATTGGGCAATGATCTGCTTCCAGATTCGGTCGATTTACAGTACAATCCCTTCTTATTGGCGGAATAGCTTGATATCCCGGCTCCTGTACTCGCAATTGTTGATGAACTCGGCTCCCATCTTGAAGGCGAGGTACAAAATCACCAACAGCAGCGCGGGCAGCTCTGCTAACTAAAACCCCGGTTCTCCGCGCTACGGCCGTTAGCTGCTCGTTGCTCCGTTTTACCCTCAGCGCTCCAGACCTACCTAAAAACTGGTTTAAAAGAATACGAAGCAGTTAACCCAGCTTGTTTTACTCGAAGTAATATTGCTTTACTTAATATAGACTTTTTGGCTGTTTTTCTACCTCTACCTCCTAGTCCTTTAATAGTAGCCCACCAAAAATAGGTGTGGGCCCAATCCACTAGCAGTACCCCCCCGAGAAAATACATCCCACGCAACACATACTCTTCAATCAAGCATGTTTACTCTATAAATCCCTTATAAATCTGTTCTAGTAAAGATATCTAAACTCGACAAATTAGCTACCTTGCTATTTTCTTGATGTTGGTACTTGAGCCCTTGAAAACCCCGCAATTTCTGCTTGTACCATTGCCATTTTTTGCCTATAGGACCAATATTTTTTTCCTGCTTTAAAAAGTTGTCAACAAGGTCAGGTAGTGCACCTAGAAAAGTGTCTAAGAGTTAGTAAAGAAGGCACCGGTAGAAACCCATCAGGGTTCTCTGTAATTCAACACCATGCGCACTAAAAAAACCCCCACCAAAGTCTTACTTCCAGAAACTAAAGCGTCTGCTTGGATGTTTTTTAATATATGCTTTAGTATTGTCGATTTCCTAGATCCCGGTTTGTTTTTGATTCAAAGTATAGCCTCAGACAAAGAACATTAGTTATTAAAAAATTACTAGCTTTATAGCTATGTACATGTCCCATTATAAGCGATATTAATATTATTATAGCAGCTATATATTTCTAGAAATGCTAGTAATCGCAAACAATAATAATAGCAACTGTTTTATATCTTAAGTAAGAATTAGTATTAATTGTGTATATATAATTAATAAAGCCTATTTAAGCTATAAGTATGTACTATCCCCCTAAAATCGCTCAGCTACTACATCTGTTGCAAGGTTTATTATATCCCTTTGTCTTATTTTGACAATGTAGTAATGCTCATAATGCCTGTCCTTATATTTCATAAGCTCCAAGTAGTTAGCATTAGAAGGGACATTATTATCTTCTGCAGCTGCTACCAGCCCTATTGCTGTTACAGACTCTTTCGTCAAGTTTTACACAAAGGTCCATCTTTATAAAACTTGAACAATTTAGCATCAAACTCACCACATTTCTTCGCCAGGTACTTACGTACAGTTGGAGTGCGGTTGTGTTCGAAAAGATTGACAACCACATACTTGTACCCTGTGCAACTCTCCAACAACCAATTCCAAATTCTCCTCAGGTATTTAGATGGTTCCAAGTCATCATCAACAATAAAGCTATCTATCGGAGCCTGGTTTGGATTGCCCTAGACAATAATCCTTAATTGCTCATATCGTAAACCAAGATTGGGTACACCAAAGAAAAGCATTGTATAGCACGCTTTATGCAGGTTGGTAGTAATGCTCGGTTTTCTTTGCGCACAAAGAATTGCCTAAAACCACAATCAGGCTTAAGGGCCAAACAACTAATCAGGAGTAGGATTTACCTTTTTGATAAGTAATCCTCCCAGGATATAACCTGTCAATATTATAGGGGGCTAAGTAGTTTGGCTTGCTATTAACACATGCATAGCTAGATATCTAATGCGAGCAATTACAAACCTTGGAATCAGCCCTAAATACAGCAATACGTTCCATAAATCGAGCTCCTAAATCACCTGTTAACTGTTTGCTTTAGTTTCCTACCAACTTTGTATTGTAACCGTAAAGTATAACACGATAATTAGGCAAGTCGTCTAGTAAATAGTCCCTTAACCACATATTATCACTAATCGGTGACTTCCAGGATCCAAAGGCATGGCCGCCAAGACCAGTTACTGCAATCAAGCTATATATATTAACGAGTATTGAAGTGGACACCTGTGAATAACTACTCGTAGATGGTCCCAATATAGTAGTGCCCATATACTAGGAAATAGGCCGAACCTACACTTCCTAGTATAGTAATTGCTATTATTTCTGAGGGGATCTGTTAATCAAGCGTACCGGATATTAAGAAATCAATTTTTATTAATCTGCGCGTGCTTGCTTGATAATTCTCTAGCTACTGTTAAGAGTGTTCCTCATGGTGTTTTATCCCCTCTCACCAGCATAGCCACCATGTAGCTTAAGTGAGTGATTACTTACGTAATCCACTCACACTACTTCAGTATCAAATCGGCCTGGTTCGGCGGTAGCATTCTTACTCAATATGTGCACCGTTCTCGTGCTCATAAAGTGGCGTAACGCCGTAGAACTCAGAATCTAACTTGTAAGGATGTTCTTTACTCCCACTAGTGGCTTAAATCTATTATATCAATTGCTCGTCGGGAAGAGATATGTAAAAAGTAGCAGTGCCACAGGCGCTCTTATTATCTATTAGCACTAAGGTTACGTGGCTAAGCGTCTTTATAATATCACGTAACGTTGAACCCGAGACAGGAATAAGTTTCAAGTTGTTTGCAGGACAAGCGGTGAAGCTGTCCAGGTCGGTAGAAACCCTCCAAAATAGCTGCACAGAAAGGTTTTCTTCGCGTCGCTCGTATCTATTGAGGTGGGGAAATGCACGCGGGTAATCACAGGTCAGCGCACGATAATATAAGTACAGACTGCAAGTGAGAGGATAGCATTGGTGATGGCTAAAACCTGGAACAGGACGACCAGGGCATTCAAACAGCAGACGCTTCAGCCCCCAGATGCCAAGCAGCTAGGACCTGGAACTCCTTTGGGTGCCTCTTCTATCCTGACACATGGTAGCATGTCCACTTCGGAACATTGGTCCGATCGGCTGGACCTATTGTCATCTTCCATCAAGTCTACCTCATCCACCTTAAAGCTCATCTCGTCCTCCTTGACTGTCACAACCGGAGTAAGCGCCACCGAGGGCGCCACCAAGGGCGCCAGGGCCTCCTCTAGCCTTTCGACGGCAGAAGCCTGGTACTCGCTTTCCTCCCTTTCGAGCCCGGCAATTCCCATCGCTCTGACGCGATCCAACTCTGCCCGCCTGAGGCCGAGGACGCGCTTATTGCACTCTAGCTTCCCGATCACCTCCCGGGCGTTGAGCCGGAGCTTCGCCAGCATCTCCCGGCGCGTCGCGTCCCCCAGGAGCGCGGTGAATTTCTCCGCGTTGAGCAGGAATAGCTCTAGACTCCGCGCGTTGATGCGGACCCTGTGCACGGCCGTATGCCGGAGGTCGGCCAGGGAGCGCAGGAGCTGGTCGTGAGGTTGCGCAATCTCCCCAACACTCCCGAAGAGCTCGCCCTGGCGCAGACGGAGCTCCGGTACCCACTTGTTGAGCTCTGCCGCTTCGGGACAATCCCACTGCCGCATTTCCAGCACCTCCGGCATGGCGCGGCGTCCGAAGTCGAAACACGCTTTCTCCAGTAACCGCTGGACGTGGGTGAGGATGCGGTCCTGTGTCCTCAGGGGGAAACAGACCGAGGATCGCGACCGGAGACTACTCCGTCTGCGCTTACTGATCGAAGAATTCGAATTGTCGCAGGTATCGACTAAGCACATAATTAAGAATCAACGATCTGCACCAGCATACGGATGAGGAGAAAGAAGGGCCGCATACAACTCTCCGTCCCGGAATCATCAACCTGAGAGATGAAATCCTGCGAATTCTCGGAGCCGCCTCGCGTGGCTCCGGCAATAGCGTTGGCTCCGTTTATGGCAGCCTTAGCCCCGAACGCCCCCCTGTCGGCACCTTGAGCGGGCGAGACGTCGACGACGTCGGCAAAGCGGATCCCGGCTTTGAGTGTGGACTCGAAGCTCCCGTCGGAGAGGAGGGTCCGCGCAACGCTGCATATGGCTTGTATTCCGTACGCGTCGACAAGGTCCGACACCCCCGCGTCCTGCTGCGCCGCGTCGATGATGAGCTTGCGGACGACCTTGAGCTGCCGCACCGTGGCTTTCCGGCCCTCGAACACATTCCTCAGGGCCAGATACACCACTTCCTCGTCGGGTAGGTTCTTCTTCTTCATGGCCTAGGGGTGGGTTGGCGTACTTGTGTAACTAGATAGATAACAAAACAAACCAAAAATTTAAACGTTGAGAAAGCTGGAGAATCTTCGACTCGCCCTATCCTTTCTTGAAGGCAGAACGCCGACAGGGTTGCTCGGTTGCCTCCGATGTCACCCTCCCAAGCGTGCCCAAACGCGCCCAAACGCGCCGCTATAGACGCGTTATGATAGGGCGCCCCTCCTACCAATCGAAATGGCCGTGATCCGTCTGTGGTTAGCAAGTTCGCAATGGCTAACATGGCAGTGTATGAGTGCGCTTAACCAGCCCCCGTACTCGGGGTGTCCCTAAAGCCATGTATTATGATGGTGACGCAGGCCCATTGTATGCCCTGCTGCTCAAGCCGCTCAATCTGGGACGCTACAGCCTTGTTTGGGGGCAGTTCGGGTGTACTGCGTTGTCTTGAACCCGAGGTAAATGCTCGGGACCATTCGCAGATGGCCCCCTTCCCCGCTCCCTGCTCCCCCCTTTCCCCGGATAAAAAAAAAAAACCTTATTCCCCCCTCAACCATTCATTCCGCAGCTCCTCCAACCACTCCTTCTTCAACTGCACTTTCCCACCGACCCCATACTCAGCCGCCATCTCGCCGACCTTGGCCTGGTCCAGGGGCCAGACCTGATGCCAGCGATGTTTCGGATTGCACCGTCTCACCTCCAGCGTCACGGTCACAGCCTTGGCCTTTTCCAGACACTCGCTGCAGAACGCCACGTCGTAGCATATATCGCAGAACCACCTGGATTGCAGGGGAATTAGCAAATTAGCAATAAATGGTTCAGGGAGGGAGCTAAAAATAAACAGATAATTAAATAGACGGAGAAAACAGGAAAGAGAGAAAAGAAGGAAAGATAAACTTGCATGTTTCCCTTGTCTTCTGCGTCGTATCCGCAGCCGTCGCAAACGTAGCCCCAAGCATCGGACTCGAGCTGGAGTGCCAGTTTTCCGTCGTGGGGGTCGATTTTGTTGTCGTTGTCGTTATTGCCCCCTTCGTCGGCACCCTCGGCCTGCGGCCGTCGTGAATGCCGTTCTCCGGGCCCGAAAACCTCGATTTTTTCTCCGTCGTCGACTTGTGAGGCAGAAACGTCCGGCGCCTGTACCCCGGTCTGGGTATCAGCATTACCACTGTCATCGGCCGTCTCCTTGTCTTCTCCGCCGATTTTCTCGGTCGCTTCGTTCGCCAGCTCGTCGGCATCTATCGTCTCTGCCGTCGTTCCGTTTTCTTCGTCATCCTGTGCAGGGGCATCATCTTCGCCACGTTCTTCCTCGGGTTGGATCATCCGCTCCTTTCCGGAAATGTACTCCTCGAGCGTCTTGAACAGGACGGCGATGATGGCGCTGGCTCGGTCCTCGTCGTCGGCCTGGAACAGACTCATGGCGAGCCGCCTGCAGGCCATCGTGTCGTTGGTGGGATCGTCGTCGTCCAGGCCGTTGATCTGGTCGAGAATCCTCGCGCGGAAGCACTCCCGCCAGACCGACGGCTTCGCCTTTTCGTACTCCCTCAGCCACCGGCCGTACAGCAAAGAAGGGTAGCCGGGCGTGTAATACGCGAACAGGTCCTCGTCGCCTCCGGAAACGTAGGCCACGGCCAAGGCGAGCTGCTTCAGTTTAATCGCCGCGTCGTTCGGTCGCACATGGGCTACAGTAGGACGGACGGACGGTAAGTTACCTCCCAATCTCGGATATAAGGGGCAGGAGAGTGAATTCACCTTCGAAATTTTCAACCGCCGTGTCAAAGTAGAGTTGAGCTAACTTGTTCGTGTAGATGACTTTCGAGTTCGCGTACTCCCTCTGAACCGCAGCGTCGGCATCGGCGATCCTCGCTATCGCCTCTTCCCACCAACGGATGGTCTTGTCGTTTTTGTCGTAGTAGTCGTGGTAGAAGTCCCCAAAGACCAGCAGTTTGTTGATGAGCGCGGACTTGTCTCCCGATTTCTCGACGTCGCGTAACGCCAGCTCGAGCGCATCCGTCACAAATGAAGGGCCGTCCTTCGCCCTACAGGCCGGGCCGACCTCCCAGACAAAAGACAGCTCGCTGAAAACCCTTACGAGATATGACGTCCCGTAATCGTTGTCGAAGCCATCGAGATATTCCATGATCTCGATTAACCGATCCCAGTTCTTCATCTGTATTAGTGCGTATACGTAGGACGAGGTGGCTGGCAGGCTAAAGGGGGATTTCATCCACGCACTAACAAATCAGCCTCAGATGTGTCTGAATCGAGTGAGTACTACTTACTCATAAGCGATTTCAAGCGCTGCTGATGTATCTCCTAGGGCCATTTTCCACCTCGATATGTGCGCAAGGAGATATGCGTCGACTTCAAGGGATGTGTCCTTGCAATGCTCAAGGAGAGTTTTGACAGCTCTTTCCATCCAGGAAATGGCCTTCTCGTAATCACCATCATCATCGCCGAATGAACGGGCCATAGCTTCCATCGCCACCCACGCAGTAGAATCCTGTATCGCGATAATTAGTCAGTATTAGTTGCGGGCACTATAGGGACAGATGCTAGTAGCGGCGAGTAGAGCATACCATATCGATCGCTTTCGCCAATAGCTCCTGGGCGCGTGCACTGTTTTCACGGGGAAGTTCGTATAAAATCCAACCGACTCCGGTGTACCAGTGTGTTGTTTTCTCGAGGTTGGCCCATTCAGCTAGGTCCTCGACTTCAGCCGCCTGCATATTAGAGAAGTGTAAATCCCGAGCGTGGATCCAATTGGCAAGGTTGTCGGAAATGTGTCCACGGTCGTCGAGAGCCCTGTATCCTTTGAGGAACCAGACCTGGAATTCAGATTTGTCCAGATATGCATCGTCCTTGTAGCTTCTCTTAGTCAGCCATATCTTTGCCGCCGCCATGGCGAGTGGTTCAAGTAGCTTCGGTACAGAGCTGGCTGCCTCTGCCATCCATGTTGTCTCGTCCTCTTCGAAAGACCCAAGCGTTGCTGCTTTAGCAAACCATCGCTGCAACAAAGAAGTCGTCCGGTTGTCTGCGAGCCACAGTTTCCAGAACGCATCACATTCGCCATCCTCCCGCGCTCCAAGAGCCGCAAATAATGTCCGACATCCTTTCTCTTCATCTGTGTCCCGGTTAGAAGAAGCTATTTCTCATAAATTTCAATGGCGTCTTACGCATCAACCAGTAAAGCTCTCGTAGAATATGAACCTGTGTCTTCTCGTCAAGGCGATCTCGCTTAAGTGACGCTAAGTGGGCAAAGAGCTGAAATGCAGGATACGCAATGTAATATTGAACGTGCGCCCCTATGCAGAAGAGTTGGTCAGTAAAAGCTTGCTCAGGGGCCTTCGGGGTTTGGTGGCACTTACCACTGTCAAGACCTGCACGGAGGCATCGGAAGCAATCGAATACTATGTCGACCTCGACATGATGAATGTCAATTCCGACCGGCAAGGATGGTTTCTGCCTTGTATGCGGATCGCCTTCGATAACGAGAAAGTCTCGGAACCTTTGGTGACTAAAGTCTACTACGGTATGTTTCTGTGCCCAAGAGTAATGCTGGTCTGCCTCCGATTCCTTGGGCTCTTGGCACTGTTGTTCCTGTTGCGCTTCATCGCTCTTCTCTTCCTCTTCGGCATCGACTGCCTCTTCTTCAGCTTCATCATCACTAGAGTCATCGAGGTTAAAACTGCCGTTGTCATCATCGTCGTCGGGAAGAACCTCGGAATCAGGCTCATCTCGTTGGCCGCCACCTTCCGTTCCCTTTTCGTCGACATTGTCCTCGTTTTTAGCATCTGGATCAAAGCCCCTCGGGTATCGCAATCGAAAAGTAGACGCAAATTTGCCCCGTAGATGATCCCATAGGAACCAGTTCGTGGCATCGAAGTCTGATCTCAGAATGACGTCGAGTTCTCCGAAGCTTAAGGGGCGTTTCGCGAAGGCTACCCAAGCTAGGAGTCGGTTGACTGTAGGCTTATCCACCTCGTCATCCTGCGATATTCGACTGAAGACTGAATATATCATATCGTACAAGTTTTCGGGGGGATTGGCAAGGACCTGATTAATTTGCCTGTCATCCTTGCCTTCCATTTGATCCAATAATAGTTGCGCCTAAACCCGAAGTATTAGTTCTTGGTGAACCCTTGAATTATACCAGGGAAATTGGATAATGGCATACCCAAAGGAAGACACCAGCTGCACCATCCAACACTTTCTGACGCACACCACGAGCAAACTTTTTGGCTTCTTTCGGCCCATCCGGCTTCCGGCTTCTCATCATCCGCACAATAACGAGGTTTTTCACTCTGTTCGTAATGTAGTTCTCCATGTCTTCGTGGTTCTTGACGGAAGATACTTCGATTATCTTTTCCTCTCGGTCGAGCTGGATCCTCTCCAATTCAGGTCGCAATGTCAATCGGCCAAAAATGGCAAACTGGATCCTCGCAGGTTGGCCGGCCCGGATGCGGGAGACATAGTCCTTCATCAAGCGTAAAATCCTCCTCTGCGTATGGATCTCCGCTTCATCTAGACCGTCTATGATTAAAACCGCTCGCCGATCCTGTCCCTGATGTCCTTGGTAGAAATCCAGAAACAGGTTTTCCCAGGTGTCCTCGGCCCCGGCGGTTTTTCGATTGAATCCACACACCGTTGCAGCATGCCTCCGGAATAGAGGATCAGTTTGCTGTATCTGCCACGCCATTGTCTTGAAGAGGATATTTGGGTTTCGAAGGTCCTCTACATTCTCCTTAATAAAGAAGTACCCGACATTGGCAGCTAAGCCCATTTCTGACTTTGCCTCGAATTGCTTGTTGAGCGTCGTGATGAGCCATGTTGACAGCATCGTTTTTCCCGCCCCGGGGCCACCGAAGACCCATAGGATCGGCGCTTGATGCTGCATCCATACGTCAAAAAACTCTTCTTTTTGCAACCAAGCACCGCTCCCCTCCAGCAGGTTTCTCTTGAATAGCGAATACCAATCATCCGTTTGCGTGACAGCCGTCGCCTTTAGGATGTGATGCATATTTTCAAGTAGATGCTGATCGATCTGCTGGACTTTCATTTCTTGAATAGCCGCGGCGTTCTCCCTAGTAAGCCCTTGAAGCAGTCTGACGTCCTCGTGGACGTTGTCAATTTTCCCGCTAGCTTGCTGTCCAACCTCGACGGACTTCGCAGCTAAGTCACGGGCTTGCTCGGTCTTCTCGTGTGTCAATGCGAGCGTTAAGCGGCCTTCGTTTGCGATAACCTTGTTCAGCTCGTCGAGCAACTCCTTTGTTTTTTGATCTTTGCCGATAAAAGCAACTCGCAGATATTCGCCTAAATGGTTTGAGCTGCGATGCCAACTTGAAAGAGACGAGATGTGTTCTTACGGACTCGGCCTCGTTTGATCAGGAGCTCTGATCTCCCAATGATGCGCAGGATGCTTCCATGATTAATTAGCAACTTACCTTGAGGGGTAATCACACAAGTCAGCTAGGACCTACAATGCCAGTATCGCGATAATAATACGTCGCATAGCACTGGTGATGGTTGTTCTAGTATGGCTTCGTAGGCGATCTGAGAAATTCTGAAGCTCTGAGAAAACCGTTTCAATCCAGTCATATGCGCTCGTTACATGTTCGGCAGCCTAATAGATCCACGAACAGAGTGTTTAGCCCTTGCTCAACGTTGCCCATGCGGAATCGGGAAGATATGAGGTAAGACGGCATGCTTACGGATACAAGGTGAGTGATGCCCTTAAGAATCGAGCCGACCGGTCCACCAAACCCGTCCAGGTTGCTAAAAACCTCCCCGGTCACTGCTCCAACGGCAACGACGGGCTCCGCGAACCGCTGCAATTTTGACCATAGCCGACTGTGCTTCTCTCGAAAGGCTTCAAAATTCGAGCCTCTAGATTCGATCAATTCCAGCAACTGGTCGACAGTCTGGGGCTCTCGAGCATCGGAACCGAGGTCGATTGCATGTTCGCATTCGAGCTCGTATGCCCGTTTGGCTTCGGCCCAAAAAGGACCCAGATCGCAATCTTCCGCGTCCATTCTCGGCAAGCATAGGACTATCTGGTACCGTCGTAGGACTCAGAGCTTACTCAGACTTGATTGTGGTGGGAAAGCGCGGGCTTTTTGTAGTATAGCTAACCTACACAGAGCAGAGTCGACTATACCTCTCGTGGGATTTTGGCCCCCAAATAAGCAGGCCTGGCTAGAATATCTTAGTGACTCACTGAGCCAAGCACCCATTCAACGATGAACAGCAGATTCGATCTGCCAGCACGGTATTTTCAATATCCGCTCACTTCATTCTCGCTTTATTTCGTGGTTATCTACTTCGTCGAGCATTAGATAGAGCGAAAACTAAAGCTCACACAAATCGGTAGCCAGTAACTAGGTACACAATGCGGCTTCCACTGTATTGGACAATACCTATTCTTATACATATCACGTTATACTACCTAGTTAGTAGTGGAAGAGGAGGTGTTTCGCTTCTAGTTTCATGCATGCACTAGACTATAGCCCTGCACATGCATGATTGTTACATGAGCGAGGTGACCTATTCCTACGCAAGAGGTTCTAATGATCATGTTACCCTTCGTTCTATTTTTATGAAGGTTGACGTTTTGTGAGGTTGCATCGAAATGACAGATTAATAACCTACCTAGATTAGTAATACATACAAGCTTGTCATTACCAATCTTTTCCTTCTTAACCTGCTGTTTAATCAGTCCATAGTGGGATGTGTAGGGGATGAGGGTGTTGTACCCATGACCGATTTTGAATAAGCTCAGCTGTGAAATAAAAATCCACTGACCTAACCTAACCTAACCTAACCTAACCCATGACCTAGACTAGCCGAAATTCTATACACAGGCCGGCGTTCGTCCCCTCTTTGAACTCATCGGTTATAATGACTTAACCCTAGCAATCACGCGTCTATGTTCGGCATTGATACGCTCAATTGTACCGTTTTATACTGGCGTCTTTGGGGTTACCGATCTAAGCGCCTCTGGGCAATATGCTGAGGGCTAAGACAGGAGAACGACTGCCGCGCAGCTGTTCTCTAGAACCTATTTTACATATATGCATGGGAGGTGTATGGTATATGACTTCTTTTATTTCCTAACGCATAGGTAGGTTGTTTAAGATAGAGACACCTTCAAGATATCCTGAAGACTCCTCTCGCCCTTCTCTTTAATACAGGGGACCAGGGTTCGGATCCACGAAACACACAGCTTCTCCATCTATACCGAACATAATAACCAGCGTCCGTTCATTCCGTTCTCGTCCCTGCCACTCATTCCTCTTCTATGCCTTATTCATTCCGTTTGTAGACAGTCCCGCAGTCCTAGACCAAACCAACTCTGTATACTTTACCATGTAATATACCGGGAAGGATAGAAGAAAAGTAGGGACCGGGAGGAAGAAAGAGCAGCCACTCCTCTCATACCCGATCCCAAGTTTAAACATTACTTATCATACAACGTATATCATCTTCTGCTTCTCGGACAGGCTCGTTCATTGTATGTATTTGTATGATTCGCTTCGGCAAATCCGGGTTTGAAGCAAGCCGCTGAGGAACAAGTTAATACCCACCATGGCGTCTAGCCCGTCCGGTGCCGATATCGATTCTGCTCATCTCCTCCATGAGCGCTAACTCTTCGCTTCCTCGAGGCGTAGATGTCGATGACCCTAGGCCGCCACTCATCATAGGAATCTTAGCGGGGATAGGGGGTCCAGAACCGTACCCCGTGCGAACAACACCAAGCTCACTATCGAAAGGCGGACCGTGGTTCTCGTAGTCAAACGTGCTAGCCCGTACCAGAGCGCGGGGTGGGGTGCTATTCCGCTGGTGTGCGGTGGCTGGGCCCAGTGGGCTTGACCCGGCTGAGATGGGGGCCGGCAAGGCAGAGGCCCGGTGGCTTTTCTTCTGGAGACGGTTGCGCCCCGAGTTTCTAGGAGCTGTGTGTTCCCCGTTATGTTCTCCAGTATGTTCTTGCGTAGGGTATGTGGGACGCGCCAACGCCATAGACTGTGGGCGAGCTGCTATTCGAAGTGGCCGACGCCCAGATGGTGGCATGGGCTGTGCGCCGTTGAGGACAGGACGTGGTCGGGTCTCGACAGGCGGAGTAGTCTTCTTTGGTTCCGGTTCTGGAGCCCATGTATCCATTGGCAAGTGATCCGAAGGATCAACCTCTCGCCCATCTGGAGTAACAATCTTACCGTCCGCGTTAGTATAATTTGCAGATTTGGAATCTTCCCTCGATGCAGAAATGGAAGGGTTGAAAGCATCATAGGAATCTGGGCCAAATGGTACGCCGGATGATCTTCGAGGTTCAGACGGCGGGGGTGCTGGGCTAACAGACTTGCGTTTAATTACATGATGGGCACTGGGACTTGGTGATACTCTGCGATGGTCTGAACTTTCCGCTGCTGCCGACGGTGTGTTGGGCCCGCTCGAATAAGCGACCGGTGCTCTTTCATATGCCCTTGAGCTGACCGGCTCACCATGAGGCGGGTAGTTGGCAGCATAATGCGAGGGAGGCTCACTACGCTGTCTACCCCTAGAATGCACAACGACCATTTGTGTGGGTTGAGTGTATCGGCGCTCCTGCTTTCTATCTTGATGGAATCGCTCTAATGCTTGAGATGCTAAGCTAGGATCAACGCCAGGAACGAGAGTAGGTGGGACTACCGAAGAACCATACTCAATTGCGCCGGCAACTTGGTTGCCCAGCCCGCTCGGTTGCATCTGGTAATAATCCATCTGGTATATCTGTGAGCGAGGGACGTGTGTCAACGCCTGCGAGTAATCTGCCGAAGGCATTGGTGATGGAGACGCGTTGTTCCCATAGTCGTCGTAGTGTGACTGAGACTGTGGTTGGCCTAGGCTATGCTGTTCATGGGACATACTACCATGTCCGCCGAGGTTTAATGGGGCCGGGCTGGGGGCCGGGTCAAAGTCAGGCTCGTCGTATTGCGATATACTACTGCGAGATCTGGGTTGCGGTGGCGTCCATGATTCGGGGACATCTTCTACCGTGGGTTGCATTGGGCGGTGATGCGTATCGTATGCCGAATCAAGCGAGTGGTGTCGTGGCGCTGATGCGTGATTCGAATCATAGCCGTCATACTGCGAACCTTTTTGTAAACTGGGAGCAGACTCGTAAGGCCTATAAGTAGGCCGGCCCGGATATGCTGACGAAGGAGGGGCCGAAGGGACCGAGTACCGATGCGCCTCGTTCCGAAGCACATCATGTCGCATAGGTGGTGTAGCCTTGTGCGGAACCAAGTCGTAACTACCACGATGTATCGGGTTTGCATCTGGCGAGTGCCCACTAGGATTCCTCGCCGCGTGTGCCGGGGGTGGGGGAGGCCGCTGACCATCATCGATAGACCGACGGTGTTGAACAGATTGCGGTTGGCTATTATAACCTGGATGAGAACTGCTATAAACTGCCCTATTGTCCGCCTCATGAGGCCTGGGCGGAGCCGAAACGGCTTGATAAAAAGGATCAGTCTCATATTGCGGAGTGTGCACATTCTCAGTTCTTTCAGATCCTCTTGGGAGCTGGTAATCTCCATGTGACGGCGGAGTAGAGTATTGGTATCCCGAGCCGTGGCCTGGAGGATAGTGTTCAAGTTGAGGTTGTCGATTTGAGGGCGGTGTGCTATACTCAAGAGCGTGCGATGGAGAGTGAGTTGGGATCGGACCGCTTGGAGGATTTGGCTGTATTCTAGGGGGTGCATTAATTGGCTCAGATGCATGTGCAGGAGCCTGTCCCGTGACGGGATCAGATGGCAGAGGGCGCCTTTTCACAACTGCTGTTCGGGCTGAGCCCACAAGATCTGGGTCGGATCTTGAAGCAAGAGGCGTCGGTTTTGGTCGACGATCGTAGTATGTGGTTTCAATTCTGACGCTGCCAGCATATTTCCCTTTGCAGTTCAGATTGTGCCATTGGTCGCTTTGCCCGCCGCCTAGCACGATGATGTCGCGCAAGTCAATCCATGTTTCGCCAATTAACTCCGTCTTCTTGTCGTCGTTGAAGACGGATAGTTTGAGTTGAAAGTAGTCTGGGGAGTCGTGGACGGTGAATCGGAGTTCCTGGTCCCTAAACGAAACCCAACCAGTCAGAATGCACGCCCACGCTGTGCGCGAAGGGTCCAGAGGAAGAGGGACTTACCATTTGGGCGTCTGGCCGCCTCGAATGTCCGTCGAAGTCTTCTTGGCCTCCTTGCCCAATCGAGCAGCGCAGTAGGGATCTTGCTTGCCGATCGTCTTTCGGTTGGGCAAATTCTTGGCCCGGTCGACTATGAGAACGAGTGTGCCGATTTCCGGGCCGTCAATGCTCATGTCGGAGAAGATGCCGGCCGTGTGCATGCCATTGAGCGAGTTGTGGACTTTCGACTTGGCCGCCATGCTGCTCAGATTTCAAGTGCTCGACGATGTTGTCTTGCCTTCACATTGGTGTTCCCGCGTGGGATTGGGCCAATTAGGCGCAGAGTAGGTGGTCGATAGCAGCTGTCAGAGGGCTGGTTGTATGGAGGACTCGATGTCCTCGTGGGTGAAGGCGACGACGACGTCAATTAGGTGCTTTGTTGGGGTCCTCGGCCCAACAATACGCATAGACAGACAAAGAGCGAATGGAGAATCAGGCGTGCCAAAGCATCCAAGTCCCGAGCACAGGGAGGGAAAGGAAAGTAAATTCGAAGAAAGAACGGTGCCCAGGACTGGATGTCGGCAGCGCAAGGGCTATGGGAAGCGGGAGAGGAGAAGGATGGAGAGGGAGAGGGATGGCATTTACAGTTCCTGACGCGTGCAGCAGCTGTTCTGTTGATGTGAAGCTCCTCACTGCAATGCCAGCCCGCTCGCCAGTTCTGCCCAGCCAATCGACTGGTGCGGATGCAGACGGTACCTAGAAGTACGGTGGCCGGGCTGGGAGCCAGTGGTTCTGTGCTTGGCAACCGGGCAGTGAGTGGCTGGTCGCGATGGCTCGAAAATCGACGAGGTTGGTCTAGCGTGTTGGTTTGACCTAGTGTAGATAGTGGAGACTCAGGGTACTTGCTCTAGTGTAGCTGTGACTGGGGTACCGGGCGACCCGAACAAGGCTTTGTTTAGTGGGGTTGTCGGTTGTCGCCAATCAGTGGCGCTTATGACCAGGGCAACCGCCGTTTGGACCCAGCGTCCAGGACACTGCGGCAGGGACACGAGATGGATAGTGTACACACCTCGTACAAGTGTTATGTTATCCTTGTTCGTGTTATTCAACTACCTAGATCTAGGTAGTTATTTCAAGTCTTGTTTTAATTGCAGTTACCAACTTAGACAAAACTAAGAACAGAACTCTCAACCTCTCCTTATTCTTTCTCATTTGTTTAAACCAACCAAGGTTAGATACTTGCACTAGTCTAAAATCCCGTTTCTGTCTTCAGACACTGTCAGAACCAGTGCCCCATATCGGGGCTTTTCACTGCGCCTGTTCACATCTCACTGCAATGCCCCTGTCATTGCAGGTGCAGTTTGCGAAATATTGCTGCTGCCTTGCGGGTGAGCGGGACACGCAAGCCTGGGAGGCACTGCGCAGGCCCTGGGATGGCTCGACGTCCTGTAAGTTCAGACTACAGCACAGTCTCTGTCTAATGTAGGTACCACACGGGCGCTTCCCGCGCATCCATGCCCCGAGGAATGCATGACGGTCCAATCATCGAGACTTGAAACAAAATATCCGACTTGTCTTGACGCATCCGATTCGCGCTAGCTCAAGGGGTATGGATAAATCTCCCTGGGCATACCTGGTGCACCTGTGGAGACTGTACATGGGTACTTCGCCAGGGGACGGCTTCTCGAAATAGAGATGGAAAAGCAAGTCACGAGATTTATAAAGCCTCCTAAATGGGAGCCTAATGCCGTTGTTTTCTCCCCTCTCTGTTCCGCGCGGTGCCGCGTTCTGGGGTTACGCTGCCGAGACACGGTCCGAGCTACAATGTCAACACTTGTCTCCCTCACGTGGCCTGTAGGAGTTGATTACGAGTTGTCCTCCTTCGAGGCATCAAAGAATTAATCAGCAATACCCAATAATCGGCATATACCTACGAATGCCCTCTAGGTAACCTAGTCACCGCTCGCCGTGCTCTCAGGTGAAGCACGTTGGGGGAACCTGGAAGAACTATTGATCAATCAAATGCAGGAAGGACTGCATGCGGCATGTATACTACCTACTATGCATCGAGATAGCGCCCCGCTTCTTACAACAAATATACAGGTCAGTCGCCAGCAGATCACTTAAACTAGACTTCGGGGCGTTTTCATTACCAAGTGAGCTATCCATGAGGGACTCTGTCACGTTAGGTGGGATGGGTTCGCTTCGTGGGTAGTATAGCTTCTCAGTGGTTTTTCTTCGCAACAACATCATGGATATACTAGATAATTAGTCTGTAGATACGCATATAGGTAGGGTGCGTGTGTCATAACTAGGCCTCGGACGGCATGAGGTCGGTGTGCCAAGCTGAGGGGTAGGAATATATATTTCTCACCCTTCTTCCACGTTTCATCGCAGCCACATATGCAAAGTGCCCAGGTCGGTAAGCCTTTCGACTGTCCCATAGTGCACCTGCAAATTTCCGCAAGGTGGTTATCAGAACGCAAGGGCGCTTCATATCTGTCGTCTCCCATCATGTATGTAGGATACTAGTATCCTCCATGTCACGTATAACTCAAATCTTCCCGTGCTGCCAGGAGGTTTCGAACATGATGAACCCCCTGAATGGACTTACTCAATCACGATACCCCGAGTTAGTATAAGAAAGGCTATAGCTTGCCTGGTGCTTCCGAGTGCTGTCATATGCCTCTTCTGTGATGTGAAATTCATTCCACTAAGTACCTCCTATTATCATCTTCTTGAGGGTTCCCGTGATGGGGTAGTTCAAACCTATCTTTCCAAGCCAATTGATTCTAAATCTACACTCGGGTCGCAAGAGAATGAATGGCTGTCCAGCATATCGAAACATAATCTTTGAAAATACACCCTGCGCCGAAATTGCCCACTTGAAAAGACCGTTGACCTCTCCTGAGCGCCTCATTTCGTGTATGCCCGTCCATTCCATTGATCCCGAAACCCAGTCCATATTCGCCCAAGCTACCTTCTGGTCTCTTGTCTCTTAAATCTGGTAGAGACCAACCTGCCCTGTTCACTAATACGGCCAAATATCCCCTTGTCATTGGATGTAGGCTGAACACCTCCACGCGTCTTCGTCTCTTTCTTCTTCTTCTTCGAAGCCTTCTGCGTCGCCTCCCGTGCTCGCTTCTCCTTTTCCTCGTCTGCCTCATGTTTCTTTATCTCATCTCTTTCCTGGCGGTAATCCCTCAGAGTGTCGTCGATGGACTCGCAGAGCGCTTCCGATGATATTTCGAGCTGTTCCCCAAACCTGCCAGCTGAGGAGCGTGCAACGCCCTCACAGAGAAAGTCTTGTAGCGGAAGGCGTAGTGACACTGACGGGACTGCTCTGCCTTTTCCATCTCGAAATTCCTCGTGTATAGGTTAGTCTACGGTCTAAGATGAGATCGCAAGGGGATCGCACCTCATTCTGAACACGTACAGCATCTACTGTACCATTTCGACGGACTACCGCTCGCCATACTAGAACTGAGGCTTCACATGTCTCGTTCTGTACATCGCTTGAATACGACTCGTTTTCATCCGCCTCTCCAGCCAAGTACGCTCTGTACAGTCTGTTTTCGTTCTTCACCTCAGCCAGGTACATCTTGCGCATATACACCGCAACAACAGTACGGATCTGGCCTTTAGAACGGCATATGTAGGCTTCGGCTTTTTCCTGCAAATATTTCATCTCCTGGCTCCATCCGATTTCTACTACCAAGGTTGGGTGGACACACCGGGGCTTACATTCACATTTCTTGTGTTTGAAGGACCGGTCTGGCGATTTTGAGTCCCCTTCCCCTTTGGCAAAGGGAAATTTAATATCCGCACTGCCAGATGACTTGATAGTCTTCGCAGCATTGACAACTTTAGGATCAGTTGACGACTCAAGCATTTGTCTCCATAGTGATACTTTATGCATAATATAGTCCCCCAACTCTTCATGCATTGTAGTAGGCATTCGGATTTCAAACCGCTTTTGGTAGCGCGTATAGTCAAATCTATCATGTAAATCAGAGTTGCCCGTAAATAAGCACCGTCAACCATATGGGTATTAGAGAGCCTTACCGGAGCTGTTCTTTGCAGTAAGATCGGAATTTCTCATCTTCAGATTCTTCTATAGCCCTGAGCAGTTCCCCGTACTGCTTAGCAGTAAGTTTCCTTGTCAAATTCCCAACGCGCGTACGTCTGATTGTAGGTATTGCTTTGATCACTGCGACATCTAGAGTCAGTTTTCCCCATCTTGATCTCGATCTGTGAGGGTTTCAGACGCGCGGAAAACGTCTGGGAGGTGATCTTCACTCGAAAAAGAACCTTCATAGTCTAGGAGTTGCTAGGACAGGAAGGTTAACCTAGGGTTTGCTTACGGTCAATGGTGCTCTGCACCCGGGCATCGTCTGCCCGGGACTTGCGTTGTTTTGCCAGATTGATGAAACTGAGAAGTGCGTTGAATACAGATTTGGCAACAGACACTGAATGGCTATTTTCTTGATGCGAATGCGGCCTCGATGTTGGCAGTGAACTTGACCTTTCAGATGCTTGTTCGGTGGCCTCGCTGTGGATAGAATGTTGTGAGCAGTCTCTATGAATTGCGGTTTCTTCGGCCGAAGGTGCTTTCGATGAGATGGATGGTGTCTTGATACCGGTGTCCCTTTGACTACCTAGATGTACAAAGCCCTGGTTCTGGCCACCGGACGCAATTCTTAGAGATTCTGGTGTAGCATCACTACAACAACCACTGTTAGTTGTCGCCATGTTGTGTGCGATGGATCAGTATTTCGGTGCGGGGAGGAGCTTTTGGGACATGATTTCGGCCCGAAACGGACTCTTGACGGTTCAAAGGTCTTTCATAGAAGAAGATAATAACTCTGGGAATCACTTACGGAGTCGGAAGGCCAAAGCGGCCCCAGTTTGCCGCTTGTTTATCAAGCTCTGGTGTTAAGGGTTCTTTGCCTGGTTTCGAAGAAGTGGGCGCAGAATCTTGCTCGCATGAATTGACCATCAGAGACCCTTCCACTAGACCCAAACCCGGCATCTTGGGACTTGCGATGTTATAGAAAACAGTGTTTCATTTCAGCCTGCCTACACGATACAGTTGGGGTATTTCGAGAGAACTGGGCAGCTTGGTTGAAACTGCTCCGAGCGGGGTTCATGTGGGTATGCGCATAGAGGTTTATTACCCGAGAACGATAAGATCGCAGTCCGCTGGCACTCAGTTTTCTCTATCCAATCATCCCACGATCCGTACCCTCACAAATTTTGGACATGGGTCAAATGAGCTGATGGATTATTGCTAGATGACAGGCGTAGCCCGAGGGTGGGCCTGTGGCACCCATGTAAAAAATGCCATGAGGATATCCCGCCGTATTATTTGAACCAAGGGAGACACAACTGGCGGTAACATTTTTTCAGTGCTACGTCCGTATACAGTGGAGAAAAGGGAGCAACGTGTATAGGTGGCTAGCCTGTAGGGAGACTGTCGAGCCTTTCTCACCACAATAGTCAATCTACACATATATTAATAGGCAGCCAGACGGACATATTTGTGTCGTGCAATTATGCAACATGACCCGCGAGAGGCGAATGATCAAGCCTCCAAATTTTCAGCATCGCCGTACGATGCATCCAGCGAGGGGTGAAAGCTGTGAAACATGATTGCCCCAAATATACAAACAACTCATCAGAGTGTAATACTCTTATAACTACTAGTTGAACGGGAAATGGAGCATATGTAAATCCTTCCTTAATCTAATACTGCTTCAATAATTCTTATAACCAAAGCAACACATCTGAACTGATGGAAGATGACTAGGGAAACAAATACTTGATTGGCTGTTTTCATGTTAAGATTTTGGGTCATTTCCTATAACTGGGGTTTCTCTGGTTTAATAGTAATAGTCACCGTATCTAGGTCTCGCGACTCAAACACCCCAACCCTTTTTTTTCTTCCTTTTTAATTAGCCAGTAGCTATTAAGGTCTTAATGGTCGGCCTTGCTTTGCATGCTTGTATGAGCATTTATGCTCTATTCAACTTTTGTTTGTTCGCCTGCCCTTGCATCAGTAGTTTCCGAGGGTACGGGAAACTAACCAATGGACGCTCAGTCATTGTGTTCTGAGTTTTCTCCATCATACAAGCATATCAAGACTCCCCATCAAAATTTTTTGCCATACTGGAATGGAGCGGGTTGAGTGGAAGTGGCGAAAAAGGAGTTTGCATAGCCACTTAGTGGCTATTCGAATAATTATAGCATATGGTCAACACCATCAGCTCAGCCAGTCTTCCGCACAGAAGCACGATCACTCTCGATCGATTAACTAGTTAATTGCGTTGAATTTAAAAGAGTTCTATTAAGAACCTCTAGTTCCCAATTAAAAAGTCTATGATTGTACTTGGGAGCGTAGGTTTAGTCTATCTCCTTGTATACGGGCAAGGTGAGTGCCCCCTTATTTCTGAGCTCACTCGCATTGGTCACTTCAATACGCAATAAGTCTCGGACCTAGTTATTCAGCTCTCGCTTGGGGTAAAAAATATAAAGTGAGAAGGGACAGCTGATTTCGGCTGAGGCTGGGTTAGGTATCTTGGTGTCTATGCATATAACCTGAGGTATTCCCGCCTTATTCCCATAGATCTGCGAGAAGTAACGAACCCTTGACACAGTCAAGGTAATTGACTTTGTCTGTAAGTACTTATAAAGGTAGGCTTAAACATACACTTATATGCGTATAGATCAGTATAGCTAATAACTTTGTTTGTTAAACAGGACACAATTACTGTATGAGTCTTTGGATACCTAAGGCGCTACTTTGGAACAGAAGCAAATAGCTTAAAAAGGAGAACTATTGAATATTACCATGTGTCGGCACTGCATTCGGAAACGATAGATATATCTAGGGCAGTGTAGCAAGGGCTTGCGATCAAAGGTTTGGAAGAATATTCATATATTATGATAATCTTATCTGGGATCCAGCGTCTTTGACGGCCCTTACTCCGTTTCAGTCTAGGTGACATGTTTACAGCTTATTTATGCCCTCAATAGCTTCTCCATGTCTTTCCTTCTCCAAGCCCTGCCTCTGTTGACCTCGTGTTTCGAAAGCCGTGTGTCGGAAAACTGTTTCAGGAGTCTCGTCCGGGAGTCTGTTCGGGTCCCTCTTCAGGAAGCTGCTCGGTGGGAGGTTAATGAGGAACTTCTTTAGGAGGCTATTCAAAGATTAATGGGGAACGCGAAGATTTATATGACGTTGCCTCAAGTACATACCCAAGGCCAGACACAATAGCCGGTATTTGGATCGGCCCTGGTATTAGAAACAAATCAGCATTGCCAATGTAGTGGTCGCAAGTAGGCAAGTATACTTACCTATATGCCCATCTCCAGAACGCACGGTGGCCACCACGACGGCAGCCATGGGCCTCTCTTGACATCCCAGTCACGCACTGGTCAATATCCATATTAAGCCCATACTGCCAGACACACTGCACTCGCACTTGGTTAAGATCTGATGGGTGAACAGGTAGGACTGAGGCTTTACCTTCAATTCAAAGATCCATTTAATTGTGTCTTTGCCTTGGATGCAAACCTGCCGCGACTCTCCCGGGATATAATGACCCGTCAAATTATTACAAGCGGTCTTGATAGCTTGAATGGCAGCAAGGTCCTTGCCCCAATGTCCATTCTGACCTTCCAAGTAGCACCTGGCTGACCCTGTGGCAAAGAGAGCAGCCAGGGTAAGCAGCGCCGTACCGGATATATGCATAGCAAAGAAAGATATGATTTTGATGCGTAGCTAATGGTTATATTGTCTCAACGTTGTCCGCAAACGAGAATCGGGGGTGTTGGGGGGTCAATCTTCGATGACTTCCGAGTGGAGCTGTTTATCCCTTATATTTGCTCGATCTGCCATAATGGGGGTGGTGCGGAGGCTGCGTTCACAACTAGATCGTCGGGTAAGCTATGCTAAACCTTATACTTGAGGCTAGAAAAGGTGTAAAGCCCGAAATGGGACTGAGCGGGATTTCGGCGAGATTTTCGGGTGGTCACATGAGTGTATACTCGATTTAAGGTAGAGAAGTAGTAACCTATTAATAAAGAAGGTGTAGCAAAAAAAAGCTACTTAAAAGGCCGGCCTAAAGGAGCCACCGGCTGCTACGGCCTATTGCAAATATAATACAAATCTATGGGTGCTGTCACTGCATGCACAGGTAGGCATCTGTAGTTAACAACTCGTCTAGTAAACCACTTACGTAAACAATGCACAAACTGCCCCTTACTTATATCCAACTACTAATTACCAGGTTACCTGCTAGTCTATGCAGGTAGAAATTGCACGCAGTCGGAGAATATAGCACTAGTAGGACCGCCGCACCGCTACAATAAGTCAGCAAAGGCCTTCGTACTGAGTGTTTAATATTGCAAAAAATGTGCCCGTATAATGCAGTCATCGACTTTAACACCGCATGCCTAGCACCGGCATTTGGCTCCGTTCCGGAATCAGAGAAGTTACCATCCAGCCTGCGACTCAATAATCGTTGTATTACTTGCTATTCAAAGCTCCGGCTTGAGCAATTTATTAAAGCTTACAGTATACTAGCTAACAAACAAAAAGGATTAAGCAACTGCCCAATCAATACTTGCATCACACATAAAAATAGCTTGAACTACAACTCTTTTACTCGTGTATTGCATACTGCGAGCGAAAAGAAGGCCAGCACGGTCTACAACTCACCTCGGCGGACAACTGACAGCAGATGAAATTGCTGAGAAACTTGTTGCAGCTGGCATCACTCCGGACACAATCTTCATAAAAACGAAGGCTTCCTTGCCTCTACATCAAAGGTATGCCGCGGGACGGCCGAATACCGTAGGTTAGGTCTGTGGCGGCAGGTAGGAGGGTGTACATTTGCCGTACTTCTAGAGTACGCGCTTGGTTCGGCCGGCCGGGAGCCTCGAAGTCGGACCAAGAACATATCATAAGGGGTTAGAGGTCCGTGCATTGGGGTCACCAATTGGCTGACTAATCGATTGGGAAGCCTAACCTCTTTAGGTCTCATTCTCGCACTTCCTCTTGTCCCTTGCTCATCCAAACACCAAACAACCAAACATCGCGCTCCCAGCTTTCCCATTAACTGCCCCCCGAAGCATCGTCCTATCTCACGAGAGCACCGTCTCCTGAAATAAAAACAACCATGCCCACGGACGCATTCCGCTTTGTGGATCTTCCTCCAGAGATCCAAGATCGAGTCTATCGAATCATTCTCTGCACATGGCCGCCTCCCCAGTCCACGTATGACGAGAAGAGGCAGCTGGCTGTCGTCCCTGACCAATTGGCTTATATCCATCACAAGATCGACATTGGGATCCTGCTCACCAATCACAAAATCTCTTGTGACGCTGTCGATGTCCTCACAAAGGGGAACCTCTTCATTCGGGTCGTGACTCGCGGGGTGCACGTGCGCTCACTCATGATGTCAAAGCAGGTCCCCATCGTTGCAGAGGGGGTGTCGGTTGTAGATGCCTTCAAAGGCTACGTCATGAGCCATTCAATTGAGATGCTGGACTATGAAATCTTCCCGTCTTGCCACATGATGATTCTTCATAGGGACCTCGATCTTTTCTGCCAAGCTGTCGCAGGATGCAGCATTACAAACTTCAGCACGCAGTCCAAGCATTGTGTGACGATTCACAATCCGTTTGCTACCACTTCGATGCCCAATTACTTGGATCTACAGAATCAGGCAAGCTACTTTCTATATATCAGAGATTGCTTTCCACATCGAAAGTCCCCACGACCATCACTCCATTAGCGAAGAAATTCTTCTTGGCAGCTCGCTACACTGAAACCGACGAGTATGAGTGCTAACCTCAGTTATCTTTTCATAGGAACGTCTGCTGCAACCATACCGGAAGCACCTCCGAGGTTTCACCTCATTCAGGATTGCGGGTAATGTGAAATCAAGCTTAGCGGCGGCGGTCACACGGGAAGTGAAACAGGAGCCGATCCAAGATCTCCAAGGCCTCCTACGGGATATGCAGCAGCAGAAGGAGCTTGGGAAGAAATACTTCGACGAACGTAACAGCAAAATGGCATCGGAGACCTGGGCCAAGGCTTCGCTGAAGCTGTTGCGGCTGGTCCGCAGTGACCTGTGGGCACGAATGAAAGCTGAGTCGGCCGACAGTTGGAGCAACAGTTTGACAGAAATCTTTTTCCAGTTGAATTGCAATCTTGCCGCCAACACGTTGCGCACAATGCGGGAAGTGGAACGAACAGACCCGGAGTTAGCGTGTCAGTACGCTGGCTCTCTTTACAATGCCGCTCAGAATGCATCGACAGCTCCCCAGGTGTTTGATACCAATTGGCGGCCAACATTAGAGCAGGAGGTCAAATTGTGCTACAGACTGGCCTGCGCTCACCGTATTGCCCAAGACAACATCGATGTCGCCGAGCAATGCATTAATCTTGCTGCTGAACACCTTCCTAACGACCCTTCTATCCAGCAAGAGAAAAGAAATATCGCCAGATGGAGAGCTAGAGGAATATGAGTGTCAGAACATGATTGAGGGGACATACTCATTTATCCCGGCGGAATCATTTGAATATTTTATGCCAGAATTAAAGCTTTCGACTTTAGTATTGGGTAGCTACGTTAATGATAGATGTTATTTCTAATAGGACGCGGTTGCATTAATCAAGGCTCTCAAGACCTCTATGTTCATTACTGGCAGGCAGGGCGATAAAGCGTAACAACTGAACCCAGTAATGGAGCTAGCCCATTAAGAATCAATGTGTCCTGGTTAGCCTTGCAGTTATTTAAAATAAAATAATAAAAAGCTAATTCATTTTTAATACTAGGTTCCACGGAGGTGTGGAGTTGCGATCTAGTGAAAGCAGGGGACCAGTGCATATTCCATGTGTGATCAACAGAAGTCTATTCAGATGATCTAAGGTCTACGTTCTAGTTACAACATAGGAAATAGAATGAGCTGTATATATACGGGATCTCTCGGAGTAATTAGCATTGATCCGCTCTCGTGGATCCCTTGGATCCACCTATCCGTGACAACACACATAATAGCTAGCACTGCGAATGGACTCATATTTCTCATTTCATGCACTTGATCAATTGATTCCCCAAGAGAATGGAGTGATTAATATGCTAGGAAGTGTAGGTTTGGCCTATCTCCTAGTGTAGGGGCGCTGTTATGTCTCTATATGTTGCGAACAGCTATCTACAGTTGCCACGTCATTATGGAAACGCCACTCATACATGGTGAGATTGTATGGGACCTTTGTAATAGAGAGAATGATAACCCTGGCTTCTTTTTCTCTGCGAAGCAATCAGGCCTCTGATATTTGTTTGTATCGATATCCGTTAGGTCTCTTCTAAAATATACAAGGGGTGCGTCCTTCCGGTCTTTTTTTCATTTGCATGCCCGATGCCATGCGGACGGAAATACGTCGCTACTGACCCGATGCGGCAAGCCGTACAAACGAAGAGTAACCGAAGAAGGTGGGTTTCTTGCTAATCCCGCAATTTCAGACCGAGCTCTTCAAGGGCTTCATACGACAATACCATAGGTCTTACTTCAGCAACGTAGAGAAGGGTGTGTGTCCTGCTGGAAAAGGCTGGCGGCTAAGCATGTAACTCCACCCCGGGGAGTTGCGTTTTGGTAGTAATGCCGGTGTGTTGGAGATTTATGGAACTTATCGAAGGGTTGCCACATTACTTCATGAGTCAACTCATTCCTACATCAATATGTAAGCGGCCAGCCTTCCGTGCTAGCTTATCCCAACAACTTGACAGACCAATTTGGAGCGTGGGAACGCACGTAAAAAAAAACCAATTCTGCTTCTGCCAATGAAGTTAGCTCGAAATATTGAAGCAGACGCATTATGAGATTAGTGGCGGTCAAGACTACTGGCGTCGTTTGGATTGGCGACGCGTGCTTCGATTGATATGTTTGCTCACTCTACGCCAACATGCCTTTCCACGCAGACAGGCGCCGTGCATTATCTAGGCTGCAATGACGCCATCGAGAAATGTTAAATTTTTTTGAATAGAGAACTAGCGTCGCCGTTTGAACTAGTTGTTCCTAGTTAGTAAGAAAGATACTCAAGTGTGAAGCAGCTATCTACCTGGGTCCGGGATATAGACGGGACAATAACAGAATTTAGGTGACTAATCGGTTATTTTGGTTGCAATAAATAGTCCAGCAGCGGGGCATTTATGAGCGGCCCAAACGTCAAGAGAAGCGGTGATCTTGGCGTGGTAGGTAGTCCGCATCGTGAATCTACACGTTCAGGCGAGGTGGTAGGGACGGACAGCTAGCTCGTCTCCCCCCCCCCCCAGGCTTAGAACATGTGCTATGTGTAAACCAAGGGCTCGTCTATCACCCCCTAAACACGAGGATTCGGCTGCAAACGGAAACGGTGACCACGGCACGGCTAGGAAAGTGAATGTAAATGCTGGTAAGCAGCTAGGTTTGAAAATTCTGGCGCACGATACGTCCGATATAGCATCAGCAATGGGGAAAAATAAGACGTTGATGCCACTTCAACATTCGGCAGACCGCACGCCTCTCGTTGTTTTGTGTCACAGTGCGCATGATATAGTGGGTGCAGGCGGTCGAGTTCCCGACTTGACAACGTTCTACTTTTGGAAATGTTGTGGTATGGTGCTGCATTCCGGTTCCGTGACATCTCGTATCTTCTCCGTTTGCCGAAGCCGATGACCGCCTTAGTGAAAATGCACCAAGCCTCCCGGTCTATCGACTCACGAGAGTGAGCCGCGGCATCGGGCCCAAGAGTAGATGACAACAGAATTAGCGCCGCGGAAAACTGCAAGGTGCCCAATATGTTGCTAGGCGCGTTGCATCCATTTATGCCGATTGGTCAACTGCGTCTGGTCTGTTTGTATGTAGTGTTTGGGGATGCCGTATCTACTGAGTTCACGTTTAATCAGGGAAGTCTGTGCCTCTGGATGAGGCGCATTCCTGGGCCATCACCTCATGCACTGCACAAAACGAAGGGACGGGAAAGGACAAGGGTGTCCGGATTTTGAAGGTATATAAGGGTGTCTTTCCACCTCTCCTAGGAAGTATAATAGCTCATTGGGAAAGCATCGCAGGTTCCAACAGCCGTTCGTTGCTGTTGTATAAAGGCCAACGAAATCCCATCATCTATTCTACTCCACGTCCTTCTCCAATAAGCACCCTCTCGAGCACTCAATACAATGCAGTCGCCCACAGAGTCTTCAGACTCTCTGACAAGCCTACAGACCCTTCATCAGATCGATGAATTTTGCAACACATCTTCCCTCGATGAACTTCAGACCGACGAACAGCGACTAGTCCTTGACACCATTGCTCAAGTCCGAAAATGCGGACTCGAGAGCATTTTATCCCTCCCACAGCTCGTGGTCTGCGGAGATCAGTCTGCAGGTAAAAGTTCTGTGCTTGAGGCTCTCACCGAGATTCCATTCCCACGGAATGACAATCTGTGTACCCGGTTTGCCACGGAGATCAGTCTTCGTCGTGGCCCTAGCGACACACTGACCATCAGAATCATCCCTGATGAAGCCCGGCCTCCGAAGGAAAAGGAGTCGATCAAGGCTTTTGTCGAGTCCATTACGGACTTCGATGACTTGCCCCGGGTTATGGACCTGGCAATAGTTGCCATGGGAATTGCGAACAAAGATGAGCCAGACATGCAAGTCCCGATGCGAGCCTTCGCTAGGGATACACTGAGTATTGAAATTGAGGGGCCATCGCGTCCTCAGCTCACCGTCGTTGATATTCCGGGACTCATTCATACGTCGACGAAAGGAATCAGCGACACGGATGTGGCTCTCGTAGCCGAGATCACCGAGCACTACATCTCACAACCACGAACAATCTGCCTTGCCGTGATTTCTGCTGCCAACGATGTAGCAAATCAAACTATTCTCACCAAAGTTCGACGGGTTGATCCTCAAGGAGATCGAACGCTGGGTATCATTACCAAGCCGGACATCCCCCCGGCTGGCTCCGGATCAGCGAATGCGTTTCTTGAGCTAGCTCGCAACGAGAACGTGTTCTTCAAACTCGGTTGGCATGTACTGAGGAACCGCAAATTTGAAGAGAGCGCCAACTCACTCATCGAGAGAAATCAAGAAGAGGCAAAGTTCTTCCGCACCTCCAACTTCAAGTCTCTGCCAAAGGAGTGTGTCGGGATTGACGCTCTGAGAACTCGCTTGAGTGTGCTTCTCTTCGAGCACGTTAAGCACGAACTCCCCAAGCTTAGACAAGACCTCGAGGAGGCCCTCCGCGACGCGCACGAGGAGAGAGATCTCCTCGGAGCCCCTCGATCTAGCAGCGAGGAATGTAGGTCTTACTTAGCGCAACTGAGCCTCGATTACTACGAACTCTGCAAAGCGGCCGTTCACGGGTTCTATGAGGGGAGTTTTTTTCATTTCAGCTCTGACGAAGAGTTCTCCTCTAAGTCCAACGTTGCTGTTATCAGATTAAGAGCCGTCATTCAACAGCTGAACACAGATTTCGCCAAAAATTTTCGACTATGTGGTCATAAGTTCCAGGTCGACCTATCTGATGAATCGTCGACCCAGCGAACACCAACCCAGCAGGATGACGATGGCCGGATCAAGCTATCAAAGGAAGAGGCACTCGATTGGGTTCGGAAGGTTCTCGTTCGCACTAGGGGCAAGGAGCTTGTCGGGAACTTCAACCCCCTCCTCATCGGCGAGTTATTTTGGGAGCAATCTAGTGGCTGGGAGCAGCTTGCAGTCGACCATATCGAAGAGGTCTCGCGCGTTTGTGAGAAGTTTCTGGGCCTCCTCTTGGATGCCAAGGCACCTAAAGAAGTAAGGTCGAGGTTGTTCTCCTCGAAACTCTCGGATGCCTTGAAAGGTCGTCGCCAAGCCGCACATCGCGAACTGCACCTGATCTGGAAGGATAGTAGATCCTTCCCAATCAACTACAACCACTACTATACCGACACTATCACCAAGCGCCGCCAAGAGAGACAAAAAGCCTCTCTTGCTCAAGCCTTAGAATATAGTACAGAGCATCACAAGCTCCCGGGCTGCCAGTCAGACCACACTTCTGCCGAGGTCGATATTGAGAAAGTTATTACAAATTTCACAGAGCGTATTGACCCAGACATGGAGAATTTCAGTTGTGAGGATGCTCTCGACTGTTTATTCGCCATTTACAAGGTCAGCTCCCCCTGCCCCTGGCTCAGGGTTGGCCCCAGTATACCATCACTTGCTAATCTGACTATTCAATGTGTAGGAGTTACAAAAGACATTCCTCGCCAACATTACTACCCAAGTCATTGAACGTCATATTGTCCGTGGTCTTGAGGACATCTTTTCGCCCCTAGTCGTCAATTCTATGTTGAATGTTGAAGTCGAAGCCATTGCTTCTGAGCCGCTCCCTACAAGGAGCCTGAGGGACTTTCTCAACGACCGGATCAAGAAGTTGGAAGATGGACAGGAGACCTTCAGAGTCATGATGGGGAACACCACGAAGTGAATGGTAGTAATATGTCAAGACTAGTACGAGATGTTTTGTAGAGATGCGGAAAGGGGTACGGCCCTCGCGAAGGGCTCTATTGTAGAAGGTTATATAGAGCTTGTTATTGGATCTGTGCAGCAGCGAACAGACGACCTAGAACGTTTGCTCTATGGGCTTGACAAGATTTCAAGGCAGCAGTAATGTTGTTTACTCGGCAGCAAAAATTAATTTAGGTTTGTAGCGCGTTAACTAACTTAGGGGCATTATGGTCCAGTAGAGTTAAGAGAATGCTACTAGTAGGTTTTGAGAAAACTTTGTGCATTAGGATTCTAGCTATCAGCCTAGCTCGCGTAGACGGTATGCTTGTGATACAAATTCAAGGTCTAGATTAGACGTTCCCAATTCCCCCGAGTCTAGTCATCAGAAATCACTAAGCCTCCCAGTATTACAGCTTCCCAGGTGTACAAAAAAAATTTTAGCATGTTAACTGCTATCTATCGCCGTTTCGGTTTCATAGATGCAGTTATCTGATGAAATACTTGCCGCTAAATTAAATCACCCCGTAATGGGTTTTATATAACCTAAGTAGAAAGATTGATGTGCGACAGCTAGAACACACTGAAGATCTCAGATGAGCCATGTCATTATATAATCAAGGGTGAACCAGCAAGGGAGTTTAGAATCCGTAGCACAAACATAGCAACAGTAGTAGTCAATGACAGTCCCTAAAAATACGAACCTGTATCTACCTGCAATAAACTTGCCGGGTTGTCTGAACACTTCGACTGTCTATATTAGTGGGTATTGGTTGAGATTCTGTGTGTGAGAACAATGACTGAGATAATGGTGAGCATACATACATATATTTATCCGTAGGATCGGTGGCAAAGAATATATCTGTATAGTCACGGATGGCTTTTTCGAGACTACGCCAACCCTTATTTCCCACTCTACTGCTTCACCACTGGCTGCATGCACACGTCACACGGAGAACCGTGCTATAACATTTCCTCTTAGTAACTTGTGATAGGGGTTTGTGCCATAGTGATTTGTATTTGCTATGGGTTCCGAAGGACATGGGTGCTGGGCCTCTGAGTTCCATCCCCCCAGCCCTACAGGTTATGCACGGTAAATTTTAACCCACTACGAACTATGAGAAATTTGATTTGATATTCCCTAAATAGAGCAGTCGTTGGGCTGATGGGCTGATCCTTCTAACGTCGATTTCTACTGTCCAGGAATAGTTCCTCGGGAATAGATCAGCACGAAATGCCAAACTCATCCCTATGGAAACTGCCATGACACTACTTTTAGAGAGAAAAAACAGTGGTCTGTATGCTGTTAGTTGGGATCAGCTATTAGCGAAGTTGGAGCCTCTCGTGCTGTTAACAACACAGTATTCATAACACAATCACTCCTTAACGTATGCGGTGAGAGTCTGTTAAAAATGGACCCCAGACAGTCATACTCTTCGTCCGGCCGATCGCATGACAGATATAGAAGATCGAAGGCGCGAGATAGCAAATCGAATCTAATAGTAGTAATAGAACCACGGATTACTTGCTCCTGGTGAAATAGTAGAAAGATGTTCAAACGGACTTGGAGCTCCGCAGGCGTTCGATCAATTTTTAAGGTAAGACGTTGACGGTACAGCGATATTGGGACTTGGCTGTCAGCAATATAGCGAAAAGTGCGGTCTAAGCCAAAGACTCTGATTGGCGGCGAGTCGGAGATGTGACTGTACCTAGGTAGTGTAGATCGGGGGTAGATTGGAATCGAGGACTCGACTAGCCGTTTCCGTGTTAGAGTCTAACTTCGAAGGATCTCTTCCCTGGATGCCTATAGGCAGGGACAACAAAACAGCCCCGCGACAGACCGCGAGGAATAAATACTGCAAGAAATAGAGCTGCTCCTCCTCCCCTTCCAATTGAGACTCATCATCGTACGGTCCTTCTTCTGCGCTCCTTTTCACAATACAGCTGTTACCGTGTAATTATCAACTAGCCTACCTATATACGCACATGTTTATGTATTCACTGTACAATGTGGCTGCTCAACTCTTGCACCTGGGAGATGAAAGAGTTCATCTCAAATAAGCAAGCGCCACCTTACGCCATTCTGTCGCATACCTGGGGCGACGAGGAAGTATCGTTTCGAGAATGGCAATACGAACCTATGAGGGATGTTGGGGGGAAAGACGGCTTTACTAAGATCAAGTTTTGCTGCCAACAGGCAGCTGCCGACGGCTTCGAATGGGTTTGGATTGATACGTGAGCACCCGAGAATGAAGCGAAAACTAGACCAGTGAGCCGCTAATCCATTGCCGTCAAGCTGCTGTATCGACAAAAGAAGCAGCGCTGAACTATCGGAAGCCATTAATTCAATGTTTCAGTGGTATAAAAATGCCGCCGTCTGTTATGCATATCTCTCCGACATTTCGGAAAGCTCCGAGCTCGACTTCGCCAAGAGCCGCTGGGTAACCCGGGGGTGGACGCTACAGGAGCTGATCGCCCCTCGCGAGATAGTTTTCTACTCGAGTCGCTGGGAGGCCCTTGGAACGCGCTCCCAGCTCTCGGGTCATCTCGCAGCTATTACTCGTATTAATGAACCTTTTTTAACCGGAAGAAGCCTTGATAATGCTAGCATTGCGCAGCGGATGTCGTGGGCGGCAAAGCGAACGACATCGCGAGAAGAGGATATGGCCTACTGCCTACTTGGTATTTTCAACGTCAATATGCCACTCATATATGGCGAGGGCCCGAAGGCTTTCCGCCGACTTCAAGAGACTCTTATCCGTGAATACCCCCAGGACCACTCCCTATTCGCTTGGGGGAAAGTCGTCAGGCAACCCTCGACTGCGGTATACGACTATGAGCACATATGGGGGACGACACATATCAAACATGAACCTGACAGAGTAGTCGAGGAATTTTTGGGCCTGCTCGCCGATGGCCCTAACGACTTTGAGCACTCTGGCCGGTTCGTAATTGCACCGACGGCGGCCAAATATTTCTACGTCGGATCAAAGATGCCCTCAGTTTCCAGTGTGATCGGCCGCACCGCCCATGTGGAATTACCGCAGTTCGATATCGGACCCCATGTTGCTTTTCAGTTAGTATTTCTGAATCATTTGTTCCCCGGAAAATTATGCTCCTATGTGTCGTATTCGCATGCATGCTCCTGAAAGACCCTATGTATACATCAATTTTTTCCCGATAAACGGTGTTTTCTAACTCTTCATCTCTTGCAGTGTTCAGTATCCACCAATCGGTAAGTAGTCTCGAGGTCTCTAACTGGTTCTTCAAATCCGAATGCCCCAGACATCAGGATCCGCCATTCTCCCAGCTGCGCAATGGTTAATAAGTCCTGCATCTTAGTCCGAATGATTTATATCCGCCATATTGTAATTCTATGCGGGCAATGGGACGATTCGAACAAAAAATTCCACTACGTATCCATCCCGATCGCCGATAGCAATGGCCACACTTCCCGGACAAACGAGATAGTTGTTGGCGACAGATTTGTTCACAATGAGTATTCGGGTGCACAATTGGCGGCTCAGATGCGGAAATTTACCATTTCACCGCACCCCGCGCCTTCTCCGCGAACTACGAATTTAATCATAAGGAGACATTCCACGGCCTACCAATGGTCAAGCCGGACACTAAATGATGTCAGTATATCCTACGTTGATGGTGTAATCAGCCCGCACAGCTCAGCCAGTGGCACGCTTTTATGTTACGAATATGGCCCTGATGCGAAGCGCCTGTTCATGATCGCCGTCGTACGTCTCGATGATCTAGATCATTCACATGAAGACCCTGATCAGGGAAGAGAGTGTGGGAGGTTGAGATTTGGGGTGCACCCTATTGTGGTTTCACAGGAAGGCGATCCTCCAAAAGCTCCCCTCACCATATTGAACAAACAGGGCGATTCGGGAGCACCGGCCACCAAAGAACAGTTCAACCCACTTACTTTTCGAACAAGTGAAGCAGCGGTATCTTACTGCTTCGATCGGTGGCAAGACCTACATTATACACACGACATGGCTGTACCTCGAGATGAATGGCGTATCAGCATCGTCGGTGTCACAGACATATACATCTCTGTTGAGCGTGTCTTCATTGACGACGAGTATGACAGCGACGATGAGACAACCGAGGAGTTGTCACACCCCTTTATAGATATTTTGGACGTAGTAGTAAAGAACAATTCGGAAGAGGAAGTCGTGGTCGAAGAAAAGAAGTAGAGAATACCATAAAATAGTACCAAATTATTTATAAAAGATTTTCGCTCTTACATTACCAACCAACTCCACTATTAGCACGTCACCACAACAACCGCGCGGGATAAGTAGAGACTGCCGATCTCAAAAAGGCCACTGGCCAGCCTCGGCGTGTCTGCAACCAGGGTTCGGCATGACTGATCGATTCTTTTTACCTAGAAGGTTTCCGTGAGACTTTCCACTCATCTGGGACTTTCCCTAAATCCGACCGAATTGAACCTAGTGAACCCAGCAGTCGCCGGTGGTAAACCTACACTAGGTCATGGTCTGAGCTTCACTCATGAGTATGTAAGTCTACTAGGTAGGTAGTTTTGGCGTGCCGGTTTCCAACTGCCCCGTGATGAGAACACCGACCTGGAAAATAGATGAGAACTCTAAGTTTGCTATCGTTCCATGAAGAAGAGCTTAGTGGAGAGTTTAGGAAATGAGATAGGAAACTTTTGTACATGATATGTGGTCACTGTGTGGTGGTCTGTGACACATCCTCATGTCCAATCTTCCGAGATACCTACTAGTATATATATGCTTATCTAGCGCCGAAGTATCCAGGGAGTGAGTGAATGATCCCTGCTCATAAGGTCTAACCAGGACACACGGGCAACAGCACTCCAATAAACTGGTAAGGTTAGTGTGGTCGGCATAGAGGTCATTGCGCTGAATGGTATATTGCCAGATGAAAACTATTGGATAACCGCGCGAGATGTGGAATGATGCGTTGCACTGAGGGAGAGATCCAAGCACAAACTGCGCATTCATACCGTGTGTGTAGGTATTACCACTCTATCGAGTTCCCAATTTAACAACGTTTTACATTTGCTGGTAGTATGTATGATAGTATAGCGTTGCAGTCTGTTTTGCGACATATCCTATCAAGTTACTGATGCACAACCTCCGAGTCCCAAGTATTTCGTGTGTTTGCGCACAAGGAGTAATAGGAGGGCCCTGCTTATTCTTCGACGAACGGTCTAGTGCTCTGACACATACTCCACCATGCATTGGTAACCCTTTTTTCCGAGGGAAACGTAGCAGCGTGTCCTCACGACGAAATTTACTGGGAGTCAATTCCGAGATGCAAATGGCTTAGCTGCTGTCATTAAGTTAGAGTAGCAAGCGCTACCTAGGTCATAAAAATGTAGACAATGCCATGGCGACTGATTGGTACTTCACAATTTATATTTGATGTCTGAATATGGGAATCCTTGCAATGACTAATCTAGTCGCATTCTGCGATATCCCCTAGAATTGTTCTCACTCATAGGTAGCCAATTATGAATAGCGTCGTGAACTCGATGGTTGGCATAAACATGCGATTCAGTCCACCGGGTCATGGGCGTGGAGCGAATTTTGTCTCGTGATAAAGGTCGTATCATCTCATACCGTCTCATTCCATAAAACCATTTATAGGCCCAGATGCGTCCAGATGCAGATATCATGTGACCGAAGAAAAAGTAGAATCCCGAGCAAAACGCTAGAACATTTACTGCATCTTTTTCCTCTTGCCAACTTGGGCTGTGAAACCACTCTTGATCGCGGTAACAGAGCGACGCGAACCACACTGTGTATGATATTAGTAACAAATTCCTCACAAATTTCGGGTAGTTAACTAGGAGTGAAAATTCCGGCTTGAAGTTTCTTGTTGCTACCGAATGGGAAACAAGGTGACCTGGGCGCTTTTGAGTTATAACTTACACTATTGCAAGTCATGAAATCTGAAAATCCTTCTTGTTAGCAAGTTTTTCTTGTCTATAGGAGAATACGTATAGGAACCTCAGAGAAGAAATTTTTCAAAAACGCTGCACTGAAACATACGGACCGCAAAGCGGACCTTGTACTCTCAGATGTTGGCGTGCACAGCCATATTTCCTAACTAGGGTACGTGTTGTGGGGGAGGGTGTGTTGGACTCACAGAGGCGGTTCTCTCCTTTCTCGAGAGTTGTGTCGGGGCTCTTGCAGGTACGACACGTCACGTACTCAATAATGTATTTCCGCAACATACTCTCAAGTTGCTTCCTTGGATGGCATTAGTCATGGTATAAAAAGTGCATCCGTTCAATAACGTACTGTTGGAAACGGCCCTTGATGACCAATCGTTTTGATCCGTCTACCGAGCCACTGTTTCATCTGCAGTTAGTAACGTGATATTATATGGAATGTGGGAATGAAGGGGTCTTGGCGTAATGTCAACAATGCTTAAGAACACAACCCTACGGAGCATCACTCACGTTGTACCTAATTCCGTAAACTGAGCCAAGTTAGCAGTTTATCGCCTGAATTAGAGGAAAAAGAGAGGACATAAGCGGAAAACTGACCAGATAGGCGGTCACATGCTCGGAGCTTCGCTTCACTGTAGTATATTGTTAGTAAATAATATGGCAGGGAAAATGTGAATCGCGCGCCAATCTGCACTCACTTCGCTTAGTGATGTCCTCAATATTGGCGAATATAGTCTTCTTATTGCCTTCACGAAGGCATTGCGGAGGTGGGATCTTGTAACTTCGAGAGCCAGTAGAAGCGTGGTCGGGGTTCTTTTCGGCGAGGAGATCGAAGAAACGTCCGAGTAATAGGTTGTAGGTGATGGGAGTTGTCTGGCCGTGTTGCCAAATGCCAGTGCCCTTCTCCGAATCGCCGGCTTGCTCGTCCGACTTCTCTTCACCCTCCTTATCGAGATCTAGAGCAGCAAGTTTGGCGGCGAATTCATTATCCGTCTTGGGCTTCTTCTTTTTCTTCTTCTTGAGTAACAGGTCAATGCCGCCATCGGCAGCGGCGGTATCATCGGCAGGCGCTTCGCCATCTTCGTCAGCATCCTTCTTGGGCTTCTTCTTCTTCTTCTTTCCAAGGTCTAGGGCACTGCCATCTTCAGGCGGCGAGGTAGGCTCCTCCTCCTCGGCGGGGGTGGAGTGGGAGATGGCAGTGGCCTCCTTGTTCTCCTCGGTGGACGACATTGTGAGTTGTCCGTCGGGTTGGACAACAATGGCTTCGGTGCTGAAGACGACGGATTTCCGCTGTTTGCGTTCGGGGAGAGAAGGCCGAGATTCCTGAGTGGCTGTTTAGCAGTGTGGTTGCTTTGTTGTTGAGTGGGTGGATGTCTCCAAGGTCCAGAGCTAAACAAGAAACACGCAATGGCCTAGAGAGTGGTGTCACGTGATTGTGGAAATGGAAATAAGAGAGAGAGGAAGGTAAAAGGCGAAAGGCGAAATAGAGTTCTGTCGGCTGATGACGATGACTCTTTTTGGGGGCTTGACTCAGGAATTTCTAAAAGAGACGGTGGTTTTTGGTGGGGCGCACAGGACGGGACCGGATGGGGGAGGGGCAAGCCTTAGGGGATACGATAGCGGGCGTAGGCGATAAGACGGGTGATAAGGCGGATGTGGAAGGGGGATATACCTGGGAGGGGTTGCAGCGGCGATTCTCCGGTGCTGGAGGCGAGCGAAGGAAAGAACCAAAGCAAAAAGGAGTGGCACATAAAACAAGACAGTGCGGCACGACACAACATCACACATGCAACAAATGGACAAACGTGGATGCTTACACTTGCTGTCTCTGCGGCATCCATCTTGAACGCCTGACTCGGGGCACCTTATCTGGAACGTGTATGACTGATTGTGTGTCGAAGAGCCGCCGGAAGTAGAAGTATAAGTATTGATGCTTAGGTGGCTAGTCGAGGGACCGGCTTCAACCGAAGGTATAGTTGTGCTGTTTGTTGTGATATTTATTTGTATGATAAAGAGTTGGGTGAGCTGGACTGCTCGGTGACGGCAAGGATGAAGGTAAATAAATTCGGTAGAGGAGGAGGCGATATACTGCCTACTCACGCATAGTTCAGCTGGTCAACCGCTGAGTCACTCTCTACGGGACCTCAACCTGTCGAAGTGGACTGTTGACGGCCCGCCAAAAATATTCCAGGTAAGGTTGTCCACCAAAGGGTTAGGCACGTATACTACATATACATATGTATATAAGTACATTGTACAATAGGTACAAACAGAGGATACTTAGCCTTGGTTTAAGACGGTAATTATAGGTACCTACACTAAGTACTCAATAACACCGCTATCTCCGATCCCGCAGAGCAACCTGCAACCTGCGAACCCATACAGCTGCCAAGCCTGACTGACGACATCCTCAGACAAAAGAGAAAAAAGTGCCTGTTGTTCATCGACGACGTCCTCGCACACCAGCGAGCTCCACGCTTTACGCGTCCCGTCCCTACTATTGCCTCCTCTTCCCCTTTTCTTCCGACGGTCTACTGTCTATCCCGTTTCGAGGCATATCGAAGTCCGATGCGTCATCAGGCCTTCAGCCAGTAGCGCTCCGACCGCTGCTTTAACCCCCGAGCCGACCTGCTACTCGCAATATCTCCCTCTCCAAACGAAGCCATGTCTCTCTCTGATTCCTTTACCATACCCGATCTCTCCGTCTCTGACCTCGACGACGTCGATTCCCTACCCTCCTCTTCTACCGAAAGTTTCGAGTCGGACGACGATGACTACGACGCCCAAAAGGAGTGGGAGCAGAGCTTAGAGCAGCTACAGCTCCTACTGACTATGATAATAGTCCCTTTCGCCGGGAAATATTTTGGTCGCAAGTTTGCATACTGGAGTACGTCGGCGCTGGACTCTGCTACCATCCAGTTCTACGTGTTTTACTAACTGATTGGTTGGTTAGGTTGGGCACGTTACATGGAATGGTCACATGACGTCGAGATCAATTGGACAAACAAGAAGACATTCAAGGCCGCAGGTGCCATCGAGGCGGCGGCAACTCTTTGAGGCATTAAAGTCGCGTGCGTGCGAAAATTGCAAAAGTATCGAGACTACGCAATGCTTCCCGCGCTGTATATTACCGCCGATGATATGAACATACCACATACGGCGAACCTACAAAAATAAGGAATTGAGCATTTACTTCAGCCATATATAAATACTTCGCCAAGTTTCATCGTCCTCAGGCCTTGTTCCTCCCCCGATGCCATGCGTTGTGCGATTTTCTGTCCCTTTTCACCTCGGGATTTGGCTATGGGTGCCCGCAAGCAATTGAAGAAATCCTTAGAGGATTTTGAACAGAGTTTCCGCTCGGTGCATTGGCCGCCCTGGGACTACCCCGCTACTACCAGGCTACAAGCCACCCAGTCCTCAAGTGTACTCTATACGACGTCTTCATGCCTCAATATGAGAAAAATTCCATATTTACATTACACAGTCCAGTGAATCTAGCTCGACTCATTTCCAAGTCCTCTTACCCCTAGGGTTTATTAGATGGGATAGTGTGGTAACGTTAGTATCTCCTGCCTGGAAGCGCCTAAGTGGGATATTTTTGAAGAAATCATGAAAAGAGCATATTGAATCTCAATGCGTAAACCACTTAGGTCATAGCCTTGCTCGCAGCAACTCTCAACAATAGCTACATAGGAGAAGAGAGAAGTTCATGGAGCCTCAGATTTTCAATGCCCTCTGCAGTTACAACCAGATTACCCAGCCGGATGGATGACGATCAGCGACTAATCGTCAAATGGCAGCATCGGCAACTAATTATACAACCAATGACAGATATTGTTGATTCGCAATACCTTTATCTATCCCGCTTTGCGTATGTATCCACGGTTACATCTGATCGAGCCGTTCTCTGGCGCTTTCCTTGGCCTCCTCGGAGACATTCGGATTCTTGATAGTGGCCTTGAGGCCGCCGGCGACGTTGTTGGGATTCTTGTCCTGGTTATCGTTGACATCGGGAGCTATATTAGGATCAATTTAGCTGTTTTTTTCATATGAATTTGTCTTAAATTGATTGTTTCAACGTGTAATTCAAAGAGCGTGGCTTGCAAAGGTAGAGTAGCGTAGTGTGTACGCGGACATCGCAACAAGTCTTACCGACATCGTAGTTGAACTCGTTTTCGAGGATTTCGCGAGAGTGCTGCTTGGACTCCTCCGAGGTGTTGGGATTGCTGAGGTTCGCCTTGTGACCACCAGCGATCTGAGCTTCGGAAGCCATGATCAAGTATTATGTAGTGAGATAGTAGCGAGATTAAATTTTCGATTGTTTGATAGATATTGCTATGCAGAGCATGTATTGAATGTACTTATGGGTGTGTTGATGGATTGGTAACCTGAGCCGGAGTCTAGTGAGTTCTTATACATGAATCTAGGAGCGATGCTTAGGGATCGACCAGTGGGTTTTAATTGAAAATTAGAGTATCCTAGAGCTCATCCCTTCACCTATCCGCTATGTACTTAAAGTTATAGATCAACGAGATATCTCCATCATGACGCCACCGCTATCTAGCACCCCAAGTCATATCATCATCACTGGGGAACTAAACCCAAAAAAATAAAGGCAACTAACGTTGATCTCTAGAGAAAAGATTCTAGGCGGTAAATAGCCAAGAAGCAATATCTCTGATAACATAATTCTAAGAGAGCGCTCTTGTTTTGCCACGCACCTGTGATACCTAGTGTAACCTGGGGCAGCTAGAATCAACCCAGCATAGGCCGTAATCCAACCGATGTAATGTGTCGACCGCAACTCGCCTTGGGCATGTAAGCCGGTATATAAGTATGCCACCTAGTAGATAGAGCTTATATTTTGCTGTAGCGATGATGCTCTTTCTGCAACTACTCGGACTAGGGGACTGAAAATACAGGGGGGTAGACTGTACACTAGTCAACCGTGCAGGGACCAACCCCGACCTCAGGCCCTAGAGGTGATTCATGACATGAAGAGGCGGTTGCGGGCTTTGTTGTTTTGAGATGCCGTAAAGCGGGAACGCTGATTAACTTGGCATACTTGGGATGGCGACTCACCTCGCTGGATCGTATGGACGCAGATAAAGACAGGTTGACATCCTCCCGAGGAGTGACTAAGCACAAGAAGACAGTGGGATTTATGAATTATAGAGCTGGATTATGATTTCCGTCAAGAGAGGAAACCGTGAGCAAAGGAGATTTCCTCGCAACACAATTTGAGACTATACTACATCTCATGACCGACTCGGGCCAGAATCGGCCACATGGGAATCAGCGTGCAGATATTCCAATAACGAGCCTGATTATGTCGTGGAGGCAAGAGAGATTCGCGAGATCGGGCTCCAACATATATTGGGCATAATAATGCACACTCTTCAAAAGAAACATTGTATGATTATCCTGGAGATGTCGATCCACGAACTAGGCAATCTAGATATAACCACTGGTAGTGAGTGAGTCTGTGGTGCTTTTCCGTTGGTTGATGTAGTGTGATGGACTAGACCTGAAAGTCAAAGCAACCATAGAATTCGAATAGCCATAGTAAACAAAGACCGCTGGCCGGCCACCATCCAAGCAATTCTCATATCTCGTGTACCTACAGCACGGTAATTCCGGCATTCACCGTCTTCTCGTGAAACTTGATGAATCATCAACCTCGCCAGAGATGGGCTGATCAGAGCACGACCCATTTTCCACCGAGGTGACTTGGTTTATTGGTCTGGGCATATTTCATACCCATGCAGCGTAGTACCTACGAGATAGATCGCCGACGCGAAGGTTGGCTACTTAAAGTACCGGGCCTCGTATTCAAGACATCCACCTCAAACTCCAAGGGAAAAGGCGGTATTCATTGCCGAAGAGTGGAACCTGCCGAGCCACGCTCTGGCAACTAGACTACCAGCCACACATTGACGAGCCACACCTGGAAGCGCCAACTCCACGTCATGGTGTAACAGAACCCCACTGGTCTGGCGCAGCACAACGATTCAAGATCTTTGTCTCCCGGCTGTTAGGGCCGATTGTTGTTTATTCGCTACGTCGTTCTAAAGATAAGCATATCTCGTGTCATGCCGTCCCCAGTTGCACCACCTCACCCTCCAGCCATCAACTACGTGGCAGGTTTCCTGCTCGTCGGGGTTGCCTGGGGGCTGACGACGCCCTTCATCCGTCGCGCAGCCAAGACGCACAATCCACCGGACCATCCACTACTCGCCAGAGACGACATCAGGGCGAGCTGGCTAAAGAGCAAGCTCTGTGGTACTTTCTTTGCTGTCGTTGATCTGTTGCGGAATCCCGGCTATGCCGTGCCTCTCTTGATCAATCTCACCGGGAGCGTGTGGTTCTTCCTCCTCATCGGCCAGGCTGGTGAGTTTGCCCGCTTGTACCCCCGGAAATTAGCTTCGTTGACTGACGTGACGTTGTAGAACTGAGCTTGACTGTCCCCATAGTGAACACGCTGGCATTTCTGTTTACTGTGCTCGGGGATTGGTGGGTGGACAAGAAGGTAATCGATCGCAGTGAGTCTTCAACCCCCCCCTAAAGAGTGAAACATCCCTCATCGAGCGCTAGATACATGGATAGGGATGATGTTATCCTTGACTGGTATTGCATTATGTGTTCATAGCAAGTCATGAATGGCTAAGAGGCACCGCTGTCATGTCTGTTAGACAGGCTGCCTACCTACTTTCTCATCGCTCCTCGGGAGAATAGGAGTTGGGCGGTTTTCAGGCCTTGGGTCGGGCTGGGAATACACGGTCGTATATACGCCCAATCTCTCCCGATTATCGCGAGGTCTCTAGCATGAGATGGCCCAACCACATAAGCAGGCCTTATCCCTTGCACGAGAAGACGTGGCATTGGGGGTTGATGTGTTAGTGTCACGCTTGTTGTGGAATATGTATGTCCACCGTTGGGTCAGCATGTTGCTGAACAACCAACCCCCTTACTAGGCTTATACCTCACTGGAAACTTTGTTTCTACTTAGCACCGGGAAAACAACTATGCTACCTTTCTCCATAATATATTTCACATCAGGCTAGTAGTAGGGTAATGTCAGAATAACAACTGAATCTACGCACATTTCGTATTCTCTCATTTGCTTTAAATTTTCAAACATAGCTCCGTCACCTACCCCGAACTAAGATCTTTCAGCATAACTTATGCCTCAAGGATTTCGTTCGTAGCGAGCTTCATACGGTAGCGCAAAAGTGATAATTTAACCCATTTTAGTCCATAACATAAAATGCATCATTGGGTGTACTGCTCTGTTCTATTAACTTAACATCGTATGTACTATCCCGGCCCTACCATAAGCGTGGTGGATCCCTGGCACATGTAGGTGAGCTACAAACGTTGGCAGAAGGAAAGTTGTCGAGGACCTAAAATGGGCAAACTTCCTTTTCGTCAGCTCCCCCCGGAACCCCGAAGGGGGAAAATGTGCTCAACCTCTTCTCACAACCTCCGCCTCTCAGAATGAGGAGATGTGGTCATCACGGCTCACACCCAGAGCGTAATATAGTGCAGATTAGCATCGTCTGTGATGAAAGCAATCCGCTTTAAGCCACGAAATCCACCTCGGAATCTGGCGACGAGGTCGCGGTACGATACTTCTGAGACGAAACATCGCTTGCTCTAGGCGTACATGGGCATGGGATGATAGAAGCGATGGAGATCCGGTTCAAGGGTTAAGCGCAACGGGACGTCAGAGAGTCAGGAGGAGAGGAGGAAAAGCAAATGATGGCCGTTGTTGCCTTTTCTTGCCCTGATTGTTTCGTGGCTGAAATTCTAAGCATTGATAATCTAGTGTAAGTAGGCGCCCATAGTCACGATATGGACAGAGCTATGAGGCCAAGTACGTCTTGAGGATCCACGAGAGCGCCTAGGCAGGTACAGACCGCTCGTTCTGAAGGGCATTCCAACTTCCACGATCCAAGTACCTAGTTGCCAAAGGCAAGGCGCATTCCGTTGATACCTCTCGGCTCTCGGATCTCGGCAACGCCAAGGGGAGGGTGTGCTTCAGTATCGACATGGCGGGAGCCTTCAAGGGGTTTGACGAACCCGTGTCGGAAGCATATCCGCGGCTTCGCACGACAAGGCACGACCAGGCACGGACACTGCACCATAAGTTTGCCCAGGCCACGCTACGTCGATGTCTTGCAGCCGATACCTAGCTGCTGTGGGCACGAAACCCGAACATTGCACCTAGGCCTTGGGTCCCTACCACGTCGAGCACGAGAGTCGAGGTCACAACGGTTGCAATGGATATCACCCGCACAACGTGGCGGCCCGTCTTCCGTTCACCGTTGCGCGGGGGGCTCGTTCTTCGTAATCCAATAGGCGTCAGCTGGCGCCAACAGCAGCAACAGGGCACTTCCAGAAAGAGTAACATATATTGCAACTAGAGGGCCAAGTATGGCGCGAAGCATGTTAGATTGGTGACGATGATGGGGTCTTCACTGTGGTTCCGAGCTGTGTGAAACTTATCTTGTCATGTTGAGTAGACCTGGTGTCATCTCCAATAGTGTGGTTTGTCTTGTGGTATCCAACATTTGATGCAGCAAAAATCTGACCTGAAAACCGCCGTACTCTGATGATGGCTTCCTGTCAATGTAGGTTACCGTGCACGGACGGGTGGTTCACTGGAAATACTCGTACTTACAGACGTGTTCGGATCTGCAATGAATATCGCGTTTTAGGCCAATGCCGGCCCCACAGCTATTCGATACGAGAATGTAGGTAAGGGTCTCTTGCCCACCACGCTGGATGTTCAATCCCTACCTACCTACTTAGTGCATGGTAAATTAATGCATGTATTTTTGGAATTGTTTTTCGGGGCAACACCACCCAAGTGACACCTTCAAAGGGATAAGTTGCTGCAAATAGGGATGGTGCTATGCTAGGATAGGTAGGCAGAAGCCTGAGACAGTAACAATGTATGAACGACATTGAACCTACCTACAGTACATCTAGGTAAGTACATAAGAAACTGGTACGGGGGCACCGACTCGTAGATAACCACCTACCTGTATACCTCGTCTACGACTTCTCGGCCGATCGAAGCGAAGCAATGAATTGGCACCTACGCCAAGACGTTCAATCCACTCCCGCTACAAACTTGGAGGTTATGGGACCCGACTGAGCGAGGCTGCATGAAAGTCGTATTGGTAAATACGGACCTAGAACGCACGATATGTAATGCCAGAAGCTCCATTTTGATCCCGGTATAGCAACATCACATACCTACCTGCTTGGCCGCTTGTTTGCTCCAATAAAATCGCAACGGGTAACCGTGTGAATCCAGAAACGAGCAGGGGTAGTATTGGATGATCGGTTACATTTGCGGTAGGTACACTATGCAACCCATTGTTCCCTGATGATCCACCGGCGAAGGGAATGCGGCCAACCTCAAATCCCGGCGAGAGTGGTATTTAAACGAACCCTTTGTCTCTGAATTGCCACAAGTTCTTACCTCGTTTCCTCAGCTTGCGTGCCTTGTTCAACGTCGAATACCAACGTCGAAGAAGTCCCATCACGTCATAAAAATGCGCGCTGATATTCTCCTTACAGCTCTAGCGGGCGTGAGCTCCGCATCCGCTGCGGTCATGAGGATCGCAGCTGATAGTATAGAATATGACTGGGCGGTTACGGGCTGGAGTGCCGGCTGCGCGCGAGCGGGGTGCTACTACGGTTCGAGCGAGAGTTCCCCCTATGGTGTCATTCTGCTGATTATTGTTGTAGATTTCAACGTCACGGGTGCTGAAAACCTCACATCCAGACCTGCGACACCGGCATTCAAAGCCTATTGCTCGGGCGATGGCGAGGGCTCTCCTTACAGACTTTGCCAAAGATTGGATGAGGAAGACACTGATGCCATCGTCGTCGCGAAGCTTCTCCCAAGCACCACAACCAACGGCACACGCCACGCTAAAATCCAGGTATCTTTGAAGTACACGGATATCTATTCGTCGTGAGTGCTGCCTCGTAATCGTGGCGCCCGGGTGGAAGCAAAGCTCGCTAATACAGGGCATAGTACGACCTGGTGGAACTTCACAGGACATGCGGACTCGTTCTACAACCAATTCGCCGCGCCGCTGCAGAACTTTACCATCACTCCCACCGAGATCACTGGTGTAGCGTAGAGGATGCGAGGTTCGGTCCACGCCGACATCCAACCGCGCTCGGCGGGCTCGGGCGATTGCAGGCGACGAGGCTCGTGGTGCGACCCACCGGGTAAGAAGCCGTCTGGACGCCTAAACGAGGAGGGTTATTTTCGAACTGGGGAGACTGAAGTTGTACGCAGTGGGACTTGAAGGGCTACTGCTTGCTGGCTCGTCACCACGGCGAAGGTTAGCGATCGGTTCGATGCTTCCCAATAATGGCCATCTGCGTACATCAAGACGTTACTATCTGTATTTATGAGCACTGATAATACCGGGGGTAATGAGAGTAATGCCCGACCATCTGGAGACAAACCACAAGGGCAGGGTTTATCCGCTAATAGAATGCTTGTTGAAGATCACGCCATTAGGAAGCTGAGCTGTACAGTGATATTGCGATGCGGACTTTGTCCACCACTTGAAGCTTCTCGCAAAGTATGCCCACCACGGTATTGCATCGCCCTGCGTGCGACTCTTGCAATGCTGCCATCTCGTGTGGTCCGAGGCTGGGCGACGTAGCGCGACTCGCATCAAATACGAATGTTGAGATGGAAGAAGCGAGCTGTGTTCCTCACATGTTCTCGATGGCTGGCCACGGCATCTCTTGGTCTCTTGCGCATAGTTCTGTAACCAGGTAGGTGGTTAGATTTGAGTTGAACAACCCGTTTTTGATGGTTAGGCTGCAATAAACACACAAGGTCAGGCAGGGTATTTATAGGATGCCTGTACCTGGACCGCAGGCTTGCTGTCAAGAACACTTCAGCAGATCTGAGATGGGCGAGTGCGGGCAGCTGTCGGGCGGGGCGTTGGCGCTAATAATATAGACCGATCTCTGTCCAGTAGGTGCCTAGGCCTGTATTCTGGTGCCTGAAGGCTGCGTGTCATGCTTGCGTTGGGTCCTTACGCAAGTAATTGTGGCTGATGCAGCACCGCCAAGCCTTTTAGGCTGGAGCGAGCCGGGAGCGAGCACCCAAGCATGGAAGCATTACATCAGTGGTGGTCGGTGGAGTGGGCTGCTTGATCCTCCGCTCCCCCACCAGGCTTCTACCACGTTGAGCTGACAGCTGGACAAGGCGGACTCTTGTCCCTACATCTCCATTCGATTCCACCTCTCTTCGCACAAGCGCCTCCTACATCACGTCCACATCGCCCAAACTGACGCCTAAGTCTGGCTGGCTATAATACCAGTTAGTCGCCACCAGTTTGAATCTCCATCGCTACCACCGCCCCTCGAACAATTCCGCTCCCTTGGAAAACACCCGACGCTCTCCGCAAGATCCCAGCCACGCGAACCGAAATACACGCATCCTCCGCCTCGACTGCCCACATAGATAGATCGCTTGCCTACTTACCAACACTACTCATTGACGGCGACTCGCAACCTGCCTCAGCCATGAATGTGCTCAAGTTGCAGAAGTATGTCCGCCAACCCGCTCCTGTCCCACCAAACCCCGCCTCAACCTGACCTTTTACCACCAGGAAATATCCCCAATTCCAGCAGGTTGATATCTTCGGCTTTGCTGATGCCTTCCGCAAACTCGACATCGACGACAAAGGCTATGTCGACGAGGCCACCGCCATCAAAGCTACGCAGACCAGCGAGAGACAACCGTACGATGTTGTGCGACAAGCCTTGAAGGAGGTCGAGCTAGACTCGTCCCGAAGAGTCGAGTTGGAAGATTATGTCAGCGTAAGTAACTTGCTGCGTCCGCCACGCACGTAGTTGCGAGCGTGTATACTGACTTGCCTTAGCTCATCGCGAAACTGCGCGAATCGTCGCCTGCCCAGAAGCGCATGAGCACGGGCGGCAGCAATCCCCCTCTATCTCCAGTTGGCATAGTCGCCCAACTGACTGGCAATGGCCGTCATGGTAACAGCCGCCACGCCCCCAAACCAAGTGTCGGCAAGATTCATGTCGGTTCCTTTGCGAATAGCACCCACACTATTAATGAAGACGAGCGGACTGAGTTCACGCGCCACATCAATGCTGTCCTAGCAGGCGATGGCGATATAGGACACCGGCTACCCTTCCCGACAGACACTTTTGAGATGTTCGATGAGTGCAAAGACGGCCTGGTGCTTGCCAAGCTTATCAATGACAGCGTACCGGACACGATTGATGAGCGTGTGCTCAATGTAGCCGGAAAGAAAATCAAGAAGCTCAATGCTTTCCATATGACCGAGAACAACAACATCGTCATCGAATCTGCCAAGGGTATTGGTTGTTCAGTTGTCAACATCGGGAGTGGCGATATTATTGAAGTGCGAGAGCACCTTATCCTAGGTCTGATCTGGCAGGTCATTCGGAGAGGTCTGCTGGGAAAGATCGACATCAAGCTTCACCCAGAACTGTACCGGCTTTTGGAGGAGGATGAGACGCTAGAACAGTTCCTACGTCTACCGCCCGAGCAGATTCTTCTGCGATGGTTCAATTATCATCTGAACGCCGCTGGCTGGCACCGCAGGGTTTCCAACTTCTCTTCCGATGTAAAGGATGGGGAGAATTATGCGGTCTTGCTTGCACAAATCGGGCGCGACTACGGTTGTACTCGAGCCCCTCTACAGACCCAGGATTTAAACCAACGGGCTGAGGAGGTCTTGGTTGATGCTGATAAGTTGGGTTGCCGGAAATTCCTCACCCCAAAGTCCCTGGTCGCTGGAAATCCGAAGCTCAATCTTGCCTTTGTCGCAAATCTGTTTAACAATCACCCCGCACTGGATCCAATCACAGAGGAAGAGAAGCAAGAAGTGGAAGATTTCGACGCCGAGGGAGAACGAGAAGCAAGAGTATTCACATTGTGGTTGAACAGTCTGGATGTACAGCCAGCTGTAGTGTCCTTCTTTGACGACCTTCGTGATGGTACTATCTTGTTGCAAACCTACGGTAAGGTCATCAAGGATTCCGTAAACTGGAGGCATGTGAACAAACGCCCAGCAACTGGGGCAGAGATGTTAAGATTTAAGGCAGTTGAGAACACAAACTATGCTGTCGAGCTTGGCAAACAGAATGGTTTCTCCCTAGTTGGGATTCAAGGCGCCGACATCACGGATGGGCAAAAGATGCTGACGCTTGGTTTGGTCTGGCAGCTCATGCGAAAGAACATCACTTTAACATTATCCGCTCTAGCCCGACGTCTCGGCAAACGTGAGATCACAGATGCTGAAATGGTGAGGTGGGCCAACGAGATGTCGCAAAAGGGAGGGCGAAACTCATCGATCCGTTCCTTTAAAGACCCTTCAATCGGCAGCGGTATCTTCTTCCTCGATGTGCTCAACGGCATGAAGAGTGCTTATGTCGATTACGAACTTGTTACCTCTGGGCGGACTGATGAGGAGGCTTACCTAAATGCCAAGCTCAGCATCAGTATTGCCAGGAAATTGGGGGCTACAATCTGGCTAGTTCCTGAGGACATCTGCCAAGTTCGCAGCCGACTAGTTACAACATTCATTGGTAAGGAACATCTGCGATAAACCAGGAGAGTTTAATAGCTGACAAAATCCACTCACAGGTTCTCTAATGGCCACCTACGAAAAGATGCAGTAGATATCAGATTGTATTCAACCATAACTGGGAGAGGATAAATTGGGAACTAAAAAAGGTACCGGGGTACGGCGACGATGCGTCTACGTTTGCGAGTTAATTTTAAGCTCTATGTATTTTCACAGGCGCAACTTGGCATGCAAATTAACACAAAATAAGTGTGCTCAATCCCTCATATTTCACTACCGTAGAGGCGGCCTAGGACCATGGTCCACGAGCCGAATTCCTCACGGAAATACACTGTTACCCCGCTGTTCTCTGAGAAAACTACCTAGATCGCCAATGGTACCTACATGACCAATTTGCCCAATTCAACCAATCAGTGCGTGTACACGGGACGGTCGTTTCTGGGCTTTCAGCCACAAGGATCACCGACGTCAGACCACTCCGTAATGGTTTCTTGCCACCCTATATCTACCAGAACCGTTTGGGAGATCGGACTACTGATCGGACCACGAAATAGACCGGATGGGGCGCGCGAAGTTCTACGTTCCCGACACTTCCGTTCTTGGATATAAGTGCAGAAACAGCCTCAACTTAGTGAGACACTCATAACTAAGTACCTAGATAACTAATATTGCATGTGTCTCACAGTTATCTAATTTGAACATTACCCATCTCCTTTGGAGGACAAGCGGAGGAGAAATCACGCTTCTCATAGCCCAGCACCAAATCTCGGAATACATCATATTTGAAATCAAGTATTATCGCCAATTCCTGGCCATCATCAAATCATGTCAACAGGTCAAATGGGCTCGTTCTCTCCCAGTAATAAAGAATATCATATGGAGCACGATGGCGCTTCGAGGAGGGGGTCTGTTAATACAATTCATGGGCGAGAAGCGCTGGCGAAAGCCCTCCACTCTGCGGAGTGTCGTCTTCATACATACTCGGGCGGCGGCAGCGAAACAGAAGAGGGGGTGGCTAGGAAGAGACCACCAATACCTGTTCTGCTACGGCGTAGAACAACTTCCGATTCGTACGACAGCTCAACCATCGAAACACCAGAGATATTATTGCCCTTGGATAAGTCAAGCCTAGTTCAGACACCAAGTTTTGAGGATCTCCCTCAATCGGCGAGAAACCGTAGCAAAGATAATGAAAAGAAGACATATGCCGTTGCTTCGGATGATGCTGAATTGAGGGACATATTAAGACGCGGATTGGAAAGGGTGAGCTCCAGCTATTTTTGCCACTCATTTTTTCTCTTATACCCCTCTTATGCACTCCGTCGCCAAGAATCACTCATGGCTAACGAAATATGATCAGGGACAAGAGGAAAACAAGGGCGCCCCTTCAAGACACGGGAAATTCAGGGAGCTGCTTTTCACCCGCCAGTTTTCGACCTTTGACAGACAACATCAGCATGCGGCGAACAGTCCATTCTACGGCTTCTACGTTCTGTTTTGGATCGCGGTCGTGTTCTGGATTATCAAGATGGCGGCAGACAATTGGCGGAAGACGGGCAGCCCATTAGGCAAAAACGAGATTATGAAGACTATGTTTCGCCGAGATGGTGAGTCTCTTCCCTTCCAGGTTACTTGTTCTCGGTATCAGTACTTCATCTCGATGCATACCTATTATGGAGTCTACAGTCGTTTATTACTATGGGATACAGCATAGCATGGTATTAACACAGACAGTGATTGTCCTTCTCATATCAGACGGCGTCATGTGCGTACTGACGGGCATGAGCTGGGTCATCCAGTTTCTTGTCCTCCATGACTACATGGACTGGAACAGAACGGGGTGGGTCGTTCAGAACGTGAGAATCCCTTGTCAACTCTCTGACGCCATTACTGATCAATGATTATAGATTTGGCAATCGCTGTTCATCGCAAACGTGATCGGATTGACTCTGGTCCGGGATTGGCCATGGACGCACACGGTGTTCTTCGTCCTACATGGCCTCGTAATGCTGATGAAACAACACTCATATGCATTTTACAACGGCTACTTATCTTCCGTATACAAGAAGCGACAGGCCCTCCTCGCGGAACTAAAGAAACTTGAGAGTAGGGAGCCTGTCGAAGGGGAGTCGACAACTACACCACAGATCTCTATGCTCTCGACTTCGCATCTAGCACGCCGTCCTTCGGCTGCCAGATACCGAGAGAGGCGGAACTCCCTAGCACGGTCACAGCCGCACGAGCCGGATGACATTGAAAGCATTTCGCGGGTGATCGAAGACGGTCAACCACTTGATCTAGATCAGGTCTTAATGTTCGAAAGGCTTATTAAGTAAGTTTCCCCTCTCTGCCCTAGGCCCATTTTATAGTAGCTACGAAGAACAATGCTCGAAATATCGATGAGAATTGCCACTCGCAAGAAGAAAAACAACATGACGCTAACAAGCTGATAGATGGGAAATCGACGCTCTCGCAGACGAGCTCAGGGGCAAAGCCACACAACCCTCGCACTATTACCCCAACAACTTGAGCGTCAAGAATCACTACGAGTACATCTTCCTCCCGACTGTCGTCTACGAGCTGCAGTATCCGCGCTCCGACAGCATCAATTCTCTGTACGTAGCCGAGAAGGCGGCAGCGACGTTCGGCGTCATCTTCGTCATGATCATGGTGTCGCAGACATTCATCTACCCCGTGGTCATGCGCACCGTCGCGATGAAGGAGATGGGTTACACTACCGCGCAGCGGTTCGCTGAGTTCCCTTGGCTCCTGAGCGATCTCGTGTTTCCATTTATGATGGAGTATCTGGTAAGTCCGACCGCCGTCGTCCAGCCGAAATCCACTTTCGTGAGACCGGACTTCGTTCGTCGCGCGTGAATAGGTCGAGACGAGGACATGGCTGATTTGTCGGTTGCTACACGTCTAGCTGGCGTGGTATCTCATCTGGGAAACCGTGCTCAACATCCTCGCGGAGCTCACGTTCTTCGCGGACCGGAGCTTCTACGACGCATGGTGGAACAGCGGTACGTCCTCTTGCTCTTTCAATGCACCTCCTCTCTCTCCCTACCCAATACACATTCCCACTCTCATAACGGTCTAGCTCGAAGAGCTAATTCAATTGACCTTGCTAAATCAAAACACGATGGAAAAACCACACTCCCATCAGGAAAGACTGACATCTCCCAAGTATCCTGGGACCAATTCGCGCGAGACTGGAACAGGCCAGTCCACAACTTTCTCCTCAGGCACGTGTACCACAGCTCGATCTCCTCGATGCGCGTGGACAAGCACACGGCGACGCTGATAACCTTCTTCCTGTCGGCGTGCGTCCACGAGCTGCTGATGTGGTGTATTTTCAAAAAGCTCCGCGGCTACCTGCTCGCCATGCAGATGTTCCAGCTGCCCCTCGTGCGGCTGAGCCGCACGCGCTGGCTGCGCGACAAGAAGGTCCTCGGGAACGCCATCTTCTGGACCGGCATCTTGACGGGGCCGAGCCTGCTCTGCAGTTTGTATCTGATTCTCTGATGCGCGGAGGCGAGGGCGTTTTTTCGGTGCTTTGGGCCGGGGGAAATGGGGGACGGAGACGGGGATTCTTTAAAGGGATGTGAATGCCAGATTGTTTGTTTGGCGGCGAGATGGGTAGATGGATGTCCGGTGTATAGTGAGTAAGTACCTAGCCAAAAATAATGCCCGCTTGGGATTTTTGAATCGACGGCTTTGGTAATGATCCCCGTGAGAATATCGCTCCGTGAAACAAAGTATGGTGATGGTCTGGAAATACTAACGCACTACCCGAGGACTATGGCATGACGAGAAGATGCCGAGGAGGTCCCTGACCGTAATCGCCGGCCTTAGTAAGGCCGCTGGAGAGAGGCCTTTTTGGTGAGCCTGACCGGAGGTTTTGTTTATAGGGCAACATCTTCCCCTTTTTGTCTGCCTAAATGTGCACGGGGGCGCGGGCGCACGTCTCTGATGCGGGGTTTCCAAATGAGAGATGAATAGCGAGTCCAGCTGAGTAGAAACTATTATATTCTATCTTGCTATGTTGAATATGATGCTTCAAGGCGATACGATATCCATGGCGCCACTATGCATACGCTATCATAATGAATTCTACAAAAAAACGCTGGCGTTCCCCCCACGCTGTTGCTCGTTGCCCGTTAAGCAAATTATGGGTTGGCCCTCCTTGGCTATCCGATATGCAATCCCCCTCGCCTTGATCGAAAAGTCCGGACAATAATCCAAGGCCACGAACTTATGCGCTCTTGCGGCGTCTAATACATGGGAACTCCGACTTTCGGTGAAAGGTTTCGGACAGTCGGGGACGCACACGCTCCAGCCTAGAGAGAGCAGGAGCAGGGTCAATTTGCCGATTGAAGGGCCTCCTCAACTCGCTCCGCGAACTTCCATCGTCTCGGGAAGTGGCGAGGTGGTTGACGCTTTCGTAGGTAGACGTGCTTCTAGACACGCACCCTCGTTTTTACCCTAGTAGTCTTCTTTTTCAACCAATACTTAACAGCCGGTCCCCGGCGTACCTGGTGCGCCTCATCATAGAGTCTAGTCTCGGCCATCGATAGGAATTCGCCCGCCAACTCCAAGGGGTCCTCAGTGGGCTCTGCTCTGGCTGCTCGCCGTCTCTCTCGGACATCCTCCTGCGCACTACGACAGGCCGCTTCCCTCTTTTTGTTGCGGCGGCGGAGTCTAACCTTGTTGATCACGTATACCCCGGCAGTAATCCAGAACCAAGGCTTCTAGAACTTGGTCCAGGGCGAACGCTGTTTTTTGTCAGGTCCCTTTCCGAGGGACGATTCTGTGGTGGACTCATATCTGGCCGGTACCAGTGTGATACCTTCGACACCAGCTTGACTCCCTATGTGCGCCTCGGGAGGCTCCCCATAATTGAATATAGTAGCACTTGTTGTCCCGCATGTACTCAGCGGCGCAGCCGCAGGACCAAATGGAATTGGAGGTGCTGGGTTGGTCGATAGGCACTGTGCGAGGGGTGCAGCGGGAGAAGTGTCCATTGCTGCTTTGGTATTGCTGATGGCCTGGCACTGCTTGTGATGGGAGCTAGTTGAAGAGGTCTGACGGAACGTAATGGCCGCGTGAGGGGATCGTGATGTAGGGCTCACGAGGCAATCCTGATACTTCGGCTGCAGGTGTGTTCTAAATAGATAGGGACAATAACAGAATCCGTGCTAAATCCAAAAGAAGTTGTATCCGGGTATGAAATGGGTCATCTATGTTGCGGATTTGAAAGGATGGAAAGCTTAGGTTTGAAGAGAATGTGGAGATGGAATAGGCAGACCAACTTGGACTGTATAGTCGATAAACTTACGCTTGGAAAGAGTAGGTATTGTCATCGTACTTTTCCTACCTACCTGTCTGGGACGTAGAATCTTTGTTTCTGGGTGGAAGGATCGGTCCATTGACATCGGTATCAATCAACATTCAACATGAGCAGGAATAGGTGTATTTTGATATGCATACCTCCCCTACGTGGATGCCTAAGTACCTACCTAGGTACCTCTATTGAACCAATGGCTAGCAGAAGCAAAAAAGAAAAAAAAAAGAAAAAAAAAGACCTGTGCTAGCACGCACTTACCTTACCTTAGGTAGCTACAGATTCCAAAGCTAGGTAGTATGCACGTATTTCATTGGCTAGGTGTTCATAATTTGACAAACGGACGTCATAGCGGAGCTAATCCCCATTGGGAAATCAGGTCTGAAATAGTGCATGGCCCCGAGGATCCCCCGGCTCTGGAACTTACAGCTCCCAGCCAACCACTGTCAAACTTTCTCCAGCACTTGACCGAAACAACACACCACCTGGCCACGGAGAAGTCTACTTCTTCTGCCATCAGGATTTCTAACCCATCATCAGTATTCTTCACTCCAACCTCGAACGGCCATCGAGGTTGATTTGACTTTGGTCTCCCATCCCCTTTTCTTGTTGTGCTTCCCTCTCTTTTTCTGTCAGTCAACCCACATCAGACGCCATGTCTCGAGGTGGTACCACGCTCTACGTGACTGGCTTCAGCCAAGGCACGCGTGCTCGCGACCTCGCCTACGAATTCGAACGGTATGTCAGCTAAGCTATCCTCGTCGTCCTCGTCCTCGTCCCCGCGCGCGGTGAGATCGATCGACCGTCCAACCTGCGGAAACGGTGTCCGATGCCACCACATCTACACCTGTGCCTCCTCGTCCACCTGTCCCGGGATCTGCCTGTCTTCCGTCTTCGTCGTTCTTGGCTTCGTCGAGTCCTCGAGCCGTCTCCTTGTCCACGCTCCCACCTCCCACGCACGCCCACCACCCATTTCAGTTGTCACTCCCCTATGATCGAGCGGTCGGATAAATCATCAGTTGCATCGCGCGCGCCGAGTCGCCTGTCTGTCGTGGCAGGACAACAAAGCTGAACCGCAGTTGATGCGAATTATCGGGAAAGTACTATATATTTTGTGAGATTGCTGACCTTACCACTTGTAGCTATGGTCGCCTAGTCCGTTGCGACATTCCTGCGCCTAGAAGCGCCAGTAGCCGACTGTAAGTTTTGATTGAGCTCGATAATGGACGACAAGTCTGACTAACGTGAGGGATAGCTTTGCTTTCGTGGAGTATGAGGATCGACGGGATGCCGACGATGCCTATCATGAGATGCACAATAAGCGTATCGGTCGGGACGATGTCCTGAAGATTGAGGTATGCGCCCTTGAGTCTAGTCTTCGAGTCAATCCATCTAACATGTACTCTAGTGGGCTCGTACGCCTCCCTCAGCCTCTTGGCGCTTTGACTCTGGTCGTGACCGCGATCGGCGTGACGGCGCTCGTGGGGCTCGATCTCCTCGCCGCGGCCGTTCTCCCTCTCCTCGTCGTAGTATTCGCGACTACTCTCCAAGGAAAGATGATCGCCGTGACCGTGACCGGGACCGGGATTACGAGCGCCGTGACACCCGAGATCGCTCTCGTAGCCCAGACACTCGGTATGCGGTCTACCCCTCCCGAATAGGATCTGTCTAAGCTTGAGCTAACTGCAACTAATTGTAGTGACCGCGATCGTGATGACCGTGATGATCGTGATCGTCGTGAGAATGGCACGAATGGCGATGATCGCAAAGGTGCTGCCTAATTGATCAGAGCATTGGTAAATTTGGCTAACCGTTTTTTATAGCTGTCGAAAGTCCTCCGCCTCAGCATGATGACTTGGATGTTGCTGACTGAAAGGTACATCTTACATAGTGGTTGTGGCCCTCGTAACTTGTCCGGGTGCGAGGCAGGTTTATATGTCACCGTGGGCTTTTAGTTTTTATCCCCGTTGGACTGTTGCTCATCATCTAGTCTTCCGCCGACCGAAATGTCTTAGCAGTTTAAGAACGATACACAACCACAGCTTTTCACTACAAGGAGCGGGTCATGTTTGGTGAAGTTATTAGGTAGTACAATTCATTTTCCTTTGTGTGTACTGTTACACATGTGTTCCGAACCCAGTGGAACGTGCTTTCATGACCACCTGATGGAAGTAATTTAATTAAGCGTATGAGAATTTACATACGTATGTATAGATAGACCACAGTTCATCTGGAATGCAATCTCAGGGTAGCTGGAGTTAAAATATGACAGAACTACATCATAATTACCGTCTCGAGGTGTTGGCTGATCGCCCTTAAATGCCTAATATGACCGACCAACAGAGGTAACCCTCATGACATTCAAAGCCGATACTAGACGGTGTTGTGAGATGGCTGGTCGAGGGGTCTTGGTAGCGTGGCTATTGACTGTCATGACTACCACCTACAGGACGTGGTGCGCTCGAAGGCCACTGAACAGGGATATATTAAACAGGCACCTAAGCGAGATAGCTGGTGGAAGCCAGAGAGCGGACCTCTCATTGGAAGTGATACTTATGTCTCCTCAATCTTCATGTCGAGTAACGTCATGTCCATAGCAACAAGGGTCTGGAGAGACGCAGGAATACTTGGCAGGCCAGAAGGGAGTAGCAAAGCGTTTCCCGCCCCCTTGGAACTACATACATGATCAGGTACCTACCTCTCTCTGATACACCCCCGGGCAACTAACAACTCCCTTCAACATGAAACATTCTTCCATGAATGCAAACGTTTTTATTTTTATTATTTATTATTTTCTTATTTATTATTTATTCATTTTCAAATCCTTCTCTTTATATATATATATATATAATTTTGCGCAAAGTTTCATATACTAGGGCGCAAGACATCTGTACGTGGCGATTCTCTTTTTTTAGGCATTTGTGCTTTGGATACCATATCTACCTAGGTAATCGGGTGTCCGTGCAGCTGCTGCAAAAGACTGGTCACAATTGTTCGTGGACTACCGGTAGTATTATTAGGCGTTGATCGTTACGCTAACCGATAGATACCTAAGGGCCGAGGTAGTGAGGGCAAATTGGAATTGCAAGTTTCTTTGTTGCTTGACATCCTTCTTCAAAAGGGGCACCAATTCATCTATTGTCTGGCTCTGTAATTGATAGACATGATTTGGATTTCGGGCTTGTGACAATTCCAGGCGGGTGGGTTTTGGGGGTCGGCTGATGCAAGCAAGCGCGCCGCGCAGCGATAAACGATAAACGAGGCGACCAGTGTGGTCCACCCGACCAGGCTCTATCTAGATTAGGTAGTCTATCTAGGCCTACCTAGATCTACCTAACCAGGTAGGTAGATAGGTAACTAAAATTTCAAACTTTCAGCCGCCCTGGGCCATATAACCCGCCTTTTTCCTGCTTAGAGATGATCACCATCCCGCGGATACGTAGGGCCAAACTAACCCAGGTCTTGTGATCTTCAGCAGCTGGGCTCAATATCAACCGCCGGTTTGTTCTTGACATCGCCACCTTTCACACGTTACTTCTTTTTACCGCGACGCTTCATCTTATTGCTTCTTAGTATCTATTGCACCACACTCGTTTGCCTCTCGGCACCAACATTGACTCCACAGCCTCCTCCGTCATTTATAGCCGATCTCAGTCCCGATCGATCCTTTCAAGCGATAACGGAGACGACGACAACAACAACTTGTTCGCGCGCATCTTCTTGTCGGTTCGAACTCTTCGCCCTTCTCCTATCTATGTTGGCCCTCGACGCACCTTACCAGGACAATCGACTATGTCGCCTAAATTGTTGATTCGCTCCTAACGAAGATCGTGTGTCGTCGAAGCAGCCGACCAAATCCTCACCGCCCTCTTTACCACATCGTTATTGCTATTTGGGGGCAGCCATTCTTAGATGCTCTTATACCCAACCACGAAATTGCCATCTGCCACTCGCGACGAGGAACCCACCTCTTTCCTAGCTGTGCTGTTTCTTTGATCGGGACTGGTCAATTAAGTCTCGAATATGTCGCCTGTACGTCCTCCTGGCCGGCCCGGCAATTCAGCAACCTAGTCACGAGTTTCTCTATCGCTAGGGCTAATTATCAACTCTAGATTTCCGAAAATGTTGATGCCGTAAAGGCGAAGTTCGCGCCTGCAAACAGGACCGCCCAGTTTGTGGATTTCATATCCCAACCGGTGATGGCCGCTTTTTGCGCCGGTGGTGTCGCCGGTGCTGTTTCACGAACTGTTGTATCGCCTCTCGAACGCCTCAAGATTCTGTTGCAAGTCCAAAGCGCCGGACATACCGAATACAAGTTATCAGTGGGCAAGGCGCTCGGGAAGATGTGGAAAGAAGAGGGTTGGAAAGGCTTCATGCGCGGCAACGGCACCAATTGCATCCGCATAGTTCCCTATTCCGCTGTCCAGTTTGGGAGCTACAATCTCTACAGGAGGGTGAGTTTGTCCTAGGTTCTCCCCTCGTCGACGTCTTGTTGTACATCGTGACGTATACCCTGACGTTGTTCTAGCAATTCTTCGAGAAAGAGCCAGGCACGGTCATGACCCCCCTCGAAAGATTATTCTGTGGCGGGGTAGCAGGCATCACCTCCGTCGTTTTTACGTATCCGCTCGACATCATTCGAACCCGGCTTTCCATACAGACGGCTTCTTTCGCTGCGTTAGGAGAAGTACCTAAAGACAAGCTTCCCGGCATGTGGACGACACTGGTGCTGATGTACAAGTCCGAAGGCGGTATGGCAGCACTGTATCGTGGTATCATACCGACGGTCGCGGGTGTAGCTCCATACGTATGTTTGACCTTACTGGACTCGCGTAGCAGGAACAAACGATCACCAATGCTTACTGTGGATTAGGTTGGATTGAACTTCATGACATATGAATTTGTCCGCAAGTATCTAACGCCGGAGGGGGACCAGAACCCCAGTGCAGCACGAAAACTTCTTGCCGGCGCAATCTCTGGCGCCGTAGCTCAAACTTGCACGTACCCATTGTGAGTTTTGGTTTCAGTACCATCTTGGCGTATCGAGCTGACATATTTTGAGTGATGTACTGAGGCGGCGGTTCCAAATCAATACCATGTCCGGCATGGGTTATGAGTATAAATCTATTGGAGACGCTGTCAGGGTTATCGTAACCCAAGAAGGCATTCGCGGCTTGTATAAGGGCCTCGTTCCGAATCTACTCAAAGTTGCCCCTAGCATGGCTGCTAATTGGCTCAGCTTCGAACTCACACGGGATTTCCTCGTCGCACTGAAGGAAGAGCCCATCAACTTATAGTAGGCAATGCGGCCAAGCACGGGAGAGAGACGACCAAGCATTCGCGGCGTCAAGTTTCGGATCAAATAACATTAGACCTACACTTCATACTGATTGATTCCCCCAGGCGGCGAGCAGCAAGAAACGGGCGAGTCAAGCCTTGAAAAGCGCTCGAAATTGACGATGGAAGTTGTAAGGGGTTAAGATGCGTCGAGTAACCTGGTTCCGGAACGGTATTGGGACGCGATAGACGGGCAGAGCATTGGGAAACAGGGTTTCTGCAGCGGACTCACTATGTATTATTCGCTAGAAGGTTTACGTTTCAATGTACACTGGCGGCTGAGCGCATACTAAGTAGAGCTCTTGGGAATAAGGCCCAAGTGCCCGGTTTGCATATAGATGAACCAATTACGTTGATAGGCACCTAGCAGTATATCTGGATCATAGAGATGGATGCGCGAGGGATGGTTTATTCATCCACCTACTTTTGCTAAAGTCATGGGACAACAATACGAGTGGTAGATACCAATATTCCGCCTTGTACCAATTATTTGTCGTAAGAGGAAATATATCTACTTCCTTTATACACGTTCATTGGTGATAGTGTCGTGATCTATTCGTACTTAAATATTCTGTCTTCCAGGCTATGGGTTATACACTGTTAGCTGTCGCTGTAAGCTGTTGCTGCACCTTAACATGTACCGAGGTAGGTAGGTATTGACCTATCGACTGCGCGTAGGTAGGTACCTCTCATTGGTCGCAATTAATAGTCGTGCTTATCGCAATTGCCGCTCCTCACCGCCCCACCCGCACACAATCCCACTTCCAATTCGAACTCTCGCTTGACTCTGACAATTAAATTTCCTCCATCGACTCCTCTAACCACCAACCACCACAGCATCCTGTCGACTCTTGAGACCGCCGGCACGTCACCGTCAAGATGGGTACGTTATTTCTGTGCAGAACATCATATACAAGTGGCATGTGTGTCTCTTAGGGATTTTCGAGTCCCCAAATGGCCCCATGCTGCGTCCTCGGGTATTCCAGTCTCTGGTTGAGGCGTTCGGGATCCCGATATGAGTATATTGAACCAGGGAAGCTGACCTTCGGCGTTGCACATTGAAGGTATCGACTTGAACTCCCACCACACCCGTGGTACTCACAGAAAGGCGCCTAAGGTTCGTGAACTGCCCGTCTCGTCGTTCGCACTCGTACCGGGAGCCGGTTCGCAATTGCGGGTTTGTGCTCGTGAGAAGATGTACACTGACTTGGATGTGTCGTCTAGTCCGACAACGTCTACCTCAAACTGCTTGTGAAGCTTTACCGCTTCTTGGCTCGACGGACAGACGCCAACTTCAACAAGGTAAGCCCTCTCGATTTGGTCATTTTTGCTCAAGATGTCAACGCCTCAAATTCCACCATTATGAGTGTCGATTATTCACGCCTGCCTTCTGTAGGTTGTACTGCATCGCCTTTTTTCCTCCCGAATCAACCGACCCCCGGTTTCTCTGTCGCGCGTCAAGTCTCAGATCACCCGCGGCGACCAGGCCGACAAGATCGTTGTCGTCATCGGCACCATCACCGACGACAACCGCCTTCTCGAGGTCCCCAAGGTCACGATCGCTGCTCTGCGCTTCACCGCCACGGCCCGAGCTCGCATCGTCGCCGCCGGTGGCGAGTGCTTGACTCTGGACCAGCTGGCTCTGCGTGCTCCTACCGGAAGCAACACCCTCCTGCTCCGTGGCCCCAAGAACGCTCGTGAGGCCGTCAAGCACTTCGGCATGGGCCCCCACAAGAACAAGGTATGTCTCCTTACTGCTCACATGAGTAGATTTATACTAACACGCGATCGCAGAAACCCTACGTTCAGTCCAAGGGACGCAAGTTTGAGAGAGCTCGTGGTCGCAGACGATCAAGAGGTTTCAAGGTCTAAGCGGAGGCTTAGCTGGAGTTGGTCATGTGTCATCGAGTCCCTTCCGCGTATACCGTCAGAGCCTGCGGCTACTGGGAGGGCAAATACTATGTTCGGGGCTGGGTTTAGCATTTCTGGCGTGGTTCGGGATCAGGGAAAAGCTTATGAATTGAGATATCACGCCATTCGTGGCATACTACCAGCTCAGAGCCCAAGCTTGGTGATAAAACAAATATCACACATTTAACTTGATGACACTACGATTCGGTGACAGCCTCGATTAATGATGCCCTTCGGCGACTGATGATTGAACCGTAATACTGATTTTGCTTTCCTATGTCTCTTGTTGAACATTTTATCATGAATGGGTTTACACTCACATGGGTGTTGGGGAAATTTCGCATTATGACTAGTCGGGGGCAAGAAACTGCTTCGATGACCAGGGTCACCTGATCTCGCGAATTCTCTAACCTAGTTTACTATTAGGAGGTAGCTATCTCGTTAAAGCGCGGGTCTACCCCACGTTCAGCCTGGGCAGCTCGCTCACTTCGGAGGACATGTGTATTATCATTTATAATTCATTAAGACTTTTTCTTCACCAGGCGGACGGTTTCCCATCAAAATTATATGCACCACTGAATTTGTCAAACCCAGTACCCTCGGTCTTCGAGATAGTCCCATTTTATCTCGGTCGCCAACATCAGAGCGTGGACGCTAGCGGGCAATGACGTGAATCCTCTAAACCGACCAAACTCTCTCTGCAGCCGAGGAATGGGTACACCTTCATCATCACGCAGCAGCGAAACACCCATATTTGGCAATTGAAGGATGTGTGGACGGTACGCGCTGGCTCTGGTATGTATTGTGTAAACCGCATTCTCATAGATCACAAGCCGTCCCAACCAATCTCACCATCTCATCGTCACTCTCTACCCCTCATCCATTTTCGTCATATCTATACATCCTCCACCCACATGTTCCACTTGCGGCGACTTACTGGTACATAGCGGCCTAGCCAGATCCGCCGAATGCTAGAAGATGACAATATGCCGGTTTACGAGGCTCCTGATGACCCCGACGGCGGCGGCGATGAGAATGCTGGCGGCGGAGGACGGGGAGCGGAGGAATATAACGGTCCAAGGCAGAGCTACAACTTTGCCCCAACCTACCGCGGCGTAGTGTACCGAGCCGATGTGCCGGACTACGGCGCGGGGCCTCGATCTCGGCGCAGTGGACATGCTTCGACTGATACCGATGGCGCGCTACCATCTTCTCCGAGCGCAACAAACACGAGACAACAAAACAAAGATACAGACGAACAGCATGCCTCTGCAGACGACAGCGATGTGCACTACAAACTGCAAACTATGAAATGGGGCCTCATCCCTTTCTGGACCAAGCGTAATCCCGGCTTCGGCTCCGTAATGAAAACAATCAACTGCCGCGACGACTCGTTGGCGCTGAGCGGTGGCATGGTAAGCTATCCCTGGAGTCATTTTCTTCCTGTAATAGTCGCTTGCGGAGGTAAAACTTTCCTGTTAGGGCGATAAGCGTGTCTCGAGTAATTACTGACTCCAACGAACTATAGTGGAGCTCGATGAAGGCGCGGAAGCGGTGCATTGTTACTGTGCAAGGGTTCTACGAGTGGTTGAAGAAGGATGGTGGCCGCGAGAAGATACCACATTATGTCAGGCGCAAGGATGGCAAGTTGATGTGCCTTGCAGGTTTGTGGGATGTGGTGCAGTATGAAAGTAAGTTAACTCCAAATTCATATCGGATCTGCCTTGTTTGGGAATTTCCCTAGCACTGGGTGGAATGGCGCTGTGTCGTTCGTGAATTTCGTGACGAAACATCCCGAATTCAAAAGCTGATAGCGGGCACTAGACGACGAGGAGAAACAGTACACGTACACTATCATAACGACGGGATCGAATAAGCAGCTGAACTTCCTACACGATCGCATGCCCGTGATCATGGATAATGGCTCCGAAAAGATGCGCAAATGGCTCGACCCCAAACGCTATGAGTGGTCGAAGGAGTTACAATCACTCCTAGTTCCATATGACGGGGAGTTGGAGGTATATCCCGTGAGCAAAGATGTGGGAAAAGTCGGTAACAACTCGCCCGCTTTCATCATTCCCATCGACAGCAAGGAAAATAAGTCTAACATTGCGAATTTCTTCGCAAAAGGTGCTGCAACAAAGGAGGCTAGAAAGGAAAGGAGGGAAGGAGGGAAGGAAGAAAATAACATTCCAGATAGGGATGTTAAAACAGAACAGCCGGAGATTGAAGTTGCCGGGATCAAAGAATTCGTAGCCGAAGGCAATATTAAAGAGAGGGAGTCTAAAGTGAAGTATGAGGACGCGTCTGTGGGCGTCAAGCGGGAAGCAGGGGAAGAATTGATGGATGAGGAACCGCCTAAGAAGCTCGCGAGCACCACGCTGGAGAAGAGGCATGGCGCGAAGAACGTGGAACCGTCGCCACAGAAAGGGAGCGGCAGGCAGAAAATCAGTGCCACGAGCAACAAGAGCAGGAGTCCTACCAAAGCTTCAAAACCGGCTGGGACTCAAAAGATTACAAAGTTCTTCGCGAATAGCTCGTGATTTTGTTGATTGGGGTGGGGTGTCTGTTTCAACTCCACAATAGCTGATTGATCAGGAGTACAAGAGTCAAAAAAACCTCTTAGCTTTGTATATATATACATATGCGTTGGGTGCCTAGATGTACGGATCCAGCCCAGCTCCGGCCTCTACTCCCCAACATGTAGATAGGTAGGTGCTATTTAGTGTATTTGGTATGCCTACCTGGGTCCCTCAGCTTCGTGATCAGTCTAGGTCCCAGTATAGGGGCCTACGATGGCAGAATTACCCACCGCCCAACCCCTGGGCTGTTTTGGCATGGCGACGTACCTTAAATCTAGGCTAGGCTGGAGTATGTATGGCTATGTATTTACCTAATGTTAGACATAGAACTTTATCTGCAAGTTAATTACTCATACCAGTTTGGTTGTACGTAGGGTGAGTCATGCCAGAAGCAGCAACTGGCTTCACCTTGATCGCATTGTGGATACTTGACCACCATTTAGGTGTCTGGAGGATTTTATTAAACCATATATAGTATGTAGGACTTTGCTGGTTAGTATGGAGACAAATATAATGTGAACTTGCATCCTGATATGTTTGGCCACCATACCAATCAGCTGAATCCATTGATTGTCTTCAAGCCCTGCAACTGTCCTGACTGAGGAATTAACCTAGGCCATGTTAATGACATCAAATGTACCACTATTAATATTGCTTCTCTAATAGTGTGATTTGTTTTGTTGTCTGTGTTGTCATTCTATTTTCCACATGTGAGGCTTTGATAGTTAAATAATTAGTTTATTATTATTAACTATTAACTATTTGTTTGTATATTACATAATAATATTGTGAATAAATATAAGAATTAAAGATAGACATGATAGAGTTTGCAAGCAACATATATTAACTATACATGCTTCATGGCAGAGGCTTTCTAGCCACCAATTATTGGCCTTTTTGAGTTTGAGTCAAGTAACTTGCTAGACCTTTCAAGGTTATGCAATATCAACATCACTGACCCTAAGCAAAAAATAGACCGAAAAGGGTCAATTAACGAACTCACAATATAGTGCCTCCTATCGAAACTGTTCCGGCCAATAAACAGATCTTAATCACAATATAAACTTCAAAACTTTAAAGCAAAAAGTGCTATTCGTCCTGTCCGGTCCTCGAGGGTGATTGAATTCCTAATATCAGAATCCTTTGTTATATCAAGCAAGTTGTATTCACTTCCTCCTATTAAATATTTCCACTTCATTTTGCAACAGATTGTGAATTCGCAACCAGATAACCGCACAGCGACCATACCAAGCTTTGACCCCTAGTCACGACGACTGCAAAGACTCGGTAACATTCTACAATCATATCTGTTACTCAGACTTGGATGAAAATTTTTTTCTCGTTATTTATCATCCTCTTCTTGACCACTCTTGCGCACCATTAGGATCCTGCTGCCACACACACACATTGCTGCAGTTTGAACAACTTCAACACTCAACATCACCCACCACAACCTCTACAACCTCTACAACCCCCATCACTATCACAGAATTTTACTGTACCCATAGTTGTTGGAAAAATCCTACCTTACAACGCTTTCGTCTCACCAGGGACGGATCTTCTGTCACCCAGACTACCCAGACTACCCAGACTACCCAGACTACCCACATTTCCCTCATCTGTTCTCCAGCAGACCTCTTCCCAGCTCCATCCTCAACTTGCCCAACTTAACGATCCCAATAAAACACTACACATATCAACAACATGGCTTCCAGTTGGGCAGTTGGCCGCCGAAGACCCTATGATCCCTCGTTATACGCTGTCCCCGCCGACCTCACCGCGAGGTACCAAAGTGACAGCCCAAATTCCAGGGAAGAGATGGGTGGGCGAGAAAACGCGACAGAGATGCAGGTTTTGAACGACGTTGCATTTGGCCATCCACAGAAAGCAAATGGTAATAATCCTTTTCAGCAAAGCTCGGAGAGTGTGCCTTAACTGACCTAGCTGTAGTCGAGGCTCTAGAAGAGAAAGCTGAAGCGATCACGATGGATTTCGGCCCGGACATCTCACATCCCCCTTTCGCCTCGCTTCAAGACTCCGTGCTCAACTCTCCGTTTTACTTCTCGCAGAATTCTGGAACAAGTCTTAATTTCTTCTCCGTCCCACAACCTTCACAGATGGAAAATCGCCCGTCTGTCAATGATCCCTACGGCCCTGATTGGGCCGCCAATCCAAGTCGGGGGACGAAGAGAGCCAGGGAGTCTGATGAGGGGAGTGATGGCTATGATAGCGACTCGGAAACATTCAGGCAATTGTCACCTCGGGATATAAAGGCGGAACCTGAAGACTCTGACTCGGAGGCTTTTCCCGAGCCTTCTTCTGGCCCTTTTTCCGACCCTACTTCTGGTCCTACTTCTGGTCCTCCTTCTGGTCCTCCTTCTGGTCCTCCTTCTGGCCCTCCTTCTTGCCCTCCTTCTTGCCCTTCTCTTGATTATTCTTCTGACTCTGCTTCCGAATCGGATATCGGCTATAATGGCACTATGTCATTCTGGTATCGAAAGGAGAAGCGCCAAAAGCGACGACGTGAACGAAATGCTGATCGCAGGCTACGAAGGGCACAGAGGACTTCCGCACAAGAATATCAGCCGGACCCCTCCGTGCCATCGACACCACAAGCTTCAATACGATCTCCTTCGATGCCTCAATTACTTGAAGTGCCTTCACGATATTCAACCACGTTTACATCTCTAGAACGTTGGCGAATGGCTTCGTCTCCCCATACAATGTCGCAGCTATCGCGAACTCCAGCACCATTTGGATCTCCTGGAAATCCACAAGACGTCCATCTACCATCGGCGCCACGAGCTTCAACACCCACTCTACCGCAAGGAAACCTGCTAAATGGTTATCCTCCATTACCAATGATGGGTCGTTCATTTTATGTGCCATCACCAAGACCAACACAATTTGTATCTCCTAGAAATTCGCAAGGCATCCATGCACCATCGACGCCACGGGCACCACAAGCGTCAACATCATTTCCTCCGCAAGAAAACCAGCGAGGCTTTTCATCACCACCATTGTTGCATCAGTCGCAATACATGCCATCACAAACTCCAACACAGGTTGTACCTCGAGCCAATCCGCAAGACGTCTACGAATCATGGGAATCACAAAATTCGACACAGTCTCTATTACTACAGATACATGCCGCAAGCGTGTATTATCCTCCTCCATCGGCAGCACCATCGTCATCGCGAGCCTCAATGGCTCCCGCATTGCATAGCCAACCGGTCTCTTCTTTTTCATCGGCATCATCATCATCACGGGCGTCGTCGTCATCGGTACCATCCTCAGCGCGGCTACAATTGCGATATATATTGAATCACTATTAGCTGCACGTAAGTCACCGCTAATCACTGCTAAGGGAGAGACAATGATGCTAATGATCGCATAGAACGGCCAGTGAAATTCGAGCATTGCACCTCGAGACATATTTGATTTTGCGGCTTCCTGGAGGCTGGGCATACGAGGGCCTTTAGGGATGTGGAACGGGGTCTGTCTTTCTTTACGGTTGATGTAATTACATCGACCAACAATATTTTCTCGATTCTTCTTCGAGCTCTGCCACAACTACTCGGTGTGTTAGAGATTGTCTTTGTTTTGCATTTCTTTGCGAGGGACCGGTCGCTTGAATCGGTCTTAATCCTCCCTGCAGGGCTTATAGCTAGGAGTCTGAATGAGAAGAAACGGAGTTCGGTTGGGTTGCAGACCTTGACTTAGGGTCGAGAAGGGCGGCGGATATGTTTGGAGTGATTGCATTGGCAAGGCGCTCATTCTGTCAGGATTGTAAGAAATAGAATTTGTTAGATTTCTAAACCGTTCTAATTTAGCCAAAAACACACCGGCTTCCTTTATACAAGTGATCCATAAATTCTCCCTCAAACTCTGCTACCTTGCTGCCATCACCTCGCTCTTAGTAGCGACTCCCGAACGTTCGACTCTCAAAAGTCTATATGCACATACTCGACGGGGTTGACGTCCATGATGGCAGCACCGGGTGGTCGGCGAATCAACCCATTCTTCTCCTTTGTATGTGCGGTGCGCTCCATAATCCAATCCATCATGTTATCCCAGCTTCGGCACTGCCTGTTGATGCTGAAGTTGGGCCAAGGGTAGTCGACGTGACCGACCCAATTATACGTAATGATGTCTACAAAACAAGCATGTCAGGAAATATAATCTGAATCGAAAGCCAGAAGGTATGAAGTAATAGCGCGACAGAAAAAGAAACAATTGGACCGGGGAAGAAGGGCTATAAAGACTCTGGAAATTACTTACGCAAGTCGGCATTACACATGATGACTTGTCGTAGCATCTCGGTGCAGTGGTCTACGGAATGCATCAGCCAATATCACTTCAGTTGGATGTGGGCTTACTTACCCATATGTGTTCGTAACTTGTGGGCATCAGAAAATGGAGCTGCTTTGTCCGCGTAGTAGTCCCGGAAAGAAAACTTTCGCAGCATATCCTACGCGCCACACCGGATTAGAATGTGGCTGTCGTGGTGAGTGATACGTAGATGTGATTGGCCTACCAGGCAATGTAACTGATGCGTGGCTTCTAGAGATGCCATGTAACCACCGCCGGACTCTTCTGGGAGCAGCACTGTGCTATTGTCCATCTTGCCTACCCGCTCAATTTCTTCTGCTGTAACGGAGAACACTCCGGCTGACATCTCGGCGTTAATATCGAATACTACACGAAGATGGCCCAACTTACCATGTGTAATCTTCTCCCATGCTTCATCAAGCTCTGGGTTTGGCTCTCCTCGCCAAGGTGAGGGCTGATCGAAGGCTCCTAGTAGTTGCCAACCATGTCGTTGGCCAACGGCGCGGACTGCGGGGCCTATTGCGGTGTTAGTGACGGGCAAGGTAAGATAGACACGATTTCATACCATATTCCTGAGTCCATCCAGGCTCTACCGATGCCTCGGATTTTATAGACTTATTATAACGAATAGTGCCCGTAACGAATAGGGTAAGGGATGTGGTAAATATAACTATATGGGCAATCCAAGGCCAAAGAGCGCGCCGTCGGCTACGCTGGGACATCGCTTCCCGCAGAAGTCCGATAGATTCGGAGTCAGAGTCAGAGTCTTTGGACTCGCTGTCTCTGACGAGACTGTAATTTGACTCCTTGGATGAAGCCATAGTGAGAAGAGGCACACGAGAATTAGTGAGGGCGTGAAAGAGAATCTCGATGGCTGCGGGAAGTGAAAGTCAATAAAACGCGCATGGGAGAGGACCAGTGATATTGAGATAGAGCTATCGGTAACAATTGGAATCATCCATATTCATGGACCCGATGTGCACAGTTTGAGTTGTACGGCCTGGGGCCGATTATGGCAGCGTGGAGTCTTTCCGAGCGTCTGGGTCTAGAGAGCATGCAGCAAGGGTCGCAGCTGAGCTGGCATGCTGCATGCGTTATTATTGGTAAGTTACATTTATTAGTAAGACTATCACCATCAACGGCGTCAAATAGACGCCCCATCACGACACGCGGTTTGACATCTAGGCTTTCGTGGGGAAAACACCATTGTAATCGCCTTGAACGGTAGCAACGCTGCATGCCGGCGGGGCTACATGCCGTTCTGTATGTCAGCAGCCAACTATCCCGGCCAACCAGGCAAGTGTTGTCTAGCTTGGCGAGCACCAAGGTGTAGATATCGCAATCACGCGACTAAGCACGGGAAGGAAGGTCTTGATGACGGGAAGCGAGATCGGGAGAGAAGACAAATCGCGGAGAATCCGTCGTCTCAAGTCGGAGATGATGAGTGTGCACGCTTCTGCGGGAAGTACCTGGTAGACCGGCTAGAGGACCGCCAGCAATAGGAAATGGCGAACTTGAGGAGAAAGACCTTGTAGCGCTGCAAGCGAGGAGTCGAGCCTCCTGCGAGATATTATTCCTCCCGGTGTGGTATAAAGTCGACGAGATCTCCTGCATCCCCAGAGTTGATAGTCCTTCAGAGACACACCAGCCCGCACCCTCCATCCTCCATCCACCAGCCACCATCATCACAATCACAATCTCAACCAGATATCTTACATCATGCATTTCCAAGTCACCACCGTAGTCGCCATCATGGCCGCTTTGGCTTCTGCCGCACCAACTCCCAACAACAAGCGGGCCGTCGAACAGGTTGACGCGATCCAAAACACCGTTTATAAGCGAGAGGCCAGTGAGGTCGATGCTGTTCAGAACACCGTTTACAAGCGAGGGACCGGTGAGGTCGATGCTATTCAGAACACCGTCTACAAGCGTGCCTCAGACAAGGATGTGGACACATTCATCAACCTTCTATACAAGAAGCGTGCTGGCGGTGCGGAGGTTGATGCTGTTCAGAACACTGTCTACAAGCGCGCCACAGACGAGGATGTGGATGCCTTCATTAACCTTCTGTACAAAGAGAAGCGCGCTAGCGAGGCCGAGGTCGACGCTGTCCAGAACACCGTCTACAAACGTGCCACGGACGAGGACGTGGACGCCTTCATCAACCTTCTATACAAGGAGAAGCGTGCTAGCGAGGCCGAGGTCGATGCCGTCCAGAACACCGTCTACAAGCGTTCCTCAGATAAGGATGTGGATACCTTCATCAACCTCCTATACAAGGAGAAGCGCGCTGGTGAGGCCGAGGTCGATGCTGTCCAGAACACCGTTTACAAGCGGGACCCGGTAGAAGTCGATGCTGTTCAGAACACTGTCTACAAGAGGGATCCGGTAGAAGTCGATGCTGTTCAGAACACCGTCTACAAGAGGGGTTCGGCGGAGGTTGATGCTGTTCAGAACACAGTTTACAAGCGCACCTCAGACGAGTCTGTGGATGCGTTTATCAACATCCTCTACTAGATAAGATTGTCCACTGCTGCTTTCTATATCTATCTCGGTCGGCTGTGGTGGATCGGTTGTGATATTGGGTTTGGGAAAGGAGGATAGGTTCACGGGGTTTTGGGATGAACATGGAAATATGATCGATGGATAGCTACCTCACTTCTCTTCGTCCGCAGGATAGCTCAATCATATGAACACTTGTCACGCTTAACATCCTTTTACGTAATCCTATATGACTCGTGACAACTCTTTGTTAGTGCTGTCATACGCACTAAGCCTCGGACCTGGCTATCCGGCTCTCGCTTAGAATTAGACATACAGAGGGAGAAGGACGGGCGGGCTCCGGCTTAGAATTTGTTAGGTAACATGGTGTATCGATGAGATAGCCTTAATATTCCTGCCTGATCTCCACAGATCTTGGAACGGTAACGGACCTTTAGTGCCATAGAAGATTATTGCGAAATCAGGTATATCCTTTAAGTCCTTAGTAAAGCCGTTGTTATTCCCATAGAAACAACATAGTGTGATCCTGTTTGCTCCTTTTGGCTTTCAACTTTCACTCTAGAACATATTTGTTTGAGACTAACAGATAACAGAATTTCGATGGCAAAGTTTTGAATTCTGTGGCTACTGGGAATTTTTCTTCCTTTTTTTCTTCATTTGTGGCTATGTGTCGATAACAGAGCGGCATTGGCTAATATTACTATGATCTAATTTAGAGCAATCACCAGACAGACGACGTGACAACACAAGGGGCCTCAACAACCCATTACCTAACCTAATTTCGTTTCCTAACTCTGATATGTAGAGTAGTACACCTCAGCAATCCTACAACTTTACTATCTAGTTTCTGCATCAATAGACTCTGCATGCGATAATAACAGCATACGATTGCGTGAGTATGACGACTTACACGGAAATATGGTGCGCGGTTATCTCAGCTATTGCGATTTGCAGGGGACCCCTGCCGAGAGCCAATTGTGGCCAGGGCTAGTTGCCTACTATTCGCGTCTTACACCAAGCAACATTGCACCTAGCTCAAGCACATCCTACATAGAACTACGGTAGATCCATAATTGTGTGATACTTGTGGCCGCGACCTCTATCTTAGAGACGCACGATAGGCGCCGAAGTTCTGGAATACTCCTGCATTCCGTGTAATATGGTCAAGTGACTTGAAATGATAGTTCCATGATTCATTCGCAATGTAGGCAATTAATCACCGATTCAACATCATTCTCTCCAGATGCCTTGAGTAACCTCGTTGCATTTTTAACGAGCCAAAAGGATTTATTCTCGGCTAGATCCGTTACGATCGGAGCTAATGGGTTCCATTTCGGGTTGTCTTGTGACACATGCCGTTAAAGTTGCGGGATGGAGCCGTTAGGTTGTGCACACAAGTGGTGCTTACGTTATGGCTAGGCGCAGGCGAGAATGCAATGCCAAGCCAGGCGCTTCGGTGAGCGAAAGCTAGTGGCGTTGTTTTTTCTATCTACATAGTAAAGTTCGAACTTTAAGCGAGCAGCGTATCAGCTAGAATAGGCTTAATAAGGTCATGCAAGGGGATTGATGGTTACTATAAGTGGGCCAGAAACGAAGTTGTATTTCTAATGAAGACACGATTTGGGTTGATTTCCCAAATAATATTGTTGACGATGGCATTACCCCTGTGAAATTAGGGTTTCTATTGGTCCTTCGGCAAGCGTAATCTCGTGGCGTTGCTTCGTATCTAAAGTCCTAACTTTAAGCTAACTAGCGTGTTGGCTGGAATAGGTTGACCCATACATCTCTGATGCAAGATGGCCGTCTTGTGTCTACCCCGGATTTTCATCGAGCGCCTAGACCAAGACATGTCGCACGTCAGCATCTTAAACTAGTTGCGGATAGCAAAAGTGGGCAACTAACACATGTTGGCGCTGAGATTCCGCTGTACCATCCCACCGATCACGGAGGCATCGCTCCAGCTCTTCGTAGTCGCCTGGCAGTTTTAGGAAGGTGTAAACTTATACGATGCTGCGAGATTCATTCTATCTCAAGTTTCATGGGTGGTGATAGAGCTGGCTGATGTATCTTTTGATTCAAAGGCATCTCGCGCACTGTCCGCGTGGAGCTCACGCGGCCCTCCTGAGAAGAAGGGTCGCTCGGTTTCTTGATGTAAAGTTTCACAAGTCTTTCGTTTTCCCAGTTCCTGTCCTGCAGACGAGCTGAAGATCTTTCTACCAAGCGAAGAGTAGCATATTGGTCTACTATTGAGCCTCACGATGGGTTCTAGAAAGGAGAGCATAGACGTGGCGTCTCAATACTCAGGAGCCGAAAAGGATCCAGAGATCGCGTCGACTACCACTATAACGCCAGGCAGTACCAATGGGAGATGGCAACTAAGTGATTTTGAAAGACGAAGGCGTCGTACAAAGTACGGATTCATCGTTATTCTATGGCTCTTATCTTTGGCCTTCACATCATGGTTCACAACGGCGATCAGACCGTCGCCCCGTAGATACAGCTACGAAACTGGCTTCGACACTGATCTCGGTGAGTGACAAGAGCTCTTACGTCTCGCAGAGGTAATCGAACTAACATCCGTAACCTACACAGAACCTCTACGCTCCTCAATATATCTTAAAAAGGTCAAATTCACGGGTGGTCTAAAGTTTCATGAGAACGGTACGACCTACCGGGCCATCCAGCCGGGCGTCCCGCAATACGTAGGCGAACCGAGCGATGAAATGGACCGACGCTGGAGATCACTGATCAGAGGTGAGAGGACGCATCTTATAGTGCATATCTGTAAACCGACTGACAATGTTCCCAGGCCAAGCCGTTGACTTGAGGGGCCAGGAAGCAGAGAGCGTCGCCGATATAACGTATCAGAAACCCGGGGGCTGGTACCTGACTGGACCAGACTCATTCCACCAGCTTCATTGTCTAGTAAGTGCTCGAACCCCCCCGCTTCCTCAATATCGATGTACTAACCTAATAAAAGGATGTCATTCGCAAAGCTCTTCGTCCAGACTACTATACTCCTCCCAATCCTGAGCCTGTGCATACCATGCACGTAGGTGAGTAGTCAGGCCCGTTTCCAAAAGAATCACCGGAAAGCGCTGATTGAAATCTGCAGAACACTGCGTCGACTATCTCCGACAAGGCGTCATGTGTGCCGCCGACCTGACGATGATCCCAGTCCAATGGTCTACGAAGCGTGACCGGATACTACAAGACACTGAGGTTGTGCACACTTGTCGTGACTTTGAGAAGATACACGAGTGGACTCTGGCAAGAGACGCCAATGCCCACCCGAGACAGAGTTAGGGGGAAAGCGGAATTTAGAAGGTTTGGCCGCAATTGAAAGCCCACCAACCGTGGTCGGCCACGAATGCCTGTGAACTCGAACCTAAGAACTTATTTTGCGCGAAATTTCGGTGGCGGGAAGAGGTTCGGTATGAATCTGAAGTTGATTTTAGGACATGTAATCATAGGAGAACACAGTAGTAGTACATATTGGCAATGATTAAATACCTAACTTCAGATATTTAGCGCGGTAAAAAAATTGAGCCTTGGAACGAGCAGAAATATATTGGCGTAGTGAAGTAGACCAATAGAACAGAACTGGACTAAAATAATAGAAAACTATGCCTAGGGGAGGCACAACGAGTAGCGGCCCCCCACCAGCCGCCCACTCAACACCAATAATACAACTAGCAATAGTTATGCAGTTATTGCCTTATTTTCCCTCTATAAATTTAGATCTTTTAAATAGTTAACTACTTTTCACACACAACTTAGTAGTTTATAATAAGAATGAACTCCGCCAATCCTTTCTTTATTGCAATAATTGCTTACATTGTTTTCCTAAACTTGTTAGTCCCTTTTGGAAAGGGGTTTTGCTGTGTGTAGGCCGATCATATAACCAGGAGTAGATAGGTAGATAGTTCAGACTAAACTAGTAAACTTCAAGACTATTATCAATACAACATCTACTCCTCATACTAGAGACTATAGAACCCGTTCAAGTTTTCACTTTCTCTAGTTGTGGCGCAGTGTGGCGGTGAGGCAGTCAGGCAGTGTGGAAGAGGCCGCCGGCCACTTGGCGGGCACATGTGCTGTACACCATCTCATCAACGGCGGCATTTATGTCTTCGCAGGCCCTTCAACTCTAGAATCGAGGCTGGAAACAACTCCTTTCTATACAATCCCCCCCCCCAGTTATTCTGTGAATTCTTGTCTAAATATTATATTTGCGACATTGTTAAATTGCTTTCAATAAGTAGTACAATTTAATACTGGTTGCACCTCCGTGTCACAACTAGTCGCCGAGTTATTGGTGACCCCGGTCCTGCTGCTCCGACTACCAAGAGTTCACTTGTTTCCGCTTTCAAACCAGCCTCCCTGCTGCACGACAAATATCTGTATCGCGTCCCAAGACCGGCTGTCCTCATCATCTTGCTGTCTTGTTCTAATCGAAATCACCATCCCTCGCGTGCGCTGTGCTACGAAGACCGGTCCTCATACCGAAAAGATGGAGAACAATCGCGGACTGAAGCGGCGGGAACCCGACACTGTGGATGAGGGTGCCAATACGAACGAAGATCCTCCGTCAAAAAGGAGGGCATACAAGCCTCCGGAGAGAGCGAGACGTTCGACGGGAATGCCGTATCGCGTCCAACCCGCATCTAAGTCAACCTCACAACCGGAACTGAGTGACATCGCCCTGCCCCGAAACGAATACCTGTATTCGCCCATCGATGCAGACAGCATTCGCCTTCTTTACATCCAGCCTGGTATCTGGAGTGACCGCATACATTGTAGTTTGGAAACAGTCAAGCAGAGCGACAATCCCACATTCGAAGCATTGAGTTATGTTTGGGGGGTCGCTCCCAAGACATCCTCGATCCTGGTTGGTAATGCCGAGTTTTATGTTCAACCAAACTTGCACAGCTTACTTCGCCAGATCAGAAATGAAGTTCAAGGGTTGTATGTGTGGGTTGATGCAATTTGCATCAACCAAAATTCCACGCCGGAGAAGAGTGTGCAAGTAGCAAAGATAGCCAGCATTTATAGGGCCGCTGAACGAACCTTGGTTTACCTTGGCGAGGAAGACGTTACTAGCAACCATGCGATGAATTTCATATCACAAATTCAGGATTGGGAGTTCCTTTCACAAGACAAATGGCTTGATGATTTTGGGGTACTCGCGCTAGCTGGGTTGCTGAACAGGACGTGGTTCTCGCGGAAGTGGGTGATCCAGGAAGTGGCTTTTGCGAAGGAAGCTATCATCGTTTGCGGGGGAAGAGAATGCCATTTTTCTGATCTCGCTGACTCGGTTGATATCGTTCGGTCCAGATTGGCTGATATCCGCGTATCGTTCCAACGGTCACCGTATTACCCTGCCTACGAGGGGCTTCTCGATGACTTGGAAAACTCGAGGTCAATCAAGCTCCTGGACACACTCAAGGACCTTTTCTTGAAGTCAAATGACGGCAACATCATTTGCTCGAGAACAAATCTGGAAACTCTGGTGCACAATTTCAGGCAGTTCCAGACTACAGATCCGAGGGATCACATTTATTCTTTGCTCTCCTCCGCTGACCTTTCTCACTCGGTACGAAACCAGATCAGCGGGCTTCCCTCGTGGGAGCCCGACTACAACCGCTCCAATCTTGAGGTCTTCACGGATTTCGTTCTGTACTGTGCCCGGACTTCAGGGTCATTGGATGTCATTGTGCGGCCCTGGGCGGATGTGAAGAGACAGCCTTGGCAATGCGATCTGGTGGATCCGGATCTCCGATTTGCCGTCCCTTCTTGGATCGCTGTCCTGGGATGCATGCCTTTCGGTGAACCAAAACTTAATTGCAAGAACCGAGTCAACGCAGATTCCCTCGTTGGAGGGCCTTCACAGGGGATCTACAACGCCAATGGTGGAACGATTGCCGAGGTTCGATTCGGCGTTGACGATGCCAGAAAAACCTACACTGGTTCTCTTTTTGCAAAAGGGATTGTTCTGGGCGAAGTTCAGCATCTGTCGACACGCATGGCGGACGGAATCGTACTAAAAGAATGCCTGGAAATGATCGGCGGCATCACCAAAGACGACAATGGGACTATATGCGATATCTCTGACTCGCTCTGGCGTATTTTATGCGCAAATAGGGATACTCTTGGGAGTCGAGCACCGTCTCTGTATCGTCTATCCTTACTTCAACTCTTACCTCGGAACACCTGTCTGACCAGCCTCGACACCGAGGATCTTCTGAGCTCAAATCAGCCAAAATATATTGAGGACTTCCTGAAGAGAGTACAGTCTGTTATATGGAACCGCAGGGTATTTCGCTCACCGGGACGGCCCGGTCCGGACGAAAAGTTTATGGGCCTGGCACCACGGCAAACTCAAGTGGGAGACAAGATCTGCATCTTATTTGGCTGCAGCGTTCCGGTAGTACTCAGAGCGCATCCGCGGAGTCATATGCGGATGGCTCCGAGGGTCTGCTGGGAATTGGTTGGCGAGGCCTACGTTGACGGGGTAATGGAAGGGCAAGCAGTTCATCGCTGTTCTGCGAATGGATCACTGTCGCTGGAGGAAGAGTTTGAAATCCAGTGATTGAGCAATTGTCAGGAGAGGGGCAATGGCGCTCCCAATGGGGTAGAATTGGCGAGAGGGGAAGACTTGACGCTCCTAGGTACTTACCTACTTACCTAGGTACCTACTTAATCGGATGTCTTAGGGGCTTCGGTCCCTGCGTCTTACGACTGTTCGGACTGTGGTTTTTGTGGCTTTTGTGGCTTGTAAGTGTGGCTCTGTGGCGCACAGGAATGATACTGTATCATACCCGAGACGTATCATACCCTAGATGCAACCAATACATCGCATGCCTGGGTAGGTGGTTGAATCTGATCAGTCTCCAATCTCACTGTCAGGCTTTTAGTCTTCTTTCTTGTGCCACTAACGCCAGCACAGAAACGCCACAGAACGGAATCCCTCGAATTTATACTAGCGTCAGCGTGCATCTAAGATGGCACCTCTATTCTCGTCTTCCGATGTTGAAGCCTTTGATGTTATCATCGTCGGAGCAGGAATATCCGGCATCAACTGTGCATACCGGTTACTGACAGAGCTACCTCACCTCAATTTTGCGATCCTCGAGGCTCGCGAGAACATTGGCGGGACCTGGGATCTATATCGATACCCTGGAGTGCGATCCGATTCCGAGATGGACACTTTGGGATTTTCGTGGCAACCTTGGCCTTTCGACTACCCCATCGCCACAGGAGACCAAATCATGGAGTATCTTACGGATGCTGTGTCAAAGTACCATCTGGACCAATTCATCCGCTTTCGCCACCAAGTCTTGTCTGCGAACTGGTCTTCGGCAGACCGATCTTGGACTTTGTCAGTTGCCCATGGCGATAAAGAAACCAAGAGGATCAACTCTCGCTGGGTTGTCTTCGGCACTGGCTACTATGATTATGAATCCCCACTTCAACCTATTATTACCGGCTTAGACTCTTTCAAAGGCATGCTGGTTTGATCGCTGTTCAAATATTGGGGACCGACTACTCTAATATCTTTTACAGGTGAGGTGGTGAATCCGCAATTCTGGCCAAAGGGCCTTGATTACACCAAAAAGAAGATCGCCATCATAGGGAGCGGCGCCACCGCTGTCAGTCTCTTACCCGCACTGCCCGATAGAGCCACTCAAGTTACCATGATTCAGCGAAGCCCAACCTATATAGTGGCCACCCCGAACACCAGATGGGCTCCAAGTTTTCTTCCGAAATCACTCGTCAACCTCTGCCGACGTATTTGTTCCATCGTTTTACTCTACCTGTTTGTACTCCTGTGCCACTACCTACCCGATGTTGTCAGAGCTGGGCTTCGGGAAAACATCGTGGCGCAACTACCGAAGAATGTTGACTTTGATACTCATTTCAAACCACGGTATAATCCTTGGGAGCAACGCATCTGCCTGGACTCGGACGCTGCATTCTACAAAGCGCTGCACCTACCAAATGTTGAAATCGTTACTGGGAAAATTGAAACAGTGACTGAGGATGCAATCCGCATGAAAAGCGGTGAGGTGATCGCTGCTGACATTATTGTCACCGCAACAGGCCTCCGCATGGCAATGGGCGGAAAGATTGATTTGAAGGCTGATGGGTCGCCAATCTCGTGGAGAAAGCGGTTCATCTGGAACGGAGCCATGTTGGATTCCGTCCCAAACATGATGTTCATGCTCGGATACACAAACCACGCCTGGACTCTCGGCGTCGACGACACAGCGATCGTTCTTACTAGGCTTTTGAAACACATGGAGAAAAGTGGCAAGAAGTCGGCTGTGGCTCGAGTTTCTCCTGAAGCAGCAACTGGTACACAACGTATGTGGCAACTAAGTTCATCGTATGCACTCGCAGCTGACGACAATCTGCCGGTGTATGGAATGGCAGGGAACTGGAAACCTAGGAATCGTCCACCCATCGATTACGTTCACGCTCGATGGGGAGACTATACAAGTGATCTGCATTTCTCGGCGTAAAACCCCCCACCACTTCTGTATCTCAGCTTGCTCATCGTGCACTATTCTAGTTTGACGAAATCGAGAAAAATCGCTTACATTAGGGCATTGCTTGTAACACTCATTGCCTTTCTTTCATTCTTTGAAATACTGTCCATGGCTTTGAATCCTTGTCGTATGGCCGTAAAACTGCCGTGTTGGTGGTCTAGACTTCTATGGCGCTGGCAGGATAACCGCCTCCTGTGAGCTCGATGATATCTTCGAACGCCTCTCCGGTCCTTGTCAACTCATCACGGCTAATGTTGAAATAGACAGCTGCAGGGCATTTAGTTCCTCATCGCCTAATATCCGAATCTAGTGTTTTCTGAATGATGCACATGTGACCAAGCGACCCCAAGCCTCCTCCTGTTCTGAGGGAGGACCAGAATATACGCTGTAATGGCAAGGATCTATTCCGTGCTCGGCACTCACTTCGTACTCGATGAGGTCCTGAAAAGGAGGTACGACCTCATCAGCCCTGGGTTAGCGAGGAGAGGCCTAGTTTACTTGATAGACTTACACCAAGAACGTTGTAGCTGAGCTGGGGAGCGGCTACCGTGGAAGAAACCAGAGCTCAGCAACACGCCTCCAAGCGCTAAGATGTGACGTGGAGTATCGTGACGTAGACGCATCTGCAAGTGGAGATATATTTCTGCTTCTTCCCCTTTATTGTCATACTTTCAATATGTTGAACTTCTCTTCGAGGAAAGCGGGCTCGGCGTCATCCACCAGCCAGCCTACTGGTTTCAAGCATACGCTCAGACACATCCATAGTAAACGAATGTGGTTTACCCAGTTCTGCGAATGAAATTCAGCGATAATTGTATTTTCCAAGAATAATAATAGTAGATCATTTTCTCTCGCTCGTGGAACCGCGTGTTATATGGTCCTGTCGTGTGTAACTAAGCGAGCACATACCCCTCGTCTCTAGCCCAGAGCCTGTAGCATCTACTTACAACCAATTTCTGGATAATGAGAATATCATTCCCTGAGATCGTTGTGCGCATGTCCGTAGTAATGTGTCTAAATGGCTAGAGCAAGACGATGATACATCCTACTCCGAGCACGTTAGGGTTGCCTCCGGTTTCTTTTAGCGGGCTCTTGGAGCTCTTGAGGGCTTTTAAGGTGGAACCCCATTTTGACCTCGTCGAGACCTCTAGAACTGGTATTCGGGACGCTGGAGGGAAGGGAGACGAACGTGGTACTTTCGGAATGAGAGAAGATATAACGAAGTGTATCGAGGTTAAGCCCTTCTCGGGTTGTTGAACCTCCTTCACTATTCTGGCACTTCTTTCATAATATCACGTCTCCAAAATTATCCATCGGAAGGGGTCGTGACGTGAGAATGTGGGCTCCGCGAATTATATTATTCAAGCCAGCCCCTGTCGCGGAGTGCCCCATATATACCGTTAATCCACTCATGGGATTAACGGCGTCGTTTTTTTTTCCGTGATAGCCCCAATCTCGGTCGCCTAAGGTGGGACTTTCGGCTTCGGGAGGGCCGCAAGTGGTTAAGACACTTCAAGTTTGGATCCTAGAACTTCTGGTCCTAACCTCCATACCAACCACCGATCATGTGTATATGAAATAGGTCAACACTGTCGATAGCCTTGGCTTCCCCTAATCATATTTCAACCGCATGCCTCTCAACAGCGTAGAGAAGGAAGTCTTGAGTCAGATTTTACCAAGGCTGTAACTCCGGTTCTTGAACTCCTGACATCCAGGGTCTAGACGGAATACAAGAAGATGCTTGCACTTAGCAGGGAAACTAGGAGCAACATCAGATCTGTCAGAAAGATTCCCGACTTACATCATATCTTCGAATTTTCGTAACTGTGCTAATTATTGCTAGCCGATACGCTTGAGCTCATTTGTGGTAAGGACATGACATTTCACTCTACTAAGCAGGGCGTCATCTCGATGCGCGTTTCTGTTCGATAATAAGGCACAAAGGTACATTAGAATTGCCTAAGGCACAACACGATGTGTATTCATAAATCAATAGTGAAGAAAAGGGAGTTGAGTATAAGTAGCTGATTATGGAACTGTCTAGCCAACAGGGTCAATCTGGTCAGTCTCTGTATTAGAACTTCACCAGACACTCTTTTAGCTAGTCAACTGCGTTCTATTATGAGTGTCTAGTTCCCCTATTAAAAAGTCTAGTAATTATACTGGGAAGTGTAGGGCCTATCTCCTTGTCTAATGAAGTGGTGTGAGTGGATTACATAAGCAAGCACATGCTCAAGCCACCTGGTGGCTATGCTAGTATGGGAGGATAAAACACCATGGGGAATACTCTCGACACTAGCTAGAAGGATCATAATACCTTCAACACCCCAAAAAGGTTGGTGAGCCACCTTTGATCAAATAGGCCGAAGCCAACTAAACAGCACACCTTAGAGATCAACTAAACACCCTAATAAACCGCCCATGTAATAATCACCATTGGTAATAAAAATAAAAGATAATGGAGGAATTTAGAATAAACAGTTGCAATTAATACATTGTATATTGTGTGTAAGCGTGTTCCAGTGCTCTTTGTAAATGTGTTGCGTAAATTATGACATTTTTTCACACGCTAATATTAGTCAGCCATGTTTTTATTTTAAGTACTACTTAGCGATACCATTGCATGACTATCTATATATTCAACCACTCAGATTAGGAACTGGCAGCCTTAGTCATCCGAGAAAGCAGTAAGAGTGGTTGATACTGAAGTGGTATGAGTGGATTACCGGGGTTTAGTACATGCATAAGCTACTTGGTGGCTTTACTCGTATAGGATATAAACATCATGGGCGTTGATTTTCATGCCAATTTTGGAAGGGGGCATGTACAACATAGCAGCAACTGCGAATGAATTCGGATTTCTTATTTGCTACACTTGATCAATTGATTCCCCGAGAGAATAGAGTGATTACTATGCTAGGAAGTGTAGGTTCGGCCTATCTCCTAGTGCAGGGGCGCTGTAATGTCTCTATGATTTGTGAACCGCTATTTACGGTCGCCCACTTCAATACATAGTCTATAGCGTTGTATGATGAGACATGCCACAAGGGGCGTACAAACAGATGCGGAGGGTCACGGACTCGCGGGCCCACGCCACCGAAGGTGACAGTATTATTATTAAGCTCAACTTGATGTTCGTGGCACGCGATGGTGAGAAATTGCCAGCCAAGACGTCTATTGGTTCAGTCAGCAGTACAGTCGTTTCAGAGGGTTGCAGCTTGCAGGTCATCTGTCGACTGTTTCGGTATATTATAGTGTAGTATAGACGTGTCGAAGATGTAACAGTAGATTGCCCAGCAGAAAAGTGCAAGGGGACAAATCCTCCAACAACTAGCACACTATGCTGGGCAAGATTAGTATAATAGCAACACCGCTATCGCCGGTACATCCCATCCGCAGCCAGGAAGGGGGAGATTTAGACGGAATGAGCTAGAAAGGCTTGTCCGTTGCGACATAAGGTTCTAAATACGACAACATTAGGACGCGACCTACACACAGAAACTGCAAGGCAAACTCGCGAGGCCCATGGTGGAGCCAGGGCGAACCAGTCCGCCTGTGCTGTTACCCTGTTTCCGACACCATCCCCCCCCATCGAGACTCTCGAAAGGGCGTAGAGCTTCTAACTTAGTGCATCATGTCATCATACCATGCTAAGAGCTTGTAAGACGGAGGTATGGCCACCACGTGCCCATTTATTTAAGCGAAGCCAGCTCTAATGATGATCTAATGAAGCATTCTAGCTTCCGTTGCTCCTTATCCATTACAGCTTCTTAGCAGGCGAGTTAGTACTAACTTTGCTGTGTTTACAGATTGCCTAAAAATTAAAAATAAAAATAAAAAAAGGCGGTGGTAGGTGGTGATGGTTGGTACTCAGGGTTAAAGCTGGGACCAAGTTCAGTAGTCGTAGTGGTGTGTGTAGAATAAAGTGGCTTGAGATAAGGGAAAGCCACAAGGTGGCTTTAAATATGGGAGGTGTATAAAACGCCATGCTCTGCTTTGTTGTATTACAAAGGGCCAGCAACTAGCCCCTAGCTAGCATTTGCGTTGAATGACAAATTTGCATTCTATCTTGATTGTTAGGTTTCCTAATACTCATATTTATAATTATGCCAAGAAGTGTAGGTTTGGCGTCTCCTAGTATAAGGGTAAGGTAAGTATTTCCCTATGCTAGCACGCTCTATTTACTATTTCCCACATCACTACTTGTAATTAACGGTACTTCAGCCTGTCAGAATACGTTAGGTTTTATTGATGTAGATCTAGCCACGTATTCCTATAAAGATCACGTTGTTTACTGTTGTTATGTACAGAATTCTTGGCTTAGCCACACCCTTTAAGCCAAGTACTTATATAACTAGGCGATCCCCTCATAAGTAACTCAGGGGCTCGTTGTCACACTATTAACCAAGCGTTAAATCCAATAAGCATTACGTGCTTTTAGGTCTACCCTTTTAGATCCTTTACAGCTAGCTACTCCCGTTGCCGGGTTTACGCCAGTGATCCTGCAGCACCCCTGTATCTAACAATTCGTGGCAGCAACTTGATCCCGAAATTCAAGTTTCGTGATAATCATGAAGATACCAATGATGTCCCTTGAGTAGCTAACAGGCCTATAGTGCCCTGATATACTTGGGATATGGTCGCTGTGCTAAAGGTCAGGTTGTTAAACAAGTTGGCCAGCAGGTTGATTGGTTTTGTTACATGTATAAGTCTTTATTAAGCAAGAGAAAAATTAGAATGTTTCGAACTTTCATTTCACATCAACTCGCCTTTGTGCCCCTCGTTATTACCTAACTCGGCTCGCCCGTATGAGAACTCGGGCCCCAAACCACGCTTCTTAAACAGACTTCTTGAAACACGCCTGAACTAGAGAGCTATCAGTCCAGGCATCGCCGCTCTTCGTCGGAACTTCACTGAGCTCATAAGTCTGAGGATCGAATGACCCTGCCGCCCAGCCAACGTAACCCAAGTAGACATCAGCGTTCTCGTTAAGATATGCTATCTGGTCGCAGATATACTTCTCGCAGGACTCCGTGTTACCGCCGCCCATTTCCGTGTTTATGGCCTGTCTCTTGTTGGTGCGAAGCCAGTCTGCGAGCGGTGCGAACGCCGACGAGATATTGTCCGTCGTGCAATCCGTGTGCGTTCCCGAGTTGTCACTGTCTGAATACTTATGCACATCGAATACGAGCCCTGTCGTGGTGTTATCCGGGTTCACAACGCTCAAGAGGGCGGGACCGCTGTTCGTTGGAAAAGCCGCTGCCGAGGTCCAGTCGTTGCCTGGAATCAAGATCGTGTGTGCCGAGCCGCTGGCCTCCGTCTCGGCCTGGCGGATTGCCGTCACGGCAGCTTGCGCGCTCTTCGCCCATGCGTCGATGTCTGGTACATTATGAGGTTCATTCATGAGCCCGAACATGATCTTCTCCTCAGAAGCATATTTCGTCGCCAGCTGGCTCCAGAGATTGGCGAATTCGTCGTCGGTTGGGCCGCCTTGTCCGATAATCTGCCCATTCCAACGGGCGTAGTTGTGGATCTACGAGTTATCTTGGATCAGTGACTGGAAATCATAAGAAGACGCCGGTTTTGATCGCTCACATCAATAATGCAAGTAGCACCGGTACCCAAGCATGCTTTGACAAGCTGGTCGAACTGGTCAAAGTTATTGGAATCAAGCGTGCCTCCTAGCTGGTTGTTTACGAGGAATCTATCAGATAGCAAGTTAGAAATTGTCAGATATAGAAAGTATACGAGGTGTTGGTTGAGGATTGGGCTCGAGATTATTTAGAAACATATGGGATGGGATGGCAAAAACATGCCAGGACGCCGAGTAAATAACTGAAAATACGTACTGCCATCCTACGGGTAGTCGGAAAATGTTCATAGATTTATCATTTACGAAGTGCGACATTTGACCTCCCCTAAACCGTGTGTAAGCATATAGATCTTGTCGCTGGGTTGGATAATTATGCGAAGTCTCACCCATCAGGACCACCAAGTGCTGCCAGGGGTGGGTATACTTTAGTCGTAACGCAAGTTCCCTAATTCTTGTTAGCTTTATTTTCATGGAAAGGATCGCAAGAGGATTTGCTCACATCTGTCGCACACCCGAAATCGAACCCAGCGATGTTGACACCAAAGTACTGGACACCAGCTGCTCGATCTGAAGTTGGTCATGGCTATACTTTAGTGTCATGGAATAATACTGCGAATCGGAGAATATACGAACTCGATATCCCGTAGACTTTACTCCCATACTCTCGTGAGAAGCTCCAATCTCTATGAGCAGCATTTACGGACGTGGAAGGGTTCGCGTGTGGCAGTGCAGATACACTCGCGACTAAGGTCGCAGTTGAAGCAATCGCGGGCTTCATGGCGATAGAAATGTCTATGATGCTAAGGATGGGATATCATGTACTATCAACTGTTAGATCACCAGATCAGATTTAGTTGGATGGAAATTTGGACAGCTGTTAGATTCGGTTTATATACGCTGGGTTCTCTATCTATCTATGTTTACCGAGGCACTGGCGTATGGTCATTTTCAAGTTCTTTGATATTCTCCATCTATATGCGATGTCGCATCTTGATATTATAGATTCCTATAGTGGGAGGCGGCAGCAAGGGCCCGACGTGAAAGAGAGATGAGGGCCAAATAGCATCACCAGACATCCCCTCAATCTGAGACTGTGTAGCCAGGGGTACAATGTACAGTCAATATAAAGTTGCGTAAATGCGTATTTTCCTTGTTTAAGCCCCTTTCTGCAAAGTGGAGAGCATGAGGTGTACTATAGATATGACTGCTGATCTTAAGATTAGAAGTATTGATTAAAGCCGCTCGCCAAACTGGAAGAACGGGGAGGCCTCCAGTTTACACCCCCGGCTGGAAGGTCACAGACAATAATGCACCTCTTTGCAGAATATTACAATGATAGTACACTTCAAGATTCTCGACATTAGCGTGTGTATTGTAGATGGGTAAAGCGAAAACCTTCTTGGGAGGGTCAAACTTTACCAAGTTTGCTTGAGTACCACCAGTCAGCGGGTAAGGAGGCGTAAACCCTAACTTTAGATAGTCCAATGGAGAGATTTACTCTCGTGTTAAATCGCAGTGTTGCGAGCTGTCTTGCGAACCAAGGTGTGGCGGGATCTACTTCTTGAAGCTTATCTGGTGTCACAAGCCAAGTTATGTAATTGGCTATTTTAGGAATAATCGAACGGGTTTGAAGCGGTCCACGAGGACTACTAATTTCTTGCATTTGATGCTAGCAGGCGGTACGGCTCGTTCCTTGAAATTATGCTTTGCAAGTGATAGAGGTGTGTACTATGCATGTGACTTCATGCCGCTCGAACATTCAAACCCGCATTTGAATGCATATGTACATTGTGTCATGTACCAAAGCACGAAAATGTCAACAGCGGTTTGAAGAGTGGTGTGAGCGTATCAAACTAGTAACCCCTGTCAGACAAGGGTTAGATTACATCCTTTTGCAGATGAGTGCTCTCCCCGACAGGAATTTCTACATCTTCATCAAGTATTAATTTGATGATATTCTTTGGGCAAGATTCTCGTCATTATTAACGATTTTGATATGGTAAAGAATGATTACAATTTGTATATCGAACATCCCCCCCTAACAGATATCATGGTGCTGCGATCTCTAGAACGATGGAAGGGGGGGTTTTTTTAAGAAAAAACCACTGATTGCAGGATTCTGGTTCTCGCACAACAACACACATTCATGACTTGGATATACCGTGATATCCGTAGCGAGATCACAAAAATCATGTGTCTTGCCTCATCATCTAACGCACATCGCACGCCACCATCGCTGCCGGAACCAATACCTCCAATTACCTAGCACGTAAAAACGGAGGGACCTGGCACTGTGTAACTATTGAAGTTGTTGTAGATGTTTGCCGTATATCCGGGATCCGTGGCCTTGAAAGCACCAGGGATCTTCACCGTCGGTGAAGGGTTCGCGTTCCCGCCTCCCGAGACCTTGACCTGGCCGCAGCTAATATACCACTGCGGAGTGGCTCCAGGGTTATGGATCGCCAGTGACTGGATTCGTAGAAGGTACTCGCCGTCAGGGATACACTTAGGGATGGTCCCGGAGTAGGTAGCTAGTGGCTCGGTCAACAACCTGCATATCAGCGTTTGCTTTCTTCCTACAGTTTGCATACCTGTCATAGTCCATTGCGCTTGTCCATTAGTAAACTTCGGGCCTGATTTAGGTTATTAGTCACAGATCTATTAATAGAGCTTCCTCCTGTGAAATGACATACCCCAATCAAAGATCTTGAACCAGTCTCCGCTTCCGTCATACTCAACAGCTGTGCTAGGGGCTTTCGACATGTAGCTATAATTTTATTAGGGTTAGCTATCTGCGTCTTCCGACGTCACTTCTGCTTAGAGGACGCTAACTAACAGTGAGACTGGTCCCTGATGATAGACGGCCTGGTCGAGACTGAAAGTGAATGCGTCACCGGCATTTAATGACAAAGTAGTAGTGCTCCCGCTAGTGGCACCGCCAACATTGCATCGGAGGTCTTGTGAAGAGAGATCTTGATATCCCTAATAAGCGCTCAACTCTGGTGTCAAGACGTGTATGGCTTACCGGTCACGGGAGAGTTCATGTTAGTATTGTGGCGAACAAACTCGTACGGCGTGCCTTTAGCGGTGCCTTTGCCCAAGGCTTGAAATATATAATGGCCCGAAACGCTCTGTGCAGCTAGAGCTACAGCAGCGAGAGTCTTGATGAAAGTCTTCATTTTGCGCAAGGTATTACTGCAAATACGAGGCTGTCCGTAGCTTTCTTGATTGTAGAACAATGAAAATTGAACAACGTCGACACTGACGGTATATATTTTGCCTAATGAAAGCTTCTTTTGACGTCACACACACCTGGTAAGCTATCCGACGAGAAAAGACGCGGCAGTTCTCGGCGGTTGATATACCGTGGCTGATATTATGAAGCAATCTGAATTTCTCTAATATATGAAAACGGACTGGGTCGAACGGCATTTAGACTTCTGGTAAATGAGCCAAGAATCTGAGGTTGGCTAGATCCTGTAGGACCCAATCGGCAATGGTGCGAAAGGAATAATTGCGCCAATAAGGCTGGTAATCGCCTGAAGAACCATGGTAGGTTCAAGAGGTAGTCATATGAATGGTAGATTGTGCATTGCCTCAGATCTTGGTCACAAATCGACCTGCGCATGCGCAGATAATACCCTAACCCTGAACTCGACATGCGGCGCTGGAAATGATATGGGATAGGTTTTAGTACGTTGTTACAATCGCGGGTCTTATACGTTATAACCACCCTTCTTGTGGGACGGTCATGGCAGAGCTTAGGATACAGTAGGCAATCAGATGCAAGTCCAAGAGTCGAGTGCTCTGGATCATATAATGAAAGGGGGCCAAACCCTTTGAAATATACCCACGTCCAGGTGATCGGATCTTGAGATATTGGCGTGACTATACCTTCACTTACTGTGAAAATGGAATCGCGATCAGCCTTCGTCAACCATACAATTTATGCGTTTGTGGGCTTACAGAAAATACTTAATGCTTAGCTAGCCGTAATTTATAGAGTTCTGTTAACTCAATAGATATTTCGCTTTCCATCCTACGACGCTGATAATATAAGCCAAAGACAGTACATGTCTCCTCCTAGGGGTGCTCTAGCAGTCTCTGGGATGTGGTGTGCTGTAAGAGTGGCTGTGTTTTCGCCTTCTAAGGGGTACGCCCAATCTCGTCATAATTGAGAAACGTGGTACCATTTCTTTATGCAACTATGTGGATATATGGAATTCACAAGACCTCGAATGCCGTTTGTCGTAGCACTGGGGTGATGCGTGGTAGTAACGGTGCCGTCATGAGACCGCTGGCAAGCCCAAACCCGGCGGTGACCCGTCTTGGCGAAGAAAACGTTCATCAGGCCGCCATCTAGGTAGAGAATTATCAAAAGAGCTTAATGGAAGCTGATGGTAATTGGCACTTCTGTCAAAGACGGACGGTATGTACACAGCGATGGTGAAATGCTTCTATATGAGACGCAGGTGAGTAGAATACTGTTTCGGCCCTAGGATCCGACGAAGTACCTCGTGATATTCATGTGAGATATTCAGGTGTGTAAGGCGGGATTGGGAGAATAGATAATATGAAACCGTTTCTAATGCTATTGTAATGCTATTGGTAACCGATGTGCTACGGGGATTGCCTAATGAGAAATCAAGGAAGGGCCTCTCCGCATATAGGCTGAGCAGTATTAATTGGCATATGACTGACATGTTTAATTAAGAGCTTCAGATGAACGTTCTATGGATATTTATCCAGATCACGCGTCAATCAATGGCTGACTTGACCCGCCAAGATGGTGTCCTGTTGTTATTTGCCCGACGATAATCGTCCCATTCTGCGCAAGGTATTACCTGTAATCCAGTATCGCCCACCAGAATTGTCAATACTATCTATTGCTGCCAGATCGATCAATCTGAGAGCTTAAAGGGGTGCCTGTAAGGGGAGGGTCTTGGTTGACTCGGATAAGTTTGCAGAGCGACCCTCGGTCTGTGGGGAATCCTTGAATGGCGGGGATTTGTATGCAAGTCCCTCGTAGGTTTCGATTTTGCCCGGATTGCTATTGACTTCTCGGCTGACAGCCTCAAGCGGCTGTCGTTTGTTTTGACCAGTCGGATGTCCTGTGGATGTCCTCCGCCATTAATCAACCTGCGCAACTGTATCTGTCTTCTTTCTTACCGGATAGTGAACTGCTATAAGTCATGCGGGTCACAGAATGAGCCACTCAGTGGGACGGCTCAGACTTCCGAATCAAGCTCATGCCTTGTATTTCTCAAGATTCTGGCTACAGGATTCTCCAGAATGTGGCTGACCCTGTCACTTTTCCCGGAAGTACGGAACGAATTCAGCCTCCATTGGTGAAAGGTCAGAACTGTATTAAATAGGTGACGAACCACCCCGTCCCTCAACAGAGAATGCGGTTCGTCTATCTGATTGTATCGGACGCTTCCTGATTGGCCTCAAGATGCCGAGCGTTTCACGCATTGTGACTGCTATTCTAGCAGCCGCTGCATGTAAGTGAGGAGGCATCGCTGAGCCAGAGTAATCCTGACAGTCACTAGCAATTCGAACATGTCTCGCCCAGGGTCCCGTCCCATACACCGACCCCGATACGAAGATAGAATTTGGAACATGGGAACAGGTTGATATGACCATCGGGATGTCGCTACCCGGTGATGCTTTAACAACCGACGCCACGGAGTACGTCGGCATTCTAGTAGGTAAATTAGGTGGTGAAGGGAGCGCAAACAAGCGTGAGCTGAACGTGTCATAGAAATGTTCGACGGGGTGGTGCGGCATCTCTCACGGCGAGTCCGGACAGATGACTCAAGCTCTGCTGTTAGTTGCCTGGGTCAACGGAGACGAAGTCTTGACATCGTTCCGATTCGCGACAGGATATAGTTTCCCTGAAGAGTACGCCGGACAAGCCAACCTAACACAGATATCTTCCAAGATTACTGCCACAGGTTTTGAACTCATATACCGGTGTGAGGGCTGTTTCTCTTGGGATCATAATGGCGCAACGGGAAGCGTTCAGACAAGTTCAGGCTTTCTCATTCTCGGACGTGCTGCTTCAAAGACGGCGCCCTCTACCCCTTCTTGCCCCTCGACGATTGCTTTCGGGCAACACGAAACCTTTGGCCAGTTTGGAGCACCTCTGGAAACGGTTGTGAAGAACTCGTATGCTTCCTGGGCTAGGTTGGCAACCAGGGTGGTCGCTGGAGATTGTGGCACAACCGACCCTGGGAACCCGGCACCTGACCCAGTCGCCACTTGTCGTCCGGAAATGGCCAGTCAAACATTTGACTACATTATTGTCGGTGCTGGTGCTGGCGGTATTCCTATGGCCGATCGTCTCAGTGAAAAGGGTTACAGTGTTCTCCTCCTCGAGAAAGGTCCTCCATCGCTGGGAATGTGGGGTGGAAATATGAAGCCACTTTGGCTCCAGAAGACGGATCTTACTCGCTTCGACGTGCCTGGTTTGTGCAATCAGATCTGGGTGGACTCCGCGGGCGTCGCTTGCAAGGACACAGATCAGATGGCCGGTTGCCTCCTTGGAGGCGGCACTGCCGTGAACGCCGGACTGTGGTGGAAGGTAATTATAAATCTTGGATGATTGATTCAAGGACTGCGCTAAATGCTATTGCAAAATAGGCCAACCCGAAGGACTGGGATGAGAACTTCCCCGCGGGATGGCACGATGTCGATATGATTGCTGCAACTATGAGGGTCTTTCAGCGCATTCCTGGAACGACTGCGCCCTCTGTCGACGGCAAAGTATACTTTCCACAGGGAGTCAACCTTCTCAGCGCGGCATTGAAGCAGGGTGGTTGGACAGGAGTTGGCCTACCTAATATGTTCCCTGGGGCTAAAAATCGCACATATAGCCCAACGACATACATGTTTTCTGGGGGCGAGCGAGGAGGGCCAATGGCCACGTATCTCAAGACGGCGGCTGAGAGAGACAATTTCCAGCTGTGGATGAACACGCCAGCTCGCCGCGCACTTCGAACCGGTGGAACCATAACCGGTGTCGAGCTGGACTGCATGCTTGGAAATGGCCAGTACGGCACAGTCTCCGTTACTCCCAAAACCGGACGTGTAATCGTGTCCGCTGGAACTTTCGGCTCAGCCAAGTTCTTAATGCGAAGTAAGACTTGCCTCCTTAGTCCTAAAAGAGGGTTATTAACAGTTATCAGGTGGGATTGGTCCGCAAGACCAACTGGAAGTCGTTAAATTGTCGAAAGACGGCCCATCCATGATTGAAAGCGACTCGTGGATCAATTTACCTGTTGGTTACAACTTAGTTGACCACGTCAATGTGCGTATATCCGAGAGATTCCGTACTTCAGCTGCTTACGCCTTCTAACTTCGCAGACCGATACCTTTATCACCCATCCAGACGTCATCTTCTACGACTTTTACGAGGCTTGGACTAAGCCCATCGCTTCGGATCAATCAGCATATCTTCGTGAGTTAAAGTAAAAAAGCTTTTAAGACGGAGCGTTCTAACTCAATCCAGAGAAACGTAGCGGTATTCTTGCGCAATCCGCCCCTAATATCGGGCCGGTGGTACGTAGCCGCAAATCTAACTATCCCTAGCTGAGTAAGCTAACGCCCGTACTTAGTTCTGGGAAGAGGTCATTGGAGCGGACGGAAAAGTGCGCCAGTTCCAATGGACGGCGCGTATTGAAGGGGCTGACCAGACCGGTAGCAACAGTAAGCGCAACTCGTCCCAGACCTAGTCTTTCAGGTAGACGCTTATCACAAGCAGGTACCATGATCATGAGTCAGTATCTCGGTCGCGGTTCTACCTCACGTGGGCGCATGACCATCAGGCAGGGACTAGATACCTTCGTATCGGATCCCCCATACCTAAAGGATGAAAATGACAAGCTTGCTGTCATCGCCAGTATTGACGGCCTACGGACGGCTCTCTCGGGATACCCCAACCTCGAATTCTCGTTCCCGCCAATGAACCAAACGGTGAAGGATTACGTGGATGGCATTGTGGTGAGCGCAGCCAAGCGCCGAGCGAATCACTGGTTAGGTAAGTTTCTCCGATTGTGCTGTCGTGTAAGCCGTTCATGTGAAAAAGCTGTGACCTAACTAACACATTTGACTCTCCCAGGCACGAATAAGATGGGGTTGGATGACGGCCGAAAGGCAAATGGCACAGCTGTCGTGGATCTAGACACCAAAGTATACGGCACGGACAATCTCTTCGTAGTTGACGGGTCGATATTTCCAGGCATGGTCACAGCGAACCCCTCGGCGATGATCGTAACGGCAGCAGAGAACGCCGCTGCGAGGATATCAACGCTAAAGAACGGGCCGCGAGCCAGGCCTGTTTGTCGCAAAAACGGCGCTGTCATCATATCACTATAAACGCCCATTCCGGCCAAACCTAGCTTGACATCAATATCTGTCTTCCCATATGTGGGAGACGATGAAACAGAAAGGTAATGATTTTATTGTCCTTACGTGGCGAGCAGGGTATGTGGGATTAATGTACATAGTGACGTCGTGTCAATAGACGTTTCGGAATAATACAATATAAGACGTGAAAGATGATACAGTTGAGAAAGTGAGCTTAAGCTTTTCATTCCCCATACTCATACATGTCGCGTCATAGACGCTAACACTTTGTCCTTATTGGTGAGAGATCTCATAGCCCCTGGGCACCAGATGAAAATAGACACTCAAAATACGTCGTGTCGAAGCCCTGGAATGTCCACTCGTCGGCCTCAGCTGCCAGCTCTGGGTGGGCGAGCTGCGCCTGCGACCACTCAAATTGCATCATGGGTGGTGCAAACCCGTTGAAGTCGGCGTATTCGTTTAAATTATCACTATAGCCCATTGAGAACGATAACAGGTGGGATGCCTCGGCCCCTTGGTCTCCGTCGGGAGGTGTGAAGTGCTGTTGGTTCGATGGCATGCCCCAGTCTGTTGAGGGTGGCTGGGCTATATGGCTGAGCGTAGGATATGTCGGGAATTTGACGTACTCGTGTTGATTCGAGCTCATACTCTTGGTCACGGTGATGGTGGGGTTAGCCAGCGTATCCGGCGTAGCGGGCGTAGTACTGACATTGGCATTGATGTTATGAGCTGGTGTCGCGTGAGCATGTGGCTGCACGTCATGCTGACCAATGTGTGCGTGGGCGGAAGGATTGATATTAATGGTCCCTAGGTACGGGATCTCGAGGTGAATTGCTGGCGTTTCGCCAACTCCTCCGTTATTTGCCCCTTGGCTGGAGGCGCCACTTGTCAAGAGGTCCGGATTTAACAGAGGCAGGAGACGACCGATAATGCAGGCTGCATCTCGAGCAAGCTTATCGTCATTCCGATCAGCCATCCGCTGGAAGTTATCGCACGCCTCTTGGACTAGGGTGCGGTCTGCTTCACGCTTTGAGACCGTAGCCTGATCACACGCCTGCATCTTTGGCTCAAGGTATCCAAGAAGTAGAGTCATAGATGCTGTTAAAGCAGAGTAATCCGTGTGTCGACACGCATGCGACGATTTGTTCATATTGCGAAACATCAGGAACGTGCGTAATAGCTGCCGCGACGAGCTTATGCATGTCGCCTTACTGTAGTCCCACTAGAGTTCGCTGGAGTCAGTAATTAATACTCTTTCAGGTGAAATAGGCGCGGGCTTAAGGAGTTCTGCATGGTCCCGAGACACGCTTGTCGCCTAACAGGAAAGTTTTGCCTCCGCAAGCGACTATTACAGGAAGAAAATGACTCCGGGGATAGCTTACGCGCCGTTCCTTTGGATCACGTAGCATGTAAGGAAGATGAAGTAGGATGAGGAGGTTGTGATGGTTCATCTGCAACATTAGCTGTGTCACTGCAACACTCGAGTCAGTTCTTCCTATTTTTAGCGTGATGTATTAGGGTTTAAGAAGAGTGGAAAGCTTTTGGAACATGCTTGCGGCCTGAAAATGAATTTTTGTGATCATACTGTGGCCAAGGGGAGATGAAAATGACTCCGAGAAATCACTTCTCACTTACTAATACGCATGTTTTCTGCAGGCTTTGGATCTTGTAAAGCACTGGCCGATGGGAGCTGCCAGAAGTCGGACGCGACGCTTCGTGCCGCTATTTCGAGGTTGCGATCAATCTCCTGCGTCATACCGAAAGACGCGTCTCCTTTGCTACTATTGCGCTTGATGATAGCACCCATGACCACCGTGTGCTGTTTTTCTAGTTTGTCCGTTGGCTCATCGTCAGTGTCATCGGCTAAGAAAGAGTTGTCGTCCGTGCCAGCCGGGAGGCCGAGAAGGAGAGACAAGTACCGGTCCGTAAAATTGAGGCGGAACCAGAATGCGCTCGCCCTGATTCGGGTCGAAGGATTGGATGTTGGATCGGCAGACCTGAGCGGTTTGTTGCCCCATCTATCAAGACCCATGAGCTGGGCCACCGATAATGTGCGGCGAAGCATGAGCCACGATTTGCGTAGATTGCCAGCATTTGCATGGTATAGCGAGATTAGAGCTAGAGTCTCCAACCCCTCAGCATAACCGACTAGCTCATCATTGTAGGCCACTAGGTTCGAGACTGCAGAAACATATTTGCCCATCAGGCAACGGAGTGACTCTGTCGTGACCAGCTTAAGTGGTGTTGACGGTTGGATTTGTTGAATACAGTTCGTGAGCTGCATTAATCGCCTCCCTAGCACAATTGGGTGCGAGGATGGCGACGGAACGATGCGGATGGATGATGGTTCCTCGGTTTGCCCGGCGGCTACATCGCGATAACGAGAGAAGAAACTAATCACAACACTAGCTGCCGGACTTGCCTCGGCGATAGTCTCGATATCCTGCTGGCAGGGTAATAAATCGTGTAATGCTTTCGAGAGTTCGGTGTATTTCGGACCGAGGACAGGTGCCTCGTGCTGACTCGATGCTGGCGTTGGGAGTTCAGCCGTGAAGCAGACCCCATCGGGTGGCCCCTTGCTCTTGTCTCTTAGAGGTGCAAGGACGTCGAACATAGGGGGCTTGCCAACTGAGAAGGGGCATGGACTGCCAACCGACTCCGAGTCTACAGCGTCGGCCGAAGCGGGCGAAGTATCCGTGGGGCGCCCTCGGTCGCCAGCAGTATAAGAGTCCGGCATAATCTTTTCGATCAGCTTCTCGAGCATTTCCTCAACACGCCCTAAGCGTTGCGTTACCCGTCGGTCGGGCGGTGAAGATTGCTCGTCCGCGAATTCCTGGCTTACGCAATTTGTGCCCCGGGATTCGCAATTGACGCATGTTGACGCATTTTCTGAAGCGTACAGACAGCGAATTTTCCGTCTTCTACCTATTTATCCAATTTCACATTAAAAATACCCTCTCTGGGAGTTCAGAGGGGATCTCAACCTACATTCCCAGCAGCTCCGTGTACCCTTTCGAACCCTCCTGCGCTTCGGGTCAGGAGGAACTCCATCGCGAAGAGCAAGACGCTGTTGGTTTTCCATATCAATGCACAAGGCAGACGACAGAATCGGAACCGACAGCAGAACCTTTCTAGGTGTGGATGTAGTAGTAGTCTCACTCTCTGTCTACGGGTATCAGCTCAGTATTAACGCTACTACAGCTAGTAGTGGTGTCGGCATTCGGCAGCAGATACTAAAGGCGAGGTAGTGTGTCTAATCACACGCAAGGCAAAGCAAAACCTCTGTAGGCAATAGATAACTGAAACGAAGGTATACTGTTAAGTCATCACAAAGTTGATGGCGAGATAGTCAATATACCATAACGTGATGCCAAGCCCTTCGGCCGAAATACGGACAAAATTTGAACCAAATTTGTCAGCGCCTAGATTATCGACGGCTTGGCATTGAATCCTCGGACGAAATTCGGTCGAATCCACTCCAAGTCTGCCATCCCGGGTATTTTGCATCAACCACAATTTGGTCCACAGATTACGACTACTTTTTGTATGTCTAGACTAATCGAATAGCATGCTTAGAACCCAAAAACAGCCTGGATAGGACATATGTGTCTCGCGTTGAAGAAGCAGGAGTACAATGAACCCCAGCAGTCTCTAGGAGAGGAACTTCAAACTCGAGTCGCGTCAGCAGTCTAATCTACTCTTCTACTAGTTTCTTGCGGCCAGTCATGCGTCCGGGTTATCGTGCTGGGGCGCGATGTGAAAGTCGAAAAATATCTTTCTGTTCAACAAGCATGCGGAGTAGATCGATCTACCATGGTTTAGAACATGGCCCAAACCCGTTTCTGGCAAATGATATGGGTCCAAGTGATTTGCACTCACTCGGCGCGCACAACAGTTGAAATTCCGCAACCCCCTTGCTGCGACGACTTGCCAACAGCATGCCACAAGTAATGGCCCTACCATTGTGTAAGCAACAAACTAAAAGGAATGTCCAAAGGACAAGCAGCCAGTCACTACTTGCCTTGCCCACGATACATGTAGCCCTCCCCGACTAGTGCAGTGCGCCTTGAAAGTTCAGTTTGAACATCTCCTGGCATATACTATTTTGCGACATTTAACTACTGAGGTGCCTGACAGTTAGAACCAGTAGGCTGTGCCCCCAATAATCTCGACATAAGAGCTCATACTTGGGGATAATCTGAAGGCCCCATACAGCTTGTTGACGGCAGCTGACATGTGGTGACCCATCACGGGCGGCTTTTGGTGTACCCCCACTTACGTTGTTCTAACCACTACTCTTCTGGAAGCACGGTGTCTCTTCGGCGGACTAAGGGAGTTCTAACCAGTGATGGAGGCATGTCTTGTCTACTTTGTTGGCCTCCACTGGGTAACAACTGCCCTCCCTGTCGTGTTGTTACCTTCGTTTCCGTCTAGGAATGAAATAAAATGAGAATAGAAGAAAAATTAAAATAAAATAAAGAAAAAATAGGCTGAAAAGGCGCCGAAACTCGCAAACTCAGTGACCGCTGTGATGCACAAGTACCTAACTCACAAGGCCGATGCATCATCATGGCCTATACCCCACGGAGTCAGGCATTGAATGGCATCATGCCGCATCCCGAGCTGTATCACCAAATCTCCGGGCAGGCTACGTGCATTTCCCATCGATTTAGAAGTGAGCCCACACGCAACGAACCATCACTCGGCTTGTTTGAAGGGAGATTTGAGAACAGGGAACTGGGACCGGCTTAGAGAAGAATAGGGTAGTTGGTGGTGGCTTTCGGTGGTTAGGGATTGCCTGCTCTTCTGTCACTAGGAGAATGGTCAGGTGGGAGGAATGCACACCGATGCGCAAGTGCAGCTTTCCGCTTCGGCGGTATCAAACTTTATTACCGCTTCACCGACAGCAGCGTTATTGGGAGGCTGCCTTCCCTTAGTGTAGACAAATCAACAGAATTCCATGCTGGTCAGTCAGAAGGCTGAAGTTTGCAAACTCTATCCCATTCTTCTGGCGTCAGTGTTTTATTTTTATTCTTTCATCATGTCGGTTTGAAGACATTAATACGTGTTATGCACCGAGCCTATTATCCACTCGATCGTAGGCAGGCTGGGACATCAGATGACGTGGCTGAAGCTAGTATCCCGCCAGAAGGAGCGTACAGCAGCTCTTGGGGACTGTCCTCGCCTCAGATGGTATGTCCAATCGTCCGCTCTTCGGAGAATTTAATGCTGGTGTGTATACGTGTACGTGTACTACCATTTCCCCGTAGAGGTCCTAGTGAGCGGTGAGAGGGTGAGTGTGTGAAACAGGGCATATTCTGACGGGTAGATAGTGTAACGAAGGTGTGAAATATTAGCCGTCCCGTCAACCGGAGCGTTCAAGATTACATTGTACAAGCCAGGAACATCCTGGCCGCATTGCATACAATTTTATAGCATAGTAAGACGTCAAACCAGACATCCCTTAATGGCCGGAGATGACAAAGACATGGTGTCTAAAGGGCAATGTACATTTGATGTATAGGTAAGAGCCATGGCGGATTGTAGTGTTAATTTGTAGTAATGTAGCTAGAGCAAGAAGTCAAGAAGCTTGATGTCTCGTCATGTTTCCTACAAGCTCGGGGGACTGACTAGATATAGCAGCTCGTGAAACACGATTTGCCAGTGGTACCGCAAGAAAATGGACTCAAAATCACTCTGTCCTTGCCACCACACAGCCAAATCATAACACCCCATGTGATTCAGTCGTCCAGGCCCTCCCCCCTCTTTCCCCCCTCCTCCCCCCTTCGAATTGTTTACCCAACTCACACGAGGGGAAAATATATTAGTGACAGAATAGTAAGAATATTACTGCACTGGGAAGCATAGTTGGATGGATTAAAAATCACCCTGGACAAGTATACAAACATACCATGTTGAATTAAAATGGGTCGGTGCTGCTACAAGGCAAGTCGAGGCCCTTTACTTGGATGGCCTATTGTTGTGTATATAGCCTGGCGTGGTTTATTGTCCCGACCTCGATACTACGACCGTACTTACTAGAGGTCATCGAATGGAATAAAATACGCCCGCTAATAACATATTGATCAAAAATAGACTCTGCTGAGTCCCTCTACGATTGTTAGGTCATTAACGCCTTCGTATTCTACGGCAAGATGTAGTTTGTCTTCAATTGCTAGGAAAAAGGGAGTTAAGGGATGGGATATTGTAAAGACAGTGTAATCAAGAGTTTCGTGTAAGTTGGCGTTTCTAAAATTTTCTCTATATGAGCATCTGGGAAGATTGCGCCGTAAACATAGGCTTCGTGCAATGTGATTGTTGATGCTAGGGTCTCGTTATAGAAGTAGGGCTAAGGGTACTATATGTGTTGCATCCAGAAACCCAGACTTCTCCAATCAAAATGGTATCTGCTTAGAACCATGGCACTTCCTGCCAGCCTCGAATACACAAAATATGCGAGATCTAGAAGTAACTGCACCAGTATCAGCCCATGAGAACACGGATAGGCTAGCAACCAAGAGTTAGAGGTCAGAGTGTGGGTATTAAAATCATGCAACACCTTTGACATGTGCACAACACAACAGCGAATAGGGTTTGCTCGAAAATCCCTAACACTTATTATTGCTGTCTATCCCTCCCTACCTCTAGTTATCATGTGATAAGAGAATAATACGGGCATTTCGTACATTGTAGTAGAAATCGCCAGCATCTTGTTCTAGGCTCCTTGCGCAACAAGATGCACTCAAGCTATGATACCCATCCTGACATCGGTGACACAGCTGGTTGTATGATGATCAGAAAAATTCTGGCTGCTAGTTTGAAGAATGCACATATCAGCCAAGGTACGCCACATAGATTCCGACAATATCAGTTTATCGCAGGTTTCCTGCAAGGTAATTATCCTGACATGTCGTCTAGAAATTAGACAAGTCCGTGTTCACATAATCTAATCATAGGGATCAGCCGTGGAGCATACAACATGGGAAAAGTATGACTAGACACCCGACGTTTAGGGATACGACCATCTGGGATGACTCACGACTTCTGCCGACCAAACCTCTCGTATTCCACGTAGGCTAATGTAAGCCTGTGAGCCCTTCCCGTTTAGTAGGTGGCTTCCGACTATGCTCTGCGGAGGGTTTACACCAACTCAGCCCCTACGGAAGTGTGCACGTGTTACGTAAACCCTTGGACACTGTATGTTAAGCTCAGGCCGTCATAGTAATACGGAGACCGAACAATAGTTCGGAAGATAGGAGTTTCTGACAAGAGACACTCGGGACGGAACGACGAATTTTGGGCCGGCAATGAAACTCGATGGGATGGCCACAGAAGGCAACTATCAACATGCCGCACCTGTGCGACATATCTACAGGTACCAGGGAAAAGGAGGCAGCATGTACTCGGGTGCAAGTACCCAGGGGAGGCGTCTTCGGGCCCTTTGTGCGACAATAAAGGTCATTTACCTACCTAGGTGGGTTTAAGGTTGGATCACATGGCTGGGTAGGCGAAGACGTCGCTAAGATTCATCTTGAGGCAATTTCTAGTATGAACCCTTTTTTTTTCTTCCTTTTTTTCTTTTTGCGGGAAAACTTATTGTATAGGGGTAGGAAGATGGCTGATTACTGTCACACGTTGAGTTGAACGGTTCATAGAAAACTAGAAACTAGGTAGAGTAACGAAACTGTTCATGCACATGTATCTTGTTTGCCGGCAAGTACCTAGATCCTTGCCTGTCTAGGTTAGCGCGATAAGGATCAATCAGATTACGCTAGCAATGCCGACCGTAAACTAAATCTGATTCGCTAACCCAGAAGCCCGGTTGGTCGATACCCCTGGCGGCGCAGCTTCTATGTTTTAGAACCACTTACTCGCAAAGATACCTCCTGAAAGGCCTGGTATCATGTGGTATGAAACGGGCCATTGTAAGCGTGTGTAGGGATCGCCACAACACGTGCTTCTGGAACAAGTTGTGGGCTTTGGGTCCTTCTGCGACAATCTCGACACGTATCGGGTGAAACACGGATCAAGGCCTCGACAGCACGCGAGCAGAAACGCCGGGACTGCGCTGCGCTGCGCTGCACCGCACTACACGATGCAGAACCTGCCAACCTAATACCATTTATTCTGTGCTCTATATCCAGCACGCTGAGGGCCGCAGCTTGCCCCGATCACGGGGTGAAAGCATGTATAAGTAAATCATATTAGCTACCTACAGATGCACACACACACGGGACCATGCATACCGCAAACTTACTAAGTAGTCACTCGTTTTCGGCGCCCCCTATTGCCAGCGGCCTTATCGCCCGCCCGACTCGGGCAAGCTTTGCCATCTCAGCCACATCGAATGCTTCAGATGCTCCCTAGTTGCTGTCTAGTCTAGAATATACTGTACAGCGGTAGTATACTGAAGGGCAAAGGGTGGAGCTGCGAATACTAAGGTTTGGTACTAAGGGGGATTCCGACGATCCAATCGCATTGGCGAGGCCATCCCTGACGCCTAGCGTTTTCTGCGGCTCTGGCACCCGAGGAGGTCACTGCGAGCAGCACAGCACCTAAATAACATTCTCGTGCGGTGTTGGCGGGGGCTGGCACGCTAACTATCGGCGTGCTACCTGTAGGTACTGTAGTGTAGTTCGTGGTGAAACCAAACTTCAATCCCCGCCCTGGATGGACCGTTGTTTGTCGTTGTTCATCGTCTCTAAGCTGCAGGTAACGCACAGCCTGGCCGCCGGACGCTCCCCCGACGCTAAGTAAGTCATTTGTAGAAGTACCATTTTACCTGCTCTAGTCGCATGAAAACTGTGAGGATGCTTATTATTCTTTGACACTGAAAAGCGAAGTAACAATGTTCCATTTTGATGGGCGGTGGCGGGTGTTACGTAGACAATATAATCTGCATCGGGGCCTGTTCTTCAAGAGCTTTTAATGATACATAAAGTACCTAGGTACGTACCTAAGTTGGCGCTTATAGGGCTGTGCGGGTTTGTCGGGTATCATCCAGTGTAGTGTGCGTATAAGTAATGATGAACTCTTCCAGTTCTGTCTACTACTAGGTATATGTACGCGGACCCTCTGGATAGGTGATTGACGCGTACCTCCACTAGTGTCGGCAGTTCGATCCCAAATCTAGCGCCGCAAATCTAGATCTTGCTTCTATCATCCAAATTTTACATGTGTAAACCCCTCAGGCCTCATGGCTTCGGTTACCCAGTGTAGATTAGTGGCCGCCCCGAAGATACACTTCGCTACCTACATAGCTATACTAGGCTCGGTACGTCCCGGGCCACTGCCATGTCGCAGGCAGTCATGTACATGCCCCAGTATTCACTCCCATGCGCAACCCACTTACACTAGAGTGTAGATAAGGTATGGACGCACACGCCTGCACCCATGCCGGGTCAGGGTCGAATCCGGTCACAGATGGCAATTCCAGATAGTATAGCTTTAGCCCTGGCTGCCAGTAGCTAGGCTGTATGTGTACTGTAGGCATACATGCAAGCACTTGTACGTATATGTGCTAGTCATATACCTTAAGTAGGTCTCTTTATCTGCCTGTCTGCTAGGTATGTGTGCAGGTAGGGCATCAAACAGGGACTGGGCATGTCTCTTCGCGTCTGTTTCAGCAACAACCCGGGTCTCAGCGTGTAGATCATCCAGTTTCCTTTCCGCTGCGATCATATACTACCCAAGGTTGAGCCGATTTCTTAACATTGGAGGAACTGTTGCACATCATCCGGCTGTTGCATGGGCATGTCTCTTTTTCTGGTAACGAGTTCACCTATGGCCAACAACGGGTTAATCTCCATACCTGGTACCCAAGGTCAGAATCCTTACTGTATATGCCTAGTGTAGTATGCATGTAGGTAGTCCCAATGCAACCTCGATGTGGAACACAGCACAGCGAGTGCGTGCCCCAGGTTCTCCTTGGCGATAAGCGTTGGGTGAGGTATCCATGGCTATTTCTCGTCCCCGACATATACATTATCTGTCTATAAGTCGCAATCTGTCCACCTATCTACAAGCAGATTAGCGGTCATTCTGTGCACAGTTACTCCGAGTATGCGCAAATACGCATCAGCACCAATCGGCTTACAGAACTTTACTGTGGCAACTAGTTACATTGTATAGATGCCATACTGCGAAGGTTGTCGTAGGGAAGTACTTAAGGTATGTCTGTGCAGGTATGTACAGTAGTGTGCCTCGCAGCGCCGCGGGTTGGATGCCGCATGGCGTCGGATACCTATCTCGATATCTAGGCCCAAATTGGTAGCATTTCCTTGCTGGTCGAATGCCAAGTCCAAGTTAGCCTTACTCGGGCGTCTTTTCAACGACACAACGTCCCTCCCCCTCTACAACCGCGTGCTTCAAGCAGCATCCTAGTTGTCTAATCTCTGCTCTACCGGTACACTAGGCCCAGTCAACTAGCCTAGGTTAGTATGGTTGAGTTTCTGTTAAACCCACCCCTGAAGAGATCATCGAGGGGTGGTTTGAGAACTACCGTAGGTAGCTCGGTGCAGGGAGCTGGAGGTAGTGCAGATGCACGAGGGCTCCAGGGCTGCTTGCTTACCCCTCGGTCCAGTGCCGGTTGAAAGAACCCATGGGCACATGTAGGCATACTGTACCTATCACCACGGCACCGGGAAAACCGCATCGCACTCATGGAGTCATGGCTGCTTTCAGGACGGGCTAGATCCTTGTTGGTCGCGGGATCAGATGTCTCCCTCTGGACCCCATTGCCTCCTCTAACGACAACTACAGTGTACACCACTTACACCGTCCAGTGTACGCAGTAGCGCAGTATAGGACGTGGTGTAGTGCTTGGTTGGCTATCGGCCAAACGCTTTGCGCGACACATGTACCCTTCAGTGCGACGTACACCGCTGTGCATTGGGCCCCACAACCCCATACTTTTCAAGGTTAAGCGTAAGGGTGCAGTAGTGTACAGAAGTCAGTACAGAAGTCAGTACATGCAGCTCGCAACAAGACGTCATGTTCTTTCGATGCCATGCGTTTTGGCTGCCATTCTACGTAGCGCCGGTATTCGATACCAGCTTACTGATTCCGTCTCCCTTCCGGTCACGAGAAAAACTAAACAAACTTTGCCGGTGACCATGAGTAACAACCTTGGGCCCCCCACGAGCCTGGTGTCAAACTGGTCAAACTGGTTAAAACACTAACGGTTTTCAGTTCTCGCTCCCCTTCAATGCGCTTACATATTCGCTGCCATCCCGTGTGCATCTTATACGACTCGTCCAAAGTCATCTCCGGCTCTTAATTCTCTTTCGCAGCCCGTATGCCACCCAGATTCTTCTCGTCTGGTTTAAACCGACCCAAGTTTCATATTTTCAGATTACTCGGTTTGACATCACGCCTTACCGCTCCCCACTCTTACCGCACCTGTGCCGCTCGACTTTGAGGATCGAAACGAAGCTTCGCCTGGATCGGCGTCTCAAGAACAAACAGCACAGCACATCGTCGTTTCTTCTTGGGCCGCCTCGCCGAGCCACCGGGTCTCCTTAGCTAGTATGTACAGACAGATACCCGCCGGTGGGAACATCCCCTATTACCAAACACCCAACACCCTGCACACTACCTCCCGCGCCTGTTGCCGAATGCGACTCAGCATTCCGATACTTGTTTTCACTTACCAGGAATTGCCACGTTCATGTCGCTGGTATATCAATCCTTATTCAGCTCTGATCTCTTTCCTCATAGGTGTGTTAGGCTTCCAGCCCGTTTAATGTGCAGTGCCAAGATTGTTCTACCTGTGATCAAGCTTTCACCAGGCAGAATTACAACTCCCGGAGAGACCAACACATTGCCCGGCTGGGTTCGAGGGCGAAGTGGACGAAACTAGTCGGCCCAAAGACAACTTTCACATTTGATATCCAGATCCACGAGATCCCAGGGCCCTGACCTGGAAATAAATCACAGCGAATGGTCTTCAACAATCTGGGATACGTGGGCAAAGAGTGGCCGACTTTGGAGAAAGGAAAAGCAAACCAAGCAGCATAGCTCGTTCGACTGATTAGAGAACGGGAACCTGTAGTCCACCAGTTCACTCGACACGGCCACGACTACACATAGGACATCACGACATTCTCCTTTTTTTCTTTGGGAGCGTCAAAAGCAGCTCGGGGTTGGAATCAGAATACTGTGGTCTGCGCGGCTCCGTAGGCTGCACTCTTACCGTGGATATCGAGGGCTCAGTCGAAAATCGAAAGCACGCCTACAAACTCGGCATTTCGACACAACCGACTTTCAAAAACGAGTGGCCCGACATAGGCAAACAAGAGATTTGGGCTGAATATTATTATCATAGTGCCCTCATTATATTTATCTGCTGCGGGTAGCCCCAACGACTACCAACTTGCTCTCGGCCTCCTCAACATCTGTGTCAGGAACTGCGGATATCTCTTGCGTCGCCAGATTGGTGTGTGTGGAAAGTAGCTCCTGGACGAGCCCGTCCAACGCTTTCCTCAGCTATCCCCATCCCCCTTCGCACCCACCTACCACGTCAGTGCTCTTATCCAACTCACTCCTGATTCAACTGCCCTCAATCGATTTCAACTAACAGTGTGCAGGGAATCCTGTCTTGCTAACCTCGTGCGGTGGTTATTAACATACACCTTGAGATTATTAGATTCAACAATAGCACCTGCCAACTCTTGCGCGTCTGGATGTGTTGAACACATGATTGGCGCAGATCTGTTGGCTTACTTTATGAGAAGAAAATTACTCTTGCCGACACCAGGATATTGTTGTTATACCCCCTTCGCGGGCGGTAGCAGAACTCGATGGATATCTTTAATATACTCAATGAACCTTCGGCACTGCATAGCAAGACAACGGCTGGGGGGGTGCCCGTTTTGGACCTGGCCCCGGTTGTGCCCAGAGTTGAGGATAGAGGGAAGCCAGTGCCGTCAATTCCTGCGTCATCCTCAGAGCAGTCGTCAACGCGAGCAGTTTCCGAGGCAGAACCCGCTAGCTGCAACAAGCAATCGTGGGACGCAGACGGGTATGTGATGTCGCAACTTTTCGATTCCTACTTAGCACCACTCGTACTACCTGAGCCCGTGTCTCACTCACTACAATCTCCAAACCACAGATCTTCGGATAGCCGCAGCAGTTTCTCTTCGTGCGTACCTCCTTCGCCTCCTAGATCGCACTCTCGATTTTCATCGACTTCCACTACTTGGGAGATGGATGCTATGGGCGGCCCACCCGAGTCTTCCTCATTCGAACCACGGCCAGATTGTCCCGACCCTACGGCACAGTACCCCCAGCAACTAGGTCGAGACGAGTTTATGTCTCCAGTGGCAACAGTGGATTCATCGCCTATCCAAGGATCTAGTCAGTTTGACTCCCCTTCGCACACAAACTTAGCGAAGCCCCTTGATAAACTGAGAGCCCATGACACTCCTAGGTAAATATTCTGCTTTTACTATTGCAAAAATTCCTGGGTTTTGTGGGAATGAACAGTGGGAAAGTAGGATTCTATAGCTATCTCCTCAAGCAGGTCTTGTACTCCTGTCTGCCGAGGCAACTTTGAATCCAGACGATTCATATGCCCCATATCCACATGTTTTTTTTTTACTGTTTTGGGTACAATCGCTTTCATTATCCAGTCCCAAACTCCATTCCCATTCATCAAGAGGCTCCTTGTAACCTCCGCTATCTATATCATCGTGTAACCAACCTATCTTTATAAAACTTCTCTCATGTTAGCTGCTGTTTGCTCTTTTTACCACTCTTAACACATCCCAATCGTTCTGTCTCCTTTCTAACTTATACCAGCAACATAGAAAGGGTATCAAACTTCAGCTCGTTGGCCTTTCTCGATCCTAATTCGACCAGCGCACATAAAAGAACACATTCCGAACCAAACCCTCATGGTAGTAACTCATTTAACCAGTCTATATACCCTCCTCACAGTAACTCTCGGCCAACAACACCAATATCTCAACTCAGCCAACAAGCACCAAACAGAATTACTGAAACCCCTAATACTACATCTTCTACGGCAACCGGGTCTCTAGTCCTGGAATACGGTCCTCCTCGATGCATGTACACTGAGAATTGCGACACTGGCTCAGCGCTTCGGAAGGCTATTTCTCACATCTTTGGACGCAACAAGATATGTACTCGGATGATACCCCAGTGCATTTGGGTTCACTACTGCCGTAAACATTATCAACGCAGTAGATACCGCAATTCACAAGAATATGCAAAGCTCCAGTGCGAACTTGTCCTAATGCAGATTCAGCGTGTTCAGCAGTGGAGCGACGATAACAAGAGGAAAGGGGACACTGCGGTCGTTCAGGATTGGACTTTGTCCATGCGCAAGCGTGAACAAAATCGGGTCCGGGACAAGTCCAAGAAGAGGCTGCACAGTGACAGAAGCGATGACGAGGAGGACGACCACAATCTTGACCATGCAGTGCTTACCGGCACTGCTGTACCCGGTTGGCTGAGAAAACAATGTGGAGACGGCTATAGCACAGACGAGATCACGAGCATCGTACGTCGAATCCAAGAAGAAGTAAACAGCGGCAAGCTGAACCAAATTCCCGACATAGAGATTCTACCTAATATCCCGACTGATGGTGTTGAAGACACAAAGTCGAAGACATCATACAAGCGGAAGCCATCTAGCAGCACTATTCACAAGCGATCTCGGTCACTTAGCGTCACTAGGCACCCGGACCCTGATTCATCGCAACGGCTGGGTCAGACATTCTATATGCCCTATCTTGACCCCACCAGTTTGCCTTCGACTGATAAGCGTCAACGAATAATGAACTTTCGACCTCATCATGAACACTCGGGGTTTACACCCTCGCGTGCGGTTTCGATTATGGCCCCTGCTTTAGGTCCCACGATTAAACTCCCGTTTCATACTGCTTTCCGGCACATTCCCCAAATCCAAGAGAGCCGTGCCGAGGATCCATCCTATGGCAGCGAAGCTGTCAGAGATTCACACTCTAGTTACAGTAGGGGCCCATTACCTCCCCCGTCTCCCCCGTCTCTAGCCAACAACCATATGACAATACAACTAGAGTCGAGTGCTCCTGGCCCTAGCCGTTTTGGACATTTGAGATCAGTATCCGAGTATTATCCCCCTTCATCAAACATGCGTTTTGGCTTCCAGGTGGATCGGCCAGGACCACCAGCTCCTTTTGCAACAACATACCCTGAGCCAAACTATGTTCATTCAGGGCCATCGCCCACGAGCAATTATTACCCCATGCCCAACCAGAGTCATCATCTACCTAATCAGTCTGAATATCTACAGCCGAACTGGCAGCGGCACCAAACCGTCGACGGATCAAGACACACGCGACACCAGAGCACCCCAAATGTTATTCATTCAGCCCTATCACAATCCCAGACTCACCCAAACCGCCACGGCCATGGCTCTCGTTACATTTACGAAGAGCCGTCTGCAGTGTCCAGAATCCACCTTCAATACCCATTGGAACAGCCAAGACCGTATCCTCCACCACGCCCTGAAATTCAAGGGTTTGAGCAAACAAGATCGCCCGGCGGCGAACGACACTAGATGTATACCCACTCATTCTCTCCTAGGAGATAAGATTGGGTTTTCAGAACATGTGTCATCTCATCCCTTGATTTTTATCTTCCCTACTACTGGATTTGTACCACGTACTAGTTAATAGACTTCAGAGCGGTTACTCATAGCGTCACGGCCTATATGTTATACCCCTCTTTCTTTCCCTCGGTTCTTTTCCCCTTCTAGAGGTAGACAACACGGAGTCGTTATGTCATGGAGTTATGGGAATGGTGGGAGATACCCAGATCCGCTCACTGGAGGTTCGGAAGGGTCACAAAAAGACGGTAGAGGACTAGCGGAAGGAAGCATGTCATTTGGTTTCTTTCACCCTTTCTTTTTTTCTTTTTTTCGTTCGTTTGAGGAGTAGTCATGGTTGGACTGGAGATTTGGTTACGCGCGAAAAGTTATTGAAGATCCGGTCAACTCTGTCGAGTATTCCTCCCCCGCCCTTTATTCCTTAAGGGCCGAACCCCCCCAAACCCCCCTTTCAGTTTGACAGCTAGTCTATGCTTTTCGTCCACTATAGCAAATCTGTTCCTTTGATGGGGATTGGAATCTAGTGGAATTGGTGGAAATTGGATTATTCGCATGGTTCCACCGTGGAAATTTTATTTCGCCTTTTCAGCGAAATTATACGTTAGGATGTTGTCATTGGAGTTAGATGAATGTACACATATTATCATCATGTAGACCTGTTGTGCCTGTATCAAGTGCCCGGCCTACCGCCTCCTTTCTCCCCTTTTTTCGTTACAAAGTAAACTGGTATGGGTAGCGAACAGCTTACCACGAATAGATGCCTTTATTTAGGCTTAATGGTAGATCTGTTAGGCTTTTATTGGAAGCCCAGGCATCTAGTTAACGCTTCGACGTAATTACTAGGTAGTTTTGCATTATGCGTCGTTGGGTCCGTGGATAGTAACTGAGATGGAGAACTTTTAATGCAAACTTCGAGCATTTTCTTCGAGTTAGCTTGATAGGTAATCCAAGATACTGCGAGGTTTAGCATTCACTCCCAATCACCTCGTGCTAAAAGCCGAGATTCCAAATGTTGTTGATGAAGAAGCTTGTTAGTTTGTCTCGGGGGTTCTTGTTGTGACACCAGAGTGCGCTGGGCTGCCATTGGTCAGATGTCCGACTGAATTGCCTCTTTGGGAAAGTCTGTTGTTAGGTATACCTAGGCCACATCACCGAGGTCATGGCAGAAGCCATGGTTGTGTTGCTTTGATACGCAAGAGCAAGAAGTGATTTGAAGTAAGTAATATCAGTTATGCACATAATAAACAATTATTACATTTATTATCTTAAGTTTTATATGCATGGGTCTTTTCGTTTCCAATACAGCTGACAAAAAGAGTGGGGGAGCGGGTATTCCCTATCTTGTCCCTCGCGGTTAGGAACGACTCCCAACGGAAAGCCAGGACGATGGTCGCGCAACAGGAGCCGAAAAATATCTGGTGACATGTCGATAATGCGCTATTGTATCGGCTCTTGATGAGCTTCATTTAAAACCTCGTAGCATTGCTGCCGCGGCCAACACAGACGTGGTATAAAGCGTGAGCCAGACAACCGAGTGCTTCGTTCAATGTTGTCCGGCAGGGCTACGCGACCTGGAAATTCCACGCGAAGGTAATACGCCGGTTAGAGGTTACCTAGGACGCGGTATCGGTATACTATGGAATGAAGGTCTCGGTCTTCAATAAGTCAACCATTCAGCCCTCGCTTGTTCGAGACAATTGCTGGCCTCGCTTAGTTCCGAGTGCTAATTAATATCTAGCTGTATATAGTTCCGGCATTTCCGCAAAGGTTGGAACGCAGCCATAGGACCTATTGGTGCCTAGAAGATTATTCTTGAATTTAATATATTCTCCAAGCGCTTAGTCGGTCCTTGTTATATACAATGAGAAGCGGAGTGAGAATGATAAATACCCGAGATGAACTATTAGATAATATGGACAGGCATAGTTAACCAGTATGGTATTTGTGACGAGGGAGGCGAAGGTGATATATAATGGAGCGAGCGGACGTATTCCACATTCCGATATTGCAAAGCTGAATTGAACGAGCATGTTTATTCTCCTCTCCCCTTCAAGGTACTAAGATCATGCATTTTGTGTGAAAGCCATGTTCTTATAGTGAAACATAACTCGGATCATGGTGGTAGTACAACCCCTCCCTCAAGATCCCATCGGTTACCGACGGGTTTAATCTAGCCCATACCCTCTACCCATCACAAAATCGACGTTTGGATGACGAAAACCATCACCCTTGCCCTTGACGTGGTCGAGTTTCTCGCCAAGTGATGAGAGTTGGGCGTAGGCGCTCGAGGCTCCACAGAAACTCCAGCAGAGATACTTGTTGAACCGGTGAGACACACCGTGGACGTCTCTGGCCTTGAATGCCGTCCTTGCCCTTAAACCACCTAGTCTAGTCGCACACCGCTTCCACAGCTTCGCCCGAGATTTTATAATATTGCCGCCCTTCGCCTATTCCCAGAGATCATGAACGTGCGCCATGCAATAATACGTGGGCTCAATACAGAGACGACATGTCGAAGGCTTATAAATGATTACCCCCAAGATCAAAACAAAACAGCAACACTAACTCAAGCGAAAGATCTTCGGCTTCAGCGCGACACTAACGGCCTCCTGTACCACACCCATCCACTTGGGGGGAGTAGTTAGGCATCTAGAAAGGAAGCCTTGGGGAGGTGTCGCGGGTTGCACACGACGAGAGTTACACTCAAGTTCCCCGTCGAGATCTCTGTTGCGACCACTTCTATAGTGTGAAAACGCGCCCAACCCCCTGAATACTTGATATCCTCCTGGCAGATGGATTACCAACAGGAAGCTCCCGTCCGCACCACCCCTTAAGGGAACCTGGGCCGACGATAAAATGCGCCTTGCAGAATTCGGATGTTGGATTGGCGGCGCCGTCTACATGATTAGAGATATTTTGGCCAGCTATATCGTGCGCGCGCCGACTACACTAGCAGATCATTCCGGTCATGACCAGGGCTACATCTTTGGAACAAGAACATTATGTATATTGGCACAGGTTCGCCAACGAAAAACCATTCGAGTAGTAGCATCCATAGTATCCCACGCCGATAACTAACCGTTCCCACACGGATTCGTATCCCTTCGCATTTCGACAGATGTAAGTGAAGCCGTGGAGTAAGTAGGGCCCAGCCACAACAGTCAGGGAAAGCTCACATGATCTGACTGCGGTATCTGTGCGTGTGACGAGAAGGCCTAGACCTCCAACCTCGAGCACTGGCAGTAGCAGCAGCAGCAGCACGCACAAGAGGACAACCTGTGTCGAGTTCTTGCAGGTACCTGTTCAGTAATCAGAGTCAGGCGGCCGGACAAGGCAACGCGACTGCTCGTTCATCGACCGCTAGGATTCTTTTTATTTATTTATTTATCAGGATCTGGTGGCTCCCGTTCCTCCTACTATCCTCGTCAGTGTTTGCCTGCGAGAGTGAAAGTGTGCTCCTTCCACGAGATGCCTGTGTGGGCGGAGAAATTAGCCCGACGTAGTGTCAGCGATGTTCTGCTGCGTTGTAGGGGAGAGGGTCAGAGGGTGTATGGGAACATATTATGGGGGCGGTAAGTCTGTACATATACCCCAATGTACAGAAAGGTTTGCCGGAAATGTCATACACTCAATAGGACTAAGTAAATTAGGAGGATATTGTAGAGATCGAGGCTGGAATAGAAAGCTTTCTTAGTACACATGTCTTAGGGAGAGTTTTGCTGTGTTTGCACTGGTTATGAGATCGGAATGGTGGCTTAGAGGCTAGGCTTAGTGTGTCATGATCTGCTCCTAATGCGCCGAGGGGATGGCTACACAACATCCCGATCATAGACTGACCAAGTGGATACGCAATATCGAGTGAGGCCTCGAAGCAGCGAATCACCTATGGAATGAGACCCAAATACGGCTCTCTGGGCGATTACACGACTGTGATACACTCTCGGCGGATAAGCGTTGCTCGTGGCCACCATGCACATTTAGCATCATGGGCATGAGTGGCTGGCGTACAGGTAACCGGCCACGTTGACGTTGTGCTGGAGCCGGACACCCAAGGTTTGAGAGAATCACTAGGTGGCGATGGACTGCTACTACTACGAGGGGAATACAGGATGTGGTGATCTAGAGTATAATCACAGAGTCGTGTACACCGTGTGCGGGAGCCATTGCTTGCGCGGAACTTCTTGGGGGTTTGTGGACTTGTTGGTTGGCGGTACAATTACAAAACTATACACATTTCATCTAGGAGAATCCCTTGTAGATCCTCAGGCGAACGATGATTCGTGTAGTTGTCGGCAACGCTGCGTGCTAGAACGCTACCTCCAGGTATGTACCTAGGTACCTAGGTATCTACATGTAGGTGACCGTAAGAAATACATAACGTGGTTTCAAATTAAGTACTGGTATTTGCAATGTGGCTGAGCGCTGCAGCTTCGCCACATCCACCATCCACCCTCCGCCACTCAAGCGGACCCTGCTGGGTCTAGACTACCTAGGTAGGTACCTAAGTTGCGTACACCATGCTGATCTTCCTGGGACAACCACTCACTGCTACGATTGGCCGACGCGAAGTGCATCTCGAATACCGAGGTATGCGATGACGGGACAGTCATGGGCTTCGCAACCCGGTGCGGCGCGAACAACCGCGCCAGTGATACCACCAGCAACAGCAACAGCAATAGCAATCGCAACCATGGCGAGATGCGAAGATAGATCTGTGGCCTCAACCGGGGCGACAACCACAGCAGCGACACCGACGAGAGCCAGCGAAGAGGAGCCGCCGACGAAGCGACGGGCCACGACGCGCGCAACAACAAGACAGCAACTGGCGCAAGCGAAAGCGGCACCCGCACAGCCCCAGCCAGGAAACATGACGTCGACACCGGCATCGACACCGACCGCGACACCAAACCCAAACCCAAACCCAAACACACCCACACCGGCACGCGCATCCGCATCCGCATCTACATCCGCCTCGACGTCCGCCCCTACAGCCACCTCGGCATCTGCATCGACATCCGTATCCGCACCCGCACCCATACCGCAACCACAACCGCCACCGCGACAACAACAACACCAGCAACGGGCGCAAACATCGTCGCAAAATCAACCCCCGCCTGCCATACCACCTGTCCAACAACGTCCGCCAACCCAACAGCCTGGCCTTTCGCAGCCTCCTCCGCTAGAAGCTCCCGTATGTTGTGTTTGTTCTAGCCTCTTGACTTTCTCCTGCTATGAGCCGGGCCGATGGCTCATCAGGCTAACATGCTTGTTGCCTAGGTCGGTTTCGCAGCGAACTCCTATCCTCCTGGACATGCAGAATCCGAGCGGCGACATCACTGGCAACAATGGCAGCAATGGCAACAGTGGCAATCCGAGCAGTCTGTCCTGCCGCCACGGCCGCCGTCGCCGCCGCCGCTCTTCGAGCCATATCCCATGCCAGACCTGAATCGCGACCATTTCTACCGTATTCTTGGCGATCTTGACCCTTATAAGGGTACCCCGAAAGAGTTTATCCACCTGTTGGTGAATGCTGCCATCCGTGACGGAGACGTTGCGCGGGCCTTGCTTCGCTTGGACAGCGACAGAATCAATCATCCCGATACCTGGCAACCCGCAGTCCCGCGCGCATTCGCTGCCCTCCAGCACCCGCCGCGTCCCCCTAATCAACCCACACCAGGTACTTTGGCTCCGACGCCTCAACCGCCAAACGCCTATACGCGCACTTCCAATCCGGCGTCCCAACCTCCGCTGGTTGCTCCGCCATCTGGTCTGTTGGCCACACAGCTGACCGCTTCAACAGGCTCTTTAGAAAGCAGTCTAGCGCGTGCCCCAGCGCCCGGTCAGCAGCGGAAACGTAAGCGGGACGAGACCGCTGGGCTTCCAATGACTTCTCAGTTCAGAGCAATGACAAATTCGCGAATGATAATGTATTGGGGTCCTCAGCAACCACCGCCCCCTGTCTATGTCAATGGACAGCATTGGGTCTCAAATTCTACCCCGCAGAACCAATTGCACGCAGCCGCGCCTCAGCCTGTACCTAGACCCTTTCTTAGACCCTCACCACTCTCAGAACCGCACAGTGTGCACGACTTGGCAGCAACATCACCCAACATCGTACCTGTGGAGCCCGTCAACTCCATTGATGATGCAAATGCCGACAAGCCGATCAAGCCAATTGACGGTGAGCCTAAGGAGATGCCTTGCAACTTCACATGGGCAATAGACCGTGCAGAAACACACTTGGGCTTCACGGGAAAATATGAAAAGGAATCTGAGATCAGGCAGACGAGTATCGGATACGAGATTGCCATCAAACTACAAAAGCTGCTCAAAAAATTATGTGCTACGTTGGATAAGCATGTGACAATTGCCAACCGCGTGCACATCCTTACGGTTATGCGGGAGATCCTAGCGGCAACCCTTGAAGCTGACCATACCGTCGGAAAGGAATGTCGCGAGTGTTCTCGCGAATATGACGGCATTTATGTTGATGCCGTGCGTAAACTGACCCCCGAGCAGCTCAAAAGACTCAAGGCCCTCGAAGGCGGAAAGTGGCTTGAGGAACTGCAGGACCTCATCACTGAGGCAAATAGACAAGCTATGTTTCCCCTGCTTAAGCAGGCGTTCAATCATATTAATTCTGCGGCTTAACGGTGTTGGGAGTAAACAAAAGAGCTCTACAATGATACCCCTGTTTCTCTCATCTTCGATAGGATAGGGGTATAACTGAATTAGGAACGGAACTGATTCATGAGAGCGAGCTTCGGTTTCTCCTCTCAAGTCCATGTGGAGATATCTGCCAATATGCCCTCATCTTGTCTCGAGATCTACGTCTGGCAGGACTTAGGACTGAGAGGCATGGAGCGCCCCACGTCAAATGTCTCAGAAAGTGCACCCTCAACCTCGATCCTGTCGTAAAACATGCACCGGGCAGTGTGCGGGGACTCTAGGCCGGAAGTGGTGAGGGGACTCTCCAGAGGTACCTCGGGGACGCTTTTTAGCCTTCATCCATTCTCCAACTTGAAATAGGTATGTAAGAAGCCCTTGTTACTTAGTTGAACGTGGGCATTCGAATGTACCAACACTAGTGGGCCAATTTTGGTAAGCAGAACTGGCGATGCGGGATGAACCGAACGCGGGGTTAAGGTGCCGGAGTGGACGCTCATCAGACACCACAAAATGTGTTACCTAGCACATTCAGACAATAGGACGGTGGCCATGGAAGTCGGAATCCGCGCCCTGAAAATGGATGGCGCTCAAGCGTCCCACCCATACCTCGCCCTCAGGGGTACCTAAGGAACGATGCCCTGAGGAGTAGGCGGCCGTGGGGGTTATACCTGTCCAGAAGGTCTTTACGTCTTGAAATTGGAGGCGCCATGCTCCAAGCGTTGACAACGGACGGTTCAATGCCCGTCGCATGGGCCAGTTCTAGCCTTTTGATAACTAATTCAGATGTAGCACTTTCACGACTGAACGGTATCTATAGTTTCCGGCCGTACAGACATCTTAATCTCGATCTACGCATTTTACGAGGCAAACCCGGAAATAAGCCATCTTCAAAGCCCTAGCGACATCGTTACATATTGGTGTTTTTAGCACTGCTTTCCTTCTTCTTCTTTCTCTTCTTCTTTTCTAGAGAGAGAGAAAGAGAGAGTGTGTGAGAGTGAGTAAGCGAGTGAGATGTGCGCTCACCGCTCGAAATTTGAGACCTACCGGTAGCAGTATCTGCCCCAGGGGTGATTAGACTCGTGTGCCTTATCTTCTCGAATCGCTTACTGCCCCTTGTGAATCAATCAAACACGTAATCTTCGAGATATTTAGGGGGAAGTCGGGTCAAGAGATACTAGGTGAGGAAGGTCTGCCAGTTTGGAGTTATCCCCAAGAAGCACGGAGGTATCGGATGGGGCGCGGGTGCTCGGATTTCCAGGGACGCAAATCGCCGAGTCGAGCACATCGCATGATCCAACGGCCATTGGCCCATCGCAAAGCCTATCATGAGATTACCACCTTATCCAAGAGTTGATGCAGAGAGGGAGCCTAATTGAGGCAAACAGCTAGGTAGACTTCAGATCCCTCTCCCAAACACTATCAGAGTTAAGGACCGCAAGTATATCCCCCAATAAGTCGTCCATCTTTAGTCGATCATTGCGAGATCTCGTGAAACACCACGATGACCGCTTCAACAAGCCCGCGCAATTCTACAGAGGCGCTGGTCGGGTTCACACCACACCATGATCCCGGCTCGAAGCTGGTCATTGTAATGGTGGGCCTTCCTGCCACCGGTAAAAGCTATGTCGCCAAGAAGTTATCGAGATATTTAAACTGGCTGCAGCACAAGACACGAGTGTTCAACGTAGGCGACCGCCGCAGAGAAGCTGCAAGCAGCAACTCTGAGGCGGCACCTCGTTCTCTATCCACGTCCGACGCAACGTTTTTCGACCCCACCAGCCCAGCATGCGTGTCGCTAAGAGACCAACTTGCTATCAATACCCTGAATGAGCTTCTTGAATGGCTGTTTACGTCTGGCGGCAATATAGGGATCCTCGATGCAACGAACAGCACGCGAGCACGCCGCCAGCTCGTGCTGAGCCACATCCAGAGGCAATGTAGGGACGACTTGAAGATGCTCTTCCTAGAGAGCTGTTGCTCCGACGGAGCGCTCCGCGAAGCCAACATCAGGCTCAAGCTCTCCGGGCCGGACTATGCCGGCAAAGACCCCGAAGCATCGCTCGCCGACTTCAGGCTTCGCGTCGTGCACTATGAGAAGGCGTATGAGCCGCTGGGGCTGGACGAGGAGAAACAAGGGCTCTCGTTTGTACAGATGACGGATGCGGGGCGCAAAATGAACACCCACCTCATCCGAGGTTACATCCTGTCCCAGATCGTCGAGTATCTCCTCAATTTCAACCTAGCCAGGCGTCAGATATGGCTCTCGTACAATGGCGAGAGCCTAGACGACAGAGAACGGCGCATCGGCCGTTACTCGGATCTGAGCGACCGGGGACACCTGTACGCGGCTGCTCTAGCCTCTTTCATCGAGGATCAGCGGCAGAGCTGGCACGCGGAACCCATGATATCTGGTCACAATCCGGACCAGTCTAAAGTCAGTAGAGTTTTTAATCTACTTTTCTAGTTCCTGTCCGAATTTAGGCTCTGCGAGAGTCGTATGAAACGATTAACTCACGTGGATTATTTGCAGTTCTGTGTCTGGACATCAACTTGGCCGCAAGCTATCCAAACAGGCAGGCTATTTTCAAGCGAGACATACGACCAAACACATACCAAAATGCTCGACGACCTCAACGCGGGTGTCATGACGGGCTTGACTTTCGATGAGATTTCTAAACTGTACCCAGACGAGTATGCTGCGCGAAAGCTCGACAAGCTCAATTACCGCTGGCCCGGGTTAGGCGGGGAGGGTTACGTCGATTTGATCGTTAGGCTACGCCCCCTCATTGTCGAGCTCGAGAGGACAACCGACAATCTCGTATTGATAACGCACCGGGCCGTCGTTCGGATCCTGGTGACTTATTTCCTCGGTATCCAGAGAGACGGCCTTGGTGAAGTTCAGATGCCCAGGGACACTATATACTGTTTCGACATAGTAGGTCATCTATCTTCGCTTTTTCCCGTTTTATAATCCGGTTTCCCTCATGGGAGAAGTATAGTTATTGACTACTTTTCAAGGAGCCGTACGGCATTTCTTTCCGACCGTTCATGTATAACTCAGAGCTAGGCACATTCAATCAAGTGCCAAAAAGCGAAATCCCTTTCACATCCAATCGCTAGAGCTTATCATGTATAGGAGTACGGTGAGGTTAGCGAAGATAAATCTTTGATGTGTTTTCACCAGCTCGCGCTGTCAAAGTCTATGCTCATTTGAGTCCTGTTAGATGGGGGACTACGGATTTTGAGCTCCGAACACTCTTCACACATTGTTAGTTAGATAGATTAGTTACCTCTATGAATATGCAAGCGTGCACATACTTAACGTCACACCAAGTGAAATAATAAGAGCAAGAAAAAGGGGAGAGAGAGAGAGAGAGAGAGGCAGAGAAAAAGAGATGATCACCATCACGCTTTGACTATGCGCTACAGCCTCATAAATACCATTCTAAGTGAGGGAGTTTCATTCGCTGCTTTGCAATTACATGGAGATGCTTATTCACTCGTTTTAGTACTCACCACCCCTAACTTACTCCATCTTATTGCTAATAGAAAGCAGCCGCTTCAACGCGCATGGAAGGAACTACTACGGCTATTTGCTTGAATCGTTTTGTACCTTCTACGACATTTTATAAGGGTTCAAAGCATGCATAAAGGGAGAAAATTGCCGACTTGATTTCGGTGGCAAAGAGAGGTAGATGCTTCACTAAACTCAGCTGGAGGCATCATTGCATTGTGAGAGCGGTGGGGGATGATGACGCCATTCTGCGGCCGCCCTGATCAACGAGTAGATGAGAGCCAACGCACGATCAAGTCTGCCCCCCGCCCTTCAATTTGGCCGGCGGCTTGACGTGGACTGGGAGTCATGTTTCATAATCGACTTGTCCGACCCCGATTTAAGAGTCGCTAACTTGGACTGCACTCTTACATTTAGCCTTTTACTCACCACCATAATCTGCATTTTGAAAGTGGCCGAACCCCCCTCCTCCCCCCCCAAACTCCCCGCACAACGAAATAGGAATTGAGGGAGCATAGCATGCAAGCGGCAGCAGTCGCTGGGATTGATGGCCATTTCGGATATGAGCCTAGGATTACGTCACAGACTAGAATGTACCTGTACTCATGTCTATTACGGCGACATCACCAGCTGTACCACCGACTAGCTATCATAATGACGGGAAGAAATCGTCAGCCTCTATTATCGAATCCATTGTTATTATTATTAGGGGTGGCTTTAGGGCGCGTTTTGCCTACGTTGTTTAAGAGTTCAGGCTTACTCCCTTTTTGGTTATCAAGTCGCACCTAACCTAGTCGGAGCGTGCCTTTTCGACCCTTACAAACGTGCCGGGTCAGCCGTCTCGTTCTCTTCCGTTTCCATCTATAATTTTTTAGCGGCGAGATTAGTACAGCTGTTTTACGAGATGCAACCGAAGAAGTGAAACTGCGAAAGATATATGCCTACCAGGGAGGGTTAGGGCAGTTCATTAGTCTTGCACTTGCAACCCGGACATTGGGTTTGTTATGTCGAGCCAACGATAAGGGGACAATAGTGACATATGCTCTTGGCGTGCTTCGGTGGGAGCTGGAGAGGGGATGTTGATGCCGATAGAAAAAAAATTTAATAATAAAAATAAAGAATAAAAACTTTATCCGAGTAGTGTCCTAACAACAAAATCGAGGAGAAAAAGGGGGGATCCGGCCGTTAGTTACCAAACGGGCTATTAATGTGTACACTTGGAACTCTCGGCTTAGCGTAAGGTTTATTATGATTGGCTCTTTGATACCGGCAAGACGCTGTAACGTAACAACTATTCCCTGGATAGGCACAACCACTACTCATCAACCTCTGGTCCAAGTCTCTTCTCCCCCTTCCACCCCCCCCTTTTCACAACTTGAACGCTTCCTTCAGGTCGCGGATACAATCCTCGACGAACTCCTTGGAGCCCGGGTTCACGCCATCCCACTGCGGGAACGTGTGTCCCTGTCCCTTGTATATCTTGATGGCGCTCGGTGTGCCGGCGGCGCGCAGCTTCGCGTGGTACGCCTCGGCCTCGGAGACGAGGGGGTCGACCTCGGCGGCGCGGATCGAGGCCGGGGCCAGGCCCGCGTGGGACGCGGCGAGCAGCGGCGAGGCGCGGAAGTCGCGCGCCTTCTCGGTCCGGTCGGCCCCCGTGCCCAGCCAGTACTTGTAGAACCACACGAGCCGCGCCAGCGGCAGCATGGGCGCGAACTCGTTGACGGCGTAGCTCTCGTACGGCCCGCCCGTGCCCGCGCCGGTGTCCGCCCCCCCTTCCACGGGCACGTGGCGCGCGTCGACGACCGGCACGATCAGCAGCTGCAGGCGCAGCGGGGGCAGGGCGGGCTCGTCGCGCGCCAGGAGGGCCAGGACGGCGGCGAGACAGCCGCCCGCGGAGAGCCCGCCGACGGCGACGCGCGACGGGTCGACGCCGAGGGCGTCGGCGCTCGCGAAGACCCAGCGCAGCACGTCCCAGGCGTCGAGGGCCGACGTCGGGTGCGGGAACTCGGGGGCCGTGCGGTAGTCGGCGTTGACGACGACGCAGCCGACGCGCTGGCAGAGCTGGCGCACGAAGGGCTCGTCGGAGGCCAGGTCGCCGATGACGAAGCCGCCGCCGTGGAAGTTGACGAAGGCCGGGAGGCGGTGGCCGGCAGGGGTGGAGGTCGCGAGGGCACCGGCGGCGGATGCCTCGGGCGTCGGGACGTACACCTGCACCTCGACGGCGCCGGGCGGGTGCGAGACGGGGACGCGGTGGACGGCGTTGCTGGCGACCTCGGGACGCGGCCCGGAGACGGCCGCCGTCGGGAACAGGTAGGCCTCCTTGTCCGTCTTGTACGTCTCGTACGGCACCTGGTCGCACCGGAGACGCGGGGCTGCGAAAAAAAAAGACAAATACGCGTGAGATGCTAGCTCGGAGGCGCTGTCGCTGGGCCGCTGCCGCGCTGCTCACCTTGGTAGCGGTTGTAGATCTCCAGGAACACGGGGTCGAGGCGCTCGGCGACCGCGGGCTGGAGCGCGTTTATCGCGCCCGGGACCGTATCGTTGGAGCCCATGGCGGCTGGGGAGCGGGGGGTGTTGGGACGGGGCTGGGTAGGGAGGGAGGGAGGGAGGTGCTCGCGCAAAGACTAGCTAGCTAGCTAGGTCGATCGATGTCGTCACGATGATGTAAGTGCGCCACTTCTCGGTCTGGAGAACGAGAGTGGAGTTCGCGGCTGGGCGGGTTCGTGGGAATCATGGTATTACAACGGACTTCGCGATGCCTTATATATGTATCAATGCGACGACGGTCCTCGAGGGGAAGCTGCAGTAGCGGACGGACGGGATAGGCCGGTTCGTTGCGGTTCGGGTAGCTAGGAGGACTAAGCTGGCCTAGTGAGATGCGGGCCACATCTGTCGAGGGAATGGGAGCGAACCATGAACCACCATCTGCGGCCTCCTGACTCGCCTTACCGTGGCGTGCCGTCGATCCACTCGACTTACCGTGGCGTGCCGTCGATCCACTCGACTTACCGTGGCGTGCCGTCGATCCACTCGACCCCCTCAGACAATGGGGGAACCTCTACCCCTCGCATGGGGGTCAGGATGGGGACAGTAGATTCTAGTTCCCGCGTGTTTCTTTCGGGAACAGAGCATAGTTCGTCTTACGAGATACTCCCTCTCTCCCCCGCAGATCTGAACTTGCCTAGTAATTACCTACCCAGTCCAGCCGTCCTAACGGTCTGGTTCGCAAACTACCGACATTGGGGAAGACGGTGGTTTGATTGGAGCTTCTTCTTCACATTTCACCCGCCTGCTCGGAATCCCCTCCCCTGCCGATACGAGCCAGAGGCGGATGACTGCTGCGACCACAGGATATTGGAGTATCGAGTGGAGATGGTGGGGGGTATGGGGCTGGAGGAGGGTGTAGAGGCCCAAGATGCTTCCAAATGGCTTGCATGAGGTTAGTGAACGCTCGCAGTTTCTTAGAGTCGCGTAACACATGGACGATAGCAAGATGTCAAAGAATCAATCGCATTACGGACATTAGCAATCCTACGAAATCCATAGATCCATTTTATCTTTAGTTGCGAACACCCACGCCGCGCTCTTGACAGTACTTGTCTACTTCCTTCCGCAGCGTATCTCGCTGTCGGCTGACAAGGTCCATAATATCTCGGCACTCCTCCCCCAGATCCGTGGGGCCGAGTTGGCCCCCTACACTGTCGTAGATCTCCACCATCTCCTCCATGACCGCCTGTAATTGGTTGGGGAGCCATGTGACGATGGGGCTACCACCGGTCGCCGTCGGATGCGATGTCTGTTTGAGAATGTACTCGCGGGCGAAGCACCAGTGTCGCCATCGGAAGTCGCGGACCTGGTTGAGCAGCTTCACCCAGAGGCGTCGCGACTCGAGCAGCAATTCCTTCTGCTCGTCCGTCTTCGCGGCATGGTGAGGGTCGGTCCCAAGCGCGAAGTATTTCACGCCTAGGTCTTCCGAGCACTGCTTCACCTCGACGAGGAACTGCCGATGGTTGCTGGGCCGGTACTCTCTGAAATCCTGCAAGATCTCCGTGAGGGGCGTGTTTGGCATCTGAATCTGCAAGAGATTATCCATGAGCGGGATCATGGAGTCGTTTGCGCCGCTCTCACCCCGAAAGCTCATCGGCTTGCCGTCGTTGATGCCCTCGTAGACCACACCATCTGGGAACATCGACTGTGAGGTGATACCAAAGATGAACGTCCGGAAGCTTGTATAGGACCGCGGCTTCGACTTGCCCCACATTGTTTCCATAACAGTGTTGACATTCTGCATCGCGCCCAAGACGGTGCGGAGGCCCTTGTTGAAGATCTTCCGCTGTACTGTGGGATCCGCGCCGTTTTGGTCCCCGAGAGCGGACAAGGCCGACATAGCTCCGGCTATAATGGGGCCGGAGTTCTTCACCACTACAACACTCAGTGTCAGTAATCGCTACTGTGGGGGTAACCTTTTGGGGGTTTAGGAGCCGTGAGCAGCGTCCAAGACTTGGTTTGCCGCGGAAAGGGGACGTGAGACTCCAGAAGTCACCACAGAAAAGGAGGAATCGACTCGTGTTATTACTCACTGTCGACGTGCACAAGCACAAAGCCCGCTTCTGACGAAGCGGGGTCAAGCCCGTGCTCAAAGGCGCGGATGAGCCGCAAATTGTCATACTCGAGACCCTTATCGGGGTCCTGAAGACGGTAATTGAAAAGCGCATAAGAGCCGGCATACTCCATGAATGGCTTAAAGCCAGTGCTATAGGAAGTAACCGATGAGTATCCGCTTATTGTTTAATATAAGATGACTAGGATAACGTACAGCTCCGCGCATCGTGCGATGGGACGGGATAGCTGAGCCGGCAGGAAAGACCGGGCCAGCCCGTATGGCTCCCCTTTCATGAAATTCATATGGCAAGGCTCTAGGAGATATGCCGAGGCGAGGAAGGAGTAGTCGCGATACAATGCATTCATCATGGGGATGTTCTCACGGTACTTCTCGATCTCTTCAGTCAGGTCAGGGAGTTTCTGTACCTCATCGCCTAACTGACCAGTGGCCAAGAATCCAGGATGTCCTGACTGGGTTAGGACAGGCATGCTTCGGAGTAACTCCTCGACAGCATCGAACTCTCGGGGGAGTACGAAGATGGGATCCATACGCGGCAAGAAGCCACGTGTGGTCGACACCATAAACGCCGGCAAGGAGACATCATCTGGCCGTGTGTCCTCGAGGACTTCAAACGATGTGTTAGGGATGAACATGATGGGCAAAAATGGGATAAGGGATGCTCTGGTGTGGTGATTCACGATGGACGATTGGTAATCCGCGCTGAGGTTGCACTGGGTTTTGGAAGAATTGAGGGGAAGATTCCGTTCGTGGCAAAACCTCCAGTAATCTGCTAATATACTCTGTGGCCGGAACTGATTCCGGCCTCATCCACTGCCAGATGAGCGAAGTCGGGCTGGTGACGTGAGTCTTAGGAAACCTCCTTATCAAGCTACCCCCTCTTCTCTGCAGCACCAATAACCAACTGAGTTCACCCCGTTTCATATGGCGCTCGTCGTGAATGCGTGCCGTATAGTCTCGCATGTTCTCTCACCCCGTGAAGCTATCGTGAACAGGGAAGTGATAAGGCTGATATCGCGGGATGGTGGTTTCGTTGCCACCATTTCGAGAAGACAGGCATCTCCTAGTGAAGAGATATTCGCCACGTAATGGCACCGGTGTCACTGATAGATCCATCGTGTCGTTATATTGCTCTCAGAGGATGATTGAAGGATGTGGTAGTGTGGTAGAAGTGAATGAATAATTAGTAAGTAATTAGATTAGCAGGCTCCCTAGATAAGCCGTGCCCAGCCCCGGTAGAGACCGATGGTGGCCGGAAACATTCCGGCCACAGTGCACGTGAGCACCCTCCGATGATGCAACTTATCAAGGATAGTGGAAACCCAAAAAGCCGAAGCATCGCCACTCTTCTCTTTATCGCGAATTTCTTGGCATCAGCTTAGGCTGCTATCGTCGGTGACATAAATAGCATAGGGTAGATAAGAGGCCTATCAACGGAGTTCCTGGAGGTTTTCGGAAATCGTCTCGCGTATAAAATATCATACAAGTCGGGCTTGAATTGTCGTGAGCTAGATTTCGCCTCGGGAAACGTTTTAGACCAAATAAGCCACCAACACTGAGACGCATATGCACCAAACACGTCTATCGGCGCAGGCTATACTCTATTGAAGACTCCCTGACAAAGCGGGTATTTGTGTTCCGATGCTATGGTTAGAAGATACCTTGTCTTTGTGTTAGTTACCATAAGGGCAGGAACCTAGATGTTCATTGATCGGTTACCGAACACAGATATTACCGTAGGGTAGGGAGTAAGTAGGTCGGTAGATCCAAGGTAGTTGGTTTGTATGGCTATAATTACACAGGGGGTAAATATCCTCCCTTCTATTTATTCGCCGGCCAAATTGCGTCTGGCCCGCAAAATCCATCTACCGACCCGTCTAACTGAGATTGCAAAGTGGCTACTCCTGGGTAGAGAAGCATGTATGGGCGTGGTGAGGTTGATAGAAGGGTTAATGTTCCATAAAGGGGGAAATGAACGAGAGAATAGTGTACCGAGAAACGAAAGCGCCTAGCCCTTCTAACTATCCTAACGAGCCAGGTATGGACGAAGTAGCAACCGAGGCAACATGGGCATACAGCGAGAATGATACTGCATTGGCATCCAAAGACGATAGACAACTTGCGAAGTGGTTTTCCCGCCCCGACACTTGGGTAGGACGGGTTTCGATGGCGATACCATCAAATTCGCGGTTCTAGATACACGTCATCGAGTGAAACCGGGAGACGAGAGAGTCGACCGAGTGCCTCAGGAAGCCGATGGGGTCCTCCCCTCCTCATCTTCCTGGCGTTTAATAGGCAGACGGGTAGGAAGTATCAGACACCAAGACTCCGATACCGACAAGCATCTTCCAGATCATGCACAATTCACTGGCTAGGTTTTCCGATCTCGGAAATCGACCCTCACGTGTTGTGTGAAATTTGGTATCATATATAGATAGATAGGCATGACATCGAAGGCTCGCACCCCACTAGCCACGTCGTCAGGAGCAATGAGGAAGAGATATTATATGTTGCTTTGCGTTGGCTGACTCCCGGATCTCGACGATTGAGAGCCGTGCCGTGCCGTGCGTGATGTGCGAAGAATGAATGCATGACAGACTATAGTGTGTATGGGGACAGCGGCAAAGGGTTGTTGTGTCGCGGCATGCAGCCCGGCACCTATCATATGATGCTTGCTGTGTGGGGCGGTGGTAGCCGGGGGCAAGAGAATTGGTAAGAGAACCCTGTTTGGAGGCTGTTTTTTCCCTGTTTTCTAACAACCAATACCATGGATCCATTCACGGGATGTGGCAGAGCTTTTCTTTCCCGTACTGTCCGCTCTCGACACAATTCATGTCATGGCATGTTCGTCCATGAACACTGACTCTCCCGAAATTCGCTACAGAGGAATGATTTCCCAAGACATCATCAGATTATTTTATCAGCCTAGCGATCATTATACACAAACAGCCTGACACACATTCCATCAAGCGAACCTAATATCCGATTGTATCGAGTTATCGCTAAGACGGCGAAATAAATCCAAACATATTTATTCAGTCCAACCCGTCGTTCCCAAACGCTCAAGGCCCAGATATGAACGCCCTTTCTCGGTCCCGGTCTACACTAACTCCTTTGCTATCCAATTGTTATAGGTATATATATAGCTCGAAACAAACAAAAATTAATTACATATTACGTGGCGACGATCGTGCGTCCCGGTGAAGCGAGTGGTAGGTGGCATACATGAGAAATTACCAAGCGAACACCATGAGCGCGGGGTTGAGGACGACTGGTAGGAGGAAGTGACATGCCACAAGCCAAGCGAGAGGGAAGATGGAAGCGAAGTAGGTGATGCGCCATTCCTCCGGGAAACCGTAGAGGCCGGCGATGATCAGGCCGACGGTGCCGAAGCAGAAGACAAAGGTTCCCTTGAAGCGTTTTATCAATCGGGGTACCTCTTCGAGGAAATTGACCTCCTCGACTTCCTTCGCCGTCGCACCCCAGGTCATGTCTATGCTGAAGAAGTGGCATAAGAGAGCCTGCGATACGTGCAGCGACAGACCACCCAAGAAGATACTCAAGACTGGGACCCATTTAATATTGTTCCAGACTACCGAGAAGAAAGTGTTAGTCTCGACAACATATGCAACGGCAGAGGGGGGAAACTTACAGGCTCCCATAAGAGACTTCTCGTTTAAACGGTACCGCAGGATAGCGAGCGCAAGGTTACCGAACCCGGTAAACACGACAATAACGGAAACGAAAATAGCGAAAGAGTCCAGGTAGTACTTGTCGAACAAGCCATAAAAGAAGCCAGTGAGGAAGTAGTTGAGCAGGGTGATGATCCACGAGGCGCCGATGGCATAATACGTTCCAATATAACTGCAGATGGTTATCTTCTTGGGGAGGGGGATGCTCGAGCCTAGGAATTTTCGGAAGAGCGGCGTGATAGGACCCCGAGTCGGCCAATACCGCAGAGGGTGAAACATCAACTCGTTGCAACCATAAGCGTATTTCTCCCAACGCGCTAGCTCGTCATACACTGTCAAAGACACTCCTTCTTGGAATGCGTCACCCGTGTATGAGGCGAAGCGGCAGCTGTAACCGGCACACTGGAGTCGGAGAGACATATCGAAATCTTCCGAGACGTGGGATTCAGACCAGAATTTCTCGTACCCATCCTCATCATGGTATGACGCAGCATCTTGCAGAGCGGACCAGCGAAGTATGGCATTATGACCGACGAAAGGGACGGAATCACCGATTGACACAGTGTAGGTAATGGCAGAATAGATCAGGTTGGTGAACCACTCGACACTTTAGGCATGTAAGTATAGTGTCTCACCAACTGTTTATGGAGGGGGGATGTTAGACTTACGCTCCTTCGAAGAACGACTCACTGACACGCATGACACCAGAAGAGAACTGCAAGATTGCAACCTGGGGGGATTGCTCCATCTCACTAACGGCATCTAGCAGACAATCTTCAGGAACACGAGTATCCGAGTCGATAATAAGAATGTAGTCGCCGATACGGATGTTACCTTCGGCCCACGTCCGGCCTTCATCCTCTTGTAGGACCTCGGCGAGGCACTGCTCATAGGCTGCATACTCGTCTCCCTGTGTCCATGTGGAAGATCTTTGAGCCTGGACTAACTTGTCCTCAACACGGTTACTGACCATCATGGCGTAGTTCATGTTCGATGCCTTCTTGAACTTTCCACGACGCAGAAATGGTCGCTCCCCGTCCTCAGGATTAGGGTTGTGTTTCGGTCGAGACACCCACCCAATATTGCTTTCATCGTAGAACTCACGACGGGCTTGGGCTTCTTCTGGGGAAATGAGCTGCATACCATCGTCGTTGATAAAGATATTGGCAGTGCCGCCTTGAAGTTCATACGTTGATATGCACTGTTTGAGCGACTGCACAGTTGGGACGATGACTGCCTTCAGACCCTCCTTGTAGACTGGCATCTGGATGGTAACATGCGGCAGCGTATGGTGCTCGCGATCAAGTCGCCTGGGCGGCGCTCCCGAGTAAAACCTGCTGTTTTGGGTGACAGCACTAATAGGACCAAAGATTTGGAAGAGGTTGACGATAATAGATTGGAAAAAGAAGTAGCCAACCCATAGTTGAAGAGGGCTGACTACTATAAGTGCCAGTCGAACATACGAGTTGTCGGTGGCAATTTCGAGGGAGAGATTCCTAAAACCGATGCCCAAGGTAGAGATAGACAAAGCCACGGTGAGTGCCACGGTGAGAGGACTAGTCAGCTTTATCCGCCTATCTGATGAGTTGGCGGCGGCTTCAAGATCAACCGGCGTGACGTCTATTTCACCGAGTTGAATCTTTTCTCCCTTCTCGGCCTCTGTATCGTCTTCTTCCTCATCTCCTGTTCCCCAAATCATCCTCATTAGCTGACGCTCTAAAGCTTCCGCCCTGGCCAGTACTTTCTTGGGTTCATCATCCCAAACAACCATGATCTGAAGATCTTGGATGAATGCAGCAAAGTGGTGCTTTTGGCACCGAGGTAGCTCGCGCATACTCGGCAAGACTTGCAACCGCAAGCCATCCGGTAACGGAATATATTCGTAAGTTGTCCGTCTTGAAGCCAGAATAACGTTGATTACTCTTGTATTGACGGTCATGGCACACTGTGATGGGCTTAGTACGCTATTGAATGGTGACATACAGTGCAGGCAATCATTACATACCCTGACGTTAAGTTCCATAGCCATGTCGTATAGGCTGTACTTCATCTCTTGAAGCTGGGGTGGACAGCACGCATAGCTGTTCCTCCCCTTCTTCAACACAACACCTTCACCTGGCAATATGCCCGTCGCATATTGTCTTTCCAACTGTTGCTGGTACAACCAACTGCACATGACATCCGCCTTGACGTCGATAAGACTTTCGCGAGCATTTCGAAAATCGCCGGTGGGGTATACTGAGACGGGCCGTGATCCCATCGGGGTCCTAAACATCGGCGTGCCGGGGATGGAAAAATTGGGTGTAGGGAGGGGAGGGGACCCCTCAGCACCGGGGTGCTTCAAGCCGGTCTCACTGACTTCCGACGGCTTCTTGCCATGGCCTTTCTGTCCCTCATCTTTGCCCTTGCCGCCCTTGCCGGGAGCGAAGTATGACTTGAGGAAGCTCATGGCGACGATTGGCGGGCGAGAGAGAAAGACGACGACGACGACGACGAAGAAGAATAAAAGGTCTAAACGAGTGGCTACGGCTCGGCTCTATCCTGGTCGTCACTCGTGAAAGCAGGAGAAAACGAAGTGAAGAGAAACGGCGAGTCGTATTAATTATGAGGGGGCCAGGGGGATGGGTAAATGACCTTAGGGTCCAACCGCATCGAAGCCTGGGCAGGACAGAGGCAGAACGAACCGGACAGTGGCGGTTATCTACTATCGAGATCCCCTGCACCCAGCTGCACGACGCTATCAGTTCTCGGCTGGGCACTCCAGCCGCACCAGGTCAGCGCAGACGACGCTATGTTGTATTGGCGTCGAAAACGAGTTAGCTGAGGGCCAGAATAGAGTTGTGTACACTATGTACATGTGGCGCGTGGGTCGGGGGCGCCTCGACTGGTCGGGTACCTGGACTAACAAGCCACCAGGCCACCCTTGCGGTTCGGAGACGATACCGATATGGATCAAAGAGCCAATATTAGCACAGCTTAGTGCATGCGGCGCTGGACAGGCTGTTCGCTTCGTTGCAAAAGTTTCCGACGCGCAACGGTTCGTTTATTAGAGTGGTGGGTTGTACACGACACGACGCCACACAACACTCTCTACCCATGCACTAGGTCTAATATGGCGTCCTAACCTACTGTAGACGGCACCTAGTGCACCACTATTGATTTTATACCTACAGTAGTCTAGGTTAGTGCAGTGTTCCGAGATAGGCAACATGGACTAACTATCTAGATACGCTAAGCGCACATTCCCATCTGGATTGAGAACAACTGAGGCAACTTTCGAAGATCGGGGGCCTGGTGCGGGCCATGAATGCCAACAGTGTCCTCATAGGCTCAAGCTACCCACTGGCTCAGGTGGTGCTCTGCCTAGTATATATTAGATCGCCTTGTATTGTCACGATCGTGTAAGTCGGTACGTGCTGCGAAGGTGGGCACCTATTCGCCTCTGTGCATTAAACCCGACGAATCAGCATGGGGTTTGGTCTCTCGAGATGGTGACATCTTGCCTGGCACAGATCACGGCACGACCCAGTGTATACCCAGTGTATACGTAATACATGTAAGCTGAGAATAGCTTTCTCGGTCTACCTCTGCATGATCATGATACGATGCGCGTCACAGAATGAGATGTCCTGCAGATAACGGGCGGGAATAGGTGCCTGGTGTTCTCGATGAAAACGGTTTGCAAGGCACTCCCAGAGGAAGGTAGGAGACGGTATGGAACGGCGTCGCATTGAACAGCCACCAGGAGGCGAGCTGAAGTTGAAGCGAGGACAGAAGAATTGCTGATTGGATTGCAAACAGTCGAGCTCGAGACCTCAGGCGAAGGCGAGAGCAAACACGCTGCTACCCGAGCTGACTGTGTTAAGTGGAGAAGATGGAAAAAACGACACATAGCGCACAGTAGTGTGCTTAGGTCCTCGTAGCGCCCGCATCCAGACCGCCTTGGCCTTTTGCCGGCTTCATATACGTAGAGTGCATCGATTACATTGTATAATACCTACACTGCACTACAGGATGCTGCAGCAGCAACATTCTCTCTGCCTACCTACTTGGTAGTATAATACCCCAACAATAGTGCACATCTTATGTGCAGGGCGGCTTGCTGTACACTACTTATATCCGAAACCACCGAGAAGAAAAAACAAAACAAAAAACCCCAAGGTAACCAAAGGGGAACGAAGCGCCAGTAGCCTGCAGGTTGCAGTGCAGGAAGGTGGGTGCGTGAATACGAGAGACGACAGTCCTTTGCATGAAGTGTCTGAGGCCGCTTTCCGATAGCCCTCGGCTGCCCCATATCGCAGCACAACAAAGAAAACAACGATGATATCGCAGCAATCTACATGTAGAAAGCAGTGCACGAAAACACTCCTCCGTAGATAGGCGCCCCTGTCGTTGGGGTACCATGCAGGTGGGCGCTGTAATCTGTATCAGGACTAATTTTTCACGGTGGAGCTACCGAACAACCCGGCTTTTTGCCAAGAAGGTAACAATAGCGCCATGTTGGTCCCGTCCCCCCTGCTCAGGACCCTGCTCAGGGTCCTGTTGAGACCCCTGCTCCTGATCCTGTGAGAGCCTGTAGATAACAGATCCGCTATCTATCTACACTTGGTCGACCGGTAGGAAACATGGTTCGGGCGAACTACACTACACTATAGGTAGTAGATCATTGCGATCGATTGCAACGGTAGTGTACTTGAGGGGAGTCAGTTGATGTCCAAAGAAGAATAAAAATAAAAATCCCCAAGGAGAAAAGTAGGATAAAAATAAAGCTTGTCCTGGCTCCTGCGCGGGTGGCCAGCACACTAGGCCGGGTCCGACGCCATTTCCTCGGGGACCAGCCGTGGCTAGACTTTCCGTCCGTCGCGGCTCGCCCAGTCTTCTGGAACACCACCGGAGACTCCACACGTGGGGCTTTGGGCCGGTGACGAGCGTGGCCAATTTGAACACTCGAATGATAAAATGTGACGCGATGCAATGCGATGCGATGCAATAAACACCTACCTACCTATATAAGTAGCGGACACAGAAGAAGCTCAACCGACGTGGAAAGATCAAGGGCAGCAATGTTGCATTGATTATGGCTCTTTTCATGGTACCTACGAATTATCCGCCAATCTACGCCGACCTACAGTCATTCTTTCGGCACGCCCCGAAGAATAACAAGGACAATAAATGCTATTCCAAATCAAAGTCATTCCGAATCCCCAAGCAAGTCTCGAGTAGGCTTCAAGTTCCGTTTAAACGAAGATTACAGCATCCATGAGCACAACGTCACGACGCAATACCTAGCATCGGCCTCGGCTCTTCTGGCTTAAGCAGCAAATAGCCACCCATAATGATAAACAGCGGGCACAACGTAATGGATATGGGAACAGCAAATCAAGCCCCAGTTAGTAACCAATGTTTGATGCTCAGAAGTCTATCCCGACTATTATTCTGTTATACAGGAAAGCTTCGTCTTCGGAACTCAGTCACGAATCCAGTGTTTCCATTGGGTGAAGAAGATAACGAAAGATCTTTTGTATCCAACTTTCGTCCTGGCAGGGTCACATCGGCCAAGTAACCTTTCAGCATCTTATCCCATTATCAATGCTGAGTAATTACGACTACCTGCTGTTGATGTCTCGTGAGGAGTCGAATGTCCCTCGCTCTGCAGTAGGTAATTACTCAAGCAAGCGCTCCCTGCGACGCACGATCTGAAGACACCTACGATCTCGTTATTCATGCTACGCTATAAATGAGGGCATCGAAATACCACCCACCAAACGTGTTTCCAATAAATAATGTCTCGTGGTATCTCGCATATTTGGTCACCTGGTTTGCCATCACCTGCGAGGGTACTGCAACCCCCCCCTTCTCCCGGATCCTGGATGCCTATAACCTGCAACGTAGAGTGGGAAAACTACGCATAGTCGCCCCCCACAGCCAGCCCCTACAGGACTCTAAATGCAACCCGAATCTAATGAGAGTTTGATGCATACACTAGTGTACACTACCTATATGTGGCCGCGTTCGTCCGCTTGGAGTTACCTTAGAACCTGCGTCGCGTGTTGCATGGCCATGCATATGCAGTCTACGGCACAGGAAAGACTCCAAATATTCCTAGCCAGAGAATTCTTGTACCGGTATTCCACACGCACGCTGTTTTGGCAGCCAAGACTGATACAGGGTAGATAGCGTGATAGCGGTCTTTCGAGAGACGGTCGAATGATCCGACAAGAATACTTGGCCAAAAGAAGTAAGAGAAAATAACTATGAAATGGTGGATAGCAGAGAGATATTATATAATTGACCACATCATTCGGTGTGTATTTCGAGTTCACCAGACGTGATGTGCCGCGCCTGTTGCCCTCTTCTGCAGCCTCAAATCGTGATCGACAGCTTATCACAAGAAGAAAAAAGACAACACCAAGAGTTCACCGGTTTATCGGCCATAGAACTTGAATCCAGAAACCAGCCATCCTCTTATCTAAAGCATTCTAGTGCAGTCACGTTGGTAAAGCATGTCAATAGGCACCGTGTAACCCATAACGAAATCAACTGAAGTACACATGAAGACTTGCTGCCCGATCCATAATCACAGCCCTACCCATGTATAAGCCAACTGTTATCATACCCATTTTGCAGTGCTTATCAAAAGGAGCTAAGGTCCACTTAGATTACATAATACTACCTAGGTACCTTAGAGGGGTGCACTTTAGTCTAAACACCGGTTAAATCGATAAGGTTATTTGATAGGCACCTAGACCGTTCATCGCGTGAGCGAAACGTTGTGAAGTGGGGATTTTCCATCGTCATTGTGGAGGCGACTTGAGAACCCCCCTGACAAGTTCAAAAAAAGCTGGAGCGACGAGTCCGCTATGAGCCGCCTAGCACAGGTGTCAGATGCTAAAAAGCAAAGCAAGCCAGGCAACTACCTTGAAGAGGAGCAGTGGTTTAAAGCCATATGAATGGTCGATCTAGAGAATGCCGCTAGAACGCCAATTGGTAGGCGAAAAGCGTTGGCTCTCGTCGGCTTGTCTCGACAGATTGAAGTGAACAAGTGGAGATCGTGAAGGGCTTGTCTCTCTAGGTGTCTACGGCACCTGCACCCGCACCTGCACCTGCACACGGGCTGATCTGCGCCTGGGCCGTTGCGACCTCTGACATCATTCTCCATCTTTCATGACTCTATCTCGCTGCGGCGGATTTGAAGACAGACGCCACGTCAAAAATCACTTCTTCTCTTTGTTAGCACGTGTCGCAGCCTACTTGCTACCGACTGTCCAGTGTGCCATTCGACCGACCAAGCATTCGTTCGCTTTTCGTATTTCGAGCGTGTCCCGCATTTGACTCCTCGTTCCTCGTGCCTGGTCGTCCCGCCGGTAGCTGAAGCTTCATACTGTAGCTGGCTAGATCTGTGCTGTGCATATATATCATCGCAAGAACCGGGATGGCAGACGGGCCTGGGAATGTCTAGTGCGGCTCTATTGACAAGGAAATTGCAAACAGGGACTGCGCGGCCGATCACCGTCTCTTAATCCACCCCATCTAAGAACAACCCCGAGCAGGATGTCCGACTTCCGTGCGCCCGGCCCGGCCAGACCTCGCCGCTCCGATTCGAGCACCGTTAGCGATGACTTGAATATCTTCGAAGACGCGAAAACCTATTACGCCTCTGCAGCCCGACACACGGATCGGTATCACAAGCGGCATAGCACACACTCCGAAGTATGGTTGTATCCTGTTCTACACTCTTCTGTTCGAATCAGGATTCCTGACTCAATCCTCAGAGTAGCATGCTTCGGGAGATGGAACGCCTCGGGCTCCAAGGTAGACACAGGCGTGGCAGTCATGGTATTCTCAACCTTAACGAACAGAATCCGCTGGTAGATGATTAACCGAAGCTTCTTTTAGATGAGGCTAGCACCCCGCAGTCGCGCCAGTTTCTAATCGATGTTGATCACACCCTCGAGAGCCTCCGAGCGCAAGAAGATACCGATAACAATATGCAAATTACAATTGAAGATACTGGCCCGAAGGTATATGCGACATGGTTGATCTTGATGTGTTTTCGACCCGGACACTAACTGGTTTGATTAGGTGCTGTCATTAGGAACTGCCGCGTCAGGAGGTTACAATCGTTTCGATATTCGAGGGACATACATGCTTTCCAACCTTTTACAAGAGTTATCTCTTGCTAAAGAATATGGGAGAAAACGGATCATTCTAGATATCGGCCGCCTCAACGAGAACCCCGTGAGCCGTTTATCTAGGCTGATCAAGAATCAATTCTGGGAGGGCTTGACTCGCCGCATTGATGGCTCGAGTATTGAAATTGCTGCCAAGGACGCGAAAGACTGGACGGACGATCCACGCCCACGCATATATGTCCCAAGGGGAGTGCCGGAACAATATGAGTATTACCTGAAACTCGCACGTGAGCGGCCAGAAATTCGATTAGACGTCCAGCTGCTCCCAGAAGTCATCACAGCAGATGTAGTACGAGACCTAAACGATAACCCTGGTCCTGGTCTGTTGACTACTGCAATGGAAGAACATATCGATTCAAACACGGGGGAGAAGACACTTAAGGGCGTCCCCTTTGTCGTACCGGGAGGACGATTTAACGAACTATACGGCTGGGATAGTTACATGGAGTCCTTAGGACTTCTCGTTAACGACAAAGTTCACCTAGCTAAGGCGATGGTTCAAAACTTTTGCTTTTGTATCAGGCATTACGGCAAAATTCTGAACGCTACCAGATCTTACTACCTCACAAGATCGCAACCGCCATTCTTGACAGATATGGCATTACGAGTATACGAGAAGATTCAGCATGAGCCAGACGCAAAGGAGTTTCTCAGAGACGCCATGACTGCTGCAATCAAAGAGTATTACACCGTGTGGATGGCTGAGCCCCGGCTAGATCCAAAAACGGGCTTGTCGAGGTATCGACCTGAAGGGCGTGGTGTTCCTCCTGAGACCGAAGCAAGCCACTTTGTTCCTATTTTGGAGCCCTACGCGAAGAAATACAACATGAGCTTCAAGCAGTTTGTGAAAGCTTATAACCACGGTGAAGTGAGTGAACCCGACCTCGACGAGTACTTCTTGCACGACCGAGCGGTGCGAGAATCTGGACATGACACGTCCTACCGACTCGAGAAGGTCTGCGCAAATCTCGCTACGATTGACTTAAATTCTTTATTATACAAGTATGAGATGGACATCGCTCGTACTATTCGCAACGTCTTTGGTGACCGTCTGAAAATCCCCGCCGAGTGGTGCAGCGGGTCAATGGAACCTGGTCAGGTCGAGACTTCGGCAACATGGGATCGCCGCTGGAGACGACGCCGCGCCGCCATCCACAGGTATTGTTGGAATGAAGAGCAAGGGATGTACTTCGACTACGACACGGTGAAACGGGAGCAATGCACGTACGAATCGTGCACCACGTTCTGGCCCCTATGGGCTGGTGTACCGGATCCCGCAAAGGCAGCCAGAGTGGTGAATAGCGCTGTGCCCAAATTCGAAGCATACGGCGGCTTGCTGTCCGGAACGGAAAAATCCCGCGGCGAGGTGAGTCTGGAGAGGCCAAATAGACAGTGGGATTATCCATACGGATGGGCGCCGCAGCAGATGCTTGCCTGGACAGGCCTTTACCGCTATGGATATGCGGATCTTGCGCAAAAGCTGGCGTATAAGTGGCTATTCATGATTACCAAGGCCTTCTTCGACTTCAATGGCGTTGTCGTAGAGAAATACGACGTGACACGCCCCGTCGACCCTCATCGTGTAGACGCCGAGTACGGTAACCAGGGGCTAGACTTCAAGGGTGTCGCAAAAGAAGGGTAAGTCGGTTTTCCTCAACTCGGTGGCATTTGTTTTCATTTCTAATATTGGTCATACAGCTTTGGCTGGGTCAACGCTAGCTATGTCTACGGCCTTCAGTTCATCAGCACCGACATGAAGAGGGCACTTGGCACCGTCACACCCTATGAAACATACGAGAAAGCGCAGCGGGCAAGGGAAGAGAGGTTCTTCGACGACCCGGTCTGATTTAGCCTCTGGTGCCCGCAGCCCGCCGCGGCCGGCGTTGGCGGGCTACTGGGGAGAGTGAGTATCCGCAATCATTTTTGAATTGCTTAGGTTTGGGCGGGTCTCGATGGACTAGACGGGAGGAATTGTATCTGTGCATCCTGCACTTTAGTGTTCAACGAGGGGCTACACCTCCTATTCGTACTAGCACCATGTGTAGCTTGAAAAGCAACATCAAATACGCGCGCGTGCATTGCTAACCTTGGCATGCGTCCACTTAAGTATCCCTCTACTACCCCCCGACTTTGTGAGCGATTTCATCAGTATGCCTGCTGGATGCCCAATCGTGCTTAAGATCAAGACCTTGAATCTCCGATTCCAAGGTGATCATCGTGGCGATTAGTTCCTTGAATCCACAATGCAGGCGAGGCCTACTGCGAGGTACCTCCTGCTTCTTCTCGATTGCAACGGGTAAGTTGGATTTGAAGGTTTCGATCACGCTGGCGACACTCAACCCCGTGTAAGGTCTTATTGGGCAAGAACCAAGAGCGTTCGCGTGCATATACTTGGTTAAATATCCTAAGCGCACTTGAACATGGGAAGTTAGGTATTGCAAGGCCAGAGGGAAGATGGATAGTACACGCATATCCTACTTACTAGCATCGCAATTAAAAGAGCACTTGGTCTCCTGAGTTAATTTGTCCTTCAGGCTGTATACGGATGCAAATATTTCATCAAGGTGGTGCATTCTGCGCTGATTGATCAAATCTAGGTTTGTTGACTATCAGAACCTGAAGTAGAGGAATCGGATCTTGTAGGCATCTGACGCGCTACTCACCGCTAACCTGTGCAAGAACTGGGAGCCCTAGCGTGGGAATCTCTTGCTGATTTTCGAGGATGGCAACACGCGTGCAGCGTTCGAAGATCTTATCCTCGCGGAATACACATGCGATGCAGATCCAGTGCAGCAATTCATTGTTGTACGACGTGGGGATGTTGTCTTCGAGACTGCGGATCCAAAGACTGCCGTACAGTTCCGTGGCCTCGTAGCACTTGAGATAATCTACAATGCGCGCGACCTCGACCAGCATGTCAAGCCCAAGAAGTTGTGGGACTAGATGGTTCTTGCAGTGGATGATGCTTAACACGATGCTCATTGCGTGCGGGTTGAAATCTTCGACTTCCCAGTGCCGCAGTCCATCCTCGTGGATCTCGGTGGCCTCGCGCCATGGCCCATTTAGCATGGCCTTGAAATACGGGGACGCGAGGGCAAGGTGTTTGGAGGAGACTTTGCAATGCCATTCGCTGGGAACCTCGGATCCCGGCGGCGTGAGCTCAGCTTCTTTGTGGATGTCGATGTGGATGTCGCAGTCGCTGTCGCTGTCGCTGTAGGACCCTACCACTGCCGCAGTCCCGAGACTACTGCTTTCGGGATCTTCGCATAGCCCAGTAGTGCTTGAAGGATTGCACAGAATGACTAGAAGGTCGCCATCTGGATCTAAAACTGATTGATTTTGCCCCATATCTGCGCGCGATTAGATGTTTGAGACTGAGGTGCTTCAACGTGAATTGAAGGCGTTGTCTGCGGGCGGAGATATGGAGGGGGCTGGGCGGCCTTGCAAACAGGTTGCGTGAGGTAGTGAGTGGGTGTTGTTTGTTAGTCGCAGGGTGTCTGAGCTAGTTACCGTGCTAAATCCTAGGTGTGATGGCTGAGTGCCCAGGCTGTTCAAACACCCAGGTAACAAGGGGCGGGGTTCGAAATGAGCAAAAGAGATCCAGCACGCCATGTTACTCGAAGCTCCATGCTACGAAAGGCAAACTGTAAGCCATAGTATTGCGTACCTAAGGCAGCAAGGTGAATACGTCGATGTTGTAGAAGAGACGGAAAAGGTGCGGGGTCCTTACATGTCCACATGTACCGTACCTTGTACCTTCCCGACGATGGCATCTGTTCTAGGAAACCACGTGCAATTAAAAGGAGGCACGTTTGTTCCCTCGCCATTCTACTCACAGTGGAATGCAGCCGCTGTCCATTGCACAAGCTGTGCGAGCAACTGAACCATGAGTCAAGGCGAAAACATTGCTTACCAACGTGTATTAGCCACTGCAAGAAGAAGACAGGTAATTGACAAACAACTGGCCTGACTCATAAATGTAGCCATCTTTCAATCTGCTTGAAGCACTGCTAGTACATCCAACAAGGTGGTGCCGCTAATATGAATAGATAACGACCCTCGTACTATTAATCATCCTTCTGTTGCCACTGACTTGGGAAGATGCTGTCTTCATTATCCTCCACGCCCGATGCCCAAATCATTCTCAAGGTCAAGACCCTGAATCTCTGATTCCAAGCTATTCACCGTGGCGAGCAGTACATCGAATCCGCATTTGTGCTCAGCTACTACTAGTTCCTCCAGCTCCTCGAACTCTTCCACTGGACCCGAAACTCCCCACTCATCAGATGGCCGCGATTTCTTCTTCACCTTCATTTTTGCCTTCTTGTGATGGGATTTGGTGGCTTTCTTGGAGGCACCCCAGAAATCGAAAGGGTTTACGACAGGTTCCTCGCTTTCATTCACTTTGGAATACCAGTCCGGGACCGTTAGGCCCCTGATAGTCTTGACCACCTGACTAAAGCTCAATCCCTCATATGGCTTCATCGGGCAGATGCTGGGAAGGGAGTTGGCTCGTAGCTGCCGGATCAATGTCCCTAGTAGTATAGCATCGCATTCGACAGAGCAAGTTTTTTGCTCACTCAGGCGATCGATATGGCCGTACACACAAGATACAATCTTGTCGAGGTGCAGCTGTCGCCGCTGGTCGATCACATCTGTAGTGCAAAGGTTAGAAGGTTCCGGTTATAGCGGGGATCCTATGTGTGAGCCCTTACCATAGATTTGGGATAGTATCGGTAACTCCAAGGAAGGAGTACTATTCAGGCTCTGGATAATAGCCACGTGCGTCCACTTCTTGAAGATTGCGGCGTTTTGAAATACTCCTGCGACGGAGATCCAGCAATCCCAGTCCTCTCGGGACGGGGCCGGGTCCGGGTCCCCGATGTGATCCACCCAAATACTTGCATAAAGCTCCATCACCTCGTGGCATTTGAGATATTCCACGACAGAAGCGATCTGAGCTAACATGGTAAGACTGACCGTCCGCGGCACTCGACGGTTCAGACCATGAATGACGCTCAGGATGATGGAAATTGCGTTGACGTCGAAACCGTCGAAATTCCAGTGAAGCAGTCCATCGTCGTGGGTCTCGTTGGCGTCACTCCCTTTCATCATTGTTTTGACACGAGTGGAAGCCAGAGCTAGATGTTTCGAAGAGGCCCTGAATCGCCATTGCTCTTCTTCCAGCAGCACGGATGCATTAGGCTGATGTTTTTCGTTGTCAGCGGCTTCTTCTGCTGGAACTTCTGTTGGAGCTTCTGTTGGAATTTCTGTTGGAACTTCTGTTGGAGATTCGGATTGATTAAGATTAGTTCCACTAGAGCCCGAACCTGCATCTTCCACATGGATCTTGGGGAGCTTCCCAGGTACGATGACAAGGATGTCACCATCTGGATCTAATACCACTTCATGTACTGCCATCGTTTCTCGCGGGCGAGATTTGTTGGGAGCAGGATGCTTACAACTTCGAGAGGAAATGTGCGCGAGAAGTACAGGCATACTAGGTTGGGCGTCATTGCAGCCCGAATTCATGAGCTACGTGTAGCAACGCATATTGCTGTCGTTTTGTTATTGTTGGTTTGCTGGCCACCACTTAGACTTGCAGCTACACGTCCATTGATCGCTACCTTCTGGCACCAACAAGAAAACTGGATATCCTAAATGAGACAGGTTTGGCACTTGCAACAGCCCTCAAAAGCTACCGCTCCTACGTGTATAGATAGCATTGTGCGATGCAGAATACAGGAATTGCTTTAATACCACGGTGCAAGACGTGCTTGCTGAACATGGCAATTGTGCTGTCACCTCTCGGGCGTTTTCCGCCAAGAAAGACGATGGGTTGCTCTGATCCATACAATCATGATGCCGTGGCCACGTATTAGACCAGGACCAATGGCTGATAAACCGTTCGCGAGAGACGTTCACTCTAGTCTGCCTCGGGTCGGCGATATGACATGTCTGAAGCCTGTCCCGGTCATCGCTATCGAGCAACGGAGAGACGGGAGGCGGATGAATAAGAACGAGGGACCTCCGCGGAGTTATCGGCTTTGCAGAAGCGAACAATAATGCAAGTGTTTCCAGAAAATGAGCCGTCTGACTCACAAATGCGAAGGTCACATTCCAATGCAATTGAGCCTCACTCCGACCACGGCTGGACCACCCAGGTCGGTCAGGGTATAATGACTGACCATGACTCGTTTCGGTTCGACTATCATGTGAAGCTCGAAATTGCGCTGGAACTCCTGATAAGCGATAGGCGATAAGCGACGGCGACAGGCATGTTGCCTTTAAGCCGAGGCCCTCGAGCCGCTCAGGGAAACGATGGTAAGGGCGGTCAGATTATAGGCCGGAAGTGACCGGGTTCTTTCCAGGCTCTGTCCAGGTTCTGTCCGCGGAAGCACCTACCGATCATAAACCTCCTCAAGATAGTACCTAGGTAGATCGTGCTTAACTTGTCGTATACCTAGGTATTTCCAGTACCTAGGTAGTTAGCACCAGGTACTCCAACTGCAACCCACTCCAATTTTCACATGCCAGCAACAAACAAAGCGGGCGGGGCGGATGCATATTATCGTTGACGATCGATTCCAGGGACAAAGAAAAAAGAAGGGAAAAAACAAAATTGCTGAAAAGAGCGAAACGTAGAAGAGTGTCAGGACTCAATTGCTCTACACTGCTCCTATTTCTATAGGTAGTCGATGGACTCCTATTTCTAGTGGATTTCATCGTGCATTGCTCTCCCCGTTAGCCTTATCGGAGTGCGCTGGTGGTCGGTGCCCCCGTACCCCAGGACAGAGTCAGTACCGACCTGCCAGCATGGAGCATCACCCACTGCGTCATCGTCATCGTTGCCCAAGATGCCGCGAGATGGCTGGGACCCGGCGCTCGGCACTAGGCCTTGTCGAGACTAGGCCGTGCTTCAGCTTGGGAAATTGCGGGGAGACTCCATCGTCATCCTCCCTTGGCATAGCCTTGCCACAGGGTCAAGAAGCATCCTCGACGCTTTTCCTTTCTAGCTCGGTTGACTGGCGAATCACGGCTTTCCCTCCGTCTGGGAGCTGCATCTGAATCCACCACGTCCACCGCGCCTAGGCCTGCCAGGAACTCCCTTTGAGCCGAACGGAGAATGATGCAGTCTAGACGTCAAGTCAGAAGCCGCGTCGCGTGCTTCCCGAGGCCCATACTCTGATCGCCGCGCCGACCGCCTGCAGTCATTGACCTATGACAAGGAGAGGAGAGGCGGAAGATACTATCATCGCCTCCCAATTTCGCGAGCAGCAGCATGTACCCCGGCCCGTGGTAACCCTGACGCAGCCGCTTGGCCGATTTACGCCGAGCTATGAGTGTGTTGTGACTAGCCGGGTCATGGTCGATGGAGAACGAAGTAGGGGATCATGTACTTATAGCAGAGACAGCCTGGGACCTTAGCTTTCAAAACTATTCTAATTCTTGGATGCCATAAGACGGGGCTGTAATCTTTCGCCATCTCCTACCCTTTGACACTCTCCCCTCCATTCCAGTCTCATTTCTTACGTGATACCCACCGCATTCCATCGCCTTAGACCGACACACTCTTGTTTCCTCTCGAGAACCGAATTGTACTTGATCTTCTTCTTAAGCGCTTCACAGCTATATCAATCCAAACTCAACTACTCACCATGGCGTCGAATAACATGATCAACACGGCCGTTGACCCGAACATCGAAGATGAGCTCTTCGCCCAAGAGGTTGAGGCCGTAAAGAGGTGGTGGAGTGACTCGAGATGGAGATACACCAAGCGGCCATTCACGGCCGAGCAGATCGTCTCGAAACGAGGACACCTCCAAATCCAGTACCCGGGCAATGCGCAATCCAAGAAGTTATGGAATATCCTAGAGAACAGATTCCAGGTAGAGACCCCTCGATAAAACAGCTTCCATACCAGGTGTACTAATGACGCAGAACCGTGATGCCAGCTACACTTACGGTTGTTTAGAGCCGACGGCGGTCACGCAAATGGCCAAGTACCTAGATACTGTCTACGTCTCAGGCTGGCAGTCATCGTCTACTGCTTCATCATCCGATGAGCCTGGTCCCGATCTAGCTGACTACCCCTATGTAAGTGAAAGGACCAGCATCCTCATCCCAACCATGGCTAACCAGGAACAAGACCACCGTTCCCAACAAAGTAAAACACCTTTTCATGGCGCAACTATTCCACGACCGCAAGCAACGCCAAGAACGCCTTAGCACACCTAAAGCTCTGCGTTCAAAGCTCGCCAACATCGATTATCTCCGCCCAATCATTGCCGACGCTGATACGGGACATGGCGGTCTCACGGCTGTGATGAAGCTCACCAAGCTCTTCATTGAGCACGGCGCAGCCGGTATCCACATCGAGGATCAAGCCCCGGGCACGAAGAAGTGCGGACACATGGCTGGTAAGGTTCTCGTGCCTATCAGCGAGCACATCAACCGACTTGTTGCGATCCGTGCGCAGGCCGATATCATGGGCACGGATCTGCTAGCGGTCGCTCGTACCGACGCCGAGGCAGCAACGCTCATCACAACAACGATTGACCCGCGAGATCACGCCTTCATCATCGGGTCCACAAACCCTAACCTCCAGCCGCTTAACGATCTCATGATCGCCGCTGAGCAGGCCGGTAAGAGCGGCGAGCAACTCCAGGCTATCGAAGATGCGTGGTTGAAAGAGGCAAACCTCAAGCGTTTCGACGAGGCCGTCGTAGACGCCATCACGGCGTCCGCAACTGTAGCCGGCGACAAGAAGGCATTGATCAAGCAGTACCTTGCCCAGGCGAAAGGCAAGAGCAATCCCGAGGCTCGCGCCATCGCCCACGGTATCCTCGGCACTGACATCTACTTCAACTGGGATGCTCCGCGTGTGCGTGAAGGATACTACAGATTGAAGGGAGGCTGCGACTGCGCCATCAACCGCGCCGTCGCGTATGCACCGTACTGTGATGCCATCTGGATGGAGAGCAAGCTCCCCGATTACCAGCAGGCGAAGGAGTTTGCAGACGGAGTCCACGCTGTCTGGCCGGAACAGAAGTGAGTATTATCTTTTATGCGTCCCCTCCATCATCCTCTTTCCCCCGCTTGGATTTGGTGTCCTGTCGCAATGCATACAAAGAAAAATACTAATTGCCCTCCTACTCTAGGCTCGCTTACAACCTTTCGCCCTCGTTCAACTGGAAGACAGCGATGCCCCGTGACGAGCAAGAGACTTACATTCGACGGCTGGCCACCCTGGGATACTGCTGGCAATTCATCACACTGGCTGGTCTACACACCACCGCGCTGGCAGCCGACCGCTTCGCCTCGGCGTACGCCAAGGTTGGCATGCGCGCGTACGGCGAGCTCGTCCAGGAGCCCGAGATGGACGCCGGCGTCGACGTCGTCAAGCACCAGAAGTGGAGCGGCGCCACCTACGTCGACGAGCTCCAGAAGATGGTCACCGGCGGCATCAGCTCCACCGCCGCCATGGGCAAGGGTGTCACAGAGGACCAGTTCCATTAAATCCCATTCATTCATCGACACGTCGTTTCTATTTCTCAAGATTTACGTTGCGAGTGTGAGATAAGTTTTGGATTAAGCGTTAAAACAAATGGAGGGGGGGGGGGCGACCGAGAAAAAAAAAAAGAGCACGTCGGCTTCTGTAGGTATAGAGAGGCCTCTGTTACACCTTGTATTGTGTGTGGTGATGATGAGACGACGATGTTGGATAAGGCGGTATTACAGTGCGTTAATGTTGCATATATAAGTCATGATAGCTTCCAAGTTTTATGTTAAAAAACAATTTCTTAATCTACCCTGCGTTTCTCCTGCTGACGAGTGACAAACTGTTGATGACTTAAGTACACAACTCTCAACTCGGCGCCTGGCATTGAGCTGGATAGACCTGAAATCCTCAAAGTTGTTTATACGGATTGACATTCCCAGCTACTATCTAGGTGTCCATCCCATCAATACGAGAGACTGTTCTAGGTCCGTCACCAGACATACACGCACATGCGTGATTTCAAGTCCCCCGTTTGCCCGTTTGTACATTAAATGCCGCATGTACACACACATCTCGATCCAAGGGAAATCGCCAATTCCCTCATGCGACCCCAAATGCAACTCATCGAAACGCCATGCATGTCATGTCATGCCGTATGAACCCAAAGATGAGTCCCCCCTCCCCCTCCCCGGGATCTTATCCGGATCATTGATAGCCACGTAGTAGTAGTAATCCCGTCCGGCCTCAAAACGTCTGCCAATCCGTGAGCCAGGGCATGTTCCCCTGCAAGAAATTGATGCCGTGCTTGTAGTTGCCCGTGAGCTCCTCCTCGTCGACGCCGCAGTGGGTCTGGCCGTCGCGGCCGACGAAGAGGCCCAGGCCGTACGTCTTGCCGAGGCCGTCGAGCTTGTCGCGCATCTGCGCGTTGGTGAGCTTGGCGGTGCCGACGAAGTCGTACAGCATCTTGGACTGGTGCATGAAGGCCAGGACGCTGGCGATGGTGGTGGGCTGGCGCGGCAGGAACGGGTGGCGGCGGCGGACGAAGACGAGGCTCGCCACGATGACCAGGTAGAAGAGGATGAAGGCCGTCAGCGCCAGCGTCACGACGAACGACCGCACCGTCTCCGACCCGCTGCCCAGCTCCTTGTTCAGCACGTTGCCGCTGTCCGCCGAGATCAGGTCCAGGAAGTCCTTCCCCTCGACCTGCGCCAGACTCGTCGCGAAGATGGTGAGCCCTTCCACGAGAACCGCGCCCCAGCCGACGAGGAAGACGGTCCAGTGCCGGTTGAAGAGCGCGCGGACCGCCACCACCGCGAACGGCATGGCCGTGTAGTCGAGCGTCAGCGTCTTGGCGGGCGCGTGGCGTTGGGCCAGGATGTAGTACGGCTCGAGCATGCGGATGGACGTTTCCAGACTTCCCCAACCTAGTTTGATGCAGACGGCCAGTGCCGTGACAGCCCAGGGTGCTTTGTACGTGATGACGCTGGCCGGCGTGAAGAGGAAGACGGGTATGAGGGTGAGGAACAATACGATCCCGATGATGAAGGGTATGCAGCCTTCTTTCCGAAGCATCAGGGGATGGGGGTTCTCGGACAGAGCGTCCTTGTACTTATCGCTCTCGCGGGCGCTGGTCGACATAGAGTCCTTGGAGAACAGAGACGAGTTGCGCAGTTCATAGCGCCGATTCTTCAATTTGTGATGGATGTCCTTCGGCTTGGCGGTATCCATGTCTGTAAAGTCCGTCATGATGTGGCTGACGACGGCCATTGACGCCAGTCCCGCAATGCCCTTCACGTCGGCTAGCAGCCCCGACCGTCGCGTGGTCAGCTGATAAAACAGGATGCAGCCCAGAATCGCGATCACGAAGAATGTGGCTGTTAGTAGACGCGAGAGAACAGCGCTCACCATGATCACCTTCAGTCCCTCTGGGTTCGCCAGCCGCGTAGCCCGGTCGGGGGTGAGGACGAGGGCCGCAGCGCCGAGAGTCGGGACAAGGGACACGGCGAGCAAAGTAGCCACCGACGAGATGAAGACGGCGTAGTGCTTCCGATGGAGAGCGAGCAGCGGCCGTCCAAAGTTGAACAACGTGATATAGTCGACATTGATCGACTGGGCCGCCAACGCGCCTCCCTCCTTTGACATCTGATAGAAAGCTTCGAGGCGCTTGACCTCGAAGTCTGTATTCTGCCATAAGACGCCATATGTGACGGTGATGATGGTAGGGACAAATTTGAAAACGAAATACAACCCCGGATTGAGATCCTTGGCCGTCGTGAAGTGGAGCAATCCCTCGGGACGCCTCGACATCTGATAGACGAGCTCTTGCACGATGCCGAGAAGAACCGATAGGAGAATCATGAATAGCAAATACGGCCACCTCATAGCAAAAGGCTTCCAATTGGGCCGGGGATAGAACACCTCCTTCTTAGGAGGGGGCGGTGGCGCAGGAATGCCTTGGTCCAGCTTAACAGTATTAGGCCCGGTTATGGAACTGAGATCAACGTCTCCTGTATGGTCTTCCACAACCACTTCGATCACTTCTCCTCTCTTATTCGCCTCCTCTTGTCCGAGGCTTTTCCAATTCGACCCTGTATTCGAAGCGGACATCCTCCTCACCGACAGAGACCGCGTGAAGCTACGCGTGAGAGATGGCGGAGCGGAGGATAGGTGCTCTCTCTTAATTGTCGTATTCGGCACTTCCCCTTGTCCTATGCCACCAGTCAGCGTTCCGTGAGCCTCCTGCTGTTGCAGGGACTTTAGGAATTCCTGGTCTTGAACACCCATCGGACCCGCGAAGGAGGTCATGTCGAAAGCGGGCTCGAAAGCGGGCTCGAGAGGCTCGGCTTTCGGGACCACGTCGTACGGGGCGGAATGAGCAGGAGGCACCGCCGCATTGAGCAGCGACATGTCAACGCTTTCATCCTCGTGTATTGTATCGTGCACCCTCCCACGGAAACTTCTGAAGCGGCCGAGGCTCGTCGGCGTCGGGGAAACGGGTTGGTATCGCCCACCACTGTTCCGTCGGAAGGGAGCCGACCACTGTCCTCCCCCATACTCCTGTTGCTCGGGTGCTGAATTATTCGGCGGCGGGAGAGGTGGCGAGTCGTAAAAGGACTGAAGGGACACGAGGGATTCGCGGCCGCGGAGCGGGCCCGGCGAGTCCAAGCTCTCGGACAGATTCGATACTTTGTGATTCAGCGCTTGATCAGGATGTCGCCGGTACGGATCGCTCGAGAAATAGTAGTTCGAGGCCATGGTCGCTATGGCATCTTGCCGCGCAAGCGGCGGAGGGCGGAGAGACGGAGGGGCAAGGCTGGGTCGTCGACGGGCTTAAGAGGTCGGGTTGCCGTAAACAGTGCTCGAGCTGGAGGGATGCCGTTCGATCGAGAAGGATCTTGGAGGGAATACCGGCTTGCACTACACTTCTATCCACGTCTATAAACCCCAACAAACCTCCCGTCTCCTCCTTTGCCAGGCGGCCAGCTCGCGACCGTTCGAGTCTGACAAACAAGTTCAGAGTACAACAACCCCACTTGCGATGGCTTAGTGGTAGGTTGACGCGTGAGGGAGGGATGTCGTGCGACCAGGGAACTGTTTAGAGCAGTTCGCTGCGACGCTGCGACGCTGGCTACCAACCGCAGAATATGTATTAAACGAGTTAGGTGATTGCGCTGTTGATGGTTCAGAAGCATGTGATGTATCCCAAAGACATGAAAGAGGGCTCTTAGTGTCTGTCTCTTTCTTGTCACGATGTGTCACTTAACGATATTCGAGCAACAGGTGCTTCCGGAATACCTACCATGCCGTGCTAAGGTCTACACTAGTGTAGACGCGAAATACCTAGCCCAGCTTCAAATCGCCATGTCAACAGCTGGCGAGGAAAAACCTCATCCAGAGCGAGAGAAACAGATCCAGCCGCCGAGAGAGACTAGGCAGGCTTTTTTCTCAGCTCGTCACCGAGCGAGGATCTTTGACGGTGGAGCCGGCCCCCAATTTAGAAACAGCTGAACCCAAGCGCAGTTAAGCTGGGTGGTTTGGCGCGCAGGGATATCTAGGAGGGGCTCTTCGGGAAACGACACCAAGGATGGAGGGTTCAGATGGATCTTGGTATCCAATAGCATGCGCTACCCTACACTAGGTTATGTCCTAACCTAGACACGATGCGTCACATATCCTGCACATGGTTCCGGATACGATTCAAAATGTCATATTTCCTGCCGGCTGAGTCTTGTTCTCATGAGCTGAAAGTAGACACACTGTTTACAGTACGTAATATTTCTATTCATATTGGGCGAAATGCAAGCCATCGCAGCTCCAGTATAGGTAGAATGTAATGAGCTATGCAGCGTAAATCATGGGGTTGTGGCCATGACAAGAAGTCAAAGAAATTTGAGAAAGAGGACCGGTGACCAAACTACGGGAAAATGGAACATTCTCGTCTCGAACATTATTTGATGTGGTGTGTCAAACAGGTCGTTTATCGTAGCACAAGACATGCACAGGAAGAAAATGGCGCTGTTGTTTCTCTGCAGGACGGGAATGTTGTGTGTGCTGGCAAGCTGCTTCATCTCGACGGTTTCTATCGTCACGGCAGAACCCTCCGCCTACCTACGATATCGACATAGGAAATGTATCGGCGTCGATCTTGCAGAACTAGCAGCGTTAGATAAGGTGCAATGACCTCCGCAATTGGCAAACAATGCTCTTGGCATTTACATCGGCGACGCTGGTGAGCCTGCATGATAGTATTGCATGCGCGCCAAACAATATCCCCCAATACTGCAACTTTAGGTCCTGCAATGTGACGGTAATATTGATGGAAGCTGGTACTGCCGTCTCGTCGTCATCCTACCTAGCGCAATGGGCAGAGATCGCGCAACAAGAGAAACGGTGACCCGTCGTACATGATGGGCACAGGGGCATTTCTCGTTGTACGCTTCGGCAGGATCGAGCCGTCCTATCAAGATACATATCAGTGTCTCATAATTCTTCCGAATTTCCCTAGCGGTGTCGTGTCATGCTCTACGATATCGGGGGCCGAATGTCGAGCGAGCATTGGATAGCACCCTCATAGCACACTCTCTACGAGTTATCTTGCTCGTCTCGTGTTCTGGTGCTTGGGTATGACGACCACGAAGACGCTTTAAGCAGATGCTAAAAGAGGGCATTGCCTCCCTCTTCATCACAAAACTCACAACAAAGATGACAACCCTATTTTCGAAGGGACCCTATCGCAATCAGCCGTTGCTTTCGAAGCATAATCCCTCAGCGTCGTCCTAGCGATGTCAGACAGTGACGAGAAGAGAGAGTCTATGACCCTGTCGGAGGAGGAAAGACGATACTTCCGTGCACTTCTCGCATGGGAACCTAGCAATTTTCATGGGCTCACGAGAAGGAGGACATTATCTCCCGAACGGCCTCTAGCCGGCCGGTTCCGCATCTTGATCCTAGGATCCAAAGGATGCGGCAAGACTGCCATACTGACAAGGGTAAATTCCTAGCCATCTCATCTATGCCATTGTTCCTGACATCCATAAAGTTCTGCAAAGACAGCTTTGCGGGCGAGGGCCAGCCGCCAAACCCAGAATACGAGCGAGGATGCCAGCACAAGATTGAGATAAAGGACCAGACATACGTAGTCGATGCCCTCGAGTTAGCGCCTAGTCAGTTGTCCGAAGGACACTACCTCCGGCACGCAGTAGCCATCACGGAAGCCGCCGTACTAACATACGACGTGCGATCTCGCGATTCCTTCGTCTTGGCCCAAGAGCTATACCAGCGCATACACGAAGCGCTCGTAGTAGATGAGCGTCAGTACTACAGCCTGGTCCTGGCCGGCAACAAGGCAGATGGCGACGACGAGAGTAGGGGAAATAACTATCGAATGGTGACCGAGGGTGAAGGGTACGAGTTAGCGTGTCATCTCGGCGGGGGCCGAACACGCTGCGCATTTCGGGAGACCTCGGCACGGACGGGCGAGAATGTGCACACCCTCTTTCTGCTCTTGGGCACCGAGCTGCTGAAAATGCGGCAGCTCGCACAGCAATGCCAGGAGCAGGCCGATGATGTTCCCCTGGAAGCTATAGAGCAGGCTAAGGATTACAGCCTAAATGAATCGGCCGGGTGGGCGCCAAAATGGCGGGTTGGGTCTCTGTTTCGACGCGCCTTTGGAGGCTCGGTCAGGAAGACTGCTTTTACTTGAAATTGGAACGGGGGGGTTTTTTTTTCCTCATAATGTGCATGGTCGCTCGTATTGGCCTTAGGTTTCGGCGGAGGCGCCAAGGGGCCGGACTTCTGGGATCGACGATTACTAAGGTGCATCTTGACGGCGAGGTATTGAAGAACACAAAATATCACGAAATCTGCAGGAAGGGCCTGAATGAGTTCATGAATCAAGAACTGCTAATGTACGTTACCCGAGGTACATAAGGTTCGCTCTTCTTTTTCATTTGTCTCCAGTAGGTATACCATCAGATCATGGCTGCACTGCCGCCACAAACCATCGGTGCCACAGCCACGGTAACAGCAGGCAGGCAAAGCCGATAACTTAGTGCACATAAACCTAGGTGAACCGAAAACTGTGTCGAGCTCGTATTTAATCTTGCCAAATACTAGTGATAGGGATATCCCAATACCAAGCTGCGACCACCATCCCCCCAACGCTCATGGTGAATGCCATCAGGAAATTGACATCGTTGTTGTCGAGCAAGTCCCAGCCAGTCACTGCGATACGAGTAGGCTTGTTGTCCCCGAAGCTAGGTTTGCGATGTTTGTTTTTCGGGTTATATGGATCCTCAGCAGGAGCGCTGTCATCAACTGCCGAGGTACTTTCAACAGCGTCTAGTCCCTCTCCGCCGACAAGCTTGGCCTTTGCGCCTGCAGTCTTTTTAACCTCCTGGGCAGCTTTAGAGTGCGCATCTGCAGACGCAAGAACGCGTACGCCTCCTTCACCTTCGACGATCTTGCCAGTTCTCACATCTCGTACGCTTCTCTGCAGCCATCCTCCTAGAAAGCTGTCCAATAGACTTCCAAGTGTCCCCCAAATGGTCATGCCCAATGCAAAAATGACTTTCTCGTTCATAGCCCAGGGCCGGCCGCCACTAATCTTGCCACTTGTGTGATCACCGCACATCGGCAGGAACATTAGAGATGTCGTTATGATGATCATGGAGCCCAGAAAGCCCGCGACAAGTCCCCACACAGTGACACCTCCATTAGTGCCCCGCGGGACCTTTCGCAAAGTGAGCGACGTGATGAGCCTCGGCTCAGTGCGAGACAGGATGCCGAGCTCGGAGGAGAAGGTATCGGCACACACGGCGGCATAATTAGCGATAATGCCGACGACCAGGAGGTCGCCTCCCCAACTGTAGCAGTAAGTGCCCCTCGGGTCTTGCCCATTCCAAATAGCCTCACGCCTCTGGCGTAGTTGGTACGTGTGCAGAAGGGACAGAATGGAGGCCATGAGCGAGTTGGCGAGGACTTGCACGTGGGTCCGCGGGCCCTCGCCCCCCTCGCCGCCTTGGGCATGCAGAGTCAAGCTGGCCTTCACCTCCTTCTTCACAGCGGTGGCGCGTGTGCCAGCGAGGAAGAAGACGATCAGCAGCACAAACGGCAGGTTCCATGGATGGAGGGCGTGGACAGTAGCTGTCAGCGCGGCCACGAAAATGCCAAAGGGTGTCAGTGATTTGCGCGAATAAGCCCGATAGACCAGCCCAAGCGTCGCGGGGACCGCGATGATGGCTTTCATACTCGGACCGTGTGATTATTCCTACGTGGGTTGGTGGGGGCAGACAATCAAGGGGACTGGGGGGGGTTCGAACGACTGTGCGCGTCCGCTTCTCTCGAAAAACTCGTTGTTTTGCCGGCAGTGATATCAATGTCATGGGGCGTGGCACGAACGTGATGCCGAATGAATACTCATCACAGCTCAGTGAACGTCCATAATACCACATCGTCGGTGATCCTACAAGATGTTCCGGTGGTCAGCAGAGGCTTATCGATACCACTTAACCGTATTCAGAATGCCAAGACTGTGGATCCTGCTAGAATAGGCGTGAATGGGCACTGTGAGACAGCCCTAGGCAGCTGGTACCTACACATACAAATCAGGTGTATAAATACCTCGCACCCCAGTTAGATACCCTAGTTAGCTTCCTTCTACAACCATATAGGTACTTAATACAGACCCCTTAGATCAGACCTAGGTAGTTGCACCAATGTGACTAGATCTGTAGAGGGACCGTATTGGAGGCACAAGACCGAGGTTTCATCATATATTTCGTCTAATTTGCAATTATGCTTGATATGCACCGAAACCTTATAGCTTGTTTGTGTACCACTCCCTCGCTACATCCGCGCTCGCGATGGCTGAATTCGTTGCGCAACGCAACGCAGAAAGCCAGTCACCTATCCTAACCCCCCCTTTTTTTTAAAAAAAACAAATCTTCAGCACGTTTGCATGTTCTATCACACGATGCATTGCCTCGTTGTTTTGTACGCTTCCTCGTAGATGCAATACACAAGAAAAAGCCAAAATTAGACTCATAATTCCAACCCAGACCTCGGGCTTACAGGAAAATCAACTCGTTCCGTACGTACACTGACTGGTAAACATACACTGGGAAGCAGAAATCCGCTCTCGTATGAATTCATGTTTGCCAGATAATCACATGAATATTTTTTTCGGGTGACAGTTGTGCAATGTGCCTCTCATACAACCACGACCGAACTTCTGTGTCTCTATAGATTACTTGTAAAAACAGCTTAGTTATAGGTAATTAATAGTTATGGCGACCATTAACTAGCGTGCTCCCAGTTATATCTAGCATTTCAAGACAGACCACGTCACAGACGCCGAGTTTGACCCTTAATATTTCGAACTACCGTTGAGCTGTTAACTTTCGGTGTAAGCGATGATCATAGATATTGTATCAGGGGTTCGAAACACCTCTGTCTATTCGTTTAATATCTATATATCCGTTAGCTCGTTTGGTTAGACATTTCTAAAGTTGTTCCCAGCAACAGAGGTGAGGAGAAGCATGAAAGGGTACCAGACACCCATTTCTGAGAACCAGCAAATCAGACAGAGTGAAGTCCGACGCATGGACCTAATAGGACCTAGCTAGCTGATATACTCGCCTTCTTGAGGTTGGGAAATAAGACTTAGGCCCTTAGCATTATACCCTGGCACAAATAGATGGCAAGAGATCTCAAATATGAAATAACGTAGGAACGTGGCATCGTGGGATGACAACCACTAAGAAAAGTTTGTTACAGGCCAGTCTGGGGCACTGACATCGGTACTCGGGGAACATTCGAATTCTATATATCACGCCGAAATGGTGCGATATTCACTAAAAATTCTATACAAGCAGTGTCGTTCACCCAGATCAAAGTACTTCCAACAGTTAACTCTATTGTGCTAACTAGACTATCTCCGTGTTCCACACATTCCTGATTTCAGTCGTTGGTCTTATATAAGCCCTACACCCCATCTGGCGAGTACTTCCAGCATGGTATTCGTGGTATTGATTATGATTGGCGTTGAACTGGGGGCGTCCTTGCAGAACTAGGTCGTTGGGTCGTTAGCCTCACAGTCAGCCGAAACTTACTTCTTATATACAAGACACCTCGATCCCAAGGGTGTGGTAGCATTTTCCATTTTGGCACCAATCTTGTTTAAAGTCCCATAATTTCTTTCACATCGTGATTCTCGGGCTCCTACTCCCATAATACAAACATGGGATATCAGAATATTCTCTATGCCATAGGACTTCCTACTCCCCCATTGTAGGGGAATAGTGATATCACAGATGTGTGATATCTACTGCGCAAATGTAGTCTAGATATGATTTCCTATTTTATTGAGTAACGATACTGTGAGAATTCAATGCGCTCTATAGCCTGACCCTCAATGTCACGATAGGGATGTCAATCATTATAAGCTCTGTCACGCAGATTAGACGAGACCCTGGAATCTAGAAGAAACCAGTATTATATTTATTTGCAAAACCCGTTGCGCTGCATCATTCTCAGACAAACCTGTCGACCAAACTAAAGCTATAATACGAAGTCCGACGTCCAAAAAAAGAAAAGCCAATTCAATGCAAAAGTATTATTGGTAGAAACAACCGAGATGCTGGTTAAGCTTCGACTAATTCTTGATGCTGTCGTTTCTCCCTTAATGTAACAAGGAATCAGCACACCACTTCTAGCCGTCAGATGCTATTGGCCGGTAGAAACACTAAATTTCATTCGATTTTAAAAATTGGGCTCTTCATTACCCTGACAAGTAGCCAGACCATTGGAGTCCGACCGAGGCGGCCCCCTTTTCACAACACCTAGTATGCGATTCGGAGTGATTAACGAAAGAATTATCCACTCAGATGTTGAGACGATATTACTCATCATGTCTAGCGGCGCAGGAAGCCGAAATCTACTGCACTTGTCGCCTATTGAAGAAAGCCTCTCTGTAGAGCAAGTTAGGTTTTTCTAAATGGATCTGCCAAGATTTGGCCCTTGCCGTGTCGTCGGGACTCTCAAGCAATATTGACTTTCCTTTCTTGGACCCCTCTTCATCATGGCCAAGTCGTGCATGGTTCCTTTATTAGAGGGAATAAGACTATAAGAATGCCACAGAATAGTGAAAATCACACTCATTTGTATGAATTTCTAATATGTATCACAGGCTGTTGCTTCCCTATTCTGTCTATCCTTCGTTTATGGACTTTCTCTAGCCTCAGTACCTCTCCCCCTCACCAACCATGCATAGACCGTCCCTTATTCCTCTCTTTACCCTGGCTCATACAGCTGTTATATTGGCAGCAACGGTCACTTATAACTGGGAGGTTACTTGGGTATGGGCCGCCCCAGATGGCTTTTGGAGGCCAGTAATAGGCATCAATAACTCATGGCCATGCCCGATAATCGAGGCGTCGGTTGGTGACACCGTTGTTGTCAATCTACTTAACAAATTAGGCAACGAGACTACGGGCATGCATTTTCATGGCATCAACCAAATTAATTCAAATGCCATGGATGGGTCTGTGGGTAGTTGCCAGTGTCCTCTACCTCCGAATTATTCGATAACTTACAGCTTCACGGTACGCCAGAGGCATGCACCAAACCGTTTACACGCAATAGAAAACACACTAATTAGAAGTTGGGATAGGCCAACCAAGCTGGGACATATTGGTGTAAATAATTCCTTACGACTGGTGTTTTCTATATGCTAACCATCTTTGGGCAGATCACTCACATAACATGGGGCAATATCCGGATGGCTTCCGTGGGCCCTTGATTATTCATAACCCACAAGACCCATACCTAAACGACTACGACGCGGACGTGCTACTCACAGTTTCAGACTGGTAAGCTTATTTGCTAGTATTATCTTTCTTTTAGTGTTCACTAGAGGGGCTAAGGCTAAGTTAGATTGACGTTTTGAATAGGTATCACGCCCAGTCCCAAGAAATGGTTTCAAAGATGCTTCAACCAAACAACACAAAATTCGAACCACCACGACCGAATAGTGCCTTGGTGAACGAGGGAAGCGATGGCCATATCCCTATCGAGCCGGGCAAGACATACCGCATACGCATCGTCAACTTTTCCGCACTAACGGCTGCATTCGTGGTATTCAATAGCCTGCAGATGCAAATTATCATGATCGATGGGACGTATGTGCGGAAACAGGCTGCGAATCAGCTGCGCATCTTGGCTGCCCAACGCTACGACGTGCTAATTACTATTGGCGACAATGGTTTACAGAACTACCCCTATCTGATCGCATTGGATACCAACGCCGACTACACGGCAAAGGACGCCACCCCGTCAATCTCCTATCGTACTAATTTCACGGGCCAATTAGTCAATGATCCTAAAGGAAACCTGAGGGGGATGTCAGTGGTAGAAAAATTCTATCCCCAGGATGATATGTTATTGGTTCCTTTCGATGAGCAGCCTGCATTTGGCCCCGTCGTGAAGCAGTGGGTTCTGAACTTTGACTACTGTAGAGACGCCAATGGGTATCCACGTGCGTGCTTCAACAACAGGACCTTCATCGACCAAAGGGTCCCCACATTGTACTCTGTCGTATCTCTCGGAGCCAACAATTCGGAGGTTTCCGCATACGGCCAGGTCGGTGCTTTCTCGATAGGTTATAATGAAGTGCTGGAGATTGTTATCAACAATCACGACTCGGCCATCCATCCATTCCATCTACATGGTCATCAGTTCCAGATTATTGAGCGTCCTAAAAGCAATGCAGGCCGCTGGAAAGGTACCAAGTTGATACCCGCTACGCCGTCACGGCGTGACACTGTTGCTGTGTTCGCCAACTCGCATGTCGTTATACGCATCCTGGCTAACAATCCTGGTGTCTTTCTGCTCCACTGCCATATCGAGTGGCACGTCGAGATGGGTCTGTCTGCGACCCTTATTGAGGCCCCTGAGCGTCTTGTCAACTACAAAATCCCACAGGACCACCTCGACATCTGTAAGGCTCAGGGTATACCCACGGAGGGCAATGCCGGGGGCAATGACCTTTGGTATGACACAGAGGGCTTCGTAACTATAAACCCTACATCATATATCGGGTAAGTTTCGTCAGGTCCATGATAAGAATGAACGAAGCACTTGATCAACTAACAGTTAACTTTGATATTAGTGCTCTCTACTACGGTTATGGGGCAGCATCGTCGACCCCAACGTCGACATCCACACTCTCTACATCAACGGCAGTTGTCTATCTACCCACAGCAACTCCTTCGGCCAAGAAGCATCGCCGCAAGAGGGGAGCCGGCAACTAGTAGAATAACCGTGTTCGGGAAGAAATGACGACTTTATTATTTGGTATGAGAAATTTCCATAAGCGTCTGCCGTTTGTGTACATGGAATATAACCGGAGATAATATTTCGGAGGATTTTATAATAGGAAAAGAGATTGAGAGAGAGAACCTTTCAGAAAATCATGCGTAGTATAGTTCCTAGCTTCACATATCAGATAATACATTTCAAAGTCCATGATGCATTTCATTCAGCATCTATATTGCTTCGCCAATACCCTTCTTGCAACAATATCTCGACGTGAAAGTTCGCCGGCGTCTGCATGGCCATGCTGAGGATGAGTAACTTGTAATATATCAGTCGCGCAATACTGACGACACAGTGAGCCCATCTGTCGCTTCCTACTCCGCAGTTTTGCATCCGGGAGGAATGGAAACAAAGTGGGACCTGGGCGATCCAGTCGGGATTTGGACCCTCTTTGTCTTACATTCCGGCTTGCATAGACTGGAATGATTGGATACGAGCTTTCCGTTCATCTCACAATGCACAATATATCGGCCACGGATCGGTTCGAGTAACGTATCACCGTTTTTGTGGCGGTGAGAAGGATTTCACCGTCCCACAGCGTGTCATTATGTAGGGCGTTCGTTATATTTTCCGATTTCGGTCGCAATTTGCGAAGACCATAAGATGCATGGTGCCGGAAGATGCTGGTAAATCAACGACCTTTGCCTCCCATATTACATCTCTGTCTTCTCACGTGATGTGAAGCGCCTATGTATGTCTAACCTTTAATTTTTCCTCTATTGGCTCGGGAACCCTGATGAGCTGGCATACAGTGAATTGGCCCTGACTTTGAAACATCTCTTAGAACTCTGTATACACTTACATGCGTGTAAAGCGTCGCCTAAGGCAGCGGAAGTGGCGTGTTCTGATCGATCGCTGAGCGACGACAAGATGGCTAAGGCCCATGCAGCTTATGACCGAGGTCGTGGCGAGATGCATTTTCGCACCTTCGCCGAATTCCAAGGTCCTTGTCACATGACCCACTGTATATAGACTCCTTACACAGTAATTATATTGTAGTCATAGTGTTCGTACTCCATGTAGGTTGGGCATTTTACAACTCAATCAACAGGACACAAGGTTGCACATCTTCATTGCTGCAGTCCCAATGGCACTCCAATTCTACACGGGCTATAGGTGTTAGGGACGTAAAGTCTCAAGAGTTGCGTCTCAATCATGGCACCATCTTTGAATCGTTATACATGCGACACTGCGACCGAAGAGAGCATGTGCTGAACGCGTTCTCCCGGCGTTCGGCAACGTAGCGTCCAACATATCAAAGCCGGCGAAGCCGGTGAAGCCGGCATTCATGGATCAATATAAATCGAGGATTCAAGGGGCAAGAGACAAAAGGGGAGAGGGCTAAAAGGTCTCAGACATACATGCCTACGGCCTACACAGTAAGACTGAAAGAAAAGTAGTTCCTTCTAGGATGGAAAGGGCGTATATTGGGGCACTAAGAGGTAAATTGGTTGTACCATAGCGATCCCGCCACGTTCTGACCGATTTGCTTGGCTACCTCGCGCTATGGTAGGCATCAGGCAGTAGATGGCGGCTGCGCCACGTCGATAGTACGGAACAACGAAAATCCGCCTTGAAGCAGCAACAACAACAGCGAGGAATGCTGTCCACACAAGCGAGGCTACGTAACATTTGCACATGCTCGGCTACCACTGCGTTGATTAGACCATGCGCAATGCAGGTAGATAAACCTATGACGGCTCATTCCGGGGCAGCACTCCGGCTTGGAATTATCTCTATATTTGTTTGACGACGGCATTGGACCGGAGGTCCGATCTGAACATGTGAAGCTGAATGAGCCGGCCCTCGCAAGGAGTTACCCAGGGCCAACTCCGGGCAGAAGAGTGAGATGGCAATCGCCAGGGTTGGAGATACTGTAAGAAATTGCTGCTGCCGGGAGCAGGTTCTATCAAAAGGACTCTCCAAGGACTTTGGATTCGAGCAACTCGACCCTGAGGGGCATCCGTAACAGGCGGGGTTTTCGGAAGGTTGGGCAGCTTGCAGGACTAGAGTGCCGAGTTCTATATTAATCAACAATGAGTAATCTATACCAAGCCCTTATTTACGGGCAGGGATATCGACAAGGTGGAGGGCTGTGTTCGCAACCATGGACCAGCTCGCCATCAGACTTGAACGGTAACTAGCGCGGAAGCGTTGTCTCGTTTTGATAGACAGTATCGATCGATCCACCGATTGAGTGAGCTGCTGCTGGAGTGAGATAGTTGGCCAGTAAGGATCGCGGCCGCAATAAGCTCTTCCGTGGGAACTCAATTCCACCCATCCGATGTTGGGCAGGCGAATTGGCCAGTTTTAGAAAGAAGAGACGCATTACATGAGCTTATCCCCATGACACCAGACTGCACTGGTTGCGGTACGTACCTGTCGACAAACAGCTGGCGTCGTCTGGCACCTCAAGAGCCATTCAGCGTTAGGCACCCCCGAGAATAGGTAGTCATCCAGCCGCGCAACGATAGGTGGGAATCCGTTCTTACCCAGGTATGGGGTACCTGTGGTAGCCTAGCACCGGCATATACGGCTCCATACTGCGCAGGACAACATACCATCAGCCCTAAGGGTGGGAAAGATGTCAGCCTACAAGGTGGCGATGATAGCAACCGCATCTTCACCCAGTATCGCACCAATCACCCACCGTGCGCGCTCTCATCAGCATCACCACACCACCACCGTCACCACCGCCGTCACCACTGCCACTGCCACTCCCGACGTGTTGCCGCTTGGTCGCATCCACATCGGTAGTACACAGAACGCACACGGAACTTGGAATTGTTGACCTTGGTTTCGGCGTCCTTAACGTCAGCTTAGACGCTTCAGGCCCTCCATATCCCCCCCCCCCCGGCACATAGCGTGCCCATGCCAGGTGTGTGTCTATTTGCACATGCACGCCTGCCGAGACAGTGTCCGGCGGAGTTCGATCTCTGTCTCTTGAAACACTTGGGCATCCAAGATTCGAACGCGCTCGTTTATGTGGCCTAGGTGGCGCCTGCATTGGTTTTGGCGCTGCGTTGTAAATTGACACATTAGACAAGGCTGCTGCTTTTGGCTTGGCGCGACCTGTTTGTCTTGGCTCGACTTGCTTGTCTTGGGTCCTCCTTGGGGCTGAGGTTCCTAGGGCGACGCCACGAACCTCGCGCTAGGGTTTTGCACGCCCTCCCCTGCTGCTGCCGCTGCTTCTGCATCTTCTCCTTCTCCTTCCTCTGCTGCTGCACACGCCGGCATTATGCAGTTCCTTCTCGTGGGGCCAGCCGTCCTACTGGGACTGAACCGATGAGACCAAGCTTGGCTATTGAAGCCTCATGTCCCCACCGCTCACCCCATGTGGCGCCGGCCCTCATTCTACTCTTAGACGCATGCGTTGGCCACCGGTCACTCAGTCTCAGTTCGACCTCGGGGGGGATTAGCACTACTATAGGCAATTTCTGCTTTCGTGAGCGAGCGGTTTGCCTGCATTCCAAGCTTCAATTTCGCTGTGCCGGACAATTTGCTCTTCGGCAATCCAGGGGCCGAGAGTCAGCAAGGGATGGTGCCAATCGGCATAGTCAATATCCTTTCGATTGGTGAGACAGTAAATTCCATTGGTGCCATGCCTACAACACTGAGTCTACTGCTCGTTGCTGAGTCGAGTATAGGTGCATATGTGCCCTCAACATCTAAACTGGCACCATGAACCCAGCTGCGCTGCGGCTTGGGCGAGCGGACATCCCCAACGGTCCACAACTCGTGACCCACCATGTGTGCGTGCCCACATCGGAATACGAATTCTCTGTATACGGCTTGAAGGTTATCATGGCCTATGGATTCGGCGCCCCCCGAATCAGTTGTGCTGTGTATAGGACCGCCTTCATGCTGACTAGCAGAGTGATTTCGTAGGAGGCGTTTTTGGAGCTGGTTACAGACCGGTTTCTATCAAAGGAATGATACGCCTTTGTTGCGCTGATCCGTCTGCAGAGCAACTTTCACATGTTTTTGAGACCTTACCTTACCCTGCGCGATCCTGTCGAACCTGGCATGGAACACCCAGCTGGTTTTAATGACAGCCTTACCCCCTCCCAACCCCCCCCTGATACGGAAGTTTATTGCTTGTCTGCAATGAAACTTCGGTGACCGATGGACGAGGATCGGACCAAGCTAGCCCATGGATTGGAAGAGGGTGTGAGCAACAGTTTCATACCCCCCCAGGCGCTTATTCTTGATAATAATGATCTTTCTACATGAGACCATTGAGCTGGTGTTATATTTGGCTCACGCTAGGCTCAGTTGAGCGTCGACAACTAGATATATAAACGAAGCAGAGTCGCTTTCTAGCGTCTTGATAACATTTACTAGACCAACTACTGCTGCCTCGCCAAGCCCCTACACGATGGCAGACCAAATATCTTTTCTCCTTTTTGGAGACCAATCATTAGACACACATGGCTTCCTAGCGGATTTCGTAAGACGAGGAAACCCCAGTATTCTATCGAGGGAGTTCCTTAGGTTGGCGGGCGACGCTCTAAGGGATGAGATAGAAAATCTCCCTCGGGTCGAACGGCGGAATATACCGATATTCCGGACGCTTGCGCAATTGAACGAGGGATATCACGGGCAAAAGGTTAAATGTCCAGGCATCGACAGCGCTTTGCTGTGTATAGTGCAGCTAGCCCATTATATCGAGTAGGTTGAGACTCCATAGACCATCACCATTTAGGGCGGATTCTAACACTCTAAAAGCCATGCCGAGAAGAAACATGAAGATGTTTCTCGGCCTGAGAACACAAGGCTTTCTGGTCTTTGTACCGGCCTTTTTGCAGCGGCGGCCATTGCCACAAGCCCTTCGCTCTCCGCACTACTTCCCATAGCCGTTCAAGTTGTCTTGATGGCATTTCGCGTTGGGTCCCACGTCGGCTCTTTATCAGAGCGGCTAAACCCGACGGCTGAAAAGTCGGAGAGCTGGACATACGTTGTGTCCTCCGTGAAAGACAGTGATGCTAAGAAAATCCTTGCAGATTTTCACCAGTCTGAGGTAGGATAGACCTGTCCTAATGGGTAATTTGTGACCATCTGACAATCTTGATAGGGAATCCCTCAGGCCTCACAGGCATATGTAAGCGCAATATCCGCAAGCAATATTGCCATCTCTGGACCACCGACTACGCTCGGGTCTTTATTCAGCAAAGGCGTGTTCGGATCGAGGCCAACAGCTATCCCCGTTTATGGACCCTACCATGCTCCTCATCTGCATGGAGGTGTGGATATTGACCAGCTGCTCCGTCTCAACGATGAGCGTGTTGCTATTGTTTTGGCTGGCTCTAAACCACAAAGTGGAGTTATGTCTTGCGTAACTGGGCGCAATTTCTCAGAGACGGATACGAAATCGCTTTTGAGAGCGGTGGTCCATGAGATCCTAAATGAGCCTCTGTACTTCCACAGGGCGCTAAATGGCAGTATAAACGAAGCACGGAATTTCACCGGATCTCGGATTCTAGTTATCCCATATGGCCCAACTCAGGCTGCGAGTACTCTTGCAAATCTTCTCAGGTCTGAAACAAAGCTTGAGGTTGTCCTTCGATCGCCACCCCAAGTCTCGCGAGAAAGCAATGCTACCCATATTGGGAACCATGGGTCTACAGGGAAGTGTAAATTGGCCATTGTTGGCATGGCCGGTCGTTTCCCCGATTCTGAGAGCGTCCAAGCGCTCTGGGATCTCCTGGACAAGGGCATTGACGCCCACCGTGTGATACCAGCTAATAGATTCCCGGTCGATACTCACTACGACCCAACCGGGAAAGCTATCAACACAAGTCATACGTCATATGGCAATTGGATCAAGAACCCTGGACATTTTGACCCGCGGTTCTTCAATATGTCTCCCCGTGAGGCATTACAGACTGATCCGATGCAGCGCATGGCGCTGATGTCGGCATATGAAGCTCTCGAGATGTCTGGGTATGTGCCCAACCGGACACCATCGACAAGGCTCGACCGTATAGGTACTTTCTATGGTCAGACCTCGGATGATTGGCGCGAAATCAACGCCGCCCAAGAGGTCGACACATACTACATCACGGGTGGCGTGCGAGCTTTCGGACCCGGCCGCATCAACTATTATTTCGGGTTCAGCGGCCCAAGTCTCAACATTGACACTGCTTGCTCCTCAAGTGCCGCAGCGATGCAAGTTGCGTGTACGTCCTTGTGGGCTAAGGAGTGTGACACTGCTATTGTCGGTGGTCTCTCTTGTATGACCAACTCCGACATTTTCTCTGGCCTTAGTCGTGGGCAGTTCTTGTCTAAGACTAACAACTGCAACACCTTTGACAATGACGCCGATGGGTATTGCCGAGCTGATGGATGCGCCTCTGTTATCGTTAAGCGTCTTGATGACGCGCTTGCAGACAAGGACAATATTTTGGCTGTGATATTAGGCACCCAAACTAACCACTCCGCCGACGCCATCTCAATCACGCATCCCCATGGCCCAACTCAGTCGGTGCTATCTGCATCTATACTGGATGAGGCGGGCGTGGATCCCCATGATGTTGACTACGTTGAGATGCATGGTACTGGTACCCAGGCTGGCGACGGAACAGAAATGGTTTCTGTCACTAGCGTTTTCGCCCCCGCAGACCGCCATCGTCCAGCCGATCGACCCCTATATCTCGGCGCGGTGAAATCTAATATCGGCCACGGTGAAGCTGCTTCTGGTGTCACAGCTCTTATCAAGGTGTTGCTGATGCTTCAGAAAAATGCAATCCCCCCTCACATCGGCATCAAAAAAGAAATCAATAAGACTTTCCCTAAGGACCTCGGTCAACGAGGTGTGAATATTGCTTTCCACAAAACGCCTTTCTTTCGAAAAGACGGGAAGCCTCGTCGAGTCTTCGTTAATAACTTCAGTGCCGCTGGCGGTAACACCGGTCTTCTCCTTGAGGACGGTCCGCGCTACAAGAACGCTGCGGTGGATCCTCGCAGCCAGCACGTCATTACTGTGACTGCCAAATCGAAGTCTGCTATGATACGCAATGCTGAGACACTTGTGAAATGGATGGAGGAGAACCCGTCAACATCGGTCTCCCACGTAGCATACACCACCACAGCTCGCAGGATCCAACACTATTGGCGCATGAACGTGACTGCTAGCAGTTTGGTAGAGGCGCAAGAGGCTATTAAGGAGCGGCTCAAGTCAAATTTCGTCCCCGTCTCTCCAGAGCCACCCAAGGTTGCATTCATGTTCACTGGCCAAGGTTCACATTACGCAGCACTTGGCAAAGAACTATACGGTCATTATTCTGTCTTCCGCCAGGCTATCGATGAGTGTAACCAACTGGCCCTCATTCATGGCTTCCCGTCATTTCTGCCTCTTATTGACGGCAGTGAGCCTGAGGTTCAGAAGCTTTCTCCCGTAGTTGTTCAGCTTGGCCTGGCTTCCTTTGAGATAGCCCTTGCCAGGCTCTGGAATGCCTGGGGGATCCGACCAAGCGTAGTTCTTGGTCACAGCCTAGGTGAATACGCTGCACTGCACATTGCCGGTGTTCTTTCGGCAAGTGACACCATTTACCTTGTCGGTGCCCGGGCACAACTCCTGGTGGAGAAGTGCACTGCTGGCACTCACGCCATGCTTGCTGTCCAGGGTTCCATCGATACGGTTACCGAAGCTCTGGGCGATCGCGCGAAATCCATGAATATTGCTTGTATTAATGGTCCTCGTGAAACTGTGCTCAGCGGTAGCTCGACAGAGATTGCCAATGTCGCTGAACAGCTGGGTGGTACTGGATTCAAGTGCACTCAACTTAAGGTTCCCTTTGCTTTCCACTCGGCTCAAGTCGAGCCAATCTTAGACGATTTCGAGAAGCTTGCTCATTCAGTCAAATTCCATAACCCAAGAGTGCCAGTCATCTCCCCTCTATTTGGGAAACTTGTGGAGAATCAGCCTATCGATCCTGCTTACCTACGTAATCACGCTCGGGAAGCCGTTAACTTCCTCGGTGGCTTGGTGTCTGCCCAGGAGTCCAACGTCATTGACGAGAAAACGGTTTGGCTCGAAGTGGGACCTCATCCTGTGTGTGCCAACATGGTCAAGGCTGCCTTTGGCGCTTCTACGATCGCCGTTCCGTCTCTACGACGTAACGAATCTCCTTACAAGACTCTTTCCTCCACTTTGTGCACTCTTCACTCTGCGGGCTTGAATTTGGACTGGAACGAATACCATCGTGACTTTGATAGTACGGTTCGCCTCTTGGACTTGCCAGCGTACTCGTTCGACCTGAAGGATTACTGGTTACAGTACACTGGCGACTGGTGTATTACGAAGAATCGTGGGGCTGCTGCTTCCCCATCAGCTAAGGCTATCGAGGCTCCAGCAAAGCCAAAACTAGCCACCACTTCAGTGCAGAAGGTTACGAAAGAAGATGTCAAGGGAGATATCGCAATTCTTGAAACAGAGACTGAAATGACCGAGGAGAACATGCGCAAGGTCTGCTCCGGTCATCTTGTCAACGGCACCGCACTTACGCCGTCATCACTCTATGGTGATATGGCTATGACCATATGCGAGTACGGTTACAAACTCTTACGTCCCGATGCCAAGGATATTGGCATGAATGTTGCAAATATGCAAGTTCCCAAGACATTGATCTTCGACACCAAAGCCAAGAGCCAGATCTTGCGCATGCAAGCCAGTATCAATGCCACCGAAGGCACGGCTGACGTTATTTGGACCACCGGTGAAGGATCTCGGAAGACAGAGCATGCTATCTGCAAAGTCTACTTTGGTGATAATCAAGAGTGGCTTGGTGAGTTCGAGCGCGTGAGCTACCTCATTAAGTCACGCATCGATGCTCTAAAAGCCGCAGAGGAGCGTGGAGAAGCGTCAAAAGTTGGCCGCGGTCTCGCCTATAAGCTATTCACTGCTCTCGTCGACTATGATCGTCGGTACCGAGGTATGGAGTCTGTCATCCTCGATAGTGCGACTTGCGAGGCAACTGCGAAGATCGTATTCCAAACCTCTCCTGAGGATGGCGCGTTCCACACCGCGCCTTATTGGATCGACTCTGTTTGCCACATTTCTGGTTTCATTGTCAACGGCACTGATGCCATTGATTCTCGTGAGCACGTCTACATCTCACATGGATGGGGTAGCATGAGGTTTGCCGAGCGTCTAGATGCCACCAAGACTTACCAGTCGTACATCCGCATGCAGAATGTTAAAGGCACGAAGATGATGGCTGGTGATGCCTATGTATTTGACGGCGAAAGGCTTATTGGTATCTGTGGCGATGTTCGCTTCCAAGCTATCCCTCGCAAGGTCCTAAACATTGTCCTACCACCCCAGGGCGCTGCCGCTTCTGCAGCCGCACCTGCTCGTGCTGCCCCGGCAGCTAGACCTACGAAAGCACCAACTAAGGAGAAAGAACAGGTCACTGCGAAGAATCTTCCAGCTGTCAACAAGAAACTCACCAAGAGGTCGGTGGTCGTTCAGGTTATGGATATTGTCGCTAAAGAGACCGGTGTCGGCCACGACGAGCTGGCGGATAATATTGCCTTTGCAGATCTTGGTGTTGACTCTCTTATGGGTCTAACCATCAGTGGCCGCCTCCGGGAGGAACTTGAACTCGATATTGACTCGCACGCCTTCAACGACCATTCTACCATTGGTGCTTTCAAGAAGTTCCTGGCCCAGTTTGAATCCGCCACTACCACCGTTGAAGAGGTTAGCACTGTCGGTGGAAGTGAGGACAGCGACGAAGAGGGCATAGAGTCTGGTGACTCTGCTGTTACTACACCGCCCGATGATAGTGAGAAGGGCTCGATCAGTAGCGATTGTGCCGCTGTAGAGCCTGGAAGCACTGATGAACTACAGCAACTGATTCGTGAGACTATCTGCACTGAAATGGGTGTTGATGTCGAAGAAATTATTGCTGCTCCAGACTTGGCTGCCCTTGGCATGGACTCTCTCATGAGCTTATCCATTCTCGGTATCCTCCGAGAAAAGACGGGCCTAGATATTCCAAGCGATCTTTTAGGGCACAATCCTTCTCTAAGGGATGTTGAGAAGGCTCTTGGCGTAGAAGACAAGCCAAAGAAGGTTACACCAGCCGCTAACCCCATCGAGATCAAGTCTACCAAGACGACCGTCAAGAAAGCGGCCACCGTTGTAGCCACGTCGAAGTCAGAGGCAATCGCTGACGCTTATCCCCACCGCAAGGCCACATCGGTCCTCTTGCAGGGTAACCACCGTACAGCCACCCGTCAGCTTTTCATGATACCTGATGGGAGTGGGAGCGCTACTTCCTACACCGAGATTGCTCAGCTTGGTCCCGACATTGCTGTCTGGGGTATGTTTTCGCCATTCATGAAGACCCCGGAGGAGTACAAGTGCGGTGTATACGGTATGGCCACCAAATTTATCGGGGAAATGAAACGTCGTCAACCCAAGGGGCCGTATGCTTTAGCAGGTTGGTCAGCTGGTGGAGTAATCGCCTATGAAATAGTCAACCAGCTTACCAAGGCAAATGAGGAGGTGTCACATCTCATCATTATCGACGCTCCTTGCCCCATCACTATCGAGCCACTACCAGCTGGCCTGCATGCTTGGTTCGCTGAAATTGGTCTGCTCGGCGAGGGGGACTCCACTGAAACCAAGAAGATCCCTTCGTGGCTATTGCCTCACTTCGCCGCCTCGGTCACTGCTTTGTCGAACTACACTGCGGAGCCTATCGCGAAAAAGAAATGCCCCAATGTGATGGCTATCTGGTGCGAGGACGGAGTGTGCAAGGAACCTACTGATCCTCGCCCCGATCCGTACCCTACCGGCCACGCTCTCTTCCTGCTCGACAACCGAAGTGACTTCGGACCGAACCGCTGGGATGAATATCTAGACATCAACAAAATGAATTTCCGGCACATGCCGGGAAACCACTTCTCCATGATGCATGGCGAACTGGCCAAGCACCTAGGAGGGTTTATGAAAGAGGGTATTAACATGTAGATTGGTGGAACTTCCTTGTGTCAAATATTTAGAACAACTATGAGAGTATATGGGAGCAATGCATGCACATGTCTACAATCATTTATATCTAGTTATTCATCCTACTTTATCTTAGGATCTTTGAGTCGGCATATGGGCGTTAGTATTGATATAGTAATGAGCTGTTCAAGACATACAATAGATAGGCATTATAGCCATGGATATTACTACATTTTTCGTCTATTTTGAATCTCATCAAAAGTTCTTTCCTCTTCACACTATATTAGATTTCTCCCTAGATTGCTATTCCAAACCTTGGTTATGACTTCAGCATTTGTCACGTCTCATGACAACTCCGCACACGTATTTACCTATATCTGAAGGTTGAGCAGCGTATCAGCTTGATAGCTACAATAGACATTGGATGATGTGAGGTTCAACATTCAAGACTATGAAATAGACATCAAGAATTTTCCCTATTTAAGACCTCTATTACGTAGGGGAAATGCTCGATGCCTATTTTATGATATAAACTAAGGTGCTTTTAAGCTTTTGTCTACAATACTTTTTTATTTTTATTTTTTCTTATTCTTTTGGTCGCAGATCACAACATCCATGCTGGACTGTCACTCTCAGTAAACAATTGGTCGAGATGCGGCTCTTACACGTATCTTGAACAGTGTCTCAGCCCTCCAAACAACTCACGGTATGTCCTAGTATCACGGTTCCGACCACAAGCATACAAGCAAATGCAGGCAGTCAAGTGCCCGACCCAACATCGTTCTACTTGTGGATCCAAATGTATTATTAGTGTGGTGGTATAGCAGTTCTACTCCATAACACCTAGTAATCATCAAAGTATCGTGAAACAAGAAGTCGGCTCTATATAAATAAACAATAATAGTAATCCATCCCAAGTATTACTCATTCTACGTGGCAAATCCCGAGACAGAAAAAAAAACCCTTTTTTGTGGACCTTTCCACTGGCAAACTTAGTTTCAGTATAATTATTCCCTCCTTTCGACCTTGGCATTACTAAACACACCATTTCTGCAAGTTATCTAGATAGACCGCATGTATATAGTTTCCTACTAAGACGAAGCCCGTGATGACGTGAGTTGGGTATGACGGAAATGGTAGAAAACTCACGATCCAGGAACCATGACGCAATGGTGGCCTTCACCACTCCTGTGGTTCGCTGAGGGACAAAAGGTGTGAATCACTTCACAGGCAAGATCCCTTCAGAGGAAACAAGGTAAAAAAAAAAACGCCGGTGGGCGTGATGGGACAGTCCATGTGAGGGAGGAGTCGCACGAGCACGGGATATCGCAGGCGGACCGCATCTCTCAAGCAGCGTGTCACAAACCGCCACCACGTCGCCGAATCTACAGGGAGGTGGCCGGGTCCCCTCCTCAAAGCATATTACGTGGGAAGTTATAGCTTGACGATCTGACAAACACCCGAGAGAGCACAGCGTCCACTTTTTGGCTGTTGCTCCCCCCCCTCCCACCGACAATAACACGGCAAAAGTACGTCGACGCCTCATCGCGCTTTTCAACCGGATTACGTGACGCACATACCAAAAGATAGGTTACGCAACCGCCACAATCATAATCCAAAATTTCGGATGTGTCGTGCCGTGGGGGGGGCCTTGGCAGATGACTTTTTTTTTTTTCTTCTCTCATTTGTTCATCTTTGTTTTAAAAAGTTTTTTTTTTTTTTTAAAGAGGAACCATATGACAGCCGTTGCTCGCTGAAAGTGGCTGCCGACGGACAACAGATATATTGAAAATTGAAACAATCAAATACCTGTTACCTACGCTATGCGTGAGATTTTTCCCACGTGTGAGAGCGCCTTAGGTCCGCATCGGTTGGATCTCGGAGAGGTCAAGTCGTCTCGTGTTCTCGCGCGGCACAAGGGGGCGAAACTTCCAATAAACCCTGTGTTTCCAGAGGGCAAGGTAGGCCAGACGCGTTACGGAGAGAGGGAGGGGAGGGGAGGAGAGGGGGGCAAGGGAGGAAGGATATTGGTAGCACGCGTTTTCCGCAGAAAAAAAAACTTGGGACGGGAGGGATCTTGGGAAGCTCTAGAATGTCGCACGAACCAGAAGAAATAATAATAAAAGGACGTACTAAGTAGATAGATAGATAGATAGATAGAGAGATAGATTGAGAGAGAGAGAGATAGATAGATGGCTGACTGAAGTGGCGCGAACACCCCTCACACGCAGTGCGACAGACTAGCAACGCAAGCGCAGACCCCGGACGGGAAACGTCCCACGAACGCATGAAGCGGACAAGGACCACGTTGTCGGATCAATCTAACTCAGGGGGTGCAACGTTGCCGAAATGGGTCCCGCTGTATATGTGCCGGAGGCACACGGTGAGGATTCAGTGTGCCAGTAGAAAGAGGCGATAGTATACGCGTCGTGTGTCACGGCGTCGAAAACTCGCGACTGGTGCATCTCCAGACCACCTTGGTGTCAAGAGCCATGCCCGAAATGGCTTCTTCTGCTTTTAGATTATCCTTGGGGGGGTTGGACTCATTCCATAAATTTTTTTTGTTTGTCTTCTCAGAAAGAAAGAAAAAGAAAATAGCTTATCTCTCTCGAACGTAGGATTTCCGAGTGTGGATGTACGGTCGAGTTCAGTTCCGGCTTTAAGTCTCTGTATGGGTGCCTGTATGTCCACACATGTTACCTCTCGCTTAAGTCATATTCCTGCAGTGAACTTGTCGACTTGCTTATGCAACGAACATCAATCTTGAAATCACCAGAGGGCTACATGAATACACTTTTGCATGGGATTCCTTTGGTCTATTAAGTTGGCCATCCAGACGAATCGTATCTAGTTTGAAGGAGAATGCCTCGTTCTAGAAGGGTAACTACCTCTATCAGTTTGATAGCTAAAAGTTGTGAGTGTGCGCAAACTTCCATGAAGCTGGTCGTTGCAATCCAGGATATGGCCTGTGATCACACATCTGGCTCCCTGTAAGTCATCCCTACAGTGCAACCGCAACATGCCGGAAGTGATCGGGGTCTATGGGATAGACCACACACACTCGATCTTGCATTAACCTCTATGCACGTTATCAGATATTGCCGGGATCGGTAAGCGATCTTCTTGAGGGTTATATTAAACAAAGGTGTATAAGTCGAAAGTCGTGCACTATCCACGGCATCGGGATTCGCAATGTAGACGGCGACAACCGATATATGACGATCTTCGATGTTGAGCCACGAAGAGGTTGTTTAGGTTGATTCACAGCAGCATTTCCACGTCCGCCTTTTAGTCACACCTCGCGTTAAACCGCGTCAAGTAATCAAATCCAGACAAGACACATGCGAGTGCTATATCGCAAGATAGGCCAATGGGGTATGACAGCCTAATCGGCGTCGTGGACTCGAAAAGAAAACCCTCATTGTCGGATGCCGGTTTCTCTAAATCGCTATCAGCTAACTGTACAGGATTTTGACGTCCAAACTTTCCCCTAGCGGCAACTTAAGCTAGCTCCTTGGCTAGGTAATGAGACTCCCGCGAAGGGTCTTGCTGGTCAAGGACGATCACGGAATAAACTATATCTCAAACATTGACTAATACGCTTAAAGCCGGGGGAACATACGACGACTATTAGTCTATCATTCACGACCCCCTCGTCGTAATAGCCAATTATTATTGCCTCTGTTACACATGCAATGCCAATACGACTACTGGCCATGACATAGCCTGCAGACCTCAACCACCTGTATACATCTGGTTTCCTGCATCTAGTAAGCAAGCTGCACCCTGATGGCTTATTACGACTGAGAGAATGCAGAGCCAAGTTTAATATGGCGATGACTTAGCTATATTGATTGGTACGTTCTGCTCGGGATAGTGAGATGAAGGAATTACACGTGCCTCATTTTGTTCGTTATTAATCGAAGCCACTGGCCGATCTTCCCCTCTTAGTCACTCGACATATTAGCATCGAGGATTGGGCAAACTGCGTCAAGTATCAAGATCATGATTGGACAACGCAAGGCACATCTTTCAGGTTAACCAGCTTTTCCAGTTACAAGTTTTGTGGTTGTGCTTTGAATTACGATGGTGTGTAGAGTTTGCTTCTTCTTGGACTCGACGCAACGTTACTGATATCAAGATGTCTACGCCAGAACGCCAGGTAGATGCTATATGAGTTATGCTAGATATTCTAAAGGTCGGCAGTGAGCTAAGGGATATAGAAAAAAAAGGGAACTTCTTAGATGTGCCGCGTGTTAATATTGGTGCTCAACATAGCTATAATAATGAGGAGGCGGATGAGACTGAAGGACTCGGCTAGCTAGATGGTGCTGGGTACAGTTGCCATCTGGTCCCTTGTCTCTTAAGAAACCGCACATGTTGCAGATGAAGCTACTGGGATTATCGTTGGAGGAGAAGGTGAGTGATATTGACTCGAGGCTTGTGTAAAAAGCAACTCGAATCAGCCACATGTAGACCGTTGATAAGCGCCCAGATGAAGTGGACTTATAGGTCGGTTTGCCTAGAAGGCACACGGCAAAGGCACAACTGACTGCCAAAAACAGCGAGCAGTTAGTTTGGCAGACCAACTGGCTTGCAGGGAAGCTTCTGGCGCGAGTTCCAATGTCTCAAATTGTGGCGCGTTTGCCAGCTATGCCAAGCTGCTTTTTCCATGACCGCCCCCGCCGACGCGTATGCACACACACGAACCACGCTGCAATAGTTTTGCTGAGTTGGATGCTAACTTAGAGCGCATTACTTAGTCAGTACTTAGTCTTCCACTCACAACTCCTGGGATCGCTGGATAACGTATGTATCATATAGAGTATGTCCAACAAGCGGAGCGGACGTCCGGAGAGAGTATGAGTATGAGTATGAGTATGAGCAGGCGCAGGAGCAGGAGCAGGCGCAGCAGCATGAGCATTAAAGTATAGATAGACCAAGAATAGCATGCTAGACGTCATCCTTCCAGCCCCTAGGCGGCTCACCGGTCAGGAGGCAGTTAGTTAGCCGGGAAGATGATCTGCCGGGTTCCTGTGCCAGGTTTGGATTAGTGAGGAAGGACGGCGACCACCTTCACCATTTTGGCTAGACGGATCGTTGAGCTAGTACTAGGTAGTAGTAGTATAGGGATCTTAACCACACTATCGAGGAGCGCCTCTCGCCGCGTTGAAACTCGTCCTCAGAAGACGTCATTGGTCATCGGATGGAGGTGCCTATTTTAGACCCAGATGCGTACCGCTGCCTTCCACCTGCTGAAGCCTGAGCATTGCTGAGGTAAGGCAGTGTAGATAGACCACGGCGTACTGCCACCCCGATCCATACGTGTCTTGGGGCTGAGGGGAAGTCGATCCACGGCTTCGATCCATGCCGGTTGACTGCGAATACGATGACGATTATGATGATGTACTAGTAGTCAACCCAGAAAGACACCGAATGCCGTGGCATAGCAGCGGTTGATTTAGGGGGGCCACCATGGCAGTGACATGCAGACCTCGATGCTCTCGATCGGTTGTTGTTCCGAACATAAGTACATATAGCAGCATCCATTGGCTGTGAGTCGGGGTGGTGCAAGCTGCTGCTGCTGCTGCTGTGTTAATTGTTTGGGTACCTATACTGCCATGTGTAGGTGCGTAGGTACCGGGTAGGTTCTCTGGGGACGGATCGGTACCGGATTCTGCTGAGCATTCCTTCGCCGACTCTCCCGAGATCGCCCTCCAGGTACAGGTACATGTACTGCCCAAAGTAGGCACGTGCATCGTGCTCCTGGTAGTTGTAGCTTCGTTCATTCGCATGCCCCTGAATGATGACCGTGGGGGGAACCTTGTTGGAGCTGGATGAAATAAGCGATGCGTTCATATCTGGCATTTGTTGAAAATTAATAACACAATGACATAAAAACCCAACTGTTTTGTTTGGACACTGTAATAACCAATGAGTCGCTGGTTAAGGTAGGCCGTATGCTCCAAGGATGTGACCTTTTCTTTTTCTCGTAGGTACCTAGCCCACGTATGTGCTACCTGCAGCCCTTGTAGCAGAGATATCAGTATAACGGGCCTATTAGTCTCGACAGGAGAATAGCACCCAACTTTAGGTACCTAGGTACCTAACCTACGCATACAGTACCCAAGGTACTAGCCGACCATGGATGTGGATTCTTCCAGGTGGGACCAGCGATAGCTAAGCGAAAGGGCGCCGTGAGACAGCCCTAGGCGCCCGGTACTAACCCACACATATTACTGGGATAAATACTTCGCACTTTAGCTAGATACCCGTGGACCCTAGTTAGTTTTTTTTTATAACTATATAAGTACTCAATATAGACCTTCAGAACAGACCTAGGCCGCCGAGTGACTAGATCTGTAGAGGGTCCGTATTGGAGGCACATGGATAGGGTAATAGCTGCATTTCTTTTAAATTGATAAGATCACCACGGCATCTTCCGCCACAATTTCACGACATCTTCCAAGCTCATCCAGATGGGTCCAGGTACATACACCGTCCCAGTCGCTGATCAAAAAAATAAAAAAATAAAATAAAAGAATTCACGGATGACGCGAAATAAGCAACATAATCCTCCTGCTTACTGAGTACCTAGCAAACCACCCAACAACCTTCCAACAGGTACTGAATCTGATTCGACTGTCTCGCCCCCATTCCCCACTTCGTCGCTTTGCACTCGTTGAATTGCTGCTCTGGTATCCGGGGCAGACTCCAGTCGAGTTGCCCGTCCTGGCCCGGCCGTGGACTCAACCCAACACCAAGAAGCAATCCGAAGCGGCCTCGCAGGAGGCTCCAGCGGGACCTACCATGTGCGCTCAGTGAAGGGTATGGCACCCTCCCTACCTCGCCTATAGGGATATCCAACCCACCTACAGGCTGCGTGCAGCAGAGCGCTCTGCACGTCCTACGTCTCGGTGCCGAGCCTCATCCGGTATAGTGCAGCTTCTTTGGGAGTCGGTCTGGTCCCTCGACCCAAGCCAACTCATGATGGTGCGTCGAAGCTGCTGGTGGGGTTTCGACAGACCTGCATGCATTCCGCGCATATTACTCTGCTGGTTTCTGCGAGTCCCCCGCTCGTGTCGTCTAGAGCTACCCCGGTCCATGACGATGCAAAGATCTCCGCGATCTGTTGTTCATCAAACACACTTCGCAGAGACCGCCCGCCCAGGGTCCGCCCAGGGTCCACGGCCACTACACAGGCACTAGCACACGGGCACTAACTGCGCGGGCACTAACCACTTACACAGGCACTAGCTAACTCCCTAACGACACAGGTCCATCAACATGCCCACCAACCAACTAGGTTAGCTTCCACGGCTTTATGCGTTCCCCCTACCTGCGTGCCCTGGATCCTACACTACCTCCTAGGGAGGCAATCTCTTCCCTCTCTCCCTCTCTCTCATCATTCCGTGTCCCGTGCTCGCCTTCCGCGAATCCGTGTCTGACGCCGTGCCTCCTACGCACTCGTACATGATTCTCTCCTGGTAAGCCTCTCAGAGGTGCGTTGGCTAGTCTCCTGCCCTTTTACACTGCTCGATTTTTGACACTCTTCTGAAAGGTTCCTGCTCCTCACTGTTTGTTGTTGCTACATGCCTCTTCGACACCCAATCGGCTACTCGCTGAGGTCTAGCCGCTCACACCATTCATCTGCTCTTCCATGGCGCCTAGGCACATGCACCTGGTCGCGAGCTTTCACGATGCCACACACGTATCCTTGCTCGCCCAGGCACTCTGGGATATCCATCCAGTGTGGATTACAACATCTGGGCCCGTATGACAGCGTCGTGTTTGGTAGCGTAATTCCCAGCTACCAAAGGCCTCAGCCGTTCTTTACAGCCAGGTCACCATCCCAGTCGCTGCATGCAGCTAATCAAGGAGTGAGTAACCGCCCCTTCTGCCAATATTCGTTGCTCCCACTCTGTCGACATTGAAATGCCTCTCAGCGGGTCCGCCCTGCTATGCCTTGGAGTTTATCAACCCCTCCACCAGTGATCTTTTGGTCCGATATTTGCGCCTTTCTCTCTTCTTACTAGCTCCATTCAACCTTTTAGACCCTCGTCTTGTGAAAACCTTCTTCCTTATCTTGGAATCGGCGTGACCCGTGCTACCTACCGTACGAGCGCGGGTAGCATAAAGGACTTAACTTGCTACGCGGACTTTCCCTCCCCCCCCCCCCCGGTTCTTGGGATTCATGTTTATAAGCTTCGCGAGCCTTGTGCTACCATCTGTGTGTTCCAGATCTCCTTGTACACGACATGTTCTATCTACATTGTAACCCTCGCTTCTGCGATCTTTTAACCATCTGAAATGCTCATGATTGCGTTGGATGGTAGTGAAATATGAGAGAGAGCCCAACTGGATAGGGCCCCTTGATCCACCACCCGATTTACGTTGCAACAACATGGCCAGCTCAACCAAACCTCGCCAACCTCGTCTGCGAGCATCATGCGACGGTTGCTTTCTAGCCAAGGTCAAATGCTCCAAGTCTCGTCCTATTTGTTCCCGTTGCCTCGCTTGCGGAATTCTATGTCACTATTCACCCTCAAGCAGGTCCGGTAAGCCCAAGCCAGACAGTAACCACAGTTCACATTCCAATGCCCCCCACGACCAACAAATGCGCTCGCTCATGGAAGACAAGGCTATGGCCTTCGTACCGCAAGCGGCCCATGACAATACCACATACCCTCTCCAGACGGGTTGGCCCACGCCACCTACAAGCGGGGTCGAAGACTCTATGAGTAGAAATCCATCTATGACATCTGGCTTTCACCTACTGGGCATGCATGAAAACACAATGAACGAACAGGATCTCATGTCAGCACCTCAAGAATTATATTCCAGTATACCTTGGGCCCATTCCACAGACATCGCATGCACAACATTTCCCGACATGTCCGTCCCGGCTACTCACATGCAGGGTCCCCACGCCCGATCTCAGTCATTTGATGCTGCGATGCCGATACCAATGCCGATGTCGATGCCGATGCCGATATCGATGCCAATGACGATGCCAATGGCCTGGAGAGACCCAACACCACATGATGTGGTTTCGTACTCTCAGGTACAAACCCCAACCAGTATATCCTCCAATTACTTCCCAAGTCCTACCACGACACCTATCATTCAGCCTACACTATCGTATCAACAGAGTAGTGGTCACTGCACATGCGTCGCCGCCTGTCTGCAATCACTTATGAGTTTACACAATATCTCGGTTCATACCCAGCCCTTCGATGTTGTCCTACAAGTCAACCAGAAAGCAATGGATGCGTGCTCTGCCATGTTAGCTTGTACGACGTGTCTCAGTAAGCCTGGAGTAGAGACAGTTACAATGCTTCTCGCCACCGCTATCGGGAAAATTGCATTCGTGTACAGATCCGCGGCTCATATGTACAACGAATCTTGCAACATGTCGATGTTAGATGGTCCTATGGGAGGTGGCATGGGCAACGTTAGCCTCGGGACATATCAACTCAGTGGAGGAGGGAAGTGGACGAAGATGGATGTTTTGGACCGTGAACTCCGGAAACTTGAGGATTTATTCACCAGGTTTCGTGAGGTCTGTAAGGATGTATTTGTTCAGGACCCGGACATGATAAAGGCCGTGATCAGTTATACTGGCCAGAATATTGGTTCTACGACGGGTGGCATTGATCACAGGGAGATCGACTCAAAGTTTGTGGTCGCGTGAGATTAGGATAACGCCTATAAAATCAGCCACACTATGAAGCGCCTTCAAGCCGAGCCGCAACAAGAGAAGGTCATTTCAGGAATATCAACCGATAGGATAGACTTCAGTGAATTACCTTCCTTCAAGAGACGAGCTTTTCAGCACCGAAACCAGCATGAGCGGGAAGGGGGAGGGAAGGGGGGAAGGGGGCACTTCTCGATGCTTTATCTCATTTCAAATGATATGTTTGAGAGTGGAATCTGAGATATCCATTTTCAGAATCGATGGTACCTAATCAGGTCTCATTCCATCGGGGGTTACGGCGGCTCGGCGTTTTGGCGCTTGGGAGAGAGGGTTCAAGAGATAAACAGACATGAATACTGTAATTCCACAAACTAATATATGATATTTTCCACGCTCCGGGTTTTCATATTCGTGTACCGCGTCCTCAGCTCAACTTGTAGTATATATGTAGAATCGACAAGAGGAGATTGTAATCGAATAGTAATGCACGCGTTCTTGTTTTGGACTGTCTGAGTTAATCTCTAGAATTCTTTACAACATGGACGAATCGATTTCAACTGAAGCTAGTTTATCCTCACTTTACCATTTTTTAGTCGTTTTGACCTAGGTCATTATGCTTTATCTTATTCAGCTCAGTAAAGCATAAGGTAAGGGTAGATTTGCCAGCACATCCTCGGCAGCTCTTGAGATGGTTGAACAATACCTCGGCCACCACTCTTCGCGATTGCTCGTCTGCCTTTACGGCATGGATGCCATGCTTTCTTGGGCAACAGTCAGTCGTTTCACGAAGAGCCCTTATCAGATTGGTCAGCTTTGAATGATATCAAAGGGGTCTCAACGATCGATTGTTACGTACCTGTCTCAGCTCACACTCTGCCGCCACATCCGTTCCATACGGCCGATACAGGGCAGGATGGGCAGGTCGTGCTCTAGGCATCATCTCACATGCATTATCGCAATGGAATAAGTACCGGGTTGCCGAAATCGAGAACCTCGGGAAAGGCTCCCGTGTGTGTGCAATTCATTCAGACCTGGATGGCAGTTGGAAAGAAATAAGACGGGAACTAATGTAAACTAGGCCTAGCCGGCTAGCTTAGCTCGTCGTTCCTAAATCGGAAATAGATAGACAGGAAAGGGTTAAGATTGAATGAGCCAGCTCTAGAACTTGGCGCTCCCCAGCTCTCTGCCGCTGCGTCTGGGGGAGTCCCCACCGTTCGCTCGCAGGCCCTGCCCTAGTGTATACTACCTATATCGTGGGGGCGCTTAGGGTCTAGTCTAGCGTCGGCAGCAGTTGGTACCCACTGTAATCTTTTCCTATCTCATCTTAGTGCCCTCGGTACCCGGCATGCCACCTATAGACATACGAATGGACCATTGCAGGGAAACAGAAACAGGGAAACAGGGGGCAGGGCTAGGGGAGGTTACCGCGAACGTTACAGTGTACTACGTAGTAGGTAGATACCTACTGTGGTGGATCCTATCTAACGTCGCAACCAACCCTCACTACTACCCACATGTATGGTTGTATGGTTGTATACTACCTCCTATGTAGGCAGATAAATTACCTCTACCTAGGTGTGCCCCCTATAGATAAGTAGTTGATTAGGGAGGTAGCTGCGCTGACTCCAACCTGTGGCAAGTCATTACCTACTAGTAGGTAGTCTTAAATCCTATATAAGCATCACGTAGCCAGACTTGATCGAATTACCTAAATGTCCAATCCTTAGTAATCCCTCGTCGAAGGTCATCCACCAGCATACACAGCTTCATGCTCTAGCTCCTAGACTAGTCTACTTCGGCAGTATTCCGTACCTACCTACTCCAACTACTGCTCCAGCTAGTGCTGATGTACATCGTCACGCTGCTATTATTATCACGACTCGCAAGCCCCAGTTGTGCCAGGTCCACATTTTACTGCCACAGAACAACGTGCCTACGAACCGCCTACGGAAAATGACAAGCTACAATCGTATGATCTAACGGTCGAGCGCCATGGGATCGGGTCTATCTGTCAGCGTTCTGCTTTGTCGGAAAAGACTAAGCTCGCGATGCTGATTCGAAGAACTAATCATGGCCTGTTTATTATTATTGTTATTATTATCATCATTTATTATTATTATTATCATTATTATCGCTATTATTATTATTATTATTATTATTAGTTATTCATTTTATTTTATTTTATTTTTGTCGACCTATCGAAGGAGTGTGACGTTATTCCAAGAGTCCACTGGAAACACGCGGCAATGGAAGATCCCTATCCTGTCCAAGTCATCTCGTCGACTGGGTAGTCGACTCCTCTTCGTGCCCAAGATGACGGAGCTGACTCCGTGCTACCATGAGCTTCGCCTTATTGGTTCGTCTTACCGCGTCTCCTTCCAGCCCAACTACTGCCGTCCTGTCCTCAGATTTCTGGCGCGATACAGTCATAGTTTTTACTCAGCATCTGCATCTACAACTAACCGATCAACACTATATCGGAATGCAGAAAAATAAAATTAACAAACAATAGGTAATTTATAAAGTCCATTTAAGAGCAACCCGGATCCAGTGTGGGTCTAGCAATTCGACTCAAAGTTCTTAGAATACTAGTTTGGTAATAGGCAGGTCGTTAGCTGCCGAACGGTTACCTAATTATATGCTGTTTCTTTGCTTGAATGCTTTTGCACTGTTGAATGGAGGAAAAAGAAAGAGCAGACCCCGGACATATTGAATCTGTTCTGGTGTGGTCACCATGTCCAAGATTGGCATTCATCCGACCGCGCCGAGATGTGCGGTCCTCTTGCGACTTCCTGGTTTCCGGGCCCTCAATGGTGGCCCATCTCGTTGACGTGTGATGACGGTCGCATTCGCGTACCTGCTCTAGGCAACGCGCTACGTCGATGACATGAATCCGAGTGTATCACCACCTCCTCGAAGGTCTCGGAGAATTTGGAATATTCGAAGTGCGGAGTGCCCAGCCCTATGGCCCTGTTGTGCAATAGTGATGATGTCGTGTCATCGTCATCCGTAATATCCAATGCCGTTGTGGCGAATAGTTGCCGTCGGTAACCCGCGTCTGTTTCACCAAAGCAGCAGTCAGCAAGCAAATAAGCTATGACCCGTCGAAAGGAGCGTTGATCTCAGTGCAACAACACGATCACCGCGTTGCCGTGAAGGTGGTGTGCTACTGTTGACAGTCAAAGATCCCTTGCGTTCTTACTACTTGAACAATAAATTGACGACGAAGAAAAGAAAATGATGACGGAGGACAAAAAAAAAAGAACCCAATGCCATCCATCCCCTCGGCCCCGCTCCCTCAACGATATTATGGTGGCTTGGGCGGGTTCTCGGTCTGCTTCATGTCAAGCCCATGGGGAAATGTGGTGGTTAGACCCTGCACGTCAAGTCCGTTTATCGACGGAAAAAATCGCGTTGGAGGGCCCCATATTGCGAAATGCATGGCATCCCGCACCGAAGGACGTGGTTGACGCCGGCATATCTCAGCTCATACCTCATCCAAACTCGCAGGCGGTGCAGCTGAATACGAAAGCGAGAGGGAAATAGATAACGATCTGCCATTCCCGCTTTCTCGCTAGCTGTTGCCTGCAAAATGCGGTATATTGCCGTCTGCCACGGGGGACGGGGAGGGGAGCGCATGCGGTGGTTGTGAAACGAAAACGTGCGAGACTGTAGGGCTGGCTGACATGTTGCAAGCTACATAGCTGCCTAGGAGCTCTCCGTCCCAGCGCAATCCGACATGTATACTGAATTGACTGGGCAGGGGGGTAGGGGTGGTCGAGCTGACCGGCTGTGGAGAAAGTCCACCGAGAGAGCCACTAGATAGGTACCCCGTCCATGAAACTGGCCGAGCTTTCCGTCGATCTGCCTACCTGCTTTCGGGACTTTCGATTGATGACAGGGGGAGAGGGGGAAGTGCCACGTTGACCGGCATTCCGTTGCTGATCGCGCGCGTTGTCTCGTCTCAAGTTGTATCGTTAGGTACCTCTTGGCGAACGTGGCGCAGGCATGCAGAATGCTAGGAATCCCATGGTAGGTATAATGACGCTCGACCAGCGAGTGGTAGGCTAGGGTGGCGAGCTGCCGGTCTAGATCACACACTACGAGCCGGGCGGGCAATCGGCCCGCCCACTTAGTGTGCTCGTCGAGGAACTATAGTCGAGAGGGGCCCCATAGGTAATACCAAAAGAACATTGTTCTTACGGGGGCCCTGTCAGTTTGATGACTAAAAGCACTATATGCCGACACGGAGCTTGGGGAACAGTGCCCAGGGTAGCGCAAGAACGAAGACTGGTAGCACCGAAACGGGCCAAATATGCTACGCTGATGCACGTGATACCTGTCAAAAGTGCTCAGGGATGCGTACAAGACATGCAAACGAAAATTCCTTGCATAGATACTCCCTGCGACTGACGAAAGCCTGGCGGTGTATAGGAGAAAGTGCCAGCAAGTGTTGGCGCTGATTGGCACAGATATTGTAGACTCAACATATTCATGAATACTAGTGTCTATTTGGTCTATATCTTGCGAGCTCATTTACGTACTGCATCATAATACTGACACCCTTCACCGAACTACCCTGATAGCATGCCGTGTACTTAGTGAGAGAGCCTTGGGAAAAGATTCCTTGCTTGATAATCTAGACACCACCACCCGAGCATCGAATGACTTGACCTGGAGAGAAGTAAGTAAGCTGATGTGCTCATGTCATGGTGCGGGAAAGGAGAACAGGGAGACCTCACCATTGATCCACTCGCCCTCCTCGCTAATCAAACAGTAGACCGCCTTTCCGACATCCGCTGGCTCGCCAACGCGGTCAAGAGGGCACATCTTACGAAGACCTTCCTTGATGATCTCCACTGGCATGCCCTTGTATCCGCCCGGGACGTAGTGCCAGCTGTTCTCATCGAACATGTCAGTCTGGATGCCGCCGGGAGCGAGGGCGTTGCAGGTGATGCGCTTGCGGCCGCAGTCGACGGCAAATGCGCGCGTGAAGCCCTCGACGGCGGCCTTGGAGCCTGCGTACAGCGCGTGATTGGGGATACCGCCCATCTGGGCAGCGATGGACGAGGTGAGGATAATGCGACCCCCCTCGCTGCAGTGCTTGAGCGCTTGCTGGGCAACGAAGAACTGACCCCGGCAGTTCAGGTTGAAGACTTGGTCGAAGAGTTCCGGGGTCACCTCGGTCTCCTCACACCACACCTCCATGCCCGAGTTGGAGACGACGTAGTTGATGCGGCCGAAATGGGCCATGGCCTTCTCAAAGAGGCTAGCGACCTCGGCCGGCTTGGAGATGTCGGCTTGCAAGGCCACCGCCTTGGAGCCCAGCGCTGCGAGCTCCCCAACCACGGCCTCGGCCGACTTGGAGCTGCGGCCGTAGTTCACAACGATGGAGGCGCCCCGCTTACCCAGCTCCAGGGCGATGCCTCGTCCAATGCCACGGCCGGCGCCTGTGATCAGGGCTACCTTGCCGGCCAAGGGCTTGACTTGATTACTCATGGGCTCGGCGGACGCTTGGTTTGAGGTGGCGGAAGGAGACATAATCGACTGATTGACTTGGGGCCAAGAGCGGCAAATAGGAGTCCAGGAAGGGTGTGGTGTACTGGAATAGAAGCAAAAGAGCTGGATTGCTGGCTACAGGGGATTGGAAGGGAAGATCTTGAGGAGAAATCGCTGCCTATAATCCAAGGAGCCTAAAGTGCCTTTTCTCTCTTATACCGGACGGATCGTCCAAGCAGCATCTGGGGCCCCGGCACGGAAGAGGACTCCACTTGGGGAAGTTTGGCCAGGGCGCTTTGAGACAAATACGCCAATTTCCGGAGGGATTGAGATGGCTGAGAATTTCACACTTAGTAAGACATTGCGGCGTCCGATCGAGATTAGGGAGTCCGATATGGCACTTTTCAACCGTGTCTACCTACTCTGGCGGCTATCTAATAGTGACTTACCCGGTACAACAAACTTGTTTCTTGCTCGAGGATGAAGAGGATCAGACGAGCCCCCTTCATACATTTCAGTAGCTTCTCGTTGCTATTATATTGATAGCATATATTTGATGGCCTCGCCATCTCTTGGACGCCATCCGCAACAGCTGCCTCGTGATATTGTTAATAACCCCATCGGACTTCCGTGGTCAAACTTCCCCCAGCTGGAGAAACCTGGGGGTATTTTCTGTAGCGGACGTTTAGTTATCGGAACAATGGGTGCCCGGAGCTCTCCGAGATACACATTTCATCAATCGCATGCGCGGATTTTATAATGCGCCGAAATATAGATAGTCTGGACAAGTCCGCGTCGGTGGAAAGTGGATGGACAGCATTGGCAAAGATCAATTGAAGAGAATATCATGGATTACCTAAGACTTGGGTACTTTGGAGGTAGGTATGGGTACATGGACTAATCGCGGCGAAGATGTATGACTTAAAAGATATTTGACTTAAGGGATATTGGATTTAAGGGCTATTGACCTGTTTAAGGGATATATGATTCAAAAGATATACGATTTGCGGGATATATAATGTAAGCGGTATTCTTGTACGCAGGCGGTAGCTACCTAAGGTACTTAGGTATGTAGGTATTGCTGGTTGGACTACGGATGTTGCACGCTAGATGGAATGGAGTGGAGGTAGGTATCTACCTAGGTGATTGACATGGGAACCACTGTGAGGAGTATCTAATATATAGGCACTGTCCTTCAGGATCTCTCCTACCTACATAGGTACTATAGGTACCTTAGGATATGGAGGTTCGCGATTACGGTTTGTATGTATCTAAGCACTATTTCAACTACACGACATCTTGGAGAAATAGAGTTTTGTAGTCAGCATGGATCTTTCAGCTGCTTACTCCACGACTTCTCCACCTCTCCTCGCCCACGCACATGAGATACACAGCACATCCCTGGTATATTGATCTCCCTCTGCCTTATTGCGTGTCCAACTTGCTGGGACGGCCAGCGGCCGGGTGCTGGCATTGATTCGCAAGATCTACGCTGCTTGTCCATCCTGGATCACAACGAGGTCATTTGACTTGCAGACGACAAAGATGCGTTTCAGCCTCTTCAGCAGTCGAATGCGACGCCCTCGGCACTCAGATCAACTGCCACTGCATGGCTCCACGGGATTGGCGGGATCCCCCAAGGTTGCCACCCTCGGTATTTGGTTGCATCGGTAGGTGTGGATAGTATTGTTCGCTTGACTGAACGCCATCGCCGCCCATAGATTGAAACCGTTCACTGTGCCGTCGAAGGTGAAACCGGAGGCTTTTCGCCGTAGAGATTCTCACGCTTCTATATATAGGGACTAGCAGGGACCGGCATTCGCACAGTTGTCCCGCTCGACGGCGCACTCTCGACGGCTCGGGTGGTGGTTTGTAAGAATTCCTGCTTTGTAAGAATCCCTGCGTCCAACAATATCCTGCGACCGCCCAGAATAACTCGTCTGGGGATTTCCGTCACGCTGTTTCCGCGATTGGGAAAGCGCGGCGGGGGTCGTGATTTCAGATGAGTACCGACGTGCTGGTGCCGAGTTCCAGGTACGTGAGGCTTGCTGTCGATCATCTTTGTGCTTCACCCACCCAGTAGCTTGAGGGGTGGATGCTGCAAGTTTCGAGGGGTGTGGGTTCATCGAAACCCCCCATACCCAGCAATTATATCGATGAAGACATGGGAGGTATGCGAGTAATAACCCCTGCATTTGCCCGGTCATGCAGATAATCGCATTTGCACATAGCATGGGCCCCCTACACGCCTACGGCCTAACTCCGAGGTCTGTCACGATAATACTGGGATTGGCTGTCCTACCGGAAGGATATCACGGTATTCTTGAAGTTCTGTCGTACGCCGGGAACAGCCCATCTATTCGCTTTCCATGGCTTGGCCTTCTTGGAATAACAAGTAAACAAATATGCTGTGTGTCCCGAAACCCCGAGAGAGAGCTGCTAAGAAGGAGAGATGGAATAAGCCCTCCGTATTCCGCCACAGATCTCTACATCTCGGGTTTTAGTTTGGTCGGTCGTCAAGGCACCGCCCTGACTAGTCGGTCGAACTCAATCTCGGCAGCTATGCAAGCTGGATCCAGGGTGGCGCTCACATAATCATCGCCAGATGCAGATCCTCGCTTCTAGAGGATTGCTCATGTGCGCGAATAAACAAAAAAACTTGCGTCTAGAAGAAGTGTTGCCAGTGACTCATCGGGCGACAAGGATCTGCCTAGCCGCAAACCAAGGGCCTCAGCAAACTTTCCATGGCCACGGGTGCGGTGCAACAGCTACGCTCTCGCCGTATTCAGTAACATTAGGCGTACACAGGGCAGTAGTTGCCCTTCGGGAGTCTTCAAGTGTCATGTGTTACGACTCCCGAGCTTATCTTGCGAGATCCGCAATGCTAATTCATTCCTTAAAGATAACCGGTGTCTAATGACGTCAAAGTCACCGTCAGTATCAATCGAGAGCGGCGACCGGCTTGTGAGGACTCTACCCGGTCTCCCTCCCACAGCCGACTGCCTAGTGCTGCGACTTGTCTGACCACCGGTCGGCTTAATATATCGTAATGGGCCGCAACTGGTCACGGGGAAGAGCCCCGACACTGTAGGCCGAAGGAAGTATTACTGGTCTAGTATCACAGGAGGAGGGCTGGGATAGCTTTGTAAACAAATGGATGTTCCATGTGAAGAGGTGCCAGTCCCCATGGGATCCTGGGGTAGCGCCCAATTCCACACGCGTCATATGTTCACCCTCGATAAGGCTGATTTTCAAGCTTCGTGGCCGACACAAGCATGAGCCTGGGGGTGTTGAGACGTTTGCGGGTCGAGCCGGCTGAACTTTTGGGATTGGCTCGATCTCTCATAGCGCGATCCAACATACCCACCAACTTATCTGCCTATCAACTTATATCATGCGTGTTGTGGGGGGGGAGGGAGGGGGGGGGGGGGAGGTGATCGTTAGGAGTCCTACATGCTCGGAATCCCGAATTTCGCCCAATATCTCCTCCACCCTTGCGGCGAGAAGAGAACTAGATAACGGAACAGGAGGGCCTGGCCTGGCCTGGCCTGGCCTGTTCAACTCAGGCACACAACTCTATCGTAGCTACACCACGTCTAGAGATGCCCGGTGATAGGAAGTTATCCCCTTCCCGAATCCAGTAAGTAGCGCGATTGGCTCCCGCTTCCCCTTACCAAAACACTGGCATCTTCGACGGTGAAGGTTTCCGTTCTCGTTCTCCTTCACCGGCCGGCGAACCAACCAGGATCAGGAGAGCAGCAGATCCCATCATAGGTTTGGGAGGTCATGCGGGAAACGCAGCATCTAAAATTATAACCAACTACTCCAAACCATTTTCAACACCCTTAATTGCGACCTCCAAAGTTAGGGTGGCGACCTCCTGCTCGTAGGGGGTTCATAATCAAAGGTCAGCAGGCAGCATCGACACGCAGATAGGGAGAGACGATGACATATTCGCACGAATGTGAACGGGTCTTTTGTAATTAAGGTGACTACTAGACACCTTATTGAGGTTCAAGTTATGCTTAATGCTTGGTACATGCCAGGCCTGTAGAGATACCCCTGCCATGATAAGCTTCAATCGAACCACAGACTCCTCCAGTGCCTACCCCCCTGATCGCTGGCGATGAAAGTCAAAAAAGATCCAGCACAACTTGATCCAGAAACCGTAACCTTTGCGATAAGGCCGGCGCGTCTCTTCGCTAGCTCCAAGCCCCTCTAAAAAGTGAGGACGTGGATGCCGCCAGGGTTCCGTCCCCCGCTAAAACTCCCAACACCAAAAAACCCCTTGCCAACGCCGCCCCGTCCCAGCCCCAGAAAGCCGGAAGGAATGCCAAACAGAAAATCCGTAGTTCCAGATGAGCCGCCAAAGTATAGCCGTGAATTCCCTTCTCTTAACCATAATGTTGTGATGTTGTCGTCTTATCGTTAACCCGTCAGTTCCTCTCTCAAGAGGCCTCGTATTTCATCTGTTCCGATGTGTACCAACGTAAATAATATACAAAATCTACTCCTTTTTGGGGGGCAAAAAAGAGTTCAGTTTCTTCGTAGTTTGTAAGCCCTTATGCTCAGCTACTGATAGGTGATCATGATTCGTGGCATGGCGCATCTGCCCCGGGAGCGTTTGACCCTCGCTCCCGACCTCTATCTATAACAACCGAACTAGTGTTGGGTGTCTTTATATGTCCAGGGTTCTTCCTTTCTAGCAGGTAGGATGACGGTTTAGTACATTAGATCCAGTCGGATGATGGACCAACGATGAATTGCACGTAAATTAATAAATGAGTGAATTCGACGTCGTTCCCAAACTCGGGGATCTAATAAGCGTTATAGCGATTTGCGGCGTTTGATTATCCATTCCAGGAACGATTCAGCGTGATGAGCTTGCGCCTGATGCCGTCGCTAAAGCGGGAGCTGACTCCCTCATCAAGCATTCTCACGGCATATTCAAGGACATCTGATGGTTTATCGAGACTCACGGTCGAGCCATTCGGCCCCGACAGCACGGGAATGGCTTTTGGGCCAATGCCCCACATATACTCGAACAACGCGCTGTCCTCGAGGGCTACTTGATCAATGGCGAGGAAGAATCCCGCCTCCTGGTTCTTCAAGAAGTTCGGGTCTGGTCGCAAGATGCTGTAGGTCCAGAGGATGAGCAGTGCTCGGTAAACAGCGGCGCTCCACCATATCGGTCGCCGGTCCACAGGCATGGCCCGCACCAGGCGTATCACCTGTCCACAGTGATAGACGGTCTCCTCTATGACGTGAATGTACGGGCCGCGCTGCGACGGGGTTTCCCAGGCGCCGTCACGCCCCTCGCGCCCTTCGCGCCGTGCGAGTCGTTCGATCGCAGGGAAATTGGTCACGGCATTGAGTGAGATGAGGTGGAAGAGCACCAGATTTGTCTTGCTTACCACGCACGTCGGATTCGCCTGGAAGTAGATATTACTGAGCCTGTACCACCTTTGGAGTAGATCCTGGACATCTTCTTGGTGCAGCATTGCGGAGCTTTTATCCACAGGCCTTGCTGCCATCGCCCTCAGGTTCGACGTATCGGAAAGATAGAATATGACCTCCCGTAGGTGCCACAACAGCGACTGTAAAGGATGCAGGAGCAGCCTGAGGCGATGAGGCGTCAGGACGCCCCACCGCTGGCTGTCTAAATTATCGTGCAGGAAGTCCTGGAACAGGGCGAAGAGGGAAGGCGTCAGCGATGGCGGGGCGAGCAGCTGTGCACTAACGTTGGCAGAATGGTTGATGTTAGATTGCATGGCGGCCATCCACTGGTCGGCATTTCCCGACATCCACAACTCCTCGGGACCGGGTAGCGGCGCGCAGAGGTCGCTGACGGCAAGCATGGGCGCCGTGTCATGGAAGAGGCTAAGCTCTTGGTCTACCATGACCCAGTTGTAAACCAGTCTGCAAGCACAAAGAATCCATCAGTCAGCCTACCACTAAATTTACAGTTCCACAGATCGCATAAAATAGCAGCCCACGAGAGGCGTAGCCTAGGACGAATGAGACATACCTGTTTTTTGTTTCCCGATCCAGCCAAGAGCGCCATGCCCCGTCAATGTTGGTCGGATTGTTGAATGAGGATACCAAGGAAGGTTGAGACTCAAACATCCCAGCATGCTTCAACATCTGCACGGATTCTCTTAGTCAATAAAAGTGTTTTCGCTATTATTAGTTTACAAGGGGGGTTATGGAGAGAATCTCACCTCAAGGTACATTCCTCGCTGGCCCATCGCGATATCCATTAGCCACTTGTCGCCACTCCAGGCTCCCAATAGTGTAAAGAGGAGAGAGCATCGATGCACGGTTGGGTCCGCGCACATCTCGACATTCTTCTCGATGATGTCAAATAATGATATCCTGCAAGTTTCAATGAGGCCTGTAGAGAGAGTGCGCGCTTCTTCTCTCGGGACGACAGAAGCACCCTGCGCGATCATGAGCAAGACCAATAGAGTCGCAGCTTGATTGCTATTTATCATGGCGTTCGGGTCAACGCAGCCCGATGACACAAGCGAATAGAAGAAGGAGAGGTTGCGGACATAGCTCCGCAAGAAGTATTCTAGGATTTTGGCCGGGGGAAGGACGAGGAACAAAACCATACCAGAACTTGCATATCGCTTGTTCTGGTTCTGAAAGCCAGAACGATGGATTTCAAGGGCTTTCTGTAAAAACGTTTGGGTGATGGCAAGAATATGGTCGCGGGTCCGCGCATTCATGGGCACCACCGATGTCAAATCGGTACCGTCCCGCTCAGCCATGTCCAAGAAACCCTCCAAGGCATTCCATGTGCCCTCATGCTTTGACTTTCGTTCCAGGGATTCTAGATGTACCATGGCAGTGCGTGGGCAGCTGCCCGAATATATTACGGGGTTGCATCGAGCGATTGGCCATCCTGACTCCGAGACAATTACGACGCCAGGCTCTGGGACTAAACCATCCGACGGGTGGGCTGGACTTGCGTCAACCATAATAGGCTCGAAATCTTTTGTAGATGACATGATACTAGTACTCCTCGTATGTGTTGATCCCGCAGATGAATCAAGACGCTCGGAAGTCGTGCTCGCCATCGAGTTGAAATCTGGGAATGTTGGCATCGGAACATCAGCCTGCGGTTGTTGTTGGTTGTTGGGGTACATTTCATAGTCTGATATCTCTCCCCATGGCCACATCTCCGGAAAGTTGGGATCTTGGTGCATGAAATCATCCCCATATTGGAACAAGTCACTTATTCCATCTATACCGTTGGGCGGTGAGAGGAGACCCTCGGGACTAGTCTGCGAGTTAGCTGGCGAGTTTCTTTTAGGTGGGCTGTCTAGTTGTGATATGCGAGGATCCATAGTCATGGATGCTTCGTCTGGCGATATTGGAGCTTTAATCCGTGAATCGTCATGAGAAGTTCCGTGATTGCTATCCATCGACACAGGGACCAAGGCCGTGGGTGCTGCTGTCATGGAGGGTAGAGGAGGGGGAGGAGGTGCCGACATGGATACTGGTGTTTTCTTCGCTGCTTGCGCAGCCCGGTAGGCATTTTTCGTTGATCGCCTGGCGTAGCGAACTTCGCACTGGAGACCCTTTTCGCGACATCGTGTGCACGAAGGAGTCTGTTTATCGCAGCCTGTTTTTGCTTGTGCGCAGTTAAGACAAGCGATCTGAGTCCGCCCAGCAGTCGTAGGAGCACCCCCTGGAGCGGGTTCCATCGGGTCTCTTGCCAGGTGATATGTTGTGTGATGCCTTTGAAGGAGGTCCCTGTGGCGACACACTGATTAGCAGATCTCCTCGGCGGGCTCGATACAGACGCATGGAGAGGAGTAGCACCTTCGAGAAAAGCCGAGCTGACAGTCCTCACAACGATGCGGTTTGACGTTTGTGTCTAGGAGCAGCCGTTAATACGCTGGAGAGCTGCGGTGTTAATCGGAGAGTCACTGACGAGTAGGTAGATGCCGCTCCAGGTGCTCCTTTCGCGTGAAGCTCTTCCCACAATATGCGCAGAATACCATCTTGCCTCAGACAAGCTCTCACACCAATGAGAAGCCGTCGGTGAAGCGTCGATGGGGAGGATTCCAAACAAATGCCGAATGGGCGGAAGTCGAGGGTGAAGCCGAGGTCGCAGAGGGTTGAAGAACAAGAAACGAGAGTGTCCCTGGGCCACAGCAGCGCGGGGGTAGGTTGGCAGATGGATTCTAAATATGAGGTAAGAAGCCATATAGAAGGAACGGGAGTCACAGCTTAGCTCTCGCTGGATAAGGAAGTACAGCCTCACTCACGCCAAGACTTGCTCCTCACAACAGGACGAGGGTCTTCTGTCTCCAGGGATATATCTTAGACATGCCAACTTAAGCGAATAACGCAGTGTTCGGCCAGATTCAGGTCAGGGTCCAGGCGCCACAAGGACGGGCTGTATATATACGCGGGGGTCTGATGCATCCAAGGCAGCCAAGTGGCGGCAGGTATATTATGGCTCGAAAGTTTAATCTTCATAGATAGTGTCCAGATCCGAAGCTAGGCAGGCATGTGGATGGGTGCTGCACGCACGGGTACGAGGCATAAAGCACTGATTACGTGTAGCGAGGATGGCCCTCTGCGTGCTGAGTACGTACGAAGGGCAGGAAACAGCATACACAGACAGGCTGGTGAGGGCAGCCAGTACTGTATCCAGGCCGTGGACAAAGCAGGATGCTATGACGAGTTGGAGAAGTCGGCATAACCAGATGTGAGATGGTAGACCCAAAGAATGTCGGCATCTGGGCGATCTTGGAAAGCCAGGAGTCGAGCTTCCTGCGCGTGGGTCTGCAGGCATATGAGAGAGCGCCAGGGTGGGATGCACACTGCTATGCGGACTAAGGCATTGTGTATTCTGTATTGTACATGGCAAACTTACACGCAGCTACCTCGACGTCAGGCGCGTCTGTGGCAATACTAACGTTAGCATGAAGGGTACCTCCCTCGAAGGACGCTAGAAAGACAGGCTCAGCTGCAGTTGCCTCTCGCCGCAGCGCAGTATAGCAATGTGTGTGCAGGTAAATAGTGCCACACCCACTGTGCCTCTTCTCACCCTTCAGGGCCCGCCAGTGCAGACAGAAGCTCGGCGACCAACTGGACGGTGCTGTGTGCGGCAAGGATGTCTCGTTCTACCGAGACGTGCATCGATCTGCAGGTTAGCCCGAATTCCCATGTCGCTGTGCCGACCCCCCGGCGTCGCTCGGGGCTTCAGCTAGGGCTTCACGCCGCGTGCATGTGTGTACAGCTGTATGTAAATATATATATGGTGTGTTCATATGTATAACCAGGTCGCATCCCGGTTGAGCGAGAGCGTCGTTCTCGCTCCCTGTATTAGCTGGCTTGTAGTATGTCTATGCTCGCTGGGACGTGACTCGAGGATCTGCATGATTACTAATCCGTCTGTTTCGCTTCATAAGCTATCTAATCGTAGTAGTGAGTAAGGTCTTCCGATCGATGTCTTGAAATCTTCATGGACTGCAGGCTTACATGTGTCGTACCTATATGTATACGTATGCATGCAGATACCTGTCCTAGGCAAGTTAGATAAGCACCTAACCTAGATTGCTACCTATACTAAGCAGACTAGAGAGATAAGGTACGTGTAGGCAAGTCTGTCTACCTGCCGCACTGATACAGGATAGACCTTTGGCCATATTCTACTTACACCATCTATTGAAAACAACGGCGCGTCGACGAAGAAGAAAAACAGCCACCTATTGCCCATATCTATTTCCTTATCTATCTATCTATCTATCTCTCTATTTGTGATGATAAGTGAGGTCATCTGAGGAACGAGAGCTACTCAAGCCAATCACCGGATTACTAGTTATTTTTGGAGTTTTGATGTATACAAAGTAAATCTAGATGGGCTGGTGAGCCAGCAAGGTAGGCGAATGTACTTGCCTGCTTACCTAACCACTTAACTGGACCAGAGAACTGTAGACTAGATCGAAGGCATCGCAGCCACAAGACACGAGCACGCTATCCCACTCGAGGTCGATCTTACACGTCACCACAGACGCCATTGTGGGCTTGGTCCTAATAGTGAGCTCTGTATAGGCAGATTTGGATGGACATGAATTGAGGATATTCTAGAAGGGTCCTAGGACGTCGCCTCATCGGCACATGACATTACCTACGGTCAGAAGTGGAATGGTCGGAAATAGTATGGTCAGAAATAGTACGGTATGCGTGCGTGCGCAAGTCATGCTAGTATCAGTCTGGTTAGCTTCTAGATAGATCGGATGCACTATCGCGTCACCCCGTCCTCATCATACAACAACCAACCAGCTCGGTAATATGAGTCTTACGGCATCAAATGCCAACCATGGTTTTGCGGGTACATTCTGATAGCGATCTCTCACCGTGCTAAGCGCAACTTAGTTGCGTATTGCGCATCATCGTTGTCGCCAAGTAGCGTATTCTTACAAGTCTACGCAGACCGATGTAGGTGCCGATCGAAGTGTCTCACGACTTGTTGATCATACCCATCTCGTATAGGTAAGTATCCCGTATTCTGTGCTTTTCGAATAGAATGAAAGGTGTCTACATAGATCGCTGAAAGTATAACTGGGGAGAGACCAGGTTCCTGGTATGATCCAATCTCCACGCACAGCGACTGGGTAGATTTAGCCGTTGCTGGATGTCTCAATACCATGGGTTTGTCTATCTCGAGGGCTTGCTGTCGTGCCTATCGGCGACGAATCGGGTTTGTCAAATGCACCGGACGGATAGCGAAGAGACATCTCCTCGTGTTCAAGGGCAGTACTAGGGCCTAGCGGCAGGTATGTGAGCTACTAGCGTATCATCAGCCTCCTACGAACGAGACATGGCAGACAATACATGATATCCGGCCCACGAGGCAAGTGTGCTTCGCAGTACGACGTGTCTGTGTGTGACCGAACCGCATCTCTGGGTCGAACCAACTTGCTCCCGCCGTTCCCGCTGCTTCCGCCGTTGGACACGATACGGGTCTCGGGATTGGATTCGATGACATCGTTTTCGTGCAGCTACAGACTTAGCGGTGTGATTTGTACAACTTGGCCTTTCCCGAATTCCCCGTAGTGGCTTATTTCCAGGCGCTGACAGGATGTTTGCCCTCTTCGACTTTCAAGCCTCTCTCTCGCTTTCATGAACTAACGATAACGGTTCGTGACTTGCCAAGAGTTCGCTGTCCATGGACAGGAGCGAGGCGCACGCCACCTCGAGAGTGGAATTGTTCTGCGCGGCTGTACCTATTGTGCTTAGGCGAGATCTGAACGGCAGATGTGGATCGGCACTTTCTTATTCGGTGCCAGTCCTTCGAAGAAAGACGAGTTATCAGACGAGCCGCCAACTGATCTCCATGATCGAAACTCCCAATCTCCAATCTGGGGAGGGCATGTGGCCATAGAGCTCACCCCCCCTCCCCGCGCCCCCCAGATTATGTGTTGGTGGCAGTGATTCCTTCACTCATCCCTCGAGTTAATGGGTAATCTCACCACATGCGCGCACTGTAATGTGCAATAATTGAACTTGGCAGCGCGTGCTGTGCGACCAATGTGACTGGCTAGAGCTGAGAGCATTGAGTCCCTAGAGTACAAGCCACACAGGGTCATGCTCTCGGTCCCGACTCGGTCCCGAACACGACCTACATATATGTCGGGCTAGAGATGCTGATTGATCACCCCCCCCCCCCCCCCCCCCCCCCCCACAGACGTGGAGGAAGCCGGCCGATATAGACCCGAGGTTCTGGATTACCCAGTGGTTGGTTGGGAGTTGGCTTCGTCCCATGGTACCGACCACTGCCGACCAGCTCGTCGCGGTTGGGCTGCCTAGCTGAAAGGGACAGCCAGGCATTTTACTTTGCGGCTTCAGAGTTACAATCGCTTGTTCTGCCACATGGTAACCAGGCTCGTGGTCGTTGACGATCCTTTGGAATTCCCCTTCCATGTGGTCCTGCAGCTGAGCTGTCCACATGCCTCCCAATATCTATAGACTTGAAGGCCGCTATCGACGGATCGCCCTACCGGCGGCGCCGCTCAGCTTTCTCTGCATATTTCGGTATATTCTATTGGGAATTGTGATACCGTTCTTTTTGTGATTGTGTACCTTTTACTCATTCTCTAATTCGGTAAGCGGTCAGCGGCCACCATGCTGGGTGGACGCTGGTACAGACCAATGCAGTAATGACCAAATAGAGAATCGATTTTCCTGCAGGCTCTTCTGCTGCACAATATCTAGGACATCAGTGCTTTTGAGTAACAAGCCGAACCTCGATTAACTTGGAAACGCCGCCCTATCCCGGGCGCGCAAATCCGCGCACTACGATGGTACGACTATAAGAGACTGTAACTCACGACAGCTTTTATCTTTAACCTAGTTTTACTCAACGAAACGCTCCAATTGGCTACTACCTCAGTATCATATGTTTTTATGTGGCATGATGTGTCACCAGGAGAATATTCAGAGCCACGGTGTTGCCGTCCGTCTCTTGAAGGATATCGAGGACTTGTATCAGCTTCGCACTTGATAAGACACACTTTGAACATTTAATTGGAAGATCCGGGCAAGCTATGGTACATGTGATGCGTTGTTATACAATGAGGCATAATAATGCGCTTACCTGAGGCGCGATCCCTTACCCATGACTGGCCGACTTGTGTAGACCATTCCTGCGCTAGAGATGGTTAAAACAAGAGATAGGCTGTGCGCGAGAAGGGTGTTACATAGTCTTATTTTTATTGCTCTCAAGGGTGGCTAGAGGCCATAGCAACAAACGATAAAGTGATAACTGCCTATTTCGTAGTAAGAAAGTTGCGGAACCTGATCGTTCACGTGCTTCGACATCTTAAGGTCTCTAAAATTAGAAAAAGTGAGAAATCCATCGTCTGGCTAAAACTGATGATGGAGTGAGGAGGCAACAAACCAACATGATTCCTGGTATATACGTGTCGGTGTTGATAAGGAGGGGCTTTACTTTACTGGTACCAAGATTAGGCTGGGTTGGCTATGTTATCTTCGTAGCCAATGTTGTTTCTGAACAGGTTTCCTTAGTTCCAACATCGCGGCAAGATATAGATCGTTTCGACTAAGATATCATTCCTAGATTATCTTAACTTTTATTGGACCGTCCCGTCCCAGCCCTCTCGACTAGTTGGCATCAGCCCTCATTCATGAACCAGTGGCGGCCCTCAACGGCCATGCATGTTCAATTCTGAAACAGTGGCATCTGCCGTACGCGTAGACATCTTGAATGAAAGAAAACGGCATCCCAGCTTCAATGATGCCCCTTAGGGTAGCCCCTCTAGAGAGGGCTTGGGAAGAGTCACTACCGCAATCACTACTTGTGTAGTGAGAGGTAAAGGAAAAGCTCACCAGTAGAGAACGCTCCTACGTCTCGAGTGTGTTACTGTGCCTCTGCTTAGCCAAGAACAGATCGGCCTACAGAACGAGGAGGATGGTAGGGGAACTTGGTATCATCATCTCATGCAACAGTCCCCGAGACACCCGTTGTGGATATGCGCTCTAATGTCTCTTACGCCAATCGGTTGGCGCACCTCTTGCAGGCGTTCTACGGCCGGCGGCATACGCGTCCGTTGGCTTGCCATTGAGTCACTGCATCAAGCCTCGGGGAAAAGCGACTAGCAGCCGGCGGCGTCGTCGTCCGACGGTGTCGTTAATGCGGCAGTACGCTCGGTTAATAGATATCTTCCGTGCTTATCTGGTTGATGCGTGGCCTGCCGGCTATTTATAAATAGCTCGCTTAGGCGCCTCACTCCTACTCTGTTTGTCAGACTAGAGGAACTGTATACCTCGACGCCGAAAGCTCCCTCGATACCGCAGCCCGAGCTGAACTTGTCGTCGCCCTAGAGTCGACTATCATTGAAGTATACGAGATACTAGGTCGAAATAACACGGATGCAGGGGCTAGGTACGATGTGGTATTGGGGAGGGGCCCGTTTAACCCATCAGGATATGCCAAAGGGGAAGAAAAAAACGGGGGCTAGGATGAGAGAGCGGCATGACGTGAGGAATACCTGGGGAATACCTGGAGAAAAGATGAAGGATGATACCTGGATTCAGTACTTATCATCCACTACGAGCCTAGGATAAGGCCTATCTCGCAGGATGACCGACAGACACAACGACCCTGGTTCGGCAAATCAAGGAATACAGGCGAATAGGACCTATGAAGGAACGATATCCACTTCACGGTACGAGACAAGATGGACTAGTAATGAAAGAGTGTAGAATATAGGGAACTGGGAAAGGCGATGATGTGACGTCGAAACAATCTTGGTAATCGAAAAAGGTACCCAGCATACAGAGCAAGGACCCGTCTGACATCCAAGCCCACGCCAGGGGTACAGTACGGGAATGGCCTGAAGCAATTGAGGATAAGCAACAGACTGGCAAAACGGGGCCACCGCTGCAATTAAGCTACGATAGGGCTTAGTCTATCCAGACCACCAACCGGAGAATAACGTATCCTTCGAACATCCTAGGCGAACGAATCAGGGCGCCGAACATGAATAAGGTACCAACGTGTCTATCGATGGTTGATGACCATTGTAAGAAAGAAGAGATCTTCTCTTGGAAGGAAGCTACAGCTACCGTAGACCTTCGACCAAGAACAAAACCGAGACACGAAGATCGACATCTAACCTCGACAGCTGACACAGCACCATCATACATGCCAGACAGCCTCGAGGTAAGCCATAGTAGGATTGAAACTGTTCATGCAGCCCTAGCACATGTGTTCCTGTTCTTACGATGTCTTGGTTCCGATCTCTGATCTCCCGTTTTTTTTTTTCCCTTCTAGTTTCTTTCTGGTCAGCGGTTTCGATCCCTACGCTTGGATACCCTTTCTATGAATATGGTAACTAACTCCCCGACAATATCGTATCTCTATCAGCTTCTTTTTACTAGGTCCGTGACCCCGATGTAAGTAGTTAACTCAAAGAGCCTCAGCGAAGATCACTAGACCTGAAGCATACACACAAGGCTTCTTTTACTCTGGCCTCAACTGGCGATGCATTACAGAGGAGAACTTGTATTGATGTTTAAGGGCCTTGCCAGATGCGGTTCGACAGCTACCATGTTTCAATCCTTCGGCATCACAGCAGCAGGCATCTTCAGCTTTGGATCATCAACAACTGATCAAGTGGGATGTTCCGTAGACACTCATGGCTTTGATCACTCGTCCCGGACTCCGTCGATACAAAGAAAATGAGGTGCTTCTTGACCATCCTTCCCAGCTCATAAGTTCTGGGCTAATCGTCGCTCTAGTATCCCCACGTGGAAACATGAAACACCAGAAAACGGCATATGAAAACCCCTAGGCGAATAACATTCTTTCTACAATCGTAATCCCGGGGACCATTGCCGATAAGGGAGAGGCTGCCCGGGACGATTGACTCGATCAATGCAACATCACGGAGCTTCTCCAAGCCCTCGGACGAAAAAGGGGTAATGCCGAATACCACGTTGTAGTCGATTCATCACCGTTCGCAACACCGCCGATCGGAGTGATAATCCGCCACTAAACTCGAAAACAACAGCATTTATCCGCAACGTTGATAACTACAGGGAAGAATCGGTTTGAAGAATACACAAGGTCCAGGTTGCGAGCAGGGGATGCAGACTAATTCATGCTGCACTTATTATGTGAATTCCTGTGTTTCGTTCATGATACACTCAAACACCAGCATTGGTTTAACATATGCTAATAGCCACTGCAAACAAGGAGTCCCTCACGAAGCAAAACGCCAATGTCCGCTCGTTCGCCGGCGCTGGAGTTGAAGAAGGTGCAACTATGCTACAAATGACCTAATCGAATTCATTGCCACGGTACGTTTTCCCCAACCTTTACTGAGGGATCAACAAGGATGAACTCGCTCTTTGGGATCGAGCTTGAGGCCGTGTTTCCTTGACGCAGACGCGGACGAGAGCCCTTCTAGAGACCCCTTTTCCTTGTGCGCTTTGCCGGCTTCTCCTTCTGGTTCTGAATCCAGGCATCTTCGAACACCGTGGGCATTGTCGCAAAATGTTCATCGAGTAAATTAAGTCTCCTGACAACTTGGAATGCACCGGTACCAACTGACATGGTCTCTCCCATGATGATTTTTTCACTGACACCTTCGATGGGATCTGTCTTCATCCCTGATGCTGCGTCGAATAGATGGTCTGCTGTTTTCTCGAATGAAGCAAGCTGCAACACACTATCACGCATCTTGGATAGACCAAAACGCGTGATACCCAGAATTTCACCTTTGTAGGTCATCACGTCGGCGAGAAGCTGCATGTGCCGGGGATCGATGCCCATGTCGCCCATGACATCGCTGATTTCCTTGGCAATTGTCGTCCGAGCAGCCTCAATTCCTAAAACATCCCTACATTCCATCACGCTGTTGGATGTGACTTTGGTCCCAATGACTCCTTCTGTATTCATGCATTGCCGCAGACCGTAGCCCTCAACCAAAACGGTGTTTGTAGAATCTTTATCGCTCTGCTGAATAATAGCCCGAGTAGCCTCAGGATACCCAGAGATCGGAACTGAGGGGAGTATGCGCCGTAGTTGGCTGATGCGAACGGATAGGTCGGCCATGGCCTCTGTCGCAGTTTTGGTTCTCGTTGTTCGCTTGGATGAAGGGTCAATATCTAAGGCCCTCACAGTAATTTCGATGCTTGCGTCTTGTTCGAATACTTGCATATCTGCTTTCTGAATCTTGAGCTTCTTCTGCTTGGCAATGGCATCGACAATATCGATAAGTTTAATTCCGAGATGCATGCTTTCTAATGTTTCGGTATTAATATGCAGCGTAATGAATGAGCGATGAGGTTGCCATTCGTCATCGATGTAGCGAAGAACATCTTCAACATATGTTTTCTCAATGCGCGCCCGCACGATTTTAGCAGCCTCTAAACTCCTGGGGTTCTGTAAGGGACAGGTGATGACCGGTGTGCTAATCGCCTTGGAAGCATTGATGATTTCCTTAATACGGGGGACACCCTGTGTAATACTCATGCCGGCTACACCTGCGAAATGGAAGGTTTTCAAAGTCATCTGAGTTCCAGGCTCACCGATGGATTGCGCACCGACAGCACCAACAGCATGCCCTGGCTCGACATGCGCTTTGCTGTACTTTTCTAGGCACAGCCCGATGAAATATCTCAGGGTTTTTTCAGAAACCTTTGCTGCTCTTTCCGATGCCATCTTAGATACGTGTCCGCGTTCTTGCAATTCAGTTCTGCACGCCAATCGTGCAAGGTAGCCAAGTTCTAGCTTGTCAAGGCTCGCGTTTAGTTCTGAAAGCCTTGCAAACTCTTGCTTCTCAATAATGGTCTTTGCCTTAGATGGTCGTTGGAAATCGAGCTCTTCGAGAACTGGTTTAAGATTCAAAAGGTCCTTGTACGTGAGCCCATCAATCTCTGGCTTGATTCGTACAAGTTTTCTGATTTGCCGATGCCCATTCGAAGTGTTGAGCCTCGCCAACTGCTTGACTCTTGCTTGTTCTACGTCAAATATGAGTTCGGTAAGCGCTTCCCGCTCGTTATTCGTGAGTGGTAGAGATTGAGTATCAGGTGTCGCCAGCATGCCATCAAGACCGGCGGCGACACGTAGTTTGGTGAACCTTTCTGCTAAGCTTCGTACATGCTTGTGGATGGTTTCAAGAAAGTTGCGGCCACTCTCGTGCTCGTCCACGCCGTAATCCGTAGTGTCATTGTACATAAGGGGTTCTCCATGAAGTAAGCCGCGCCTTCGATACCGGTCACGTTCTTTCTTGAGCATTGAATCACACAGAGCGAGTATTTCGAAAGGCAATAGAGCCCGGTCTGCGTTGTTCCATGTTAAATTCTCGGCATGGGAGAAAGTCCGTTCGAAATTGACAGGCACAGCTTTTCCTTCCATGTCGACTGGGTCCAGCTTATCCGCTCCAAACTGGAACTGAACAACACCGTCACCAGAGGTTCGTACCGTATCATCATACTTGGTAGAGAGATCTTCTAGGGATTTCATAAGACGACGCGACATATAACCAGTTTCTGCGGTCTTCACGGCAGTGTCAACCAATCCTTCTCGTCCTGATATAGCGTGGAATAAGAATTCGGTTGGTACAAGACCTGTATAGAAGCTGTTTCGCACGAAACCTTTGGCAAGCGCATGACGTGTGTTTTTGTGGAAATGTGGCAACGTACGATCCTGAAAACCGTCTGCCACACGGGAACCAGCAATAATTTGCTGCCCGACGGCAGCAATCATTTGAGCAACGTTGATATTGGAACCCTTAGAGCCTGAAGACGCCATGATCAAAGGCGCGTTATTTCGACTCAAGGAGTTGATACAAAGTTCACCAGCATTCTGACGAACTTTACTCAGCACGCCTGAGATTTTAGCCTCTAATGTTTCTTCCATCGAGCATCCTGTTGCCTTTTGCAACTTGTTCTCATTGAATTGCTTGATAAAGTTGTCCGACTCCACGTAAGCATCTTCGACAAGCTTGTTCTTTGCTGCGGTGAGAGCTGGAGTTGGAAAGACATCTCCAATGCCGATAGAAAACCCTCGATTCGTAAGCGTTCTTGCACAAAGCTTTGCGAGCCGGTTCATCGCAGTCACAGCTGCGTCCGGACCATAGTCTCGCAGAATGACGTAGAATATGGAGTCTTTTTTGCCCGAACCTACGGTGGATTTATCCATTCGGCCGCACATGACCTCTGAATTCCGAACAACAAGCCAACCATCATTAGGGCACATATCAGGTGCTCTCTTTCTGTGGCCAGAAGGAGCTGGAGGAGGGTCCACGTACTCTCTACATTTGGCATCCAGATTGACCTTGACTGGGGTTGACTTGTTAGGTCTCATGAGCATGCTGAAAATCTGTTTCCCCGTCCATAGTCGTTTAGGGGCCAGAATGGCCGGGGGGGGCAAGTCAAGGTGCGTAGCACCGTCCATCATATGCATTACAATATATGTGAAAGTCCTCCGGTCAAAGAACATATCCTTACTGCTCAGAAGATAAGATGCCGTAATGAAGTCCTGAGTGGCTGCAATGATAGGCTCTCCGTTTTTCGGCGTTGCGAGGTTATGTTTAACGCTCATTAGTGTAACAGCCTCCGCACGAGCCTCTTCTGTTTGGGGTACATGGAGGTTCATCTCGTCGCCGTCAAAATCAGCGTTATAAGGGCCACAAGCACATTCATTGAGACGGAATGTTCTCCAGGGCCGCACCTTGACGAGATGGCTCATGATACTAAGCTTGTGAAGCGACGGCTGTCGGTTGAAGAGAACAATATCTCCATCCTCTAAATGACGCTCGACAATGTCACCAATACGAAGTTCTTTTGCAGCAGCCTCTTTATCACCGAATCGGAGCGATACACGGAACGGCGGATGGTCACCATCAACTTTGAGAATTGCCTGTGCCCCTGGCCAGACGGTGGGGCCATTGATGATGCACTGTCTTAGTTTTGCGATATTGTCGCGATGCGCTCTCTCCGGGTACGTCAGGTTCTTCGCCACTAGCATTGGCACCGCGACTTGGTTGACTGCTAGATTCGGGTCGGGGGAGATGACGGTTCTACCCGAGAAATCAACGCGCTTTCCCGACAGATTGCCACGGAAACGTCCTTGTTTGCCCTTCAGGCGTTGACAGAAACCACGCATTGTCTTGGTAACTCCATTATCTCTTAGTCCTGGCACGTCACTATTCACATATACCGCTATTTGCAGCTGCAGGTATTCCCACTGCTCCATGATGGTCTGTAAGGCAGTGCCTTTCTGCAGTGCTGCTCGAATAAGACCACAAGCAAACACGATGTCGCCAAGGCGGGTCGTGATGTCATCTTCGTTACTTGCCCCTTCCTGGGCAACCGATGGTCGAATACAGACAGGGGGCGCCGGTAGATATTGCCAAAGAAACATTTCTGGTCGACCCTCGGAAGGGTTCAGGCCAAGTAGTTCACAATCATCAGGAGTAATCTGTTTGAAGAGGTTCAAGACTCTGAGGGGGTTCAAATCCTCGAACGCTTTCCTCATATGTTTATCGAGATCGTTGACGTGCTTCCTAGCTTCTGTGAAGGAATTGTCGAACTCGATCTTGCTGGGAGGAGGCTGCTTCTTCGCCGAAGTAGATTTGTTGTACGCGATGAACTTATCGTGAACAAGTTTAAGGGCGCCCACTTTGCGGATTTGGCCATTGACAGCTCCACAGTAAGGACACTGCTTCGTTTTCCTACACTGGTCGTTGATTTTCTTGCAGATTGCCACGCGCTTCATGTTGTCGATGTTGGGCCGTCTCAGTTCTCTGAGGTAGGCCCGGCGCTCCTGCTCGACTAATAAAACCCTCGAGCAATCCTTGCATATATTTTGTAAGATGGTAATGGTGAACTTGATGTAGCCGATGTGGAAAGCCGGGAGAGGGAGCCGAACGTGGCCGAAATGCCCGATGCAATCAGCCAGTCTCTCGTTGCATGTAGCGCAAACCCCGGTCTTACTGGAAGTTCCCTAGCACAACAAGACGTCAGGAGATGGGGCCAAGCAGAGTCTTCGAGTCGCAGCGCGGTACTCACCAGGCGCTTGTCAAGCACACCATTCTGAGTTGGTTCGCGTCCCTTGTCGATGTCGTACATGCTGCGGTCGGAAACCTCCAGGACACCCTGGTTTACGATGTCCTGGTTGGACTGGATGCCAAACTTGAGGTTCCTGAGCCGCTTAGGTAGTTTGTCGACGACCTGGTGCTTGACCGGCGCAACAGCGCTCGTTGCTGTCATCGTCGCCATCTCGACACAGAACGCGCCGGGGGATTCGTGGATAATGGTCGGGTTGAATGTTCGAGCCGTCGGACGAGATGACGAGCTCTGCGACACAGTTCGTTCGGGGTTGTGATGTGCTACCGCGCGGTTTTCGAGAGGAAGAAATATCTCATCACCACCATCACCATCACCATCATCATTACCATGCACAGCTCGGCGGACTGACGGGGCAGAGCAGAGAGGGTATTGTGGTCCAGTGGCCGAAGATGGCTGATCGCATATACAGCTTGGGAATTGAAATTTTGTTGTCATCAGTCGTGCCCCACCATTTCAGTTTGCCGCAATAAGTCGACCTAGGCACCATACCTGGTGCGGGGCTAGCGGGGTGTGTTAAGAGGGGCCGCTATGCCTAGGTTCTGCCCAGGTAGGTAGGTACCTAACAGCGCACGCACAGCCATGCCTACCAGTACCGGTAGGCAGGTAGGTAGCAGCAGCAGCGGTCTGGGCAGGCACCATATTCCCTCCCCCAGTCGTCATAGACAGCACATTAGTGGCAGCTTAGTGACGGCTTACCTACCCAGTCTCCCAAAGCGTACCTCAGGCATCGTTCCCATGTGACAATTACCACGTGTACAGTACTTACAGCATGCATGCCATTGCTTGAGTTGAACTCCTTTCTACCGGCCAACCAACCATTCACATCTGTCGTGTTGATGGTAAACAGCTTTGACGTGACAGCTAAAAAGCGACCATATCGTAGTTTGCTTACTTTAGACACGCCCGCAACGCCTATTGCCTTGTTCATTTTGCTTATGCCTTGCTTCACCATAGCTGTTGACCTCGAGTCCTGAGGACGACGAGTCTTACGAGCTTCTTTGTGCCCGCCCTCAACGGTCGCCCCTAACAGCCAGCCTTTTTCCAGTTCTGCCATCTCGGCGCAAAAGTGCTTTGCCGTTGTGTTGCGCAGCTGTGTACGCCCTCGGCGCGCGCTGCTCCAGTGCTGCACACAGCGGCCTATCCACGTAGAAACCTGCTCAGCTGGCCCCCGAGCCGTTTCTGCAGAATGCCTACTAGCACTGATCATGCCGCCACGTCAAATGATGGGAATGGGGATAAGAAGGTGGAGAAGTCATATCTAGCCAGTGCCGTCGAGTCTATAAACCCTTGGACGACAAGTCGAAGCACTACGCCGGCGCCCAAAGACGGTTCTTCTCTCCCGCTGCCGAAGCCAAAGCCGCTGCCAGCCCAAAAGGCCGATGATCATTCCACAAACACGCTTTATGGCCATAGCGCCAAGAAGTATCCTACCGACTGTCCGCCTGTTAACGTGATGTGGTTTCATGCTATTGACGTCGGTTTTCTTTGGCCCTTACCCGTCGCTCATTGCCACTGATATTATCGCCAGGTCCCGAAACGTAAGCCGCAATTCTTAAAAATCAAGAAGAAGGAACCAGATAATGCTAAGCCGATCGCCCCGAAAAAGTTTGCGGCTTTTTCGAAAGTGGACTCGAGATCTCTTGAAAATGCATACCAGAAATTACTCGAAGAGATGGAGAATGATCGCGGGAAAGGTGTGGCCAGTCAACATATGCGTACTCGATCTGGTTCTCGCCGCTCCCAGGCTGTGTCTGTTGAAGATGCGCCAAACGCAGGGTCTGATAAAGATTCTGGCAGTTCCCCATCAGGCTTGCGAGTCCCAGTCAATGAAGATTTTCTATTCGACGTCGACATTGAGCAACGCGAATTAGCTCCTGTATATTGGCTTGGTCCCATATACGAGGTTCGTCGGGGCACATGGTTTGTGAGTCATTTCTTCTTGTTTGTTCACTTGAAGGGCATACAAACTTCTCTTGGGCCAAAATCACCTCTTGGAAAATTCCCAAGCTTCCAAAATACCCATAAACCAATCTACTAGTAGCAATGGCTAACTCCGAATGTGATAGTATCAAGAGGGTTCATCATTGAGGCCCTGCGAGGAGAACTTGGCCGCCCAATTAGAGGAAGGTTATCTCAAGACTAAACCTTGGACATATCCTGCGAATAGGACTCGCAGCAACTCTGGCATACAGAATGTTACGCCAAAGGTGTCGACAGATAATTTGAAGACGGCCTCCAAGCCACAGGCCGAAAACTCGGTGAAGCCCTTGCCTCTACAACCATTGGTACCCCATCAACCACAAACATACCGCCTTTTCGGCACATACAGTAAGTAATTCTTGTGATCCCTTTCTACTTGTGTATTCTAGAAACTTCTAGAATATAGAGGCTGTCTCCGAGCGAAAATCAAATCGTGATGGCTTCCCGTATTTTGCAACTCTCACAGATCACGCGTGAGATGGCGATAACTAACTCTGAGGGTTGTAGTGAACAGTGTAGCTACTTACCAGGATTCGAACACTGCGTGGTTATCCTCTGATGGGGTATTTAACTGGGTGACATCTACAGTCTACCAAAGATTTGCGGGTGGGGGCTACATGAATGGGATCAAGCTTGTCAGGGGCTACCCAGAGTCAGGAAAGGCAAAAGATAGCAAACGCCCTCCAACACCTACAACAGCAACCCTACCACCTCAGTCAACTAGCGAAGACAACCAAGACAACCAAGACAAGGCTCTTAAGCGACGCTCTGCCCCGCCCACCACGCGCTCAGGCACTGCAGACGGCGAAAGAGACGAGGACAGTGCTAGAGTGGAAATGGAGCGAAGAGAGAACCAACTCAAACGCCAATTTTCCGATTACATTGAGGGCGTTGATGACCCGGAAAAGCAAGAGGAGCATATCAGGCTGCGCGAGGAGCAAGAGATCCAAGATGATTACCAAGGTCAAGATGGCGAGACACAGGGACGCGAGATTGAACATCTGGTCTTGGTGACTCACGGAATTGGTCAGCTGTTGAGCTTGAGGTAAGCAAACGTGTCCCTGTTCACGGTGAGCGGCGGCAGCCAGTTAACCCCATCTTTTTTAGGATGGAGAGTGTCAATTTTGTTCATGATGTCAACATGCTACGAAAAACTCTAAAAGGTGTTTATGCTCACTCCGAAGACTTAAAGGCTCTCAATTCCGACAATCAAGACGGTCCTGGGAATTCTAAAATTCAGGTTTTACCTGTCTGTTGGAGACATTTACTTGACTTTCCAAAGAGACGAGAAAAGAAAGGTGAAACTGATTTGGGTGATGTGACAGAGGAGGATGACGAGTGTCAGTAGTACAGTGGGCTATTTAGTTCAAGAAAAAAGCTAATATTTTGGCAGATCCCTCCCTCGAAGACATAACTGTTGAGGGCATGGCTTTCGCGAGGTCTCTTATTTCCGACCTTGCCCTCGATGTTCTTTTATACCAGAGCGCCTACAGGGAACAAATCACCGAGATTGTTCTCAGGGAATCTAACAGGATTTACAAACTCTTCCTTGAAAGAAATCCAGAATTCAAGGGCAAGGTTCATAGTAAGCAATTCTCGGAGTCATTTCTTGTTTTGGCGAGGCTTCCCACAGTTCCCCCCCCCCCCCCCCCCCCCAAAAAAACCGCAGATTACGCTCAAATTGACGGTAACTGACTCTGAGTGATGCAGTCATCGGTCACTCCCTGGGGTCGGCGATCATGTTTGATATACTGTGCCGGCAAAAGCAGCCAGCCGGAAGTGTCGAACCACTTCGTAATCCCCTTAGGTTCTGGCCCTCTCAAGAGCATCCGGAGCCTTCCAAAGACACAAAGGATCTTTCGTTTGACTTCAATGTTGAAGATCTCTACTGCCTCGGTTCACCTGTCGGCTTGTTTCAGATGCTTAAGGGGCGAACGGTCGCCGCCCGACATCAACCGAACGCTGCACCCTCGAAGAGCCCACTCAGTCAGGAATATATGGAAGACCCGTTCCTATCCACTCCTAGCACTTCAGGACAGAGGGTTTCAGTAGTTACCGGCCTGCCCCTATCTGTGTCTTCACCAAAAGTTGCACAACTCTTCAACATTTTCCACCCATCGGACCCCATCGCGTATCGCTTAGAGCCTTTAGTTTCGTCAGCGATGTCTTCTTTGAAACCGCAGGCTCTACCATACACCAAAAGGGGCATATTTGGGGCGGTGGCTCCTCAAGGCTTGTCTGGAATTGGCGTCAAGGTAGGGCAGAGTGTCAGTGGCCTATGGTCAAGCTTCAGCGCCGGCATTGCCAGTAGTCTCCTCAGGGGTAGCTTAGGACTCACCAACGCGGACATAGCGAACTTCAACGCATCAAACCCTCCAGCAAATGCTTCCTCCTTATCCAACACAGGCCAGGCCGCGGCTCACTCCCATAGCACCAGTTCTGGAACTATGGTCTCTAATGCTACCGCGCAGTCGGAGAAAACAGATGCTCGTAAAAAGGCACTTGCGCGTCAAAATAGCTCCCGTCTCAGCTCCACGGACCCTGGTACGCCTGGCAACATCGCAAGAGACTTAACCCTCATTGACGACGATTTGGAGACACTCTACGCTCGCTTTCAGAAAAAGCGTGTGGAGGAGCAGAAGGACAGCGCAAGCCGAGCTGAAGAAGGCCAAGAGCTAGACGCAGCGTGGGCTGCAGAGGAATTGAAAGCGCAAAAACTCAGAAGGGAGGAATTAAAAGTACGAGCACTCAATTGGAATGGGCGTATCGATTACGCTATCCAAGAGTAAGTGGGATCCCTTTCTTAGACAACCCTTGCCCTATGATATATGTAACCGGGGGCGGGTTTCTCTTGGAATATGTTCCTCATTAGTCTTATGCGCCACCTATTCTCTAAAGCTAATTTGTCTAACAGGAGCGCACTTGACTTCAACCCGATGAACACCATCGCCTCACACATGAGTTACTGGCAGGATGAAGATATCAGCCACTTCCTATGTTCCCAGCTGCTCTGCAATCGCGATGCTCGCTCTAAAACATACCAGCCTCGACAAAACAAGCCGGGCCGATACAGTTGAGCAAACCAAAAACTGATCAGAACTCTGGGCAGAGAAACTCACCTTCTTTCTACCTTTCTTAATACTTCATTTGTTTTCTTTATCCTTGAGGGTTGTGTATGGCTTTGCATATAAACGATTTGGTAGATTCGTTCCTCGCCCATGTTGAGTTGGTTGGCGTATACCGGTATTGGGACAATGAGATAGTACATTATACAGGTCAGGTGTCCGGCCGGCTGGGTAAGTATCATAGGCATCTTGTGTTGAGCAAAACTAGGAAACACCTTTTGTATCAACACACCCCAAACGACGCGTTCGATGAGACCGTCTCATTTTAGATTAGGGGTGAAGCATATAGATTCTTGGGGCTTGATAGAACATAGACGAACTTCAGGATAGATCCTGTAGGGCATCAATCACTCGCTTTTCCTTTCAGGGGACATACACACCTACCTTTTTCTGATCAATTAGTCAAATCGAGTCGGGATGTATATGAGCTACTACTATTAAAATAGTTGGCGGAAGGCGTTCCGATACCAGAGCACAGAAAAGCAACCCCCCTGTGTGATTATTGACGCCCAGTCTGTGTGGTTGCTTTCGGTTTCCTCGCGAATAACCACAGACTATGTCCAACGGGAATAACACACTAAGAGAAATATCATACCCTGATCTTTTGAGCGCGGTATTGCCCCAGACAGAACACCTATCAAAACTGGGTTGCTCTTCGTCGGCCATGAGCGTCCGGATTTGGTTGAACTGGAGCGTCAAAGCAGGTGGGAGAGTGCTTCGGGGAGTAGGCAATCTATAATTACGATTCACGTCAAGGTAGCGAAAATTTTAATTTTTGGTAATATGGTCTTGCACATAGTTACTATCGCATTGGTCAAGTACCTATGGGCCTATCGAGTGCTGCAACCCAAGCTACTAGTCTGGCAACACGACGTTCGTGACCGAGTGAGCCTAGTACCGTTTCTGTCTGTATATGGGTAAAAACGACCCTTCATTGTATGAGTGCGAAATCAACGACCTTAACTCCCGAATTGAAGCACTTTTGTTCTCGGCCGAAAGAAGAAGAAAAGGCTTTTGCCGAGATGCCAGTGGGTTTTTCATATTTGGCCCTTCATGCTGTGCAGTGGATTCCAATGCCAGATCGGATCAAAAAGAGGGAAAACACGGGTATTGGGCGTTGATGCAAAGCGAAATATGAACATCCTCCACTTTTAATGAGCCTGGACGGGATAACATCCTAGTCATCGACATGTCCAACTCCTCTCCGTAGCCAGATAGGTACGGAACGCGATTATGGAATCCCCGGAGTACTAGGAGCCTGCTGAAAAGAGTTGCCATTCTGTTTCACCATAGGAATTCCGTCCAACGTCGAGAGAGCACCCTTAATTAGTGGCGACATTAGGGCACGCCGATTGGATGTGTCCGGGCTGCTGGCACTTGTAGCAGATCTTCTCGCCGCCTGAAGACTCCTTGGGGCAGTCTCGAGAGAAGTGGCCATTCTCACCACAGTTGTAGCACTTGCTACCGTTCACACACTCGCCTAAAGTCACTGTTAGAGCACTAAAGCTAAACTTCTCTAGCATTGCAGGGTCACTTACGAGACATGTGTCCATAGCCGCCGCAAGAATAGCAAGTCTTGCCTTGACCTCCGCTGTAGCCACCACCACCCCCATAGCCACCACCATAGGAGTTGCCGCCGTAGGCATCAGGGCAATTGCGAGCGATATGGCCGACCTTACCGCACTAATATTCCCCTTTAATTCAGCATAGCGTGGTAGTGAGGACCGCAAAACTACCTACCTTATAGCACTCTTGGGATCCGCCCTGGCCACCTCCAATTGGACCGCCGCCGCCCTGGGGGCACTCACGGCTGATGTGGCCGCCTTGGCCACACCGGTAGCAAGTCTTGTTGTCCTTGGGACCCTCGGGACAGTCACGGCCTAGACAAGACGCATTAGACTATGAACCGAGGTCGAGTGAGGAGGATGCGAGGCTTACTAAGGTGACCCTCGTTTCCACAGTTGTAACTACAGATGATTAGCGAAAATCATGGCATTGTAAAAAAGAGACCCCAGAACATACCACTTCGCAGCGCCACGGTTAGGGCAGTCGCGGGCCTGAGGGAAGCTTTTGTCAGTACGACTTCTTGCCCTTAAGTAATCCTTCTCTCGGTCCTGAAGCACTGCGCCTCCTCTATGCCACTTTTCTTCATACCTGATGGGTGTTCTGGCCGCCTAAACAACGAAAATCATATGTCAGATCACACACACACCCCTACCAAAAGTAGACCAGGGTTAGGATTAGGAAAGATCGGGCCGAGAAGCTTCCTGCAATGAGAAACTCTCAGGGTTCCGTAAGGATGGTAAGAGGATATCGGATTGGCGCAAAATCGTGGCCAAGGGCCACATCTAGGCGCAAAGGGTCATGTTGCAAAGTTGCAGGTGAAGCGGACTTGGCTAGGTCAGGTATGATATAACGATTGGTTGCACGATTACCGACCGCCATGCGCCGACTACGTATGGAAGAGACCATCACAAGAACATGATGATAGTGTGTAGTTGAAGGGGGTAATGAATATGCATGTCGTCGCAGAAACAGAGGGATAATGTATCCTCGAAAACCGAGTGCCAGAGAGGGTACAACGTGTTCAGACTTACAGGTGAAGCATGAGCGTGTGGAAGTGGGGAAATCCATGGTGAGGAGAGTATCGAGGTCTCTCAGCAGCTGTCGTCTTCGAAATCGGGGACTAGGTTCAATAGAGGAAATGCTGGGGGATTGCTAAGTCTGATGGACGAATTGCCTTTGGCGTCAGTAGGTTGAAAAGCAAAAGTCAAATTGAAGGAGACAAGATGACACTCGCAGGGAATTGAAAACGGATGATGCAAACGACAACAGACGCTGATGAAGGTTGCGCTGATGGACCCGAGAGAGGGAAAATGAAAACTCTACCACACACAGGCCTGCGCGAGCCGACCAATGAGAGCAGTGCGCGCTCCTTTAGGTCAGTAGACACAAGCGAGACAGGCGAGATCAGGCTCAGCGTGCAAGAGACAAATAACCGGGGCTAGGATGCAGGGTATGGCAAGGCAACAGATACATGAGAGGATGTCGGGTGCGTGCTGTGATACCTGGGTAACCTTGGGCGTTCGTCGAGGTGGGCTGTAACGTGTTGTACCCGGTAACGTGTATACCTACTATGCGTACTTACTTCTCAAGGTAGCAGCGTGCAGTGCAGGTGGTAGTGTGATGTAAGGTATTGTGGCTGCTGTATTGGTGGGATGTAGGCTGGAATGGGGAGTGATGCAAGGTACAGACAGAGAATACCCACGGCAGGGTTGGAATATTCCCCGACGAATAGTCTTCATGGACCGAGGTGCTGTGGGGGGGTATGGACTCGCCTACAGACTTGTAGGTACCAGTCGAAGCGTGTACTGTGATATGTGCGCAGGTGGTACCTACCAGTTGGTTCGGATGATGAAGTCTGAAGAGAAAGAGACGGTGCTGAGACGGGATGGTGGGGTTCATTGAGGGGTCTCTGCATCCCCGCAGGTATGGAGGAGGGCACGTCAAGGTTCACATTATAGGTGGCAAGGGAGTGTTGCGAGGGAATCTGCGTCACACATACCTTTCTTTGCCTTTGCAGAAAGAGACACAATCGATCAAAAATCGCCAAAGAGGGGTTGGCACGTTATGGCGATCGAGAATTGGTGAGTTGTAACCGGCAATCCAGAAAGAGAAACTGAGCGGCGTGTGAAGATGGAATTATTGAACAAGTGCCGGATAGGTAATACAACTTGAACTAGGTGTGGTGGGAAAAGGAAAACAAGAAAAAATTCTTAAGAGTCGGGACCAAGTCCTTCGTGCGATGTCCATATCCACGTGTATTTATACTTGCTTATCCATTGATATTGCTAGCTTTTTCAAGTATACTATACATCCAGCTTCGCACAGGTCTTATCGACGATAAGGGAGACGCGTTGCTCTTGCCACCAATACAGAGAAATTAAGAAATTCAATATACCTAGGTAGGTATACCTAAGGGATAACCTGCATGCCTTAGGTACTTACCTAGGGGAGAAGATCGATTTTTAGGTACATACCTAAGTACAAGGGAGTTAGTTAGCTTCCAACAGATTTTTTTTTTTTTTTTTTTAATAAGCATAAAGGTTGCACAAGTGCGAGAGTAGTAGATTAGGTATTCAAGTATACAACAGGGATGGTTATCCTCCAACAGCTACATAGGACAACAGCATTACTCGATGACAAAGCTAGAACAGCCCTCATTGAGAGACCAGTAAAACTACTGAGGCTTTAGGCGAGGATGGCCTTTCTAGACCCGATTGTGGGAACTAGTGTAAACCTCAGGGTTGCAACATCTCCACGGTTAAAAATAACATTATTAGGTAATACAGACGAAATTGTGACACAAGTCAGTACGTAGTCCGTCACCTCTTCATGCCTGTGATTGCTAGAAGGTGGGGTAAGCAATTCGGAATGCGACTCTAATATCTTCTCATGCGAAGGGCAGAAATCGATTTTTGCGCTGCATAGGTAGGTACTTACAGTATCCTCCAGTCATGTTTGCTTCAAATTGAGACTTGAGAAATTGGTTTGGTGAGTGATTGAATTAATATCTTACTAGGTACTGGATACATAGTACCTACCTGTAGGTACCTGGCAGATACAGGTAGGTATTTAACCTAGGTAGGTACATGGTGAGGGCAAGCGCATGGTGCATAGTGCATTAGGTACCGACCTTAGGTAAGCTTACCCACCAGAGCGGATCATACACTAGGTAGGTACGGTAGCCGTACATTGACACTGCCCACTAGGTACCTAGGGATCTCGGGAAGCTACATGTAGCAATTGGAAGTCGCGTCTCCGACAGTCCAAACGCGTTTAATGAATATTCTTGTATCATTATCGTGCCCACCCCCCGTCAACCGTGAAGGGCGAACGCCAGTCCCTATCACCCCTCACACATCTTGTTGAAGCCGGCGGGTTGTAAGGAATGAATGCACTCGAGAAATTGGCGTTAACGTGCGGCAATATGGAGAACTGGTTTAGAGACGTGGGTAGGACTGTCTTATTGGAAGCAATTGGAGATACTTGCGATCGGATCAACAATAGTTTCAAGACAGGTATCGATCCTTCTTCTGTTTCTTGGCCAAGTTGTCTATTGCTAACTAATCCAACTTGTAGACTTTGAAGCGTATACCCAAAGCAAACTGCTAAATCTTACTACCGAGCTCGAGACCCTGAAACAAAAAGCCTCCCAAGTCAGCCGTCTAGAAGACGAGAATGTAAGGCTCAAAGACGAAATCAAAGCCCTCAGAGAGGCAAGCCACAAACGAACCCACGCTCCTGGCACGGCCAGCCATATAGAGGCCAAGTCAGCTCTTCGGACACCTCTAGCGCCTAGGTCTATCAACCAACTCAACTCGAAGCGACTTGGCAAGGGTGACATTGAGAGGTTAACCCTTTCAGAGCTTAAATCAGAGTTTTTGCGCATCGATAACAAACACACGAAACTCTACGAGAAATACCTCGATCTTCACGACGCACTGGTCAAATCGAACGACCTCGTTCGGGAGCGAACTGCCATGTATCATCAGTGGGTCGACCATGCAAAGCAACTGGGCGAACAATCCCTGAAACGCTCCCAGAGGATCAAGAAGCTGGAGGCTAAACTGGCGGAAATTAGCCAGGAGCCCTTGAACCTAAGCTTCTCTTCAGAGGGTGGGGATGCGGAAATAGCGGCAGAATCGGCTATCCCATATCCCATTGACTCTTACCAAAGCGAGCAATCCGATGTAGGGACGCCTGCTCTCGCCGATGTTCCTCGATATCAGCCAAGAGCCCTGGCCGCAACACCAGCTGACACAGATGGCTCCAGAAGGTTGAAGTCACCCTTAATAGCTCGAAGCCCAGCCGAATTTAGGCGCTCGGGTTTGATCTTAAACGCGGGTAATTTACAAAAACCAAATGAGGTGGCGTCATGCCTACCTCCGTTACCCCAAAATCGCGAGCCTACGGTGCGAAGACAGCCTATCAAGTCAGAGCCGTCATCAGACACGCCAGTTGTAGTATCAGAGCGCTGTGTAAGAAAGCGAAAATACGTCGGCAGTGATGAAGGCGACATACCCGTCTCTGGAAGAGTCAAGATTGAAAATAGCCCCGAGCCCCAGAGCATAGATGAATCTCGGCGCTTTACTCTTCATGAAAGCATAGATTTCGATACTGAATACCGCAGAGTGGAGACCCCAAGGAAGCATACAAGAAACCTGCGTGCCCACAGTGTGCACCCCGATAACCACGACAACGTAGATGTTCAGGAGCACGGCCACAATGCTAGGATTACGCATCCCTTTAATCCCGTCAAAAACAACAGTCGGAAATCGACGAGTGATGCAGCTGCTGGTTGCTCCGAACCCCAAGATAATGCTGGTTCCGCTCTACAATCTCTTCACAATAACCAAGTCCTTCACCCGAGGTCGAATCTGGCCCTAGGGGCCAGGAACAGATATTTTCCAACAATGCCACGAGGCCTTGCAAGTCTTGCTGAGGATGATTATCCGACCGAAAACGTAAGCTTTTTAAACAGTAAGAATGGGCAGGGAGTGGGTGTTTTGAAACAACTACTTGACACACCGCCACCGGCACAAGAGAATGAGTCGTCTCAACATGACTACCCGACCGAAGACGGACAGTCATCAGATCTTCATTTCCAATTACCAAAGAGGCGAGAGCTTCCCTTCGGAAAAGACGGACGGAAGAGAGCAGGCTCGGCCCCAAAAGGTAGTTCGAACGTGTCGAGCCATGGACCAGCCTTTCAACCCGCGAATCAAGATCACAATAAGGAAACGCTTATAAATAGAACAGAGAAAGGGAAGACGGAAATGCCTCTACGCCAAATCCCGAAAGCGAGGCTTCGGCTCGACGACTTCAAGATCAACCCCGATGTAAATGAAGGCTACGACTACGCTTTCACCGATGTTGTCCGTAAGAAAGACGACCGAACTTGCCTCCAGGGCTGTATCAAAGAGAATTGCTGTGGCCATAAGTTCCGTGTCTTAGCCCATGCATGTCGCGCGGGTACTCGCCCATACGAATTCCAGTGTCTGCTTGAATCTTATCTCGGGGATGATTGCGATCGGTTGCGTACTATGTCGGAAGCTGAGAAGGAAACGTTATGGGTCGAGGCTAAAACAAGAGAATTGGCTAACGCAAGCGGCAAACATCGCCACCGGTATCCTCGTATGTCAACGCCGCCAGGCTTCTGGAGGGCAGATTTCCCAAGCACACAGGAAGGTGAAGAGTACAACGAAGAAGCAGCTAAATTAGAGCGAGAGATCATTGAGGAAAGATATAGAGAGGCTATGCGGCCTGGGGGTTTGTGGGTCTTTCGAGACGAGTGATGTGTTTATGTATACGTATGGGGCATCCGTCCCCATTTTGTGCCTAGGCGAAGAGTAGAAAGTATAAGAGACATAACCCCCAATATTCAATGCTAGTAGTAAGATTTTAGTAGTAATCTCACATATATTCCCAGTTATCTTAAGGCATAGGAGATACAAATATAGGATAATACATACATAGAATGGAATCCTGAATAAAATTGTCTCCGTTACCTACCTAGAAGACCGTTCAGCATATTTAGTTTAATAGCATGATCTCATTACCTGCATTAGTTCGATCTGTGGCGCAACATGTCGAGGCGCCGCAGGTAGGTGCCTACGGGAGATACCTCCGGGTAGTGTGGCTTATCTTTCCATAATTTCGGCACCTGCAGCTGTTGGAGAAAGAACAAGGCCGAAAACTTTGGAGGAAAGCTTTTGGATTGACCTCATCCCAGAAATTACAAAGCGAGACGGCCACCAACGGCGCTCTACACACGTGCTTTTTGTGCTGTTTCTTTTTTTTGCCTTGGCCAGCCCTTCGTTTGCTGGACCCATGCAGTAACAGCAGCAGCTCTTGTCAGTTATTTATCCATGCCCCCTTGGTCGCGGAACTACATCGGAGCCGATCAATCGCGACACACACACAGAGCCATCCCGACGCGCACGCGCAGTCAACAGAGAGAAGAGACCACGCCGGCCGGCCAAGCTGGCGAGCAACCACCGCCGCCGAGACCTGCTTCGCCCGTTGCACGCGTCATACCGAAGAACAGCCGTCCGAGGGGAGCGCAACGGGCCGTCCATCGTGATCGTGCAGCGACAGCGGTGGGATAACCACTGCCTCATCGACCCCAAGCCGGCACGATGAACGGGAATCATCTGCCGGCTGGGCAGCCTATGCCTGGCGGTGTTGGAGGTCCAGCCCCGGGTCCGGGTCTCAGCGGAGGCAGACGTCGGCCACCACAGCCCTCGTACTCGGCCCTCCCGTCCGCCTATCAGCAGCACCAGCAACACCAGCAGCACCAGCAACACGGGGCCCTGATGTTCGCGAACAGCTACATGAATCCGTACGCCACCACCTATTATCCGCCTCACCAGATGGCCCATCATTACCAGACAGGACATATGCCTAGCTCGCCTTATTCTATCTCGGCCTACACCACATACCCGCAGCAGCGGTCTCCCCCGCCCGTCCACCAGACGTACCCTCCCATTGTCTCCTCGAGTATGCAGGCTCACCCGCAGCCTTACCCGCGACCGCTTCCTCCGCAGCAACCCTCTCCAGCCTTGTCCACGCCCCCTCCGTTTCCCACCGCTGCCTCGCCTGTGCCGCCACCCGTTCCTCAAACTCCGACCTCGACTCACTCATCCCAAGCTGCTATTACCCCATTATCACCAATAACGCCCCAGCCCCAGCCCCAAGTAGTCTCGCCTCCCCGTCCCGAGGTCGAGGCCGAAGCCCCATCTCGAGTGTTTAAATACCCTGTAAGTTGCCGTCGCCACAGATTAGTATCAACGCGCTCACTAACTTATTTCCTGTTTAGCTACCCTGGCTCTCGCATCCCGGTGAACCCTTTCCCTCACGGACTGCGAAATCTAAGAGGAAGCGGCGAAGAATTAGCGTTGCGTCTTTGGTAGAACTCCCGGCGAGTAAGCAAAATGGCGCCACGCCAGAGGAAGAAGCGAATATCCCATCCTCAAGTGACCCAACAAGTCCCGACACTCTCAACGAAGAAGCAGCCAATATGGTTACTTCAACTACCCATTTGCCCTTGGAAACAGCAGTTCAGAGTTCATCTCAGGAAGAGCCTGCGCAGTCTCCATCTTCCACTCCAGTATCACACAAAGCCGTGCCGTCTGTTACTTCAACTCCCACGAAGACGAACAAATCTGCTACACGCACAGCAGTCCCCGCGGTTCCTGTCATTCCCGCCATGCCAAAGACGGGTCCTAAGGAGTCAAAAGTTCCTTCAGGATCAGGTCGGAGCGATAACCGTTCGCAGCCCTCCGCCCAGACAGTGCAGACAGGCCCAGAAATCGAGCCCACTCCTGTTCAACCTCCAAAAGCCCCAGTTCTCTGGACTAATTTCTTTAAGAATACCGCACCTACTACCACACCCTCAAATGGTCCCAGTAACTCTGGATCCACTGGCACCCCTTCTGGTGCACCATCTTCTAATGCACCTATTGTGGGCAATGGTCTCTCTGGTCCTGGGAGCTTTGCAAAATCCAATGCAAGCTCTCTGGCGGAGGCTCTACGAGACTACCAAGTCTCTAGCGGTCACAAGATCGCATTTCTCGAGCCCAGGGGTTTGGTCAACACTGGAAATATGTGTTACATGAATTCTGTAAGTTTGACACAGCATTCTGTCTTTTAAATCCACCACTTAACGAGATTCTCAAGGTCCTTCAAGCATTAATTTTCTGCACTCCATTTTATGATTTCCTAGACCAAGTAAGCAAGAAGGCGGCGCATAGCTTCAATAGCGAAACACCCCTCATCGATGCGATGTGAGTTACTCCAGGATCCCAGGTAATTTGTCACTTAGAAATCGCTAATTTTAACATTAGGGTCATGTTATTGCGTGAATACAAGGTGATCGACTCTGCTGTCTCTATGGACCAGCTCCAGAAGCGGTTGAAGAGTGAGGAACTCGAGCAGTACGGCGACGCATTCACTCCCGAATTCGTGTACGACGCAATGAAGAGATTGCCTAGATTTGCAAGCATGCAGGTATGTTCAGTTGATCTATGCGGCCTATCAAGCTTTGACTTACCTCAGACTTGCAGCGTGGACAGCAACAAGATGCTGAGGAATTCCTCGGCTTTCTTCTCCAGGCCATTGGCGACGAGTGTACTCATGTCATGCGCCAGCTCAATGAATCTTCCACAACCACCAATTCCTCCGCCGCTGCACCCGCCAGCGCATCCTCGCCAACGAGCACAAATGATTCGAGTGAGTGGCTAGAGGTTGGACGGAAACAACGAGCTGCTATTACACGCTCTTCTGGCCATGCAACGGCACCATCTCCGATTAGCAAGATCTTCACTGGGCAACAACGATCGGCATTGAAGGTTCACGGACACAAGGAAAGCGTTACTTTCCAAACTTATCAGTCTTTACAGCTAGACATAGGAGATGCACATGTCAATAACATTGTGGACGCATTGAAACATATGACCCAATCCGAAAACATGGAATTCGACCCTCAGAGAAAAACGACCAAGCAGATACTAATTGAATCTCTACCACCAGTTCTTATTCTCCACCTAAAACGATTCAAATTCGACCCGATAACCAACGGCACTGTGAAGCTTTGGACGAAAATCGATTACCCCCTCGAGCTTGAGCTTCCTGACGAGATGTTCTCGCCAGTCAAAAAGATTGCGCTCCAGGCCGAAGGCGGTGGGTCTATTAAATATAAGTTAACCGCAGCCGTCTACCACCACGGTAAATCCGCAAGTGGTGGCCACTACACTGTGGACCTTCGACGTCAGGACGATCGGGAATGGATTCGTCTCGATGACACCGTTATCCGACGCATCCGAAGCGAAGATGTAGCGGAGGCTAGCCTAGACAAAAACACCGCCAAGTCAGCAGCACGAGTTAGTCAAAAACACAGCGTCACCGGTCCTACCACTGGGAACCGATTTGAGGGCATTGGCGAGGAAGATGGAGGAGATGAGGAAGGCTGGAACAAAGTTACCTCTGCTGCTACTGGCGCGAAGAAATGGAGTTCAGTAGTGACTACTAATGGCTCAAGTAACACCTTACCGGCGAAAACCAAGTCGGTCAAAGATAATGTCAAGGACAACAAGGTCGCCTACCTATTGTTCTATCAGCGAATATAAATACTCCGCCTACGATTACTGGACGAGTCCTACAACCTATGGTTTAGTACGACAACCACCCCGTCCTTCGTTGACTCGAACACAGGCAAACTCGGGTGGAAAGTAATAGGCGGTATCACACATAGGCTTGAATCGTCAAACTTACATGTAATGCAATGCAGTTTATGTTTGAGTGTTGGGCATTAAGCGGTAAGGCGTCCGGGGGAGGCGACAGTTTAACACACGGCAGTACATTTAAAGTCGGTCGAGGGTGAAGGCACGGTTTTACTACTGTCTAGGTGTCAGTGTGGGGACGTTATGAGGATGCGTACTGCATAGGCTATGCGAAGGAACAAAGAGGGTTCATGCCTCTCTAGGCGCTAGGGAACCATTGAATGGTGTTCCCTTTGCGCGCTCTGGGTGTTTCTTCCCCTGGAGAAGGCTGTCGTCGGACCCATAGTCCAAGACGCTCTATCTGTCTCACCCTATATACTTTGTTGTGTGGATATCATGTCATACCCCTGTTGTAACATATGGTAATGTGGTTGACGAGGAAAAATTAATAGATAGCTTTGTATCTTCTGTGGTGTGGCCGTTTTTCTGTTTATTTGGAAGCCTACCCTATGTCATTCAACTTGAGGGGCTCTTACTTACAGTAGAAATTGCTATGGTCACCAGCGTGGTAACACATTGGTATGGTGTTATGGTCGCGAAGTTGATATAGTTGTTAGCAGTTGTTCGGCTTTTACAAAAATGAACGACTTAGAATCTACTGAAGACCACACTCATCATCCCCCTGACACTGTATACTAAGAGCAGGAGAGACAACATCTATTAGAATTTTTGTTCTAAGTTTTGTGTTGACGTTGTGTTCTATAACAAGACCGCAGAGAGTATGGATATTAAGATACAGCTATGTTACTGGATTCTTTATCTCCGATTCTATTTCTCTTGGAGACAATTTGTGACTCTCTGATCCCGCAACCAGACTGACTTCCTTATGTCATTAATATATGGACACCGCTTCGTACATTTTATTTCTTACGGAACATAGTAGTGTATTATGGACCTTTTGTTTTATTACAGATATTACATATATCTTGATTCTTATAAGATATGTATAGTGTTTGAACCTAAAATATTGTTCTTGCTACAAAGGGCATATTTGAACGGTTGGAAAGTCTCTTTCTTCCCACCAGCTCGAATAGCGGTAACTATCATATCTGATAAAAACAAAATCTATAGCTCTAGCGCCCCTTGACACTAAAGCAGTATTTCAGCAATATCTATCTATATGTTGAACCCAAAGCTTCTTGCTAACGTGGAAACCAGCACCGCTGTGCTCCCAACATTTTTCTCACTCCAGCAGCATGATACAATCAATTACCATATCGATTTACATGATGTATGTAGGATTGAGGGTCTCTCAAGATGCCTCACTCCTTCTCGTAACGCATTGGTATTCAGGATAGGGAAATATCCGTGGCCATCATCAAGGTAAAAATTTTACCACGAGTTTGACTATGCGGATTTTGGGCTTGGCCCAAAGGAATTGTGCTGGTCAAGGCCCATTCATTCAAATTGACATACACTGGCCTACTCTGGAGCAGAGTATTCACCGAGTGGGAATGAGTCAGCTGGATGCCGTGATCTGACTTGGAGGAGGAACTGCTCGAAACGTAGAGGATTTGTGTTTAGGGTAGTTTTGAACAGCCTAATGAAAAGGGCTGGTGTGCAAATGTGTCTTATGTGTCATGGAACCGCTTTGAGAGCTAAAAGATTGTTTAGTATATTGTTAGCCGAGATTGCGAGCATAGTTCTACGCTCCTTGTGTAACAACATACATTTATAACGCATCCAGCCTCGCATGATTATTTTAATCTCATGGCTATTGATTTTGTCGATTCATTACAATGGGATAGGGTATATGGGATAAGGCTACCCAAGACTATGGCAGATACCACATTAAGTCATAATATTTTGAATACCCTCCTTGCAGTTGTTTATGCCTGCACGGATCAATTTAAATACATTGAAGTTATCTTTGTAGATATTAAAGGCCGTCTCACTGAGTCCTGATGATAGTAATTGTCGGTAATGAGTTGTCCGAGAGACTCGCTTGCAGTCAAGTAGGTCGATATTACTGGTTAGGGCTAAATAGAATGGTCAATTGATTCATGAACCTTACTATAACCACTCCATAGGGTATGTCTTAAATAGAGAATTGTCACCTGACAGTAATGTCCGGAAATGACAGCGTTTGCTATCGTTTATCATTATGCCTAAAACAAGATTCGGAATGTAGTATATTAAATATTTCTAGTTACTTGAAGTGTATTATCAACGATGATAGTATATTAGGGCCCTTTTTTCTATTAAGTGAGCGCTCTCCGGTCATCTCAGGAACACACGAGACTTGATCATTAAACCCGACAAACACTACAAAGAGACAGGGAAGCCGGCACGATAAAAAGGAGGTCCAATAAAGCGAGTGTGCTTGGGTATTAAATGTATTCTTTAACTGAAGAATGCATTATCTATTCCAAATTACTAAAAGCTACGTAACGAGTTACTAAAAAAATTAGATAGAAAGAGAAGGAAAAGTAAAAAGAGTACCTCACGTGAATGAGTAACCTTCCTTCCAAGTTTAGCCCAAATTAGCCCAAATAATTACCTACCCAACTCTCTCTCAAAGTTGTTGTCCATTTCCAACCCGCCCCATCGCCAGTCTAATAACCAATTTACCCGCAGCACAATTAAAGCTAGCGGCCAGTTGCCAAATTTCCCAATAGGCAGCATAAAACCTCCAGAAGCTCTCAATCTCGTCCATTTTAAGTTCTAAGCGCCCTTTAGGAAGCGATCGGGGCTGGTGCATGATATATTATCTTGATTGCCGAATTGAGAGAGTAAGTGTAATATCCGTCATTGTCGCTGAAGCGAACAATGTAAGTCATCGTCCTCAATTTATCGCGGCTCTCGTTCGGGTAATTCCGAAGTGATTTGAAGATCTGGCCTACGCAATAGTCCACCTCGATTGTTTTCGTTCTCCAGAGCTTCTGCTTGCCGGAGAGGTCCTCGTAGTCTTCTCCGGCGGGGTCTGGCAGACCCAGCTCGTCCCTCTCTCTCCTCATTCGAAGGACTCCGTCAAAGTCGCCCTGAATGTTCATGACGAGAGCAGGCGTGTGCTCTAGCAGCGGTTCCTGTGAGGCGTGCCCACAAGGCGTGCTCATCTCAACCATGCGGAAATCCACGCTGATGGGTGGCGGGTTTAATCCCTTATACAGGTGACCCTCGACGCATCTCCTAACCTCTTCCTGAACGTCATTCTGCAGGACTAGTAGGCGGCATTCTTCGTTAAGCCATTCCATCTGTTCTGCGGATACGTTAATCCACTCTGCTTTCAATTTTGTGTCGTCGTTAAGCAGCGACCAATCATCATAAACGAGTTCATCGATTTGATAGGACATCGTGGAGAGATTAATATTGGATGGCTGGTAGCACCTGGTTGAAGATGTATATGTGTAGTTAATGGGTAGCCGATGAGTCTGTAGATCAAATTGTCTTGTAGGAATAGGCGAGTAATATTTGGTACGACAATATATTTGATAGAGCTAGCTTGCGATGTTGTGAGTGGTAAAGTTCTGGAGCTGTTACCTTGAGTTTTATATACACGAATGTAGCTTGATATTATTCTCTCCAGAAACTCCTTGCTTGCGGAACAGTTTGCTACCAGCTGGTAGTTGTTCTTAATATACAAGCTGGTCTTTTGACGACGCTACGTTTCCGCGTATAGATGGAAGAGAAAGGTTAGGGATGTGGTGTTGCGTTTGCTATTAACTCATGTATTAGACCAGACACTCCTTACCTATGCAGATAATTAGCTCAAAGAAGTTACCAAAAGAACAAGAAATTAAATTAAAACCACGCGAAAACATGTTACCGAGTAATACGACGCCGTAACCAAGAGGTAGACACAGGTATGTACCCAAATCAGAGAGACCAAGGGCCGTACAAATCCCCTCAGCGTGTATCCAACATGATACCGGGGGAAATATATGTGACTCAAATGACCCCGCTGAGTGAGAGTCAGGAGGGTTACGTAGTCGTGTAAATAATATAGCCATGTTTTCATGTGACTACCAGAACAAAGGGAGTGGTTTGTATATTATTGGTAGAGATCACCAGTGTGGAATTCAATCCTCTTTGTACGACGGCGTATATTCACATCGCACCTAATATAGCAAACAGTGTGTATAGTCCAACAAGGAGGTTGAAACATTTGTCTTCGATGCGGTACTCTCGCGCTATCTCTCCTATGGGCCACTCCCTTGCCTTAATCCACAAACAACTCCCGAATCATTGGACTATAGAGACCGCGTGCTTGGCAATATCCAGATGAAGCGGCAAATGTTGATCATTACGTCTACTACTAGCCTATACTAACCTGGAAAATAATCTGGTCTGCTGACAATCTACTCTGTGATGCTGGTCCCTGCTGTGTTTCCTTTGGTCACGATCTTTATACCTACGCAATTTGTGTTTCCCCTATCCGCCATATTATCTCGCTCACCCTAGATAGTACGTCTACCATTGTCCTTTACTTACGCCTATATTTTGATCACTGCATCTTCGAGAAGATAGTCATCAAATAGCCGAGGTTTTTCGCTCCCTGATTTAAACCTGAATAGTATAGCATATTTCCTGTATTCGGGATGATCCTTGAATGGAATTTCGTGTATTTCGTCGAGTCTGTCGACCCGAGGCTCAACGGCGAAGCGTCTGTACGCCGACTTGAGTTGCGCGTGTGTAACCTTGGCCAATACGCTTGGAACGCGAATGAGAATCGTTGCGAGGTATGTATTGTACTGGGGGTCGTACTCTGTCTTGACTCCCCATTTGCTCCTTGTGTCCTCGATTGGCTGGAATTGCCCGAAATTATCTCGTTCAACCGGTATTACCTTGAAACTTGATTTGAAAGCTCCAGGATTTGTGTGGAGTTTATGACCGGCAAAACACCACTCATAGAGTAAAACTACGTCAATAGTGTACTTGAGGAATGCCATGGCATCCCTACCCTTGGCAAGAGCTTGCTGAATCGGGAGAGGGATGTTATCGGCCGACGAGTTAGGGACATCCTTCGTTTTTGACTGAGAATCTGCTGAGGAGCTGGCCTTAGAATTTCCTCTCCTGGTTTTTTGAGACGGGCCTGGCGTTTCCGACGGAGAGTGTGTTCTGCCGGATGATTTCTGACGTTTCCGTTCATCTTCATGTGAATTTGAGGCGTGTGCTCTGCTGGATGATTTATGAGGCTTCCGCTCCTTCTCATGTGAACGTGAATCGTGTGTTCTACTAGATGATGTACGAGGTTCTCGTTCGTCTTCATGTGGATGCGAAACGTGGGCTCTGCTGGATGATGTACAGGGCGCTTGACCTTCGTGTGGGGGTGGAACGTAGTAGACCCTCGTTGTCCGGAATTCTTCCCTGGGATGTTCGTGGCGTGAATCCCGTCCCCGATCCGAGGTATGGTGACGTCGGCGCCGGTCGTCTGAACCCTCTATATGTCTACCTGTGTGGTGCCGTCTTTGGGTCCCGGGAGGGTGCGGGGACTCGTGATATCGGGTGTTTCTGTCTTCCTCTATTCCATATGGATCAGATGGATGGTGGTGGGCTGGCGTTGGCCTTGACCGTCTAGCATACTCTTCTCTAGTATGTCGCGATGAGCTGCTACTGGGCTCATCATCCCTCTCACGTCTACGGGACCTGTCTACAACGACTCTGTCCCTGTGTGGTTCGATACGATCATGGTGGTGTGACATAATGCAATTTTTTTCTACGACGACGATGGCAAGGCCGTCGTTTGGGGAAGTCTCCTCGAGGAAACTAAATGAACATTGTACTGGCTCTTTGGAAGTCGAGCTGCGAAAGGTGATTGTGTGGAATTGAAAGCCAAATTTGACATTAGGGATTCACAGAAGAAAGCGGCCATTATTTATATCCGCACGTGTTCTTTTATATGTCGCCAGGCGGTTGTTTCTCATATTGGTCGTGCAACAAGTTCATACAACTAACCACGCGCCTCGACTGTCTTCAATTGGCTGATAAGCAGATGTGTTACTTTATACGAGTAGAAACAAAAGGACATTCTGACCATCTTTTCCATAGCTGCCCGCCCCAGTGCATGTTACTCAAGCCACCTTCACACAGGGTCTCTATCACTCTCCAGTGATTTTTATTACCTAATTTTGCTTTAGGTCGTGCCCGACTCGTTATTGGTCGCGTAGCCAAGGTCTATCCTGTTTTCTCGAAAGAGAAATGGGTGTTTCCTCTCCGACCCTCTTGGCCTCCGTCTCTCGTTTGCTCCGTGGCCCGCCGCAAGGGTCCCCGGCCAACGTCTTCAATTTTGTTTGCTGAGTCGGAAAAAGATACCTGTAATCCGCAAAGGTTAGCTTGGATTCGGAAGTTTTATGTATGACGCAATTTTTTCCCTTGGTTAACTCCACCAGAGCTGCTTACTCACACAGAAGGTTGACAATCTCCGCGCTCATACCGCTTCTGGCACTCTAGGTGGTCATGGGAACAACAGTCTTCTTGCGCAGGAAGTTTGTCGATCAGCGCAGAGGGTGGATTATTCACTGTCATGGTAGACGACGATGACAGAGACGAACGCCGGAGTTGAGTCTCTAGCGGAGAAGAGTACCATGATGACTAACTTCGGTATTTGTGAGCTTCTAGGAATCCCATCTGAGGTGGTGACGCACAGTTTTCATACGTGGCCGGTGATATCTGGTCGAAGGTCAGTCACCTGTCCTCGGTTCAAAATCGCACACGACCGAAATCCGATACTAAGCTCGGATTCCCCCCTACTCCCTTGAATGAGTAACGCCGGGATCTCTAGTGGCTAGCCAAGGATGAACGGGAAGTAAGGAGGTGAAGAGAGAAAGGTGTGCAAATTGCCACATAGCGCGCTGTTTGGTGCTGTCCGACGGAGGCCTGTCCCGAGCGGACTGGTGCTTTCGTGGAGTACCTTAATCCACGCCACCAACATACCTAGACAATCAAAACATCTAACCTGGATGGAAGGTTGGTGACTCACGTTGGAGTATATGGGCGATACAATCTCATCTACCTACTCAATGGAGTTGCTCCAACATGCATCACAGACTCCTCAACAAGATACAGTCAACGTGGCTGGCTCCCTTTCTTCCTCTCCCGGGTAACTCTGCCCCCTGCATAATTGTGCTTCCCCAATCCAATCAAAAGCGCCCCTGTGCCCCCCACGCCACGCGCCGGTCCGCCACATTTGAGCCTCAGCATACCGAGGAGGTATACCGATGTCACTTCACCTCATGGTTTTGTGTAATTTAGGTATCGAAAGGATGGTTTGAGGATGGCACATTGTCCGTGGGGAGAAGATACTCCACGGACACTGTTAGATCAGTATTTGAGAGGCTGACTACAAAGATAACCTAATATCAAGCATCCTCGTCAACCCCCCCTGAATCCCCAACAGTTGATACTGTTATGCTAGCGGTGATGACAGATCTGCGATGGCGATTGCGCGACAAGAGCCCGAGGTAATTCAGCATCTAGTTTTGCCCCGTAGTTAGACGCGTTTGCCCCCTGCGCCTTCATCTTACCTGGATCTGCGCTCTCACGCGCTCAATGGTGTGCCTGAACATCTATCACCGGGAGGCGGAGGCTGCGGGCAGATAGGCGGCAAAGAATGGCGGCAAAGAACTTGTAGTGAGATGGTCGCTGGTGAATATGCTTACCTAAAGGTTCCGTTCCGTTTCTCATACTACCAATTCATGTGAATGTATTACTCTTACGGGCGATGATGACTTCACTTTCTTATCCAGTTCACTACGCATGGAAGAGACAATATTTGGAGTGGGGAATGGACCCGAAGTCCCTTGATTTACTAAACGACAAAACTCCTATCCGCAAAATCACCTTTGCTACTGTACATGCCAGTCCTCGCATCTAGTGTAGCCCCCTATTATGATGCCTTCTCTGGCTTTTCCCTCCTATTCTCCCCTCACCCCTTTTTTCAATTTTTTTTTTGTTTTTGTTGAACCAAAGCCAGGCCGTATGGATAACAATGTTTCGTCTTTGTCCATCCATAGAACTTAGTTTTAGCGTCGAGTTGGCAAGCAACGTCCGTCTGGGGCGACGGCTTGCCGAGCTCTGCCAAGTTCCGAGTCCACCGTGGTAAAGCCATCAACTGAAACCATGCGAGCAAGCCCGATCCGTTATTTTCTCTCCATATTTCCGAAACCCTGAGGCTGCAAGCCGATAGGGGTTGAGATCAGGCACCCACCGCGTGGGCTGCCTGACGAGGGGCTTAGATGGTTGCGACAAGTAGCGTGGCGGCGGACTCTAGCACGCTGCTAACGCCCGGGCCAGAGTCGTGACCGCCATTTTTCGGTACATGCGCTGGCGGACCCATGGGAGGGTGGAGAGCGGGGTCATGACCTTCCTGTGCGCCAACAGGAGGACGGCGGAAAGGAGGACGGCGGAAGGGAGGGCGGAAAGGGGGGGGTGGGTCGGCTGCAGTGGTGGTGGTAGTAGTGGTGGTAGCGGTGGAGGAAGAAGAAGTGGTGGTCGTGGTCATGGTGGTCAGGGGACCGGGAATGGCCCCAGAAGTGGTGGCGAGAGTGGTAGAAGAGCTAGAAGAGCTAGAAGAAGTGGTGGTGGTGGGAGTGGTGATAAGAGCGGCGGAAGAGCTAGAGCTAGAAGAGCTGGTGGTACTAGAGGAGGTAGTGGTAACTACTTGTGCGTGGGCCACCCAGGCCTGGGCACAGAGGCCAATGGCGAGAAGGATGCTGTTGTTGGCCTTCATCTTGACAGTCTTGCGTCGCGGTATGTGAATTGAGAATGAGGGAGTTTGGGCAATTGTGAGATGAGTCGCCAACGGTTAGCTAGGTAAAGGTGCAAGGGGAGAAACCAGACAGAATGCTCGAGAGGTGCACCCGGTTCATATACTCACGAGATGATTAGCTTGGACCAAGCCGCCGCGTAACGTCGAACGCGGACTATCCTGTTATCTGTTGAGCAACTCTAAAGCCCGAGCAGTATAAAGCCGCGAAGTCTACTGACCATTAACACCGACTAAGGTTTCATTGTAACCAAAGACAAACCGACGAGAGTTCCGAATCGCTTACGCGCCCTAGTCTTAACCCTCTTTACGGACCCGTTGGCGATGTGGTGATGTGGCGATTAATTTAGGACTGTGCTCCAATCTCAAAGCACTAGGTATGGGAATTCTCGCCATGAAAGCTTAAACGTAGCACCCGACATTGAGGAGGATGTTCTGGTGCGCAGTGCAGATGATAGGTGTGGCAAAGTCAAGGCTCAAACTGGTTTTTCTTCTTCTCTGTACTGCTTGTATTCCTATAGTCGTATGCCGAGCCATGGGCCGTGATCTAGGTACCTAGTCTGTGAAGCATATCGCATATCGCAGCTTCAACTTCCCCACCTGATACCGGTCGCCATGTCCACGCGCCATCCCAACATCTGAGCGGCCTCGTGCTTTTCAAACCCAACCAGTTTTCAATCCTCAGGCACACCCGAAAATAGACCAACTCTCATGCGGTGACTCTATAAGCTCGTTAGATGGCCTGACTAGTGGATATTGGATATTCACAAGGGAAGCAGAGGGTAGGGGAGGACGCACGAAGGGTAGTTTCGGTATGACTACTCCCAGAACAGCCAGAAAGTTAATTGTGAAGTACGCGAGGTCGTAATGAGTATAATGCGTGCTAAGGAGGAAGAGCACAATAGGTACACTGAGTAAGAATTTCTTGGCTGGCGTATACTGCGCACCGTCATCGATTTGCTCCCACATGTTTAAGTTGTCGTAAGCGCCACTGTTGAAGTCAAACGGGACGCCGCGGACCCAATGGAACATGATGTAAGAGCCGAACATATAAGATATGTTGGTAAGCGTCCACGAAGTTTCTTGTGAGACGCCGGGGATGACATCCCAAAGAATTTTAAGAGCGACTATCAAAACGATGTGGATCGTCCACGCCCCTATGTTCATCAGTACCTGCCTCCCAGCGACACTCACGACACACGGCCTAGCACATACCTTTGGCGTTGACCCAGTTCGCATTGAGATTAGGCAGGGCGGACTGATCGCTCAGCTGTTCTATTGGCTCTAATGGCTCTTGGTAGATCTGAAGGATGCTACTAGATCTCCTCCTCCTACCAGTCTTCTGGTCACCCATATTGAGATTTTGGTAGGCAGTGCCCCGTCGAGGAGGATTGGTACCGACGTCGTACGAGACGGTCCGGGGAATGAGAATTGGAGAAGACAGCTTGGCGGTATTGATAGGGGCTGGCGAAGGGGAGGCGCAGAATGTCGGCCGGCTCGACGGACAGGCGGAGTGATATCGTGGTGTCGCGGTGTCGCGGTGTTGCGTCTCGTGGCCAGAGAGCCGAAGCCGAAGCCAGAGCCGAAGCCAGAGCCGGGGCAGGGACTCGGACTCGGACGACGACAAGACAGGCGGGGGACCGGGCTGTCCTGCTGTTGTCTTGTGATCTGCGACGTCGCGGAAGCCGTCGACGGGCTGGACGCGAGAGAAGGGCGAATTGGCCCGAGACCGACGCAAAGCGCAGTGCTAACGATGCTGAGCCTGCAACAGAGAAGAAGCACGACGAGGCATGGATGGCCTTGAATTCCCGGCCGTCGATGTGGAATGGCAGGGAGGCAGGGACAGGGCGGGAGAGCCGCTGTGGGTAGCTCTGGCGGCACGAGGGGATCCTGGCGTAATGGCGAATGATGTGAATACAGTAATAGTAGCACCGGTGATGTGTTTGTTTGAAGACAGATTGGTCGAGGTTGCGGCCTGGTTGGAAAGGGAGCTGTCTTTGGGCCTGTTGCCAAGCCGTCGCAGGGCCACGCAGCTGGCAGACTCTGCCGCCCAGAGCCGCTCCCCCGCAACGCCGTCAGCGCATGGATGCTTCTGCAGCTGCTAACGAATGACGAATGGTGGTTAGCTGCATGTCTTGCTGATCGCCACATCCTTGCCAATTTTACGTCAGCCATCGAACCAGCCGCATCAAGCAAGTTCACATCATCACCTCATGAAGCTTGCAAACCACTCTCCACGCCACCCGCATTCCTGGTCAGGGTAGACGTGCAACTGACTTCCTGTTGCAAATTTGACGAGTTGCGAAAGATCACGTTGCGGCGGCGATCCTGGCCTTGCTGCCCACGTTAAATCGGAGGGTTTGATCCTTCATGGAAAACCCTTCCCACGTCACCAATGGAGCTCATGCTTCACCTAGCCCAGCTCCGCAAAAGCGCCTCCGTGACTATGGCGCAGAGCTAAAAGGTCTGAGTCCCTTAGGGGACGAAGATAGCCCTCGCGAGCAATCAAGACCCGCCGTCAAGAGACGGAAATTGGGCGATAGCAGCGATGCCCATGGCAGCGACGCAGAAAGTTTGGACGATGGTGAGATAGTAGAGTCACCCCCAGCTTCTCATGTTGCTCCATCCATTAGCACAGAGGCCCCCCTTGGAGCAAATTTGGCGTCCCAACCCTTGAATACATTGAGCGCCCCAACCAAGGTGTCATCCGAATATGGCGAGATAACTACATCCTTGGGGACAAAGGAGAATTTAAATCAGATTCCGGAATTGAACGAGGAAAGGGACTCTGGAGGGTCCCGAGAACCCGAGAACACGTCTTCGGTGGTCAACCACCATCCACAGCCTCCTCTCCCTGGCTGGAATCACGGCATTCAATTAGGAACGCGAACAACGTTCGGGACGAAGTCCGCCGGCTTTTCTGTCCAGACGCCACCCGCTGCTGTTAAAACTGAGGATGAAGACCAAGAACCGCAAACTAAAAAAGAAAAGAAGCGTGTTCGGTCGCGCGATCCCGTGTCCTCCTTTGAGGCGAGCAATGCAACATGGAATTTCCCGCTTGGTGCCCCAGAGGTCGTCGCACCCGAAAATATCTCCGAGGAGGATGATTTCTGGGTTACACTTCTGAAAAGCTGGATTGTTCATTTAGTCCTAGCAAATGGTGAAGCGGCGGATCGCTTGACCTATAAGGTAGTGCGTTCGGGTTGGTCGCTATATTTTACCAAAAGAATGGGGTTTCTCCAGGGCACCAAGAAACACATCACTGCCACTAGGCTTGTTGCCCAAAACTTCATGACTTCACTTCATAAGGACAATATTGAAACCATGATATCGGACGCACGGCAGAAGCATTCCACGAATCAGCCAGATCATGATGTCAGTACGATGAGTGCATCGCCTTCTAGCCACGACGAAGAGTTTCGCCTGCAATCAAAATACTTTCCAGGCGCTGACGATCCATCTCAGCACTGTTTGATGTGCTCTGGGTTCGGACACACTATGCAAACTTGCCCCGAGCTGAGCTGCCGATTTTGTAAGAGCACGAATCACAACTCATTTGGTTGCCCAACGAGACGCAGATGCAATAAATGTCGTCAAACTGGTCACAACATCGATACATGCCAGGAGAAGCTCGCTCTGGCCGCGGATGAGCTCGGTGGTTGTGTCTTTTGCAGTGCAGATCACCAAGATCAAGCTTGTATCGAAATTTGGACAAGTTTTAAACCTTCAGAGTTAAATACGAAGAGGGTGAAGAATATACCAGCGTTTTGCTATGTATGTGGTGGCGAAAACCACTATGGACCGGAATGTTCACTTTCCGATAAGAGCGGCAAGGCAAGTACAACTACTTGGTCTAAAGCAACCCGTGATCTTTATATCGACCCAGAGTGCGAAGATATCGCAATAGCCTGGATTGATGTCGACCATGGCCAGCTTGCGAGGAGGGAATTCCACATTCCCGGGCGGGCGACGAGAAAGAGCCATACGTATTTCGTTTCGAGCGAGTCGGAAGAGGATCTTATTCATGCGCCTGTCAAAAAACCTCAACCCCGGGGCGAAATCAGGTTCGCCAGTAACATCGGCACTACGAATGGGAATTCACGCGGACGGGGCGGGGTTCACAAAAGTTGGCAACCGCCTCTACCCCCTGGTCCCCCTCCGCCCCCCGCCGAAGATGAACAAAGAAGGTCATTCCAATCCGCGTCTTCCGGAACATTGCCGCCTCGACCTCAGGCGTTTTCTCATGGTAGACAATCTGGACGCGGCCGAGGCGGGTATCGCGGCCGTGGTCGTGGCCGTGGCAGAGGGAAATGAAGCAGGTTTGGTGTGTTTTGTATGCTAGGCAGAGCACGGAACCGATACAGTGCTACACAGAACATGGCGCCTGCATCCAATAGCTCTTATGCGGTGGTAAATCCAGTATTGTGCCATAGTGAATTGTCTTTATGTTATGGGTCCCGAAGGACATGGGTGCTCTACTTTAATGGGCTTATGAGTTCTATTCCCCAACCCTACAGTATCGATAGTTACATGGCTAAGACCAGTGTGATTAGTAAAAGTTACGGCTCTTGTGGCCGTTGGCAAGTTGGGGTGCGTGGGCGCTTGTTCGGCTCCGTCTTATAGCCTTCAACATAGCGTCTCACAGTCGTTTTGCTTCCCATTGTAATAAGAAGAAGAAGGACCCGAAAGGCCCCTATCGTCTACGATGGGGGTATTCATTGCACTTCGTATCAAGCTCTCCAGAGCAGGCATCCTATTGGTAAAGAGAAGCATCGGAGTAAATCTATACACGGCGCTAACTAATCCACGACCTGGCGGCGAAAGAGAAATGATGACATAATTCAAAACTAGCCCCACGAGTGTAATAATGCTCACGTGTAGATGCGCCCGTTACTATGAAGAGTTAGATGCATGAATTGCCGGGTATTATATCATGCACAGACCGGAGTGTATATTGTGACCGCTTTTTCTCTTATCCCATGAGTGCTTACACCAAAGTAGGTCCTGCAGCGGAACTGGGTCATACAGGTCTGATAGGTTAGGCGGAGATCTTAATATGAATAGGAGGCTATAAGGGTCAAGAATACAGTGGTCCGTTATCAACGACCAAATTCCATTTCCAAGACTACCCGATGGTACAAGAGGTATAATCGTCGATCTTGGCCGCCCCAGCCCATGCAAAGTCTAATCACAACGCAGCGGCGACATATACCTACCGACTACCGAGTACTTGTCAAAGGTTAAGGGAATGTAATGAAAATTCAGTCGTCCATGTATAAAAGGCGTCCCCAAAACGGGAAAGCGCAATGCACCACTATCCAGCTCGTATACCTAGTGCAATATATATACTCAGAAGGCCGGAGATGGTACCTGGGTAGGTAGTAGTTTTGGGTAGATTAGCGCCCACCATTTACACGATCCCCACAGGTCGACAGCAGATCAGAAGAGGAAAATGGCGCTATCACGACTTCGCCTTCGCGTCTGAACCCTCACCACCCACTTTTCACTCACACAAAACAATTGATCTCTTTCCTCGCAGTTGTATATATACAGATATATATATTCTACTACCACTACTACTCGTCAAGTGTATCTCGGACTTCAACGCCGTGTCGGAAAAGACTGCCAGCACGCTCCTCCATTGCTGGACGGTCGACGCATGGCCGACGCTTCAGATGAGGGGGTCACCAAAGCCCTAGCCCCCAGGGATTCTTCCACATCCTATGATGCCACAGCGCGCCAAGAAGCAGGCCTCCGTCCGCAGGCTCTCGAATACGATGTCGAGCGTGTCGAGAAGGTATACAGGAAACTCGATCTACGCATAATCCCCGGTATGTACCTACTCATGTCGCATTCAGTCGCGAATCCCCTCACTGATGACGGGCAGCCTTCTGGACCCTGTACTTTCTGTGCTCGGCCATCCGCTCCAATATTGGGTTGGCACAGACAATGAATGCAAACGTCGGCCATGATCTCATTACCGTGCTGCGCCTATCGCCGAAAGATATTTCCACGGCTTTGGCCCTCTTTTATGTCTCCTACGTCATCTTTGACTGCCCCTCGAACCTCATCATGAGCAAACTGAGTCCCCGCGCATGGATGGCCCGCATCGTGTTCGCCGTCGGTTTAATCGGGGCCTCTTTCACTGCCGTACGGGATGCCTGGAGCTTGAAGTGAGTTCCTCTCCAATGATCAGTGCTGTGTCTGTCCCGTGGTTGACACAGAGCCGGCTGGGTAAGAAAGAATGAGATGCTAATGATTAAGGGCGAAGATTTCTTCGTTTTCTTCTTGGAGTCGTCATCGCGGGCATGTGGCCAGGCATGGCCTATTACTTGACCTTGTTCTACCCGCCCTCGCGAACGGGCAAACGGATTGGTCAGTATTTCACGGCGGCGCAAGTGTCGGCAGCCGTGGTTGGGTTGGTGTCTGCTGGGTTCCAACTCATTGATGGTCGCGGCGGGCTCTACGGCTTTCAATGGATGTTCCTCATCTACGGCTTAGTAGCCATCATCGTGGGCGTCGCTCTTCTGTGGTGGCTGCCAGATCGACCACTCCCACCTGGACAGCCGCGCATCAGCACTGGGATCGCTAAGTGGCTTCCCGCCACACCGGAAGCCCTCACAGGTGAGGATGCGCTAATCCACTACGAGGACCTCAAGCGTGTCTACCACCCGCGGCCTTGGGCACTCAAAGATCTAATGGAGATCCTGATTGATTGGCGCCTGTGGCCACTGACGTTGATGTACTTCGGCGTTGTCGGCGTCGGTATTGGAACCCAGCTTTACGGCACAGTCATCATCCACGGGATCGATCCCAAGTTCACCGGGGTACAACTCAGCTTGTTGTTTGCACCCATTTGGATCGTAAGTTGGGACCCCGTTTGTACTATGTTTCCGTGTTGTTTCCTAACGTTGCATTCTAGATGGACTTGATTGCCATCCTCATTGTGACGCCGATTTCTGATCGCTTCCATCGCCTACGCCCATTTTTCTTCTCGGCCGCTACTAGCATCCAGATCGCAGGGCTGTTGACAGTCACATTCGCCCCGACTTCAAACCCATGGGCACGCTATGGTGGACTTCTACTCATCGGGTTCGGACTCGGCCCAACAGTACCTATATGTATGACCTGGACGAGCGAGATCTTCCAACGCCGACACGGCGAGGTCGGTGTAGCTACTGCCTCAGCTCTTGTTTCGGGCCTCGGTAATCTGGGTAGTATTACCACCACATACGCTCTATACACGGGTTGGCCCTCAGATGCCGCGCCAGGGCCACATCAATACCGAAATAGCAACCTAGTCATGATCGCCATTCTCGCCGTTAGCATCGTCAGCAGTTTTGTCATGTTTATTGCTCTCAAGATCGTGGGCAACAGGCCTAACAACAAACTTAGTAATAGCGGGAATTCTACCAACAATGGGTCTGATGAATTCCAGGATGGTGCAGCGCGCCGTGAGCTCGAACAGCGTGGTTTTGGCCGCACATGGTGGAGCAAAAGGTCCTAACTCTTCCGAACTTCCATCCCGTGGTCAGCACACCGGTGCCACTTTCAACAATAGCCTCGGGATGGTATCTCCAAAACCTATCAGTTCATTTCTGTCGGGCAGCTCAACCTGTCGATGGCGCCGCTCTTTTTGATGTTGTCACACCTTTATTCTCGTCTTTTCACTTAAACGCAGCTTGCCAGGCTCTTTTTACGTGTATCATGGGGGGATTGAGACCTCGCGGCGAAAGTGCTACTACGCCATCGCTAGGATCAGCGTACATGGGCCTGGAGCAAGAACGAGTGAACGTGGCAATGCCCTTGCGCTATCGCCAGTAGCTTATTCCCAGCTTCGACTTCGGTTCCCTTCTTGTTTCTCATCTTTTTGAATCATGTTTTCGCTTTGGAATTGTTTTGGCGTTGCGATATGATACCCCATCAGTTCTTTGAATACGCTGTCTATTCGAGAAATCTCTTTGTTGCAAAGAAAGAAACCTCTCTCGCCGGCGAAAGTGCCGTTGCGCCATCGCCTGGGACGGCGTGTTGCAGCCGAGACGGGACCGGCGACAATGCCTTCTGCGCTATCGCCTGGGAACTCGTCTCGTGGGCGTTCACACACGTTTCCATCGAGAAACCTTTTATAGTTTAGAAATGTCGAGGTTACCACGTGTCGGTAGCAGACGAAGGAGAAAATTGTTGGCCGAAGGCAGGTTATCCTCATCATTCATTGGCTTGGCCATACATTCGTTCATTCTCTGTATACAAATTTAGCCTCGCCACAAGCCCCAGAATATTGTGATTCCGATGCTAATGCATGACCCGCCCAAGCAGGAAACGCCAGACATGGTGAAGTCTCTGAGCCTATGTAACACACACAAGACATCCCTGGGTATCATTCTCAACTCGATGGCATAACAGAAATGGTGGCTGCTCTCCATGTCCAACCAGTCTCTTGTTGTTGTTTTCTTTTTTTTTTCTTTTTTTTTATCCTTGCTATTGAGCGAATGGCCTATCTTTTACCATAAAGTATTCTGGTCCAACTCGCTCCAGGAACTGAAACTCTCTCGGCTTGGTAAACATAGCCTCCGTAATGGCAAAGTACTCTTTGTAATAATCCTTAGTGACTTGGTTCTAGGCCGCGGAAAGGTCGCAGTTAGTCTCCGACAGCATCATGCAAAACAATGGTACAGTTCTACACACCTCAAGGAACCACTCTGGCGACTTTGACCTAAGCACTAGTTAACATGTGTTCTTCATGAGCTATCACGTCACCGACGAGACCCACCAGTTTTCAACCCAACTGAGCTTTCCCGGCTCTTGTGGGCTCTGATACATCTCAAAGAAGAGGCATTCCGGTTCGGCAACGACCTTGTTAAAAACAGGTTTGAAGGCGGCCAAAAAACGATCGACATTCTCGGGAGCAAGGTACACTGTGACGTGCAAACTCCAACCAGGGGTGAAGGGCATCTTGCGTGGGAGTGCAGGGCTGGTTATGGGGTTGCCAGTTGTCAAGGTTGTTGCCGATGGAGGTGCAGGAACAGGAATTACGGGTGGTTGCGAAGACTGCAGCATTTTATAACTCGGCTGGTGGCTGGTGTTGGGCGATGGGATATAAATGTTTGTAAGTCGTGATTTGATGTAGTTAAGGGAATTAGTGTGAATAGGCTACTACGAGAAGCCGGGTACAGGTATTGTGGATATTAATGGAGCAAACAGTCTCAAGCCCAAACACTCACGGCCGGATCTAGATAGTATTAATAGACAACGAGGAGGCTCTTGTCAACGGAGTTCTGACCTTCGGCTCGGCAGGATCTGTTCTACAGACCTGCCGGACCAAACAAAGTACATGGACGACCGCTTTCGGTTGGGTCCCGGAACAGTGGACTGGACTATGCCCAAGCAGGACTAAATAGCTGTTTGGTGCCACAGGGCCCCAGCACGCTGAGGGAGAGCGGACTGCCTAAAGAGAACAAAAAAAGTCCCGTGCTCTCGCTCCCAGCACGCGACCTCGCCTTTGTCTGTGTACCTAGATGGCTGCTGCAAATGCAAGGGACTATTTCAGACCCTTTACAGAAGCGAGACGCCTTTCTGATTGGCGGGCTGGCACGACAGCAGCCAATGAGCTGTGGCTGCGATTGCTATTCCCCCAATCCCCTCCTTCCGACCTGCCAATTCGAAGCCATGCTCGACCAACCCTGTCATCTCTCCCATCTCTCGATGATCGATCCAGATTAGATGCTTGCGGTACCACGTTATTAAGCACAAGACTACCCGTGCTGCGCGTGCTGTATGCGCAGCATGCAAAATGCCGCTGTCCCCATCACCCCACCATGGAGCCATGGAAACGGTCATGAGAGGACGCGTGCTGTTCATCGACACCACTGCACATTAGCCTACCGTAGTGCGGATCCCTTGGGGAAACTCCAAAGGCCCCTCGCGTGGGCGATTCATCCATTGATGCGCGGGAGAGACACTGGAGCTCTGCACAAACGCCCATTGCAGAAGTGAGGTGATCGTCGAGATGCCTCTAGCTCCAGTATTCGACGCCAAGCAAACGAGAGCGAGACCATGGCGAGTCAGTGACTAAGTGATCTATCGACTTTTTTTCAGCTTCAAATCTCGGCATCTACGGCACACATGCGGCACCTGCAGCGCTGCGCCACGGCCGGGAGGCGACGGTACATGACAGCCCATCTCGAAAGATCAAATAGTCGAAGATGGTGGTGGGTAGGCAGGTAAGTCGGAGAATAAATAGCCTGGCTGATAAGGTAGTCGAAGAAGCGGTCACGATGTGTCTCTCTGACTTCTCAAGCCACAGCCAGGAAAGGCTTTTTTTTTTTTCTTTCTCTTGCCCATACCCATCCCAGTTTACCACAGGTAGAGGCGACCCACCGCCTTTTCCTAGTGTAAGCTACAGCAGGTACCGGTATCAATCTCTCGAGCCATCGACCTGAAAAAGACTAGCGGATGGCTCGCGCCGTAATAGGATCTCTCAAAGAAAAACCTGGTTCTAAATCGCCTAGCCCTGCAATGCAGAACCGGATACTGCAACCGTACCTTTCGAGATGCAGGAGGATTCGGACATGTGCCGTAATCTCCTGTGGTGTAGTAAATGTACAACCTGAGCCATGCCATGCATCGTACGCGACACTAGACCCCGCGCATCGTCAAAGGGACAGCAAGTATCAATTCGGAAAGACAAAGTTGGCGAACCCGAACAAATTACCCATCATTACGTCCTGTCTGCTGGCCTTGCATGCCAACCTGCAAATCAGAGAGACGAGACAAAATACCCTACCTACATCCTGTTTCATTGGGTTGATCAGCTGAGAAAATTGTTGTCTGGAAGACGACATCGAATCTCCCTCATCTCTTCTCTCGCAGATGCTTCTTTCGTTAGGGTACGTCAGCTTATTCCGATGAACGGAATTCCCAATGGCATCTTATCAATTTGACCTTGTGGCCCCCAAATACTGCAATCCTTTGCCAACACTGGGTTTGGTCTTCCTTCCGCAACGACCGCCTCTTTGTTAATTATCCATGGCCTCAAAAGGGGAACTAGGGACTTTTCTCTGGTTGCTTAAGCTAATTTGATGGGTCAGGTCAAAGCTCCTTGGAGATTTGCACTTTGCATGCCTATGCTAAATTCTGAGCGAAAATCGCTCGAGCTCCTTGATATTGCGGGTCTTCTTCTCCTCGCGATTCGTCTTTCCCATGCTAGCTTAGCTAGTCTGTACTCCCAGCCGTATCTTAGTTCCAGCTGAGGGTGGTGCTCACACAGCATTTCAAAGTTCAAGACATCTAGAGACAATGCTGCCCTCGGCAATCTATTAACGACTGGTTGATGAAATGGGTAATTTTTCCAAAATCGCCTAGGGATCGTCACGTACGTTATTCACAGTCATACGATACTACGACAGAGAAGTCACGGGAATGCGTCCTACTAAACTGGTAAGAAACAATTTAGTGAGACTCAGACAGAGGTTGGCAACGAAATTCAGGCTATGGATCAGGATCAACTAGCTCAAGTGTTCCTCGACCTCCAAAATTCGTCATAGTACTACTACTAAGCTTATGCAAAGGTCTTTTTAGTTCACATTCTCGTACAGAGACCATCCTAAGTTTTTAGTCTATATTATAAGTTTCTTAGAAGAACACTACCACCAACCGGCCACATGTATAAGTGGATCGATCACCAGACTTCTCGGATAACTACCCTAATGCCTAGCCAACGGTGGAAGCGTCCGAGCTTTTGCAAACTTGCCACTAACCGGCCATCTGGTTGGCGGCAAAGGAGCCAAAACGAAATCCCATTCGTCTCATTGCCCAGAGGCCACGATCAGCAGATAGTTTTGTTACGAACAAAGTAGTCTGTGCTAGAATCTTAGGTATGGGGTATTATAGACTCTCGTTGTTGCACAAAGAGCCTCGACTATGTACGCTGACGATCTCTGCCATATACAGAATACTTCCTTTGTCCTATAAGGTGTAACAGTTTAAATATAGGTTAGGGATAGTCACTAAGGGAGTCGAGAGCCCTTGCGCAACAACAAGATTCATAACCCCTGCCTATGATTGAGCCCTTCATGACAACTTTCTCCAACGAGCTTGAACCCAACTAGAAGAGGCAGCGGATACCTAATTAGGACTGCTAGGGATACTATATTTGTAGTAGGTAATAGGCACTGTTGTTGCACGAAGGTCTCCAAAACACCTTCGTAGACTAATCTCAACTATCTACAGAAGTCTCTTTGTTGGGCAGTGTGCCTTTTTGTAAGTGATACTTGAGAAAAAATATCTGCTCGCATATGTATGTCTCTGTCCCAAACTCCACCTCCCTTATCATCGATGCTACGTGTAGGAAAATCACGCCAGAGCGACTTTACGGCAAGCCTAGTTAAGAAGGTGTGCTCGTAGTACCACATCAACCAGGATATCAGTTTCTAACGGCCTCGGATGAGGGGACGGAATCGTGTCTTACAATGGCAGGTGTTTTCCGCCGTCATAATATCAAAACAATGGAATACTATAAGAACAATGTATTCCTATGGATGATAGGAATACCACAAAGGAGAATTCCGAAGAGCCACCCATCTATTGAAATAAATTCCCTGAGGAACAGAAGGGAGGATTAAAATAGTACTCCTTTTTCTTGTGGGGGTATATTTAATTATTTAGCAGTTGAATGATACAGGCGACAATGCAGCAATCTGTAGCCGTTGTCTAATGTGAATTGTCAAAGAATAAGCAATGTTAGAGACGGCTTCCCAGCAAACTCACAAGATTGCATTTCAATTATAAGGTTCTCGAGACCAAGCCAACACTGCCTTCCACCAGCCGTAATCTTCACAAGATTCGATTTCATATATTTTCTTTACAATGGAGCCTCAAATGCTCGACCACGCGTCAGAGATGGTCCATCATAATTGTTGGCATAGGCAGATCCTTTCCAAGCCTAGACTTAGCTCTATATGCTCGTCTTTTTGCTTCGACAGTCAATATGCTTTCTGTGGATGCAACAACAAAATACGTCATTTAATACGTCTCAGGAATGGCATCCTAGACGCTAATACCAACCATATCTATCAACAAGGTTTCCCCACCCCTCAGAAAAAAGAACTTCACTTCCGCTCTCGGCCTACCTCTAGGCTATTTGCGGAATCAGTGCCCGAGGGACACGGAGGGAAAGGGGCTGCGGGATTACAGGGGCCGGGGTCGAATACGGGATTCACGGCGAGGTTTTATCGGTTGATGTCAGTAGAGTGCATGCATATTAGTAAGATCAGGGAGGGGGGTTTAGGGGGGGTCTGAGACAGAATGATACATCGACTTCGGCGCCGACCAGTGATAACCATGATAATGGTTATCTACGACTTCACATCCGTTCCGCACCCAAACCTGTTTCCCTGAAACCAAACTTTCGGTCTCCCCGTATGGAGACAGTTCAGCTGGGGATGGATGGGAAAATTGAATGGGTAGCATTCAATATCAAATAATAACGGTGACGCCGGATCGAGCTCGGACACGGTGGTTGGGGCTTTGCGCCGAGACCAAGATTAAAATGTGAATAAGCTAGTTCAACGGTACCAGTCTCTCCGTCATCCCCATCCTCGTTACATTAGCGTAATAAATCATCAATACTCTAAACAGTTGTCTGCCTGGTTCCTTCGCCGTGTAAACAAAATTCTAGTCCGAGGAACGAAATATCACTCGAGTGTCCAGTAATTATCCTACCCAGTCCAACCTAAGACTCTCCAACCATTCCCGGAGAAAGCAGCCAGGTCGATACCCTCATAGCTCATTATATTATATGCCACAGGTAAGTGCCCGCCCTCAACGCCGTGGTCCATTAATCACCCTATTCTCCACCAACCCTGCAAGCGCGCTCTCAATAACATGTCTCTTCTCTTTGTGATCATGGCGTCCCCCCAGCGCCGAATCCGTAGCCGCCGCCCCAAGCGCAGCCGTAGCGACCCGCATGGTCCTATCGGCGTCATGTCGCGACCGCCAGGCTTCCACCACTCCCGCGGCCACCGCCGCGCCCGCCGCCTGTTTCAAGTCCGGGCCGCCATACGAGCTCGTCGACCGCTTGTGGTGGCTGTGGCTATGGCTGTGGCCATGGCCGCGTCGGTCGTCGTAGTGGCGCTCCGAGTGCGCGGAGCGATGTCTTCGCGGGCTCGGACTCGATTCATAGTAGTATCCGTCGTCTTGGGGGTAATAGACGTCGTAGCGACTGCGCCGAGCCGGCCCTTCGTCGTAGTAATCGTGCTCGCGGGCGCTGTGGTGTCGCCGGTGATGCCCGCTGTTGTTGTTACTCGAGTGAGACGGTTTCAATTCTTTCACGGCGTCCCGCACTCGTCCGCTCTCGAGCGCATCTAGGAAATTACTCGCACGCGAGCGCGAGCGGTCGTATCCGCGGCTTCGCGACGACATGGTTGTAATCTTGGGCTCTTGGGTCCTCCTGCACTTACGGAGGACGAACGTCGGGCTTTGTGGTTATTGGGTTGATCAAGTAATAATAGAGGTTTGTGACGAAATTAGCAGTTCGGGAAGTAATGTGCGAGCGTGCATTAAGAACGAATCTGGAAATTCGAGGTCTTCAAACACTTGCTGAGATCTATGTCTACTACACGTTGTTAAATACGATCACCTCGTTGTCGATGATGCAATCTGACCACCCACCCAGGACACATCGCCAGGGCTTAGATCCCAGAAGCGGCAAAACAAGTTATTCATCTGTCGTCATCATTCCCAGCACAGAACCCAGTAATTAGAAGATTGCGGTATAGCATGTATTATTTGCTTCGCATAGGAAAGTCGATGGGTCCCCATATGAGGCTGGATTGAAAGATTCCCATATAAACCAGCCCATTATTATATCATATTCCGCAGAAAGCGCTGACGTGCGGTTGCAGATGATACCCAAAGCGGCAGAAAAGAGGCGAAAATCGTGTCGCCAACCAATTGTCGTGTAGAGGCGCGACTACGTCACAACCACTGGGGAGTTTTCGGCGGTATCCAGTGGGGAGTGCCAATGCAAAGCCGTTTCCCACGTAATGACACTTACGTGCGTACACTAGCTTACCTGATTTCCAATGATCGCCGCACATAGCGAAGCTGTGATTTTCCTCCCATGGTACATTGTACAACCTTCCCAAGACTGCGTCAGGTAGGCCGCGTTTAGACCATTGTAATCTCGTCTAATAGTAAATAATGTAACTCATGGCGGTAGAACGCTCCTTTCCGAGTATCGCTCCCCGAAAGTGCCTTGTTCGGTAAGCTATGTCTAACGCTTTCGGTAGTAGACATTCTCACGGAGGTGTGGCGTTGCGATCAATCGAAGGAAGGGGACCAGTGCACATTCCAGGAGTGATCACCAGAAGTGTATTCAGATGATCTAAGGTCTAAGTTCTAGTTACAACATGAGAGATAGAAACAAGCTATTTATATATAGGATCTCTTGGAGTAGTATTGATCCGATCTCATGGATCCTTTGGGTCCACTTCTCCGTGACAGACATTCTGACGGGTGATTTAGCTCGATATATGTCGGGATAGGTGTATTTTGAATATGTGATATTGCGCACAGAGCCTAGAACTACGCACTGGTGACCTCTACTAATACACAAAGCACTCTCTTTATTTATTCCACTAGTCATATACTAATATTGAGATCTCAGGGGCTCAATATCTATTATCATTATGGCATAAAGAGACTTAAAGGCATCGTTAAAGACAACAAAGGGCTAGAGATTAAAGATACCTCCGGGGGAACGGGTGATAAAAAGGAACTGGACACATCGGCTCGGGCCGATTCGGAAGGGGAGGGAAGGTGATGTTGAACATACTATATTGCTTCCGCAGAGACATGGTCTTTGTAAGAAGCCGCCGCGGACGAAGACTTGCTAAGTACGTCGGTTCGGCAACTCGATCACTACCACCCTGCTTATACATCAACAACAGGACGAAGCAGTAACGGTACAAATCGTACCGACCAAACGATGAAGCCAGGAGATGCAAACAAGGTGGCAGTAAGTATCGTGGCCAAAACCATCTGGTCTGGCTTTAGGTTAGGGGTTTCCTACCTTCACATAAGCGAAAAATGAGAGACGGGAATACAAATCTACAAGTCTGAGTGGAGCGGCAACATTCCATCAACGGTTGCCATAACTCAGATATCATGGCTGGATGACTGGCATCCAAGCTGCCGAGGTCCTGAATATATATCACTTGTAATTAGAGCAGAATGGGGCTACGACGGGTTTTTGACCTAGTGTGTTAACACAATGGGATTGTGATAGTTCTTTTGTCATGTTATCCAATAATTGAGTTGTTTACAAACAAAGTCTTTTAGAATAAACAAAGTCCTTCAGAAATTCAGAAACTGCTCCTTTGCACATAATACTGTTCTTGCGGTTGTTTCTGAATTCTGCGGATATATAAGATGCGAAATTTTTGCTAAGAAGGCATGAAAATTTCCATCATCCGCAAACAAATCATCAGTGACACAAGAAAAATAAATTAACAACTACACTAAATACACTCAATACAACTCCAACCACCAGCAACTCTCCACAATGTGCCAGACCTACCGTGAAACTTCTAGAGACTGCGGCCACCATGGCCAGACCCGAGTTTCCACATATTGTGATATTGCCCGGGGAACTAGCTGTCCTAACAAACCGAGGACGGAGCCTTCTAGGACCATCCCTGGCAAGTGCACTAGCTGCCGGCGAAAAGATGAACAAGCCAAACGTCTATACGGCGCTGACGCTTCTCGTGTGAATGATACTGATGTCATCCTTGCTGAGATCCGAGGAGCTCGAAAGCATTAAACGCTAACAGTGTCTGTTCGAGTGGGAGAGCGCACCATTCTTCCCGGAAACTCTTCGGTATCATATACTGGTATATGATACCGGCTTAGCAACGACCTTTCCTTGACATCTTTTGGTTTGGTCAAAGTTCCCGGTTTCGAATCGAGTGGGTAAGTTGTCAAAACCCCTCGCAACTCGACCCAAGATCGTTCTCAGCCCCCCTTGTAGAGACAATCATATCTCACCCCCAGCTGGAAGATTCCCGTGGAATTCTCTTGGCAGATGCTGGCGTCTGCAAAATCTCCTTTGCCTTTGGTTGTGGAGTTTGGTTAAATACATAAGAAAAACAACAATAAAAAAAAAAGGGTTGTGAAGAAAGAAACATAAAAAGCAAAAAAAAACACACACACACAAAAAGCCTGATAGATGCTAATAATTAGATAATGAAAATGAATTCTTTAATTTGATTCGCAGTCCTTGTTCCCTTATGCAACCTTCTTCACGTAAGCCGTTTCCTTTTGTGTGTCTTGTTTCATTGCTGCCTCGCACAGAGGGTTCATCGTCTCAATGTTAACAGTATAATTTTTAATGTGTAAACCCGGTTTTCTCCTACAAATTGCCTTGTTCCATGTTACAAATGCCTTTCAAGTGCAATGAGAGAGGTTTTGTGTAATTAATTAAAGACCTAACTAAGTAACATATGGCGGTCTATTATTCAAAACCTAGCCAAGCTAACAGATGAGATACTAACTTTATAAAAACTCAAATTACGTGGAATTCTATTCGAGACTCGCCCAATACCCTGTGGCGTTTTCATTAACTTCTGTTATACCAGAACTGTTGAACCCCGAGCAACTTATATTAGAGTTTGCTATGACGGCCTTCAATTCCTAAAGTAATAAGTATGATTATTCACCAATACGTTCTGTACTGTTGTTACATCATCCATATTATGTCACCTCGAGCATCAACTTCCAGGGGTAGATGTATTGCGGTTCAAATATCAAATACAATGCCACCATTATAAAGGCGGATCAACTCTCGCAACTACAACCAATTCAGCGACAGGCTTGAGGTACCGAGATGCTAACGTAAGCTAACCATTATCCCTAGCATGTCATACATCATCTGCTTGTTTCCGATGCTCACCTAACGAGCCCCAATCATTTGTAAGGCTACATCTTCCCTACCAACTAGGCTGACAAACGGGAGGCTGGCATGAATGCACGAGGGCAAACGAGACGCGGCCTACTACCGTAAGATGAGCAAGGGGATGATAGGAAATGACGTATCTCAAAAGGCCATGTACACAGCCGACCGGTCATCATTCAAGAACATTATCCGCACTACGTCGAGTTGCATCGGCCCCTCCCTTTTTCCTGTGCTTAACCGCTTCTTCTCTCGGGGTAGGTAGTATGTGTTGTCGCTGGCGCCGATTTATTCTGGTGTCGGTCCATTTTGATCTTATTGGGCACATGTATTTATTTGGCCCCCTTGCTCCATGCAAGCAACGCAACAGCAAGGGAATCATGTGTTTGCATCCTTCCCTTGTCAGCTCATCATGGGTAGGACGGTGCACATTTGGAGAACAGAGAGGTAGCATTCATGATACAAAAGAGAGAGAGAGTAAGCAAGGGGGCTTTATATATCTTCGGTTGGATATTCAAGGAGATCCCGATGTGTACAATTCCGCTCCAAACATTAACAAGGGCATTCACGGGCGACTCGTCTTTCGGAGGATGTCGGACACGATTGAGAAAATAACACGGGGTCCTTCTTATTCGCTCGTGCTAGTTTCGCATCCCGAAAAGCCCGTTCATCTCCATGCTTCGAAGCAGACTGCGGCTGTGCAGTTTGGTGGAAGCTGGGGGTACTGGTGTAGCCCCCAACGCGCGGCTAGATAATCATGTGGTCCTAATTTCAGGTGTCAAGACGTTTCCGTCACACATTGAACGTCCGGCCCTATTATAAGGCTTGGTATCCCTAATAACCCCTTCAACTCACGGTGGCGGGAGGAGCCGGTTAAATGATTGATTGCCGGTACGATAACGTGGGTGCGAGTTTGTTGAGGTCAAGGGAGGTGAGAACTCTACCTTTTGTGTTTAACTCTGAAACCGGATCTCGTGGTAGCTAGAAATATCACATTTTGACTGCTCATATGTCGTTGGGTTGGGGGTTGTACTACATACTGCATTTCATGAGAGGACGGGCGTACGTATACTACGCCACTGGTGTCACGACTTATTATGGCATGAGCGTGTTGTCACGGGCGCTTGCATCAACCTTAATAATGGAACGGCAATTACCTATCGGAATGTGACAGGTGACAAGTCCGCAATTGTAACCAGACAAGGCATTGGCGAGGCTTCGAGAATTTAAAAGGGATGTGTCCTGGCTCGGGATTCGAAACTCATGAATAACATCTGCGACAACAAGAGCGCGTGAGGACTCATAAATTAGAGTTTCACTGTGAGAACTGATCGCCATACTGATTGTAAGCCGGGGCATGTATATGTGGAAGATCATATACCTGGCTTTGGAAGATGCCCTTGATGCCGTGTGTGTGCGAAACCAAATCTGCGAACCGGCTGAAGTGGTGAAGCCCGAGCGCTGGTATACTGCGGGATATACCTATACAGGTCGATCCTAATATCGTAGCCGCTTCGCCTCTGATATTGGCCCCCAGGTTCTAATTGGTAGGTGTAAGAGACATATTAGGGCGGCTCATTAGAAACACATGAATAAATGAAGAAAGTAATTGGTGATCAATTAATGGCAATTGGCCGGATGAAGGGTAAAGCGAGACTGTACATAAACAAGTAGATTTTGGGTATGACAACTCTAGCTCGTCCCGTCTGGACCTGGGGTTGCTCGGATGTCCTGGAGACGCCAAATTTCTCGGAAATGTCATACCGCAGGAATTCCCGCCATGATGCATGTGGGAAAGTTGACCCGTTTCCAGCGATACTACTAACGCAGAAGACGCGGAAGATCACACAAGCGGCCTTCAAGACGAGACCGATAAACAGAGAGAAAGAGAGAGATACCTGCTTGTTGACAAGTACGGATACGACATTAGCTTGGCTACCTAGTACTTTAGTCTTATGCCCACTGGAGTTTCCTACCTAACTAGGTAGGTAGTTAGAATCGCAGCGAAGGTGAAGGCCTTGAGTAATACTTCTAATGCTTGTGCTGTAAGGTTAGATCCGAGATCCCTAGCCCTTCAGCTTTCTAGGATGATTGCAGATTCTAATAAAAAACAACCCTGCCTGCATAGCCGACGGCACTTGTTGTAGGTGGGAATTGCGTCGTAATGCGCAATCCGCCGAGGTTTGTGCGCGGCAGATTCTCGAAGCGTGCAGACAAAAGCAATGAACCAAAAGCCGGTAATGTCTGAGCTGCAGTGTGATAGGCCCGACAAGATGCACTGGTACGTAGAGACAAGTTGGGGTTCGACATGGTTAGACACAGACGGACATCTGGGCACATGGCCGTTGAGCCAAGGAGAAGATGACGTGCAGCTTCGAAACTACGTATTATGTATTGAACGATACTTGCTGGCGATGGTTGAGAATGGTGTTTTGGATTGCGGCAGTCCGGAGCCTGATCACGACTCGGGTTCGGGAACTATGCCGAGAGATCGACGCCAGGGACGAAGGACGCAGATCAGATATATCAAACAGGCAGAAAACAGGCAGAAAACAGACATGTAAGTGCGGATTCTAGAATATCTTACCGTGACGGTGGCGCTCGCTCCTTGCTTGCATTACAGTGTAGGACACATTCCGAGGCATGACACTGCTCATCCTCAGTTTCTGCCCGTGTCGTCGTCATCCTACGGTACGATGAGACCTGGTGCTACCATTGTACTTGTAGTACTTGTAGATCCTTCGGACGATGAGAGAGATACCTGTCCGCAACTCAGACAAAGCGAACCCAACCGCCTGTAGCTTAGCATGAATAGGATCCGGACCTACGGATGGTGTCTTGGCCTGGCGCGTGCTAATAGCCTTCACGATGGAAAAATGGCACATTGATCGCGCTCTTCTCAGTTGCTTAGTGGATGAGACTTCTTGCGCCACCTCCGTGCCTACTACGGTTACCATCAGATACTATAGATAGTACTTAGGTGACGTTAGTTGTAGGTATGCGTGTTACATACATGTATGCTTGCTAACGTGGTATACCACGAGCCTTATGTAGTAAGCTTCGATGACATTCGCGGTGGACTGGTAGTCACGAAGAATGCGAATCGAAGAATAATATCGACTATTGCCAATGTTAGCTAGATCGAGAGAGCTCCTCAATTAAACCGGACCCGGGGAGAGCGTAGACTAAATACTAGTACGAGAGAGATAGGTAGTAGGGTGTTGTGGATGATTGGAAGAGGACAAAGGAACCAGAAGAACAGACTCCAAAGGAAGAAAAAAAAAACTCATTCAGTACTACAGTACTGTAGCGCAACCGCCAGTACCATTATTTATGACGGATTTCCTATAATTATACTACGGTAGGGTGATGAAGGGTATCATTTTGCATTGCAGGATTCGAAGTGCATCCCAAGCCGTAACAACGAACAGCGCGTGACTACGCATAGGTATTTGAGGTGGCGAGTTTCTTTTATTATACTCTTACATGACGCAGAGTCAGCTTAGGGTTCCAGCTCCATGATCCTTAAAAGCCATGGTGGTGTGGGTATTTCCCAGTGTGTACTTGTACCTATTTGGTGTAGTGTACCTAGACTGCTGCCCACCAACATCTGCGCTACGCAGGTAGCGACTAATTAGCTACTAATTGGCAACGCGGGGGCTGGGCGACCTTGGCATTCATCAGCTGGGTACCTACCAAAGAATGTTTGTCGAGGTTTGCGACTGTTCGACACATCGTAAGGGAGCAGGATGATATGAATTGTACACTACACACTACCTAGTGTGCAGCTAAGGGAGTCGACCACCAACTACCGTATTACGCCTGCTTAGGTAGGGAGATACATAACATAGTACAGTAAGTGGCGGCATTAACAACCTCACCCTTGTCCTGATGTAAGTTATGGGTGGTCAAAAACAAGTTTGCCCTGGCCTGCAGTCCTATCTGACCTTCGAATGGGACCATGCAATGACACCCATGGTCGGTATCTGACGGCGCAGCAGCTAGCATGTCAGCGCCATAGCACCTCCGATCTGCTCTTGATCTTGAAACATATAAGCAAGGCTCTGCTGCAGTGCTATATATTTGGTAGTGGACTCAATGTCGACTGTAGGACTTCCATACATACTTATATACCTACACTAAGTAGTAGCTACACGCACCCCACATCAGACGACATCGGTTGAGCTCGCATAGCGTGGAATATAGTGTACTTGGGTAATTAAAGACTTCCTCCACTTGCATGGTATCTGAGCGCCAAAAGTCGAGTCTAGACTCATTATGTGCACAAACTCTGATCAAGGTTTCTGGAGTAATTTCCTACCTCGGTAACTATAAGGTTGACAGCAGGATGATTTCTGTGGGAAAGTTACAGATTAGGTTTCTGTCTGCTGTGGCGTACCTTAGTGTATAAGTGACACGCGAGTGTTACTTCACTACTTAGACAGGCGCATGTTCAACGGCAGCAAAAATGAACATCATTACCTATCGCGGATTTGGCTTTTAGCGATCTTCTTGGTCCGCTGGAGATTGTGTGCTGAAAACGTGGCTAAAAAAAAATCTCCGAATTTTTAGACATGAACCCCTCCAAAATTTTTTTTTTGTAATAAATATAACGTCGACAAAATTTTGGTAACCCGAATTCGTTGCCCAGTTGAAGTTGGCAATTGAAGACATAAAATGCTTTAGATTCTGTTTGCTAGATATGATTGATTCCAACCGTGTTGTGGCAAACTCCTGGTCGATTACCTAGTGCGTAGTCGGGGCCTCCACATGGTCTTTGAGGGGTTCGTTGGTAGGGCCACTACACCAAACAAGGTAGGCTTCGGGAATGTGCTGCTCGCAATGTACTGATCTAATTCCCAGTTTGTACTAGTTAGTTGGCCTTTGCATCAACCCCCCGGTTCAGGGGCTTCTGATGCCGGCGAACGATTTGGCAGTGGCTTTGGTAACCAACCGCATCAGTTTGACAGATACCTAAAAACACTACTGATGTACTTTGGGACGCAGAGGGGATGTGAGTTGTGAATTGGCAAATCAGAGAACATCTGTATAGTACCTACATAAGTATACTATATACATATATGTATGGAGTGTGGGTATAAGGTACCTATTTACTTGCAAGTACTTAAGAGGTAAGTATGTAATCTTACCTCCATGTGTTATAGATACCTAGTATAGCACACCCCACCACGCTACACTAGAGGTAAGTACCTTACGATAGATACTCCACAACAGCAATGCAAAGTATAAAAAAAGTACCTACCTTCAACTTACTTTGCCTGCTAGGAGTAACATCGCAACCAGCAAGGAGTCCTCCGTATCACAACCCTGGTTTGGATGATTCCGGGATATCCTTGCCATGTCTACGTCTCTTCTCCAATCCTCTCTCAATTGGTCCTATCAAGTGTACCAAGTACGGCATAGCTCGTCGACATGCCTCGCACTGGTTTCATCTCTTCGACTTTTGACTTCAGCTGTTTCCCTCCAGCGTCGCAAATCGCACATACTCCCTCCTAATAACCAAGCACTGGTGTTTGTTCGTCTGTCTTATAATACTCCAAGCTTCTCATTTATCTGCGCCCGCTCTCTTCCAGTCTGGCACTGTCGGGAGTGCTCGCTGAACAGTTACTGTATTTGACCCTCGTTGCCCTCATTTTAACCACGACATGTGAACCCCTGAATCGGGTCGCGCTCCAAAAACCACATCGTTCGCGAGTTCACTTTGACTTCCAGTCATTAGGTACGTGTGGTTGATTTTATCGTCGTTGTCGTCATCTTATTCGCTACTCCTTGATCCTTTCTCCCACCGTAGCTTTGCTCCGAGCGCCTATACCATCCATCTTCGTATGAGACCACGAGTATACCTGGAGCTTGTCTTCATCTGCCACACCAGTGCCGGGTACTCGAGTGCTCCCAGAACAGGTGATAATGGCAACATTCGAGCTCCCGGCAACTCTAATGGTCAGGCTTGCTTACCTCTGTTCAAATATTTTGTCTCCCCAATCGGTGACCGAGTGGTTACACCACCTCGCCATGTCGCATTCGCTGACCTGCTGCCTGCCGCCGACCCATCCCGGTGTCGCATTCGCTGCTGCGCACTTTTGACTGCCCACGCATCTTTGAAAATTTAGCGGCGGGTTAGATCATCATTGGTTGAGCTTCAACTGTGATGGCGGTGTTGGAGCGTATTCCGCAGAGTCTAGGTGTACATGACAGCACTCTCAAGTACCTTTACCGCGATCGTAGTCATCCATTGTTCTCCAGTTGTTTTGTCTGCCGCTCCCGACTTTGTTCTGTTGCTAATGCCAATCATTTCTGGTTTGGTATCCGTCTCGAGTGAATCCTTCATGCTGATGTCTTTTACAAAACAGCGAAGGATCTGATATCTGCACCCACACCACATCCTCATACACTCCAGTCGCCAACCTGAGTCAACCTCCACTCGCATCCAGGCACGCTGCTGCGGCTTCTTTTTCCTACAGCCAAGCCTCGCTTTCCATCCTTTGTCATACGCGAGACAAGGCGCCCTCTCTGGGTTTGCCATGGCGACAAAGATGCCCGTCAACACATTTCCTCCTGTTGACACAACCATGGCGAGCGCCCCGTCGACTGGTCGTTCTCGAACCCTTAGCACATCTAGCGACAGGCCGTCCACCGTTGGAGTTCATAGTCTAATGTCGCCGCCCCTTTCCGTATCACCAGAGGCAGCTTTCATCGCTGCCTCTGCTGCTTCCCAGATTGTAACGAATGACCACGACTCTTATGCTAGAACATGGTATGATCAAGTTGGTATCGAACCTGCTGAAGGGACTGCTCTCGTTGCCAATGGCGCCCTTCTACTTGCGAACAATTTTATCGACCAGCTACTATTCAACGTGCTCGCCACTGCTAAATCTACTGCCCTGACGTCACTCCGATCCGCTGTTATCGACGTCCTTAAACCGAAACTTGCAAAAGATGTCATTAATTTGGCTGACGAAGAACTCAGGGAGTACCTCGGGGGCGGAGAGATCGAAAACCTTGTCCGCCCTGCTTCCCCTGAACCAGCGAGAGAGTGGGACCTCGAGCTAGTATGGAAAAGGACGCGACTTCGATGCATGGTCTACTCCTCCCTGGGAGATATGGAAGAGGAAGATGAAGACTATTACGTAGAACGAGAGCATCTCGACGGAGAAATTGGTGATGTAGTAACCGAGCTCGTGTCCCCAGGAGTCGCTATCTTCCTGACTTCCATTCTCGAATTTATGGGTGAGCAGGTGCTCATTGTGGCTGGGCAAGCGGCATTCAACAGATTACGTGCGAAATATGAGATAGAACTGAAGGATGGCACACGACAACCTGGCGATGTTTCTGATCGAATTATTATCGAAGAATTAGATATGGAGCGCGTTGCCCTTGATAGGACATTGGGTAGACTGTGGCGTGCATGGAAGAAGAGGATACGATCCCCGATGGAACCCAACTTTTCCCGTCCCTTTTCTCGAAGCTCCGCAAATGGATCTCGAGCCTCACATCATAAGCGCGAGAGCCTTACTACAGAACTCCCAGCTGTACAACCATCCTACGGGTTAGACCCTGCCACGGACGACCAACCCAGTCAATCAGATGACACCCAGGATGGAACTCAGGAGCCTGCAAAACGCCCTATTGAAGGCGAGGGTGACATTCTCGATCCTTCTACGCTTTCTTTGCCGGATAGTGATGTCGAAGCCACCTACAGTGACGAAGAAGAATCTGATCAAGAAGAGCTTCCCTCACGCCCAAAGAGTTGGTTTGCCACGTCTTCTGAGCTCGATATTGGAAACCCATTTTTTTCCAAACCATCGGTCAAGCGCACTCCCTCTCTTCCATCAAGGAAGAAACCTAGGCACAGCGCTTTTGATCCGAACGATGAATTTACTACGGGGCGAACTCAAGTTGCACAGATTTCGGATTCTCCGGGAGCCAAGACCGAGGTTGAGACAACGGCCCCAACTGAAGCAAAATCAAGTGAACCGACCGATACCGTCGTTCACAGCACCATGACAAGTGTTACCGCTCGGACTGATAGCAGAGATGACGAAATCGATAGTGAGATCGAAGAGTTTGCAGAAGAACCAGAGATTCTAACCTCATCACGAGTATCTGTTGGAGGATGTAGCTCACCGACAAGCTCAGAGTCTGGGAGACCTTCCTCTATCGTCCTGACACGGGCAAATAGTGTCCGCTCTGTTCGGGTTATCGAGGTCCAGGGACCTCGATCACGAGCAAGCTCCATTGAATCAAACCCACGGAGCCCTACTCCACGTTCATTCAATATCCCTCGTGAAGGGAGCATTTCTACAACTCCTCCCATTGTGGAGGAGAAGGACCCTTATGCGATACCGTACGTCACCGTTACGAAGACTACATCGGGCGCTGGATCATCGTATACTGAGGGTGTTCACGAGTTTAGCACTACGCTGGCCCCTCCTTCGCGTAACCGTTTGCCTCCTAAATCAACACCTGCACCAATATTCTCTCAAGCATCAGCACCCAGCAAGGTGTCTATAATTACGAATCCTACAAGCCTGCCACAAGAGGATCGCTACGACACTTTTCAGAGGCCGGCAAGTGGTTTGAGGAACCCGCCAATGCCAACCCTGCCAGAGAGGAGTGCAAATAGACCAGTTTATGTCCAGACGACGTCGTCTCAACGCGCATCCCCCGAGTCGCCGAAATTTCCACGCCCGGTGCTGAGTGAAGTGCCATCACCAGCTAGATTCAAGCCGAAACGGACGTCTGAAGAGAGCAGCTCCAATCGCTCCGCAGGTGTTGCTCGTGATTTCGAGGAGTTGATTCAAAGCAATGAAACTTTGCAGTACACATTAACACCAGAGAACATGCGAGACATTGATGTAAGTGGCCCGTTCCGATCACTCGAGTCAGATCTAATTGTGAGACAGTCTCAGTCGTCTCAACCTAGTGGCAGCCCGAACATTAGTCACAAAACTAGAAGGAGCGACGACGGCAAATTCGTGGACCGCTCGCGGTCTTCCTCGATCAAGAGGTCAATATCTGTCAACAAATCAACAGGACTAGGCTCTCACCCTGTTGCTGATATCGCGGCGAATACCAAGTATAGCAATGCTACCTCAAAATCATCACCCCCAGTATCTTTGAGGAACCGCACAGGGCCTATACCTCAGGCTAGGGATGCTAGAGTTGCAAGGGAGTCAATGCAAGATTTTGCCGATTTCATTCGCTCTACCGGGCCTCCAGTGACGAAAATCACTCGTGCGGACGGGCTAGTGGCAGGCAGTTCAAACAATGCACGAAGCATTACCGGGCCACCGTCCATCACAAACAGCTCTAGTATGGAAGCTCGACGAGCACCTAAATTGCAGGCTAGGGAGGCTATTGTCAATACATCCCATGAAAGCTCGGAACTAATTGACTTCATTTCTCGCGGACCGCCAAGTACTAATGGCAATAATCACCGAATCCCTCGCACCGTCGCCCCGTTTCGAAATACTCAGGATTCTGACTACATGACCGGTGCTGTTGGAGGAAAGGCAGTCGATGCTATCATCCCCGAAGTCCGAACCAGTCAAGCCTCCACAAATATAACCGAGGCATCCGCCCCATCATCGATGAACTCGCAGAGCGCGCTCTTGAACAAGTCCAGACAGCGACTATATGCTGGCAATAGTTTTGATGAAGACGAACCGATGCCGAAGCGGACACAGAGGCGGGTCCGCGATCCTTACGCAATCGATTTCAGTGACGAGGATGTGGACGACGACGACGACGAATTTGACATATATTCAAAGCCCCAGCCCAAGCAAGAAGAAAGCCTGATCGACTTCCTGAACAACTATCGACCTCCCGCGGAACCGCCGACTCAGTTCATTCCTCCGCCGAAAAAGAAGTCAAGTACACCAAACTTGATAGCCAGGTTAAGAGCCGGCTCGTCAGCGGGCCTCAATGGGTCTGGTCACATCCGAAAAGGATCCAGCGTGTCTGAGAATCGAAATATACATAGCCGGACAGGCCCGAAAGTCTCCCATACTCCCATCGTTATTCCACCTGTGGTGGATAGATATGCCTCTTCTATCAAAGCATCAGATTCATCCCGCAATGCCTCATTTGGACGTGTCCCCATGAAAAAGTTCGAGCCCCGGGATCCTTCCTCAGCAAGCTCTCAGACGACAGACCTCGCCAACTTTTTCCGTGATTCGCAACCTCCACCCTCGACAAAAACCTTCAATCCCCCACCCGAAGACAAAACTAGCAGTGGGTTTTCTCGGATGTTCGAACGCCGCAAGAAGCCAACAACGTATTAGTCTGTACACACCATTCGCTTTCTTCTTCTCTTGTATAAGTCCTCTACCGACGTCAGCTTTCAATTGCTGGTATAAAATCCCGATTAGAACCACGATGCACCACCGCGGGGCGTATGGGATATATATCACGACCCAATCCTACGCTCCGTACCTGCGAGCTCCGTACCTGCGAATGCAATATTGATACCATTTCTCTTCTTTCGGTGCGTTAGACAGCTTACAAGGGCAAAAGCTTTGTTAAGACGGAATCATTCTGCGTTTGGGTGGAATAGCTCTTGTTCGCTGAATAATGTTGGTTATGTACCTGGGGTGATTATAATGGTGGTTTTACCTTCGCTAGGGGGGTTTTATACGATATTTACGGTAGCGATGACAATTAAATGCACTTTTGCTTCCTCCATGTACCTAGCTTCTTCCGAGGGCCCTAATAGTTTAGTTGTTTGCAAGATTGTGCCCTTGACCGCACACAGGCACTTACACAATAAGACGTCTGACCTTTCCTATCTTCATTGTGAAGTCATGCAGTCCAAGAGTCCAAGGTGATTCTACAACAAGTCTTGATGAAAATTCTCTCACGCTCACAGCAATTCTAACTCCCGCCTCGGTTGATGGTAGTTTTCGTCAGTTTTGCTTTTACGCATTCATGAAAGTCTCTTTTTAGTCCGCCTTTAGCTATTCATCTTCTTCCCTCCCCCCCTTTTTTTCTAATACCAAAGCATTTTCGAGTTTCTTCTCTGTGTACTTATCTCTATGTAGCTGTATACTACTAGGAGTGTTGTCTTGCCCATAATACACCAGGGGGAGGGGGTGTGCGGGTAATTTTCCGCATTACTCATCGGTGTTGACGTTGCATCAGCCAAGGTATCAAAAAGAAGAAAAATGAAGAAAATGAAGAAAATGAAGAAGAAAAAGAAGGAGGAGAAGAGATCTTGAGCTTCGTGGGAAAAGCGTTAGGATCTCTCCCCCCCACCCCCTTTTCCCGGCTTCCCGGAGGTAGATGACGCTGTATAGGTAGGCGTCGAGCCCTGTCGGAAAATTCTATCACGAGGCGGAGGTTCTGGCGCATCCGGGACCCCTCGGCGCTTGTTGGGGTTGGTTGAAACGGCTCGTGCTTGGCGCGATCAATCCGGACTCCCGATCCTGGCGCTGGTGCTGGCATTACATTACTACCACTGATGCTGGTCCTGGTCTTGGTGCCGCGGCTATGATTGTGGATGGGATAGTGGGTTGGGATAGGGGTTGGGATAGCAGGGGTGGTCTTATGGCGAAGGGGAGGAAATCACCTACGAGTGGAGGGAAAAACGGAAAAGTTGCGATGGGGAAGAGAGCCGCTGGTGGAGTGTTGATGTCAGTGGATAATTAATTATATCCCCTGCGGTTGTCGCTGTACCCTGGGCAGATCGATGAGCGAACTAGGTCGGTGACAGTATTTTTGTCTCAGTCGTGGGGATAGACGAGGTCCGACAAAGCAGGTTACGTGTGCGGCAGAGGCAGAATCTCCCGGGTGACCGGCCTGCTTTTTCTCCTACCTCTCGGGCCGGCAGTCGTGGCAACCGTGCCACGAGAACGACGATGTTTCCGCCTGGCTCGGTCTGAGATGAGGTGGTGGACATGCTGTAGCGAAGAATGTAAGAAGACGCCTGGTTCTTCCGCCTTGGGGAATGTATCCGATTGCCATGCCGATGGACGACTCTTTGGTTCCGTGACGACGCTTCCGGGAGAAGAAGAAGAAGTTTTCCCAGCTTATTTCGCTGCTGTTTCGTCGACGGGAGAACGTCTTGCTGCCGCTTTTGTCTTTGGCCCTGCCCTTGTCCCAAATCCCTAGAGCGAGGCCAGGAGTGCTGGCCGTTGTGTGGCCGTGGTGTTTGTCGTTGTCGAGAGTGTGAGTGTGAGTGTGAGCGGTAGTTAGTAGTCGTATTGTTGGGATATATTTCTACAGAATTGTGATACTGGTGGGCATGGCTACTGGGGTCTCTTCTTAATCTTCGATGGTCACCATGATGTCTTCGCCGACGGGGACGTCTCTCGGCATCGCGGCGTGACGTATGAGGTCTATGCCTGCTACGAGACCGTTCTTGGCCAGCGGATATCTCTGGGACATTGGTGACTTGTCCATACTGAGCCGTAGAACGATATAGGGTATTCGCTTCGTGTTCACCTCATGTAGAGGTGTCTGAGGTGTTATTTTGAGTTGCTCAGTGCTCGGGTGCCCCGTTCATTTCACGAATATCATCGGCTCAGCAATCAGAGCATAGAGATTTGCAACTAGAATAACGCGGGCTCCAGGGTCTTCGACAGCGGCCTCCCCTTTGGCCAGACCGTGGATGCGAATTTTTGCTCTGCAAGTTACCCATATTCGAGGACTACTTATTTGTGTGTATAGCAGTAAAGTATCCTTTCTGTTGAAGTGTGTATAGTAGTAAAGTATCGTTTCGCCTTTTCGCTAGGTAGATGGAGGGAGGAAACCTAAGAGTTTATAGATTTAATATATATCCAAGTAGGAAATACTCGAAGTCTGCTGAAGCGGGATATTATCGCAGCACTATGGTATAACTATTGTAAATGAGATAAGAAGCGAACGACACCAAGGAGAAAATGGACCAGAATGAATAGTATTGTGGCTAATAGCCATTTCCACTGTAATTGATGATGCAGTTATGATAGTACAAACCGGATCTATACATCCTCGACGAGTAAAATGCCGCCTCCGATTCATTAATCCTCACCTTCTTTTGAATGGCTACTCATAGGCCCTATAATGCCTTTAGGCCGGTATTGTCCTTCTGTTCTATCGGGGCATATCTTGCAGCTAAGATCTCCTCTGCCGTCCGATCCGACTCGCTCGGTTTCTCGTACCGTTGCTGCAAAGCCTTCTCTGCAGGCGATAATGTCGGTTCGACTTTCTCCTCTCCCCCAACAATGGCCGATTTAGTCTTGCCGAGAACTTCTTTTCCCTTTTCGATGCCTCTCCCTATGATCCCTAAGACTGTGCCCTTCGCTTTGTCGGTCTTCTCCTCCGCCTTCTTCTCTGCCACGCCAGCGAGTTCAACACTCTTCGCTTTCGCATCGGCATAAGCTGACTTTGCAGTCGCAGCCACACTATCGCGCTTCTCAGCCGCCTCCTGTGTCTCGCCTAGTCCGCGGGCCCATAGGCGACCAATGGCGGTCTCGACGCCCTCACGGACCTCGGTCCAGTCTTTCGCCTGTGCCCATCGGACAGCATGCTCTATCTCGGAGTTCCAACGGTCTTTGGCAGTCTCGGTGAAGTGTGCGCGCTCGGCGGCGGCCAGCTCAGCCCTCGTAGGTGGCAGCACAGGCGGCAAGGGGTCGATGACGCTGGAGAGGAGATACGTCTGCTGGCGCAGGATGGCGGCTTGCTGCTCGCGACTGCGCTGGTGGGAGAGAAGGGTGAGGTAAGCGACACCGAGAGTGAGGGTCACACCTCCGGTCTGAAACAGCAGAAATGCTTGTCAGTTTTATATCGTGCAGGGATGGTTGAGCAACGACATACGAAGCCGGTGGTGAAGCCCATGACGAGCTGAGCTTGAGCTATATGATGCGCGCACAAGGGCGCAGTTGCCGAGGTGGGCCAATTGACCCGTAGAGACCGGGAACACTTTCGGGGCTACTTGTCTCGCCTTCTAGCAACAGATTGAGCTGCTGGCAATACCGTCAAGAGCCAATTGCCGGTGTCGGGTTTGTTTGGGTCGGCGAGGTTGAAGAGCCGTTCGAATCGAAGCGGGCGTGTAATGACGAAAGTCTGGTGGCGACGTCGGCAGGTTTAGTGGACTAGTGGAAGTAAATGACCTGGAACCAACCAAAGCTCGGCCAGAGGGCCAAGACTAAAAGCCCAAAAATTGCGGGTCTGTCTTTCTTCATACCGGACAGTATCTAGATCGGTAGGTAAGTGCCAGTGCCTATGCTGGAGTCACTATCTAGAAAATAATAATTATCGAGACCCTAAAACGACGGCCTCTCCATCCACCCTCAATCGCAGCGGCCTGCCTGCCGGTCCCCTTTCTCTCCCCTCCCTGGCCAACCCGAGCATTCCGACGGACTCGCACCCGCAACGATGGCGGGAGGTCTCGTGAAATACCGTCATTTGAGTCGCAGCTCGGCGCATCGACAAGCCCTGCTACGCAACCTCGTCACGTCCCTGGTCAAGCACGAGGCCATCCACACCACCTGGCCCAAGGCGAAGGAGGCCCAGCGTCTGGCCGAGAAGCTGATCACCCTGGCGAAGCGGAATAACGAGACGAGCAGGCGGAGCGCCACCGCCATATTATTCGTATGTGCACCTTCATTCAACCGCTGCCTTGCCGGTAGACAAGTCCAAGTCGAAGTCGAAAGAAGGAAAGAAAGAAAGAAACATGCACAGCATGCGCTATTATTGCTGTTGCTATTTCTATCGCAGAGAAGAGCAGAGCAAGCAGAAACACAGGAAGCAGAGCAAAGCTAACGCCACCCCTCTCGCCCTAACAGACCCCCCACGACCTTCTCCCCAAGCTCTTCGGCGAGCTGCGCAAGCGATACGAAGCACGGCCAGGCGGCTACACGCGGGTGCTGCGCACGGAGCCGAAGTCGACGTACGACCAGGGCGCCTCGGCCATCCTCGAGTTCGTCGACGGGCCCAAGGACATGCGGTTCGCCATGACGGCCGCCGCCGTGGCCCGGGACCGGGCCCTCGGCCGACAGTCCAACGAGCTGACGCTCAAGAACCGCACCAAGGTCATGCGGTACCGCGACAATGGCGAGAAGTCCTTCGAGGACATGGTGAAGAAGATCGGGAAGTTGGATTTAGCTGGTGTGAAGAGGGGGCGTGCGGCGAAGCGTGATGCCGCCGAGGCGTAGAAGAGGAGTTGGAGAAGGCGGGAATTGAGGAAAGGAGGGGTTGAGAGAGTGTTTAGTAGGGCCGTCATCGCAATGCAGACGGCGATGGGACTCTGGGCCGGACGTCGTGGAGAGGGCGGATTACTTAGGTATTGAAGATCGGGCGCTGTGCGAGGGACAAGCCGTATCTACTCGTATACCCCAAAGGTCCTAACTCAGAGTCCGGATCTAATTATACGACAACAATGTACATCATTGCGACAGAGGTACCGAATATTGGCCTCTATCTAGAACATACATAACAAAAAAGAGAAAACCCTTACAAGCCCTATAGAAGGTTGTTACTATTCCACCAGAAAAACTCGTTGATGTCTGTATTCTATGCCCCCCCGACGGCTTCCAAGGGGTTGATTTACGAGATAGGGCCACAAAGAATTCAGTTGGTATCTTGACTAACTGCTGCTGCGAGTACATCAACGTGGTTTCGGCGCCGTCGGCGGACCTTCTTCATGCCCCTCGATGCTGTACCCATCCGCCAAATCCGGCGACTCCTATATGAAATCAAACGTATCGCCGCGCTCGCGAATCATCTTCCCCACCCTCTTGGACCCGACGACTCGCTCGAGCTTCAGCACGTCGTACTTGGAGAAGACGACGCGGGCGGATCCGCGTCCGGGGTCGAGATGCATGTCCTGCTCGCTCTTGGCGAGGAACCCGCCGACGATCTCGTGGTAGAAGATGGGGTTGTCGGGCAGGCCGTACATGACGACGCGGCGCACGCCCGCCATCACGTAGCGCCGGAAGTGATGCGCGCGCTCCGTGTACAGCAGGACCTTGTGGCGGCCTGACAGGAAGTGCGACCGCGCCCGCGACGCCTCCCGCACGTCCGCGTACTCGGAAATGGCGCCGAACGAGAGGGTCTCCACGACGTCGGCCGTGGAGAAGTAGTTGCGCACGCGCACGAAGTCTAGGTAGGAGGGGACGAAGATCAGCGTGCCGCCGCCGCCGCCGCCGCCGGCATCTGCGCCGGAACTGGATCTCTTGTGGCCCGCGAGCTTGAGGAGGGAGGGGATGATGGCGCTGGTGAAGTACGCGAACCGCGCGTCGGGCTCGTCGGCGATCGAGGACGCCTCGAAGCGCGAGAACGTCTGCTTCGCTTTGACGGGCCCCAGCGCCTGGATCACGCCGTCGTACTCGGGCTGTACGCGCACGCGGCCCGCCCAGTTCTTGCCGCACCGGTGCAGCTCCGACAGCTCGGGCGTGTTGAAGGCCGAGAAGACGATTGTTTGGCGGAAGTTCTCGGCCCGGTTGTCGAGGTACCATTCACGGACGCGGCTGAAGTCGCAGTCGTGCGCCTCGCGCGGCTGGCGGTTGAGGTGCTCGAAGATGTATTCCACGTGCTCCCAGTTCTGGTTGAGCAGGGCGTCGGCATGGTCGACAACGACGACCTCGATGGAGCTGAGGAAGTCGTAGTCCATCTTCTTCTTGTCCTCCTCGGACCCGATCGCCATGCGCAGGCCCAGCGGACTTGCTAGGAGAATGTCGCTGTTGTAGAATTGCGCGAAGTATTTGATCGTCTTGCGCGTGAACTTGATGCCGATCCGGAACATGTCGTCGTCGTTGCCCTCGAACAGTTCCCGGAAGTCAGCTGGCTTGTCCGCTGAAAACCTGACTTCTCGGTCCATGTACGACTCGTCGAAGCGCTTGCGGTTTTCTTGCTGGTCAGGCTCGCAGATCGCGCAGATCGCATTTACCACTTTCACGGCGGCCTCGCGGGTGGGGAGTATCATGAGGACTTTAGGTCGGGTGAACCCTTGATCCCGAGGCTCGAAGTCGGTGGTTTCACCTTCTCTTGCGAGTTTTGCATTATTCTTGATTACTCGATCTCGTGTCCTTCGTGTGGTTAGCTGGTGATCGCTCGGTGTAGATATTGTACGTCAGTACTCACTTGAAAACATGGTTTACTGCGTGAAGACACGTCATTCGTCTTAGATTCTCGGAATTACTAGTACTGCGACCGCAGAATAAGAGATCTTGATATCCAAATGTTATCGGGTATAGAACCTGCTCAAGTTTATCAAAGGTCGGTCGCAGCTTAATTGTAGTCTCAATGAGCCTGTGCTTGAGTTTCAAACCAGACGGTCCCGGAAGAGTTGCAGGTGGTTGGTTTGTCTGGTCTGGATTCTGGCCAGGGATGCTTCTGAAAGTTCGCCATCCATTCTTCTCTTGCTGTTTAGGTTGGTAGACGTTGGACAGAATCGCCCTTAAACGTGTGTTGTATTCGGTGCTATCAGGATTGACGAAGTGCGTTTCAAAGGGGTCTGTGGTGTCAGATATATCATCATCATCATCGCCGTCGTCGTCGTGTTCCAGATCGATCTCGTCAGCCGGTTCTTCCTCTGGTTCCTCAACCAGGTCAACATCGCGCTCCTCGTCATCTGAGAGTTCTCCCTTTTCCTCCTCCACTGTGGATGGCACCTCCTCTTTTCGGGGTTGATGATCTAATTTTCTCCTCTTCGCAGTGGGAGGTGCGCTAGAAGCCGAGTCTTTCGCTAAACTTTGCATGAGCGCTATATATGGCTGAGTTGTGGCCGGGGTCTCCTCAACGTCTGATATTGAGGCCTCGGTGTCATATTCAACATCTGATGCTGGGGCTTCATCAGATATTTCACTGCCAGATTCCCTGCATGAATGTAAGAGTGGAATTCAATGTATAATTATTTTTGTGGCACTCACTCGACATCTTCAAGCCTCGTATTGTGAAATTTCTGTGCGCCTGCGAAACTTCTTTTCGCACTCCCTCTCCCAGACTTTCCGCCTCGACCTCTTCCAGATCCGCGACGACCTGAAAATTTACCTCTGGGCGGCATTTGGAGTCACCGGTGTTATGCAACAAGTCAGACACGTAAAATATGAGCAAGTGAAATATAAGAAGTTGGTATGAGAAGCTGACTTCTCAACAAAACCGCATAATCTAGCTGCTTTCCTGAACAAGATCCAAGATATATATAAAAAAGGACCGAGAGGTCTGTTGAGCCACAATGGTATCAAGCCACAGACACTGCGGATGATGGGTACCTAGTTAGCCATATCAGTCTAGCCATTATAGGCTAGCCCTGGTGTTATCTTAGCGTGGTTGTGCTATCGTCTGTTTGGTTCCCCTCCACAGAACGCCCAAATCGCTTTGGCACACAGGCAAATGCGCTGTGAGCCCCACCAATCCCACAAGAATTGTGAAAATTCACGGCGCCTGGGGAGTGACAAGCGATCTCTCTCTGACCTAGGAAGGCGACAACGCGACAAAAAACGACGTCCGTCCTTCACCACGCAGCCATCGCCCACCATGGCGACAGCAGATTCCGGATCGTTTCTTCACCTCGCACGGCCTCTGGCGCCGTCGTCATTCAACTTCCAGAACAACATTGCCCCGCTGACCGTCAATATCCAACCTCAAGTATGTCGTCGGCCCTCCTCGATCTGGCACTAGGCCACTAGACCTGGCATCCGGTCAGTCTGCCTCGGCAAGATGTATGCATGCTGATTGCGCTCGTTCCTCTCTCTTCTCTAGGCCATCCTCTCCATCCTCGACCATGCCGTCCGCCGTGACATCCCCGCCACACCAGCCACGTCGTCGCGCGTCATCGGCGCCTTGATCGGCAGCCGGTCCGAGGATGGCAGCGACGTCTCCGTGGTCTCGTCCTTCGCCATCCCCCATACCGAGAACGAGGACCAGGTCGAGGTCGATGTCGAGTACCAGAAGAACATGCTGTCCCTCCACCTCAAGGCCAACCCCCGCGAGGTCCTGCTCGGTTGGTACACGACATCGTCCGAGCTGAACAGCTTCAGCGCCCTGATCCAGAATTTCTTCGCCTCTCCCGAGACCGGCACGTTCCCCCACCCCGCCGTGCACCTGACCGTGTCGACTGAGCCTGGCGCCGATGTCCAGCTGCGCGCCTACATCTCCTCTCCTGTCGCCGTCAATGCCGAACGCGCCGCCGAGAGCTGTCTCTTCATCCAAGTGCCCCATAAGCTTGCATACAACGATGCCGAACGATCTGCGCTTGACTTCATCTCGAGTGCCAAGAATAACGAGACGTGCGTCGTCCCTGTTGGCTCCGACGTCGAGTCTCTGACACGCAGTCTGGAGAACACGATAGACCTCCTAGATCGCGTCTCCGAGTTCGTGAGCGCCATCATCGATGAGGAACAGGAGCCGAACAACGCTTTGGGCCAGTATCTCATGAGTGCACTGGCATTAGCACCTAAAGTTGACCCCGTCCAAATCGAGGCCGACTTCAATAACCACGTCCAGGATGTTCTCATGGTTAGTTATTTAGCCAACAGCATCCGTACCCAGATCGACTTGAGCCAGCGCCTTGCTACTGCTGTGCTCTCCAACGACGACAAAGATGCCAAGGATGGCGATAAGGGGGAGAGAGGTGAGCGCGGTGAGCGCGGTCGTGGTGGCAAGCGAGGTGGTCGAGGAGGTGGCCGGGGCGGCGGACAACAGCGTGAGCCCAGAGAACCCAGGGAGCCAAGAGAGCCAAGAGAACCGACTGAGTGAACACACAACCTCAATATACTGAAAGGTTGACGAATAGTGATATGGGCGCGCGAGATCGTAGATATATGGACCACAGTCGCGCCGTCTTTATAGATAGGGCGTTTATTCCGGCTTTAGAATTACCATATGAGAGGCAAACCATCAATCCGAGGGAGATGGTGGTTTCAGGCCCAGGAAGAAAGTCCAATAGGATTGTTGGCATGTGTTCTGACAAGGGAGGCATCTAAAGTCCCCTGGAAATGGAACACATTACTAGTGCAGGCGTTCTATCAGGACTGGGAAGGTCAAAGTAATAGATAGGACGTTTCCGAACAAAAATAAAACAATAAATGAAGCCTCATGAAATTAATCGATACCTGGTCAGGTTTCCATCCGGTGTATTAATTCACGGATACAATAATAATTAATAATAATGTTGTTGGGAGCATTATGTAGCCAGCTCAGAGGCATGAACAGGATGATTCGTCAATCAAACTTGTCTAGATGTCGATAGCCGTCGTTGCAATCTATCAAATCCTTAGCCAACCGCCACCCAAGGAGGACAGAGTGCGCTGGTAACACGTCAGGGAGAAGAATGTCGGTAACTTGGCAGACAGTAACCAAGAACCACCGACTTGTCAGTTCCACCACCGTAGAGTCGGATAGACGTATGTGAACTCCCATCTGCCTGATCAGTACCTAACTCAAGTAAAATTTTACACTTGTGTCAAATAGATATCTCGGGCAATTGGGCAAGTTATTTTTCCGCGGCAGCCTCTGCGATCGTACGCATTGAGGTAATCGTGGAGGCGGGCTCGGGATCCGGGTAGTCGATGAAGTTGGATTACAGTTCGCTAGGTATACATACACTGCCCAGATAAGCAGGCAATGGTTCCTCGGAGTATGTCGATAGGATGTTTCCATTCATGAGTCTGCCTAGGGGCCAACACAGAGACAAATGTAGCTCACGAAAACACCTCACGCAATCATACACGCACAAACAGACAAGCACACACAGTGAGATAGAGAGACGCGGTCTAAGAGGGAAACTTTTTCCATTATTATGCATCACCCCTAGCAAATACTGTCTGAGGCGCACATATGCTGCAGCCATAGTATACTGTGGTGACGGAGGTGGTATCACTGTCCACCTACTGAGTGGTCTAGAAAAACAGTCCAACCCGCCAGCTATCACCCATTCTCACCGTCTTCGCCAGTCATGTGAGCACCGCCCTGGCATCATACCCAAGAGTAGATAGGTCTCGTTCGCCTCGTCCTGAACAAGTCAACGGTGCGGTGATAGCCCTACGTGTTCAGAAAACCTGAGAGGCGGAAGCGGGAAGAAATAAGGTCCCGGTTTACATGTGCCAAGAATAATGACCAATTTAAATGACAGAAAACGAGCTCAATCATTAAGTACTCCCTCTCGCCCGGAACTCCCGCCAATGATATGCATGTGCAATGGTAAAGCCACCCTGTCCGATGTACGCCCATGGTGGTCATCAATCTTTATGACATGCCTTTTATCCATCCATTCTTAAAGTGGTTATCGCCCCTCGAAATATGAAACACCACTAATGCTTTGCTCTCGTATACTACGCATGCAGACCTGCATCATCTAGATGCTAGTCGGCGGTTTCTGTGGGAGTGTAGCGGGATTGCCATAAGTAGGGAGGTGGCTAAACGCTTGACCGAGTCCAGCCGATGGTCCCTGGGGGGGAATTCCGGGTTTATTTGGCATCTGCGGAAGATGTGCTGGTGGATGCTGTGAAATATGCTGAGGCGCATGATACGCCGGGAGAGAGTTGTTCGAGCTCTGACGGCTCATGCCATACCCGGGACCTCCCATGTTGTAAGGCTGAGGTGGGGCAGGCGAACTATACCCGGTGTAGCCCAGGTGTGGTGAGCCAACCTGTGGACTGCTATGGGGTGGAACCGTTATGTTATAAGGGCCCATCGGTGGCTGAACAGGGCTCATTCCGTTTCCCGGTACGAAAGATTGGGTTTTTGGGTTGAAAGCATGGCGATTATAACTCCCAGGAATAGGGTGCTGACTCTTAGGATCATGCGGGTTTGCATGGGCTGGGAGTTGTCCGTATGCATAAGGTATGCCCATCGGCCCAGTGTTCCCTTGAGGTTGGGACTGAGATCCGCGATTCTGATACGAGACAGACGGGGAAGTTTGATTGAAGCCGGGCTGCCAAGACTGTTGAGGTGCAGGTTGGGCAGGAGGACCAAAACCGCTTCCCATAGATCCATTAGACGAAGGGTATCGGGATGGCAAGGGTTGGGGCTGAGGCGGATACTGCAATATGGTCAGCGTTTAATTCAGATAGCAGAGGCTGAATCACTCACTGTTGGCACACTGCCGTACTGCGGATACCCATTATTTGGTATCATGGTAGGATATCCTTGTGGCGGGGTTTGGTAGGGTTGAGGGATTTGGTATTGGTACGGCTGAGATGCTTGACCGTTGTATGGCATATTCGTAGGGATGAACTGAGGTAGTTGGGTTGACCATTCCATCTGGGGCTGAGGAGCAGCGAAGTATTTTATGTATTGAGAACGCGAATCGAAGCTTTCCGAGTCATCTCGACGTTGTTTGCCTGTCTTCCCTCTCTTTCCAAGGTTAGACTTGTCTTTGGCGGACACAGAACTGGCACGAGAAACTCCATTTGCTTCGTCATTATCTTGTCAACGATTAGCGGGTTTCTAAGCACGGAGGTGTCTGATATCGAACCTGGTCCCGATTCTGCTGGTTTGTCTGAACTATTCCCAAAGATTCTTTCTCTAGCTATCTTGTACGCCTCTTCGCGTTCTTCTCTAGTCATCCTAATTGCAAGTTAGCGCTTCAAATTTCACAACTACGACTATCTAGTCTCCGCACTTACTTTTCCTTGGCGAGAGCTGTTTTGTCTTTGCCATCGCTGCCGACTTCTGATGTGGCTTTAGATGCGCTGGTACTAACCTGGCCGGACCCGCCGTCCTCGCCACGCCGCATAATTTTCTTCGGCAATACCACCGGAGGTGGAGTCTTTGGGTTATCATCTGCCTTCGTTTCTATGATACTTGCCAATGACGCAGGTACTCGACAGAAAGGGGTTCTGAAAATACGAACAGAACCCTGAACTGCTTCGAAAGAATGTGTCATATGATAATAGTCAGCGAGCTTATGCGTCAGCATTCGACAAAACGAATTATTCGGTGGGAGATCCATGTAAGGTTCTCTAAGACTACTTGTCAGTAGGTTATGCGGAACATCTCGCGGGATATCACCTACTTTGATGACAGTACGAAGTTGATAACGTCTTGTTCCAACCTCAACAAGAAAAGTCGGTCTTTCGGGGACTTCATAGCTTCCAACAACTTTTCGTCTGGGTTCTTCCCATAGATTGAGTTGAAAGCATCACTAGACGCAGTCACCGCACCTAAAATCTGCGGTTGCTCGGGAGGCGGCTGTTGGCTCGAAGCTCCGCTTTGTGGAGTAGCCAGCCCTGGCTCCTGGATTTCGGAAAGCACTGGAATAGGTCGTTTTTCAGGCATATCACCAAGTCTAAGGCGGTGAATGCGCGCATTTTCAGAACCCATCCTTGATGTCGCAAGCAAAGAACTCCTGACCGAAAAGGCTTCGTCATCCTCTGCGGCCGCCTTGACGCTTGCGCTATCGTCAGGGCGAAGAGACTCTTTTTCATCCAGAGCAAAAGTTGTCCCGGAGGTGATGCTTTTCCCATCGAGGCTAGGCGCCTTAGTACCCATCTCTGAATTAGAATCCGCTCGCTGTGAGACATCATCCGACATAGAGGCTCCATTCTCGTTCTTTACTTGCGGTTCTACTACCAAAGACGACGAGCCATTCACGACCAAGCTTGGTGTAGATATCGAACGGGCATTGGTGAGTGGGCCACTTAGATCCTTGACCCGATTGTTACCTGGGGTCTGCTCGCGACGCACGGCAGTTGTCGAGATTCCCTCGACGGAGACTGACGGAGTCTGGGTGGGAGCTGTCACGTTAATGGGCACAATTATAGCAGTAGAATGGGCGTTCATGACAGGGTTTGTAGCTGCCACTGAGATTTGCGCGCGTCGATCCATGGCCGGTACGGCGACTCGGGGTATAGGTATGGGGTTAACGCTCTCTCTAGGGTGAGATGCAACGACCTGGTGGTAAGTTTAATAAATGATTTTACAGGCGGTATTCCTTGCAAAACACAACTTGCGAAGGTTGTCAAATGAACGTACCTTTGCGAAAGACAATCTCTTAGGAGGAGCCGACGCGGGCGGCGCAGTCGCCATTGTTAAAAGTCCTTGCAGTTATAGACAGAGCCTGTGGAAATATGCTCGTTGCGGTAAGGAGGGGGAGAGAAAAAAAGACACCGCCAGCAGTCTCGCGAGAGTGTAATCGGTCAAACCAAGTCGCCAAGCGGAGGCTGTGATGTCTGAACGCTGTGATACAAATATGCCAGGGCTAATAGAGATCAAGAAATGAAGTGAATCAGCGCAACCCGCGAGGAGATGGAAATGCGGCTAATCATTGTCGTTGAAGGCCTCTCTAAGTCAGTTATATTGATGAAATGGTCGTATGCCCCCGTCTGTGTGGGGTACTGGTATACTACTGCTAGCGATTGAGCGCTCCAGACCGTACGAGGGAAAGGTACGATGCGAAAAGCAGGGCGACTGGAAATCGGTGGAAGAGAGTTGGAGACCAAGGCAGGGCTGCCGTCAGCAGCAGCAACGAGAGCCGGGGAGGGAACGGTGCGTATTGGCCTCGGTGGAGGGATTGGTTGGTCGACACACAGGCTCTTCAGGTCGCACAACCAAGTCTGCGGCGAGCGAGCGAGCGAGCGAAAAGAGACCAACAGACGGACGACCTTACTCAAGGGCGACGCCCGATCCAGGTTGGTTTTATCGAGGTCGGTCGCAGCGGAGAGAAGAGCCAGGTGGTCCAGAAGAGACAAGGCGAGGCTAGCATCGATTGACCAGCGCGGGAGCCGGCACTTGTAGATGGATGGATGGATGGATGGGTCGGTCTGCAAAGCGCCCGCCGCCAATCGTCTCAGTCACGAATGCAGCCCCCGCTGCTATTTGTCTGGTTGGCAGTGTGTGGGACAGATAGGTCGGCCAGAGGGAACCGAAGAAGCAGGGGAGGAGTTTGGATCGATTGTTGAAGATGGGTGGAGGCCAACTCGGAAGTGTGCGGTTGTGCGTCGTGGTTTGAAAGTTCCAATAGCTGTGGAGAGTTTGAGGGCGGGAACGGGGAGAAGGCTGCACCACACTAGGTACCTAACCTACCCAGGGAGGTAAGTAACTCTAGGTCAGTGAGTGCCAAGAGGCAGTGGTAGTAGGGACTGATTGCCTGGATAACACACGATAAGCGGGAGTTGAGTTCAGGTCGCGCGAGGGAGAGAGGTACATGTGCTTTATGTATGGTACTGTAGCTAAATTTGACTAGCGAGCTGTAGGTACAGCGTTACAGCAACCATAATAAGTGTGTACCTAACGAGGTCCCTATGGGGAGAGGGTAGAGGATGTACCTAATAAAAGTACCGACCAAGAGCGCTTGAAGCGAAGCACATTTGTAAGAAGCGTGGCCTTGGCAAGGTAACGACGCAACGTTAATGTTTTGAAGATGGCGCTGGTAATTATTAACGTACCTAGTAGAAAGGAGGGAGGAATAGAGAACTCCTCTGCTCGACGGCAGGTACAGGGAACTACAAGACGAAAATAGGTCGCAGCGTGGAGGCGGACTCGACAGTGCACGCACGGTACTTATGGTGGGTCTATAGGGGGCGGCTAGCCTGCTGTATGTACCTAGTACCTACTTAACCTATAAAAATAAATAAAAATACCTATACTTAGCCACTGCGGTCATGATAATTCGAATTGAGCTGTGGCTGAAGGAATGGAATGCTGCCACATCCGATCTCATCTCCAAAGAACCAGTCATTGTGTTCAGTAGATAAGGTCTCTAGATAGAGTATTCTCAACACCCTATCAGCCTTGCCTAACAGCTCACTGAAATAGCTCATCTAATCAAAAGATACAGATCTAGTCAGATTATCTGAGAGCTCTACATCTCCCTCACTCACCCATCATGTACCGGAGAGGGCCCTCAAGAAGCACTCCAGCAAACGCTCAGTGCCAGAAGTGCCTCAAAAAAGATAGGTTGTCTGCTGCAGCTGTTCGTTCTTAAGCTCACATTTCTTAGTACGGCACTACTCATACGAATGCAAGACCTCGGCACAAGAGAGACCCTACAATCCCCGGCCATCACGAACACAGCAGCTGCTCAACCCCAAACTTGTACCCAAGCTAGCGAGCGACACCGCAGACGCGCTACAGGATAGGTATGTGTCCTGGTCATAAAATGTGTATATAATCCCGCTGATAGCACTACAGGAAAGGATTGGCTGATCAGGAGTTGGCTCAGAGGGAGCGTGAGAGAGCCAGGAAGCGAGAATTAGAACAAAGCGATGATTCGGACCATGACGTATCAAAGCATGCAAGGTCACCTTCGTACGACTCTGTCTCTACGATCTCGACTAGAGGGCCATCATCACCCTCTCGTCGAAAAGTATCCACGTCTCAGTCAAGGTCAAGCGGGGCTATTCGTAGTTCATCAGCAATACGACGGTCTTCGAGGAGACGGTCCTTCGATTCAGGGAGCAACTATGACTCCCCCAGCCCTAAAGGGCATACTAGGGGCATAAAATCACCTGAGCCCACGAGACGGCGAGCAAGATCATCAAGTCGCAGCAATCGCCCCCAGCATGGGCGTTTCGACCCTGACGAACAGCCAGCAGATCGTCGACGTGTGGACGGACAACGTAGAAGATACTCACACAGCCCAAGTCAATCGCCGCCTTCAGAGAACAGGAGGCGCTATCGCTCCAGATCTCCTCCTGTGCCCTCGAGGTCGGATACTAGTCCTCCACGATATAATGACAGACCAGGTCCCCCTCCCCCCGGCCGAAATGGTCGAGAACAAAGAGGAGCACCAAAACGCAATGTGCGAGAACGCAGTCTTAGCCCGTTTTCAAAACGATTGGCTCTTACGCAAGCCATGAACGCCGACCGATAGTGACGGGTATCATAGATTTTACCTACTGAGCCAACCCAAATCTTAACATGCCTAAACACAAGTGATGACATATACCCCCAGAATAGTGCCAGTGACCAAACGCCGTGCAATGCAAACCATGTATCCACGCAAGTCTACGCCAGCTCTTCGTCTTCACGTTCCTTGCGCTCTTCTTCCTCTTCCCGTTCTCGTACTCGCAACCCTTCAACTAGCGCAATACCATCCATCCCCGCCGCCTCTGTGCTGCCGTCCTCGCCGTCGGCCGCGATAGGCTGAGATGTCTTCTTTGCCGCAGCTTGCGCATTCGCAATGCGCTCTCTAACCAGCCTCGCAATGGCATTGTCAGTGCGTACACTCAACACTTCAAGTTTTTTCTCCAAGTCTCTCTTAAGATCCCAATTGGGTTTCTTGGGCTGCAGTTTGAACAGGTCGATTCCCTGGTCATCTTTCGCGTCTTCGGCAGCCTTTTCCCGGGTCTCCTTCTCTAGAAGCGCGGCCTGTTCCTCGAGCGTGGGACCTTGCATGCCCAGTGTGGGAGGGGCCTCGAAGCCCAGCTTCGGGCCCTTCGTCTCGGCATCGTAGTTACGGCCAGACAAATGCCGCGCCGCAACATCGATATCAGCAGGCGGTGATGTAGAGCGCTCGGATTCGGGTGCAACGATCTCGTCGGCAGGTTGTTTGCGCTTTAGGCTTTTGAGCTTGGCGAGCCGTGCCTTACGATCGTCAGATGCAAGGCTAAGCGTGGCGTGTGACGCCGACATTCTGATGGGCGGCTGGAGATAATATTGCGATAATTGCTGAGCTCGAAGTGCAGTGAAGTATTGCAGGGCTAAGTAATTCGCGTCTTACTAGAGGTTAGAACTCCAGCTTTAGAGTGTGCCGAAGAAAGGAATGACGATACCTTATGGTAGTAGGGATGGAGAGACAGCATTGATTCATAGCGACCAGTACCTAGCAGTCTACCTAGGTGGGTTAGGTAGGTCCCGAGAGCTATGGTATCCGCTAACCCCCTGCGAAAATGTTCCAGCAGTGCAGATTGATAAGACCGATAAGCATTCGGATAAGGTCTCGAATTGCATGTGGTAATGTGCGATGAGGCTTTCAGATTCGACTTTCACTTCGAGCTTGTCGCTTACCTAGGTACCTCCCTAAGGTATCACCTTGAGTGGCAAATATTCATTACTATGCTTCTAAAGCCACCGAGCCGGCTTACCCTCCTGCCACGATGAAGCGGACGTGACGAAGTGCCTCCCAACCAAAGAACCCTTGCTGTGTCACAGCCATGAAGAGTGTGACTCGAGTCGCGGCGAAGATATCGGACCATGCCAACTCCCTTTCTATGTCGACAATGCGCCGCGCGACTTGCAAGATCTTCCTTCCGACTGTCTAGACTCAACAAAAGTCCATTGCACACCCAAGTAATCCCAGCCGAGCGACCAGCGCACGCCGTGGTCCTGCCCATCCGACACCGAGGTTGGAACGCCGAGTCTTCACCATCTCGACACCCAAGTGTGCTTCCCGAGGGGGATGGCGGAGAAAGCCCTTCTGCGCTGCTCCCCTCCCTCGATCCGCCGCCTCAAGGACAAGACAGAGAGACCAATGACATCACGGTCTGCTACGAGGGCAAAGTTTGGAAATTTATCCCACGGAGGACAGCAACCGTAAAGCGCCTAGCCAGCCTGCCGCTGGCCAACAATGGGCGCGAGTTCAAGGCCAAGGTCTTAGCTGCGCGTGGGGACTACGTCTTATTTCGTGAAGATCTAGTGGCGTTATATGGCCTCTCCCGTCAGGAAGCACGTCATGCAGTGGGCCAGTTGGAACGGCTGCTCTGGGGTCGCTGGGACATGGAGGTCGCGGCGCGGCGATTAGACGAGTATCTTGCTTGGAAGCAAGACTTCGCTGCTGCCCTGCAGAATGTCGTTTCTGCGTCTTCTGTCCAGGAGGACAACCCGAGCACAAGTGACGCTATATCTGAGGCCACCTCTCATGAAGAGGAGCTCGCACCGATGAGGACCGCATGGCAAAGATTAGACGGGGATAGGCGAGAACGTCTCTGGCCACAAATTGTGCTTTCTATGGCAGCATCGGAACCGCACAGACTACCGACCTTGATTCAATCCACGTTCGACCCCTCCTGGTGCCCAAGTTACGTTGTAGAGGACTTGATTTACCTCCTCTGCCGTCGTCGCCAATTGGCACTTCAAAGGGGTGCCCACAGTGAAGGTGACCAGGTCCAGCAAGAAATCAAGGCGATAGCCATTCTCGTGCTCGACAAATCCCCACCGAGATATCTGGCCCTAGAGCAAACTGTGTTGCTCTCGATCCTCTCCCCTCTGTCAACCTTCGAACTTATCCGGCGCTTTGAGCTGCTCAAGACTCTGGAGCATCCATTCCACGCAAATACTTTGCTACACGTGGCAAGTCGCCTTGCCAAAGCTCACGATACAAAAGTGTACGCCGTAGATATTCTTCGCATATTAACAGGTATGCCGGGATTTGATCTCAACAGTCCCGCCGCTGCGAGCGTGTGTACCTCATTGCTCACCTTGGACGAAAACGAGCCCTTGCCAGATCAGCAAGCTGCACCAGATCTTCTCTTCGAATTTCTTATCAAGCAAGGCTTCTCCCCAAATTTGTTAGGACTGTCAGCTTTAATGCGCAATTTCTGTATTCGCGGTCATCTTGATACCGCATGGAAGATCTTTCACCTCATGCTTCAACACGGGTTACAACCCGATCATCACGTTTACTCCATCCTACTCAATGGGTCAAAACGTAATCTCGATAGTACCTCCTTAGACCATATATTCCACATCATTACGTCCCGTAATGCTTGGTCCCCCGTCCTTGTTAATGACTTTCTAGATCTGCTCTTTCGAGAGAACGAGTCGCAAGTTGAACAAAGGCGAAGACAGCGAAAGAAAGTGAATAATGCCTGGCGCCCCATGCTTGAACTCTACGCCAAATTTTATGACCTTGCTCCCTTGCAAAAGTTCACGCTATTCTCGCTAGAAAATTTGGTGGGGACGAGTGTGAAGCCAAAATATTCCACGTCCTCCACGAGACTGGCCGAATCTTTGATGCCACAGCCAGATAATAGGCTTATGCAGCCGGATAGTATTACATTATGCCTAATGATAGGTGCTCATATGCGATCCCTTGCTACGCCAAAGTACGCGGTTCGCTACTACTTCGTCTTCTCGAATTTGGTGAATCGGAAGGATCCAACGGCGCTGGGCCTCCTCGCACATCATGGCACCCTAGTATTTGATATATTTCTGCGCACTCTATTGCAATTTCAAGAGACAATCGGTTTCTCCATAAACCAAGTGCGGAAGAAGATCCATGCTGCGACAATGGAAAAGAGACGACTTGGCTACAATTTACATCATCATACCCCATCCGTTCATACCTGGACTATACTCCTTAATGGACTCAAGAACCATAATGACACGAGCGGCGTAGTCGCTATTTTCGATATGATTACCAACATTGACAGCGTCCGGCAAACCCTACCAACGTGGAATGCCCTTATCCAGGCCTTCGCTCGAACACGCAATGCGAGTGGCGTTGTAAAAGCGATATGGTCACTTGAAAAAGCCGGCTTCCAGCCCGACGACTCAACAATCAAGGCTTTTAATATGCTCCCTAGCCCTTTGAAAAGGCAAGCCATTGCTCAACTAGAAGAGATACGAAAGGCACCGGATAAATTTTCAAATGCAAAGGTTCCACGCTGGGATTCTGTCACTAAACCCGGTGCTTCGAACGTTGAAGGGACGCAACAATTCTCGTCAAATGAACCCATTCGAGCCCTAAGGCCAGTCACAACCAAGACTCTCAAAGCATTAGCTAAGCCCCGTGGGACATTGGATGTTCCAATGATCGACGCTCGCGGCAAGAGGCGACGGATCAAGAAGCATTCGCGTGTCAACTCCAGTCTACCCATTAGAAATCTTACCGGACCTACCGTACATTTCTTAAAGGTGTAGAATCACCATATATTTGTACATAAAAAATGACTGTATAGAATTGTAGCATAGGCCCTGGCGCCTTATCCGAGAGCATTAGAATTTGATGATACCCCATGCATTAGGTACTTATTCATCAGAGAAGAATCAACCGTTTGTGGACGGATTTATTTTGAATTATCTACGAAACACTTTCAACTTTGCCAAGGGGTGAGATTTTGGTCTGAATACCTCGAGTGCCGAGGATGCGGATCCTACTGCTGCCACCTCGCAATGCCAAAAGGTGCCGGTGTAGTAGCAAACTTCGTATGCTCTGGCGAGAGTAGGCGAGATAGAGTAGTGAACCGGTATGTGAACAAGCACTAAGGCGGAGAGAGCAACCATACAGCCACTATGCTGGATATATTGAAAATCGAACAGCGCCATCTTCAATTGTGTGAACTTCCTTGTATACACAGGCCTGGTCCGACTCTATCTGCAGCAGTCTTCCAGCTGTGGAGAGTGACAAGATAGGCAGCAGTACGATTACGAGCCCGCGATGTTTGTGCCGGCTGGCATCGGTGGAGGAGTCGGGGTATGCACATATCCCGAGCAGCGGCGTTTTGCTACAGCTGCCCGCCCAGCCGATCTCATGCTCATAGCTAGGTATTTCCGACGCGTCCGTCCCCACCTCTATCCTCGTACCATGTCGTTGGAGGGCACGCTCGGTCGTGTGGCGCAGAAGCTGAATAGGCCTGTCGAATAGGCAGCGGGCACAACGCCGACACCGTTCACGAGGAGTATCTCTCCCAGCCCGCGGCCACCGCGCCGGCGTATTCCTCTCGCGTCCAGGCCGGAACGTCGGTCGTCCGGGCCGCACGCCACGCTAGAATGCCTGCTTGACTCCACGGGAGGCAAATAAAATATCCCATTCACGCCCACCACGCCTCCTCGCGTTCATTCTCAATCAACCAACCAACCAACCAACCAATCCCCAAGAAAAAAAAGAAAGAAAAAAAAAGGCCAGCCGTCCAGCTCCGTCGCCGCCGCCCTCACCCAAACTTGCGACTCCCGCCCTTCTTCGCCTCGGCGTCCTTCTGGCCCCTCGCCTTCTTCCCGGGCCCGATGAGCTCGAGGTGTCCGGCGCGCTCGCCGAGCAGGCGCTCCGTCTTGGAGGTGATGCCGCCGGCGAGCTTGCGCTGCAGCTTGTCGGCGGCGCTGCCCTTCTTCGCCTTGATGACGCGCGCCCCCTTCTTCGCCGGCTGCGGCTTGTTGGCGCGGCCCGTCGTCGCCGCCCGCTTGCTGCTTGCTTTCTTCGGCGCCCCCTGTGCCATTGCGTCTCGGGTTGAGTGCGTTCCAAGAGAGAGGGAGAAAGATCTAAATCCAGATAGATCGGGATGGAAATGTATCGTATCTTTTGTTCGCCCGTGTGATTCGGTGCCGAGTATCAAGGGTATTCGTGAGAATATTTTGTCGTGAAAAAAAAGGGTGTGTGATAATTTTCGTCGTCGTTGGCGTGTTCGGGTTATGACGCAGGGCCTTTTGACATATAACGGCGTTCAACGAGACCGCTGTATAGAAGGGCGGAAGCTATTATCACTGAAGAAAAAAAAAAAGTTTGGGGAAGCATCCCACTTCGCTTCGGCCCACTTTTCCGTGCTACAGGGTAGCTAACTCTGGGGTAAGCCCAGCGGTACCTAGCTATACTTTCTCCTCCAGTTGGTTGCTGAAATCGCTCAGGAAGAAAGAAGAAGGGAAAGAAAAAAAACCCCCCCCAGCAATTGAAAGGCATAAATGTTTTCATGTTTTAATACCTACCAGTATATCAGACTTTTCTTTGGCAGTCAGTGGCCTAGATCTCCCTTCTTCTTTTTGAGTATTTAGATTACTCTCTCGATGAACAAGTGCCACCCACCTTACCTACCTAGGTACATCAGGGAATGAGTAGCCTCCATGCCAAACGTCTTCTCTTCATTGCTAGACTGCCCCATGCTAGGTTAACCAAATCACAATGGATAAACGAGAGCAGAAATCGGCTGTGCTGTACTTCATTATATTTTATATTTGGCATCATTCGTTGTTTTCTCGTCTGATGCTACGTCTCTAACCAACCCAAGGGACTATTTCGTCACTCAAGGATTCATCCGCCATGCCATTTACATTTTCTCCTGCACCCAGCCTCAAATGTCAGTCCGCCGAACGCCGAGCCATATGTATATTCATCGCTACCCTTGTACCATCAGGGATATCGCGTGATAGGGTATAATACAGCGAGTTAAAACCGTCCACGATGCTATTTTGAAAAGGAAATGTTGTTTGGATCTAGGAACTGTAGGCCACATGAAGCATTACCAGTATGATATGCTCCGAAATAGATGGCCGAAATGTGATGCCATATCAGTACAAATGCCCAATGAGCAAATTAAAGAAAGAAAAAAAATAAGGTGGTTTGGACATAACGATGGCGTAGCTTCAATCGGTTCGAATCGTGACCGTCTGGCTGCTCAATACGGATGACTCTTTCATTGTACATTTAAGTAAAGATCATCACCTCGCCGTGTTGGTGTGAGTTTCGGCTGCCATATTGGTGTTTGTGGGAGCGTCCCCTTTGGCGATGCTAGCGAGAAGGCGTCTGGACTTAGGAATTCGCCGTTGTCACCTCCGCCCTGTCGTCTCCATTGCTGTGCCTTCTTTCCACTTGGGTCAAGTACAAGAGCAGCAGCTCTGTCGCTGCCAAGCCGTTTGGCGAGGAGTGAGCTCGCAGCTGAGCTGACAGTTCCAAAGCTTGTGCCCGATGCTGCCCGTTCAGATGCAATCTGCGGCCGCCCACGATCTATAATGCTAGGCGGAGTTAATGATCTCTTCTCCACGGAGTGTGGCGAGGGCGGTGATGGCGTGAATGTGGGAACACGTTGTTGTGGTGGTGTTCTGAATGGGTCCCGCTGCTGAGAATCATCATCGTATCTGTATTGTTCTGCTAGTTGGCCGGGTGCAAAGTCGGACCGCGGATATGGTCGTGAGTTTGAAATTTCGTTTGGACGAGCAACGTTCTGGAGAGGGAACACCTCGACGTTAGGCGGTTCTGGGGTAAACCCCGACCCAGTCCTCTGTATTGGTGCAAATCGCCTCTCCTTGCGTCTAGGGTTTAGAGGAAGAGGGTATGCCGAAGGCGAATCTTCGACGGGGTAGACCACCCCTAGCGTTGGGCTTGGTTGTTCTGATGGCGAACCAGTAAAGTTCGGTCGTTTGGGTGGTGGAACATATCTAATCGTTGCACCATCTAGGCGTCCAGGGATCTTCGGGTAAGTAACCCGAGGCCGTCTGCTTGCTGGATCTGGTGACTCTTGAACAGGTGACAACTGTGATAGCCGAGCGATGTCATTTTCGTACGTGAATCCGTCCTCATTCCCCCCGGTTGAAGAAGTTTGTATCGTGGTGACTGAAGCTTTAGAATCAGAACGACTAATCACAGGCCCACCGCCACTTTTCCGAGATCTTGATGCACTGTTCCTACCAAATGAGTTCCTTCTTCCTGTCTGCCGGACTGCGTTAACTTGTGAATATGAGCTCAAGGGCTGGGAATATGCCCAGTTCGTCGGGTCTTGGGATAAAAAGGCTGGCTGTGGTGCTCTTGGTAGTGCTGTAGCCGCAGAGATAGCATCAGCCATTTTAGCTGCTTCTTCTTGCTTTTCAATTGGTGACTTTGTTAAGGGCGTATACGTATCTAGCTCAGCTGCTTCCATGATTTGCGCAATCTGAGACTGACGATGACTATTACTAAGAACCCAATTGCCATATTTATCGGCAACATACAACGTGGTGGCCGATTGGGGATCCGTGGGCGGAGGGCGCCAGGTCTGCTCGCCCTCGGCGGCCTCGGAGTCGAGATCAGCAAACCCAGTCAGATTCGTAAAGGTACTCGTTCTATCTGTTGTTGGGGGTGCTTGTGAATATGGAGCACTGGCAGTAACCCGTTTCGACGGAATGTTGAGGGTTAGAGCTGGCCTTGGGGGCAACAATTTAGATGGCTTTCTTTCTAGTGGCACCTCAACCGGAGGCGGTGATGACATCACAGAAGAGAGTATTTTTGAGGATCGCCTTGGCGGCACCAAGCTACGAGGGCGTGAAATAGCTAAGCCAATAGTATTTCGGTCGATCTTTGCAGACTGAATTGGCGGTTCTGGCTGGGCTAACTGTGGTGCTGGAGGCGCGGCACGAGGAAAGAAGTCTGGACGATATCTAGACGTTCGAAGAACAGGAGGCGATATATGAAAAATCCGAGAGCCTCTTGACTCGAAAGGATCGAGGCCGCCTGTGCTGTTGTCGCTTTGATAGAATGCCTTTTCAGATTCAGAATCGGGGTATCTTCTACGACGCATACACCTTGCTAAGAAGATAGCGCCCGCTGCGATGGCTATAGCCCCAGCTACACCTACAGAAATTCCGGCTATCTGCGCCGGGGCAAGTCGTGTCGTTGACGATGGCTCGGGAGTTGGGCTAGAGGTCGGAGCCAAGGTCGGACTCGAAGCCAGAGCTGAAGTCAGCAATGAGCTCATCACCATAGTTGTAATTACCGAAGAAGAACTTGGAGTAGTGGTGGTGGTGGCGGTGGTGAGAGATGGTGTGTGAGTGGTCGTTTTCAACGTTGTCCATGTTGATCTGACGGTCGACGGCGTTGATATCGTTGTTTGTGAAGATGTCGGCGGTAACAAAATCGGAGCCCCTGATGGTGGTATGACCAAGGTCGCTGTAAGTGCAGGATGAGTATTCGGCAAGGCGTTCTCCTGTCCACTGCACATATCCAGGACCTTCGCTGGGGTAGAGCCTAAGCATGTTAGCTGAAAGCCCGATATCCAACATCAACGGAATTTCTGTATCTCACCACTAGCGTCTTGCTCATCACACCGACCAAGCTGAACATATCCCAATAGACATTGCAATGCAGCCTCCCCAACTGTGAAGCCGGATATCGACTGAGCCGGACATAGGCATGACAATGTGAAGTTGGCTCCACAATCTACAGTTGGATAATTGGATCTTATGAATGGCACCAAGCAGGGCTGGGCACAGGTAGGAACGAGTGAGGCAATATCACCGCCCAATCCGACAGAATGACAGGAGGCTATCGGTATTGAGAAGGTCCATATAAGAAGCTTAAGGAGTGAAGCCTTGCGAGCCATCCTATATGGAGGTATCTTCAGGTGAGGTTAGCATAAGAGGATCCCTAACGACTAGTCGGCTGCTTTCAGATTCGTTTCTCGGTGGGGGCGCATTGCTTCCTCGTCGTATAGACGACTCTAAGCATCGGATGTTGCCACGAAAGACAGCAGAGGAAGACACAGGTTGTAGGAAGGGAAATAGTATGTTTCAGGCCTCCGTCCTTGAGGCGCCCCTCGATATATGGCTAGCAAAGAAAAGCTCGCATTACTGACCTATGATGTTCGGAACCCCTTGTATAGAGACGACCAGCATCTCACCCACGGTTTAGCACAGCCCGATTCAAGATGCTTAAATTACCAGGTAAAAATACAGAGGCTGAGAAATAAGAAAAAATAGAAAAAAATAATAAAAATAATAAAAAATAAAAACCAGGCTACGGAACAAAAGAGACATAGAGAGGAAACGCAGAAGCGTGGATAAGAAGACGTCGTTGCAGACCGAGGCAGAGCATTGCATTTAGGAGACTGGTGGCTCCGTCATGACCATGCCTTAAGGCCAGCGCCTACAGGAAACATTTCGACTGCAGCGAGTATCTGCCCCCATCACAGCGTCAAGATTGGTCAATGGCGCGTGTACAAACCACGACTATGACACAGTTTGGCACTGGTGGCTCGTCGCCAAGCACCCGTCTGCATATGGCTGGACATCATAGCAGCACTTGCAGGTACACGGATGGCTCGACGTCGTCAAGGTGTCCCAAAGGAGGTCGCTTAGGGCTGTGTGCGGATGCTTATTGGCCCGAATGTTTATTTCCGTCTTAGTTGGCGGTCTGCTGTGTCAAGGACTTGGGGTGGTGAGAAGCTGAGGCGGCATGCAGCCGTCAGTTATAGATAGTACCTATATAGTTAGACTCGTGCAGGGACCCATATATACGGCAAATGGCAGGCTGTGTGTTGCTGGTTTTTGCGCGCGCCTACAGCCTGCCTGGCGGGGGAGATCTTTGCACTGCCTAATACGGTATTCTGTGCTGGGATCCGGGGAGAATCGGTAGCGGAGGGGTCGAAACGTCACAGTCGTCCCCTGGCAGCAGCCTGTCGCTCGCTGGTTCGGCGCCAAAATGCACATCATTTGCAGCCCCCACACCCGGCCAACCTGTTTACTCGTCGCAATACCCACCTACCGGTCCCTACTACTTCACCCCTATACGTTCATCCGGATCCATCCTCCCGAGAGTGATCAAATCCGACTGGGCAGGGCTGTGCTGCAGTTCCGCCCCAAACTGCAACCCTACTTGTGAATCCCGCCGCTATATACTTCCTCCGCCATTATCGACGGCCGTATCTTACATCTTCTGACCATGGCAACACGTACATACGTTGAGATACATATAGCAGTGCTCTGCTGAGGCGAGGTGCCTGCGTCGCCGGTCCTTGCCAGTTTCCTCTCTATCGTCTTTACTTGGCTCTATTTGGAATTATCTTGACGCATCGTCACGTCGTATGATGCGAGGCTTGGATAGGCCATGCAATTCGGCAGAATTCCACCCGTATACCGATCTCAAGAGGTTTTGGCGTAGGACCGAGTAGAGTATTCCGAGCGTCGTGCTCGAAATACAGTAATAAGCAATACTTGTTTAGAGCATCTGATCAGGCGTTGAGGGAAGAGCGTGACGCCAGGGTATTTGAAAGCTCGAGTTGCTGTTCCGTGACGCACATCGAGGCATATGTGCGGACATTCGGTCACTAGACGACTCTCTTCCTCTTTCTCTATCTTTCTCTTGTTCGGGATTTGTTTTTCTTCTTTTATTTATTCTTTTTTTTTTTCGTGGCTTTTCGCGTACATTTTTGGTATCTGATAATCTCCTTCCATACGCAGTACACTACGATTCTCTTTTTCTTAGAATCACTAGATATCGGCACTCCATTCGACGTGGTCACGTCTTTTTCCGCTACGTGCAAGGGCGAAATATCTCCATTAGTCATTCCTTCATGGCATCCCAGCATGTCTCAGTCCGCCCGGCAAATAGATTGGCAACTATGGCGGAGATGTTTTTCTCTGCCCCAAAATATATGCGCTGATTACTCCTGTCCTCCGCTAGCAGCACTCGGAGCAAAGTTGGCCTGAGCTCGACTTGATTTGATGACTCTCTGGACCTGTTTCTCAGTCTCGTCCCAATCGTCAGGGCTCAGGGAGACCAAGTCAATCTGAAGGTCGTTCGCAATGTTATGCAAAGCCGTGAAACTTTTCTTGTCTGAGATGAAGGTAATGCTCACGCCTACACGACCAAAGCGACCAGTTCGTCCGATTCGGTGAAGATACGTCTCCGTGTCGTGCGTAGCCTCTCCTGCACCCTTCATTGGTATATCGTAGTTGATCACCATAGAGACTGTAGAAACATCGATACCACGGGCAAGGACGTTAGTGGTTATGAGGACCTTAGACTTGCCAGTTCGGAATTCGTCGAGCAGGGCGTCTCGTTCACTACCTTCATACGCCCCATGCAGGACCGACACCTTGTGGCCATCTCGAACCATGCTCTGTTGAATCTGGGATGCACTCTCACGTGTCTGAAATTGTTAGCATGTATTAAACATTCAATACAGCGTTTACCCATACCTTAACGAAAATGATCGATGAGCCAATGTTCATCAGACCATAAAGCTTGCAAAGAATCTCGTACTTATCCGTCTCTCCAGGACAATCCATGTACATTTGAGAAATACCCTTCACCGTAAGTTCTTGAACCTTCAACTTGATAATGTTCGCACTAGGAGCAAAAGAAGTTGCGTATTTTAAGACCTTGTCGGGAAAAGTCGCAGAAAATAGGAGGATTTGTATAGTCTTTGGAAGCATGCTGTCATGACAAGTCAGTGCGCTATACGGTCAGATGTATGCAGTGTTTTGAAGACCGACCCCTTAACTCTGGAACATTGGTCACCAAGACCTTGCTGATCCAGCATATTATCGGCTTCGTCGATAACGAGAACCTTTAAAGCTTTGGTATCAAACTGACGTCGTCGGATGAGGTCCGTGACAGTGCCCGGGGTGCCAACAACAATAGCCTTATCGATGGATCCCCCACGAGGAATAGAGCCGGGAATAGCAGCTGCAACGCCGAGATTCGGGATGAACTGGCCAATGGTGGTAATGACACCTTGGATCTGTCGGGCCAGCTCACGGCTAGGTGCAAGAAGCAAGGCCTGTGGGGTGGTGGCCTGGCTGAAGTCGACGCGAGAGAGAACGGTAGTAACAAAGGCGGCTGTCTTTCCAGTTCCTGACTGAGACTGTGCGATCATGTTCCGGGGAGGGTCGGCGAGCATAAGGGGGAGAGCCTTCTCTTGAACCTTGGAGGGCTTCAAGAATTTCAAAGCGGTCAATCCCTCGAGGACTTCGTGTGGCCTGCAAAACAGAAGTCAGTGACGGCGGCACGAAGCAGCGTGATGCCAATATGAGACTAACAATCCAAGCTCCTGAAAGGTGGTAGCAGATCCTAGCGGGTTCTCTTTATCTTTTTGAAGATCGCTTAGTTGAACTTCGACATCATAGCTGCTCTCCTGAAGGTTGGAAGTGGGAGCTGCGCCATTCGCCTGGGCAACCTCGACGCCGGCACCAGCTGGAGCCTGGGCAGCTTGGTCGGCCATGGTAGCAATTATCGGACGCGCGGCGATCTAACAGAACGGGCGCTCGGGTTTGGATAAAAATGGCTTGTTTCCGAGGGGAAAGGTGGTTGCGAATAGGAAACCAAGAGAGGTGGATGGTCGTGGTACGAAGGGACGGTTGGGAGGGTTGGCTAGAAGTTCGCGGTCAGCACGCTTGACTGTACGGACGGATGCATCATACTCCAAAGGATACCTACAGACACAGATGAACGGTCCCGCAGAATTGTGCGGTTAGAGGGTGGAATCAAAGGCGCAGGGACAAGGAAATAGCTCCGAGGTGTCTTGACATTCCCAGAGCACTGGAATATTTTGGCGGGGTTCTGACTCTATGATAGCACCTCGGACGGTCGAGTTGGGGGATAGAGGGGCACGTAATAACACCCCAGGTTTAGGTACCCTTAAGTTGGTTTGTACTTACTAAGTACCTCAGTACTGCACAGACAGATGGAGGGGCAGGTCATTTGACACATCAGGTACCTACAGTGCCGCAATCCGGGACCTCTACCTGATAAATAGGTAATCAATGCTAGGCTTGCTTTAGGTTCCCCCTCGATCAACAATTATTTCCGCACGCTATATTATGTAACTACGTACTGGAAAGGTAATTGCAACACCCATTGGAGACACAAAGTCTCCGTTCCTTTGACGAGCTCGATAGTAGGTCCCTTGATGTACCAGAAGTCATGTGCCTCCTCGAGGATATACAGCTCCGGTGACTCGAGTTCCGCTCATTCGTGTGGTTATTGCTGTTCATTGGTAGGGAGCTTTAGCGGGTCTAAGTCCAAGGAACATGTTCCCTCGCTCATCGATACCCCGTATTACATACTGGACTTGGTAAAGAACGCCTGGTGCCCAGGTGGGCTGTGTTGCTGTGTCGCCGCGTCGCTCAGATTCCGTATTCCGTCCGTTGCCCATCGCCTCCTTGCCTAGGCAGTCGACCTGGCTTCCAGACAACTATCCACGCTATGGCCCTGCAGCTTGAGGCAATCGTAGCCAGTCCCGCACACGAATCCGACCGCCTCCACCGCGCAGTTTTCCATCGTCCTGCATGTTGAATATTGCCTCGTCGCCACCCCTGTCGAGTTCGGTATGGCTGAGGTGGATGTGGCACCAACACTTGGTGCGGAGCTCAAGGTGAGTCGCGCATCGGCTGCAGCCACTGCTGGCTTTGCGTGCGCATCCTTTCGCGCGTCGCCGTATCCGTTGGCACGGGAGCACACGTGAATAGTAGCAAGGCCCTGACCGGTTTGTCTCCGCGCTCTAGGATGGCTTCAAACCCGCCAACGTCTGGGTCGCCAACGGCATCTCCTGGCTCGACGACATCCAGAACTTCTACCGAGAACGGAGCGCCCTCGAGAAGGAGCACAGCGCGAGGTTGAATGCCCTAGCCAAGAAATACTTCGAGAAGAAGACGAAAAAGTCCACGAGCTTGAGTGTCGGCGACACGCCTGCAATGACGCCGGGCTCGCTCGAAAACGCCTCCCTGACGATATGGAACACCCATTTAACGACGCTCGAAGCACGAGCCGACGAGCACGAGCGCTATGGGAACGAGCTGATACACAAGGTTGCCGACCCTTTAAAGCACTATGCTGCCAAATTCGAAGAGCTGCGCAAGCGCCACTCCGAATACGCTGCTAAACTTGAGGGAGAACGAGACTCATCTTACGCCGACCTTCGCAAGGTCAAGGCAAAGTACGATACCGTCTGTCAGGAAGTCGAGAGCAAGCGCAAAAAGTCAGAAAGCTCCTTTGACAAGGCCAAAGCGCAAAGCAATTATCAACAACAATTACAAGAGATGAACAACATGAAAAACACATACCTGATAGCCATCAAGGTCACTAATAAACAGAAGGAAAAATACTATCACGAGTTCATACCGGAGGTGATGGATGGTCTGCAAGACTTATCAGAATTCCGAACCATCAAACTCAACACCATATGGACTATGGCAGCAAGTCTAGAGGCAACAATGCTGACCCAAAGCAGTAGCATGCTAGACCATTTATCACAGGAGATTGCCCGCAACCAGCCTCATCTCGACTCTATGATGTACATACGCCACAATATGGGCGCTTTCCAAGAGCCCTCCGACAAGGTATTCGAGCCAAGCCCAGTATGGCACGACGATGATGCCATGGTCACAGATGAACCAGCCAAGGTCTTCCTGCGTAATGTGTTGAATAAGTCGAAAGGCCAGCTGGGAGACCTAAGAAGGGAGGTTGATAAAAAGAGGAGGGAAGTCGAGGCGGCGAAGCGGCTAAAGCAGAATGTCCGTGAGGGGACTGAGAAGCAAGACGAAGTTTTAGTTGTTACGCATCTCTTCGCCTTGCAGGAAGATCTACACCAGGTCGACCGTAAACGTTTGACCGCGGAAGTCGAAACGTCCACTATAACGGCTGCGGTTGGAGACGTTACATTAGGAGCCAAAAACCACAATTTCAAATCCCAAACGTTCAAAATCCCGACCAACTGCGATTTATGCGGCGAGCGAATATGGGGCTTGTCAGCAAAAGGGTTCGACTGTAGAGACTGTGGGTATACATGCCACAGTAAGTGTGAGATGAAAGTCCCAGCAGAATGCCCTGGGGAATTGTCGAAAGAAGAACGCAAAAAGAGCAAAGCAGATCGCCAAGCAGCCGCAGGAACCCTACTTAAGCCCGTTACAGGACCCCCAGACCATGTTGCGGAGCTGCCGGATCTAAGTCGATCCAACACGATGAATTCTTTAAGTTCAGGGTATGCAGCTAGTGCTCATCGGTCAATTAGTGGCCAGATGACGAATCTACGCTCATCCGAAGATGCCACCACGCCTGAGCTTCCAGGCTCACGACCTGCCGTTCGGAAGCCTCGACTAGTTGCACCACCTCCTGCTTCTTTCATCAGCGAGCTCCCCGGAAGCTCTGTTAACGGATCTAGCGCAACCAAAGCGAATGAGCAGAAAGGAAAGATGCTTTATACCTTCGAAGCGGGTGGCGAAGGCGAGGTCAGTGTGGCCGAGGGTCGGGAAGTGACGATCTTGGAGCCAGACGGTATGTGACCAACGCTCGCCCTGCAATGTGCAACATACACTGACTGTCACCTCTAGATGGATCTGGTTGGGTCAAAGTCCGCGCTGGGTACAATGAAGGAGTCGTGCCCGGAACATATCTCGAGATATTTGCAGCTCCAATCATACCTCAGGATACGGGATCGTCCCAAACGCGCCCTGGATCTACCTACTCAAACTCAGGCTCGTCTATTGGCACAGCAGCGCCGGTAGTAAAGAAAAAGGGGCCAGCTGTTGCACCTCGCCGCGGGGCCAAAAAGTTGAAATACGTCGTCGCTCTCTACGATTATACGGCGCAAAGCGAAACTGAACACAACATGACAGAAGGGGAGCGTTTTGTACTCATCAAAGATGACCCGGGAGATGGCTGGGTCGAAGTAGAAAAGGGTGGCTCGACGCGAAGCGTACCAGCGAGTTATGTCCAAGTAGCATGAGCAAACATGTCTCTATCTACGAAGTTATGTTAAATTGAGGTTGTTCTCTGCATCGGGAATGCGGCATAGCATTGTATAGCAATTGGGCACTTGAGGCAGCGTGGCCATAATATGTTATGATATATATATGGAGAGAGTAGAGAAAATTGAGATTGTACAGTCCATCATATCGAATCTTCCATCGACATTGCACCTGAGAGGACTGAGCACATCCCTTGGATCGCATCGGCACCTTCCATCTGCCTTTACAGACACAAAGCCTACCTACCTAGGTATCGTACCACCAATAGCCGGCAATGAAGGCACCCAGTCGTATCAGCTGGCATTGAGTGCTTTCCGCGAGGGTCCTTTCGACTAGTTCCATGACTGCGTGCACATCTGGAGCAAGACCGTAGTAATGGTAAAGGGGGACACGAACAGCCTCCCATGATTCAAACAGTGGATGGTGAACAACAGGTCTACCATCTTGGCGCAGCAACCTATCGAGCAACAACGAGCTTTGACATACTGTATTTATTGGATTATTAGTAAACACCCTACCTCCTTGTCGAGGACCGGTAGAACCAGGCAAACTGCTCAGGCAACCGCCATCATTCCACCAGTTTCGATATTCCCCGACCTCAAAACACACGAAGAGCATCAAAAACAAGCACCTGGACCGACATTTCGACGCAACAGTCTACGAACATTCTGGCCGCATTGCACGAGATCGGCGACTTCTCTCTCCCCTACCTTCAAGTCAACATGGCATCCAACAGAAGTAATCGTCCAATATCTGCAGCGTTAATCGCACTTGCGGCCCACGCATTCCTGGCATTCGGTGCCCCGGACTCTGCAGGAATGCTTGTCGGTCAAGATAACGAGCAGCCGACGGGGCCCTGTGGCGGTAACTGCGTCACGGGCATCATGGCGGGCGTTGTCGGGCTGATCTGTATTATCATAGTATTGCTCTGTGCCTGGTCGAGTCGGACAAGGGACACTTGACATTTTCTTCCTCGAGACATATGCCAACATCCAACCACGGCACTCGGCAACGGCAAAGGGAAGCAGAGGCATCAAGAGTGGCATTGCTAGGCCAGGAGAGATAAAAAGGGAACTGGCGTGATATATAACCCGTCCCTCTTCCGCATGAGAAAAGCTGAGGCTATGGAGATGCGGGATGGTCGCTACTGTGGTCTGGACCTTAGCCAAAATATGGGCTTCCTTATTCCGGAGCACATATCGGCAGGTAGAGCACCGGGTAATAAATAATCGTTTCTGAAAACTGCAAACATGCGCGCAATATGCTCCGTTCAGGCAATAACTGGTCTGGCCCCCGACAAGTCTAGTATATGTATCCTGTCTGTGGTAATAGGTATGTTTATTCGTCTCCTACGTCGTCTCACGATGTCGAACCAAGGAGACACGGGGGAGCAGGACAGCGCCACCACTCTCTGCGAATAATTTAACATTGTTTTCCCCTTCACGATGCGCGCTTATGCATTATACACACTACTCTGCTGGGCGGGCATCTCCTCGGCGAGAGTCGAGGCAGAATCACCACCAGAGCATTCACCCCCAGGAACCTGTCCGTGGAACCCAACAATTCAAACGCTCCGAACGCCTGCATGTGCAAGCCCAGACTTCATCCGCAGACTTGTCCTACCTCCATCATCCTCGTCCGTCCAGTGGGACGGCCCCGAGCATTGCATCAACGGGACATGCATATTCTCCAACGCCGCACAGAACGGGGGCATCTCGCTCATCACCAGCCCGCAACACGCGCACGTCATCCAGAGCTACGCCGTCGACGTCGACGGCGGCGCGTACCCGCCGCCGTACCACACCGAGGAGATCGACGGGAAGGGCATCGGCCTGCGCGCGAACCGGTCGATTGCCAAGGGGGAGGTGTTGATGGTCAGGGGGCCGACGCTGGTCGCGCAGACGGAGGCGCTCGTTGAGTTAGAGGTTAGCGTGCGGGATATGAGTAAGTTTGCCCAATTGCTTCGATTTGCGATTCCTTCCCGTTACACTTTCTGTTTTTTTTATCTATGAGATTCAAAAGGGGAAAAAAAGGGGGGGGGGGGGGGAACACTGTCTTGCTGATGCCTCCGCGTTTTCCGCGTTAGTGTATGAATTTGCCGTAGCGCGACTCCCGAAGAACCGCAGAGATGCCTTCTTGGGGCAGATGGGCCGCGATATACACGACAAGATCAACACCAACAGCTTCCAGTTCTTTGTCCACGGGACTGACGAGAAGGGGACTCGTCACTTGGCTGCGTATCCCGACGTCGCCAAGTTCAACCATGATTGTCGGCCAAAGTATGTCTCCTCGTAACTTGGGTTCCCCTTTCCGTTCGCGGTAGTCGCACGCTGTTGCGTGAGAGGAAAGTGAGAAACATCGTGGTATGCCGAAGTGCTGATCGATGACGTAGCGTCCATTACCGCATCACCGACACGACGATTACCGCGGTCGCCGCCCGCGACATCCAGCAGGGCGAGGAGTTAGCCATCAGCTACGTGGACATCTTCTTGCCGTCCAGGAAGCGGAAAGAGCGCATCCGGAGCTGGGGGTTCGAGTGCGCGTGTGCGCTATGTCAGGGGCTGAAGAACGAGACAGTGGCAGTGAGTCTTCCCAGCGAATATTTCCAAAAAAAAATCGAAAACGTATTCTATTCGCCCTTCCCCCCCCCCCTTAACGTCGCCGACGGGGCATACATACAATAAAGAAGACAAAAAAAAAAAAACTTCTCTTGGCCTTCTTAACTAACCATCGTCTCTCCACGCCCCCAGTCCGACAAGCGTCTTCGCCGCATCGAACAACTGAAGGACGACTTGAATAATTTCCAAGAGATGAAGGTGACGGCCGACACAGGGGCTGAGTACGCGGCGCTCCACGAGGAAGAAGGCCTCCATGCACATCTCGGGTCGGCGTATACGCGCGCGGCGCTCAACTTCGCCCTGTTCGGCGATGAAGAGCGGGCTCGCGAGTACGCTTTGAGAGCAGCGGAGGAGCTGCACATAGAGAAGGGGCCCGAGTCCGGGGATGCGCAGGCCATGAAAGTATTGGCGGACGATCCGACGGCGCATTGGACGTGGGGGAAGAGGAGAGCACTCGCTTGAAAAGTGATTGGGATGGGGAGGGGGGGGGGACGGGTTGTCGCGGTGTGCTGTGTACTTATTGGGAACTTGGTGAATAGGATGCAATCTGTGAGGTTCCTTAGTGTTGAGTTTACCTACTACTTCCTGTGTCCCTTGATGATTTAGGCCAAAGATCTGCTTCCCCGTTCAATTGAATGATCTTTCTCCTCTCAAGTTGCTGAAAAGCGCGAGAGTTAGGGTGGCGTGGCAATTGTATCGATGTGATATGTGACACTCTTTCTGGCACCGGCACCCGTGAAAACACGATGACTACTACACCTAGAGGTACTGTCACAGGACATCCTCCACTGCTTCGCTCTTGGTACACTCTTGCTAACAGTACAAGCATCACATTCGGCGGAAGCAGCTGTAAGGCCTGAGGTGGCAGACGGTGAGGGAGGAAAGAGAAGGGCAAGGGAGAGAGTGTGTTGATGATAAAGTCGAGGTTTCGTTGAATTCTGTGACTGCGTCGTATATCCTTAGACTAGGGCCTTTAGACTTGTATATATCAATGGCTAGTTGAGAAAAGTCGTGCTCAATGATAGCATATGAGGAGAGTTCATAAGCTGCATTTTGAACAGCTATAAGCCAACTTGTTAAGATATGAGGAATACGATAGGAATCCCTCGCATTTTAACCACTCCCAAGCAGCTCTACTAACCTCTTCTATAACTACAGAGCTTTTCCGGAAACTCTTATCTCAGAGTCTAACACAGGTCCCATTCTATCCCTTTGGGTGTCGCTACTTGTCTCATTTCATGTTCTGACAAATGTCTAATGTTGAAAACATCTTGGAGGCAATGAGAAAAGTGCCAACTCATGTTAAGGGGATTAAAGCCTTGCGCGTCATTCTTCTGCGCAGCCGAGCATCAAATGAGACATGAATCAAATCAAATACAGTTTCAAGAAACAAGCTAGGTAGCGTCTAGCTCAAGAGTTTTCTATGTGTAATCTACACCTCAACTTACATCCCCAACAGCGTATAAAACGCCAAGTAGTCTCAACAATTACGAAAATCTACAACCAACTTTCACAATAGGCGACCGTGGTCCTCCACGCACTGCGTAATAATAAATTTATCACGATGGTCTACTATCCCGTACCAATATCATTAATAATATCACTTACGCTGAGAGGATTTTCGAACCGTCCAATTGAGTTCATGACTTGGAGCTCTGCCGACAGATTAGCGAGTTGTTCGGCCCAGTGCAGGCGCTGCGTCACTACGCTGCCTTTGACACACACCTACAACAACAACAACATATTTATACCTGTTAACTAACTATTCCCAGTTGAATAACGTAGTTTTTCTTGGATAGATAGCGTAGGATTTATGGCGTTCCAGGCGAGCAACGCTCGAAAGTCTAGAGGAAGTGATGCCAGTGCAACCCGACCCTGGTTTTTATGGCTCGATCGCGACGCGCTTCAACAACACTCGACTCGATATGGACAATAATAGTTTGATACACAAAACTTATCCTAGGTCTCAATAATATTCCTCTATTTCCCAAGTCACTTTTGCGAAGTATATCTGATTGTGTCCGTATATATCAATGATTAAGGGGTGTCTTAGGTAAGGTATCCACAAATTCCTGCCTTTTTGCATGCTCCTATCTGATAGAAACTGTATAGATCTAGTAGTAAGATCCTTGGGTATGTTAATATTTTGAGATATTACCGTAACAGGAAATGCTTGGCACGTTATAGATCTTAGGAACGGGAGGATTTAGGAGCTAAGGAATCCAAGTGAAGAGTCTTAATTTCCAACTTGTTTCGTACCTAAGTACTTGAAACTCTGGTTGGTGGGGAGCAGATGCGGGTTTCCTCCCCGCTGATCGATCTGCTTAGATTTCTTGGCGACAAGCGTTTTCATCCTCTATGGCGTCATCGTTGATTTGGTATACCTACCACCTACTTAAAATGTGCTGGTTGAATAAAGAGCGTGGAAAGCGAGGGAGATGTAAACATGCCTTACCTTTTAAACAAATGACGTCGGTGTTCATATTGGTGTCGAAAGTTAGTACCTGTTGGATGCAATGGATCAACGAATTACAAGCCACTAAGGATAGATTAGTCAAAGGGTTGTCAGACAAGCTGATCGCTACTGATACCTATACGAACAGGAAACTCGGATGGCGCCTGCAAGGCCTGGTCCGGGTGGCAGTGCATTTCCAAGTTGGCAATACGAGCGACAGCTCAATTCCCTACACTGACACCCCTATAACAGTTTTCCCTGCATTACACACACTACTTGCTATATACTGTGCAGGCAACAGTATTTCTGGGTGCCCTGTTACGATTGCTAGTGCGCTGTCGCTAGTAGTAATATAATAATACTGAGTGCCAAAGAAAATATTTATGAGTAGTTGGAAAACTGGTGATAGTCCCGGCGTGGGTACACATGCAGAGTCTCCCTGCCGGTGAGGGAGGTGCCGACTACATACTAGTAAGATAGTGTACTGTGATGCATTTACTGTACTAGGTACTACCTATATGTAAGTATGTACATGTAGGTCTGTAGTGCATTCCTCCCGACTACCCCTCTGTTTCCATATCCCCACTCCACTGAACGCCCGTATAGGTCCCCGTATATCAGGTCAACAATCAGGTTACCGATCTAGCTCTTCAGCCAATGCCTGGAGCAGAACCCAAGCAGTACCCAGAAATATCGTGCTTTGCTCGTGCGCTTCCGATGATATCGATCTGCATCTGACTATACATACAGTGCAGTGTATGTCCGCACACGCCCCAAGGCGAATAACCGTGTGCGACTCGACTCATGTCCGCGCGCCAAAGTGTCTTGTCTTGCCTGTATTAGGAAGTATTATTTGGCCATTATGTGGTACTACCTAGCATGTATCTACTCTGCAGTGCCTGGACTCTGCTGTCCGTGTCAGGGCTCCTGTCATACCTACCTCGCAGTCGTGCTTCTCCTCTCCTTGTCTGTCCCTATCCTTCCCCTTCCTCCCTTCTTCCATCCTCATCCTCATTCTCGTCTCTCGGGTTCCGTGCTGTCCCGTTTCAGAATTCATCGTCACACTCGTTATTTCTCGAGCAGTTCACTCGTTTCCGCTGCTCCTTCTTTTCTTCCGGTCGTTTTCCAATCGGCAGAATCCCGCCATCCCCAACAGCACCGTTTTAGTGCCCGTCCGTTATTCGTTTGAGGTCGCCAGGAAAACGCCTTGTCCTCGACTTGGACGAGTGTCTGCAATACCCATCTAATCCGTCCTATTCGGCCATTCCACACCTTAGTTATGCGTTCCAACGTGCTAGCAGCAGCAGGCGCCCTGGTGGCCGCCAATGCTGTCCACGCCAGTCCAACCGCCACGGAAAAGCAACTCCCCAATCGAGCTGCTTCTCTCCCTACTGTCACTGCTTCAGGAAATGGTACGATTTCTGCCTGACTTCCACGAGACGAATGCGTCGGAATACTTACTGATGGCCACACGCAGCGTTCTGGGCCGGCAAGGAGCGATTCTATGTTCGAGGCATCGACTACCAGCCCGGCGGGTCGTCGGACAACACGGATCCCCTCGCAGACACCGACACGTGCACGCGGGATATCAAGCGCTTCAAGGATCTCGGTGTCAATGCTATCCGCGTTTACTCGGTAGACAATTCCAAGGACCACACCGACTGCATGCAGCAGCTCAGTGATGCCGGCATCTACCTGGTTCTTGATGTGAACAACCCCCTCTATTCGATCAACCGGGACGACCCCGAGCCATCGTACAACGACGTGTATCTGCAAAGCGTGTTCGCTACCATTGACGAATTCGCCAAGTACACCAACACGCTCGCCTTCTTTTCTGGCAACGAAGTCGTCAACGATCAGCCTGCGACAGTGAAGTCTGCGCCATACGTCAAGGCGACCACTCGTGACATGCGCCAATACATCGGTTCTCGCGGCTATCGGAAGATTCCCGTTGGCTACTCTGCTGCCGACGTTAGCGACAACCGGATGCAGACAGCTGACTACTTCAATTGCGGTAGTGATGATGAGCGTAGCGATTTCTTCGCATTCGTAAGTCGCTCGCGTGAAGACGGTATACTATACATAGGTATACACCTCACTAACATAATTGCAAATAGAATGACTACTCGTGGTGCGCCCCTTCGTCCTTCACCCAATCTGGTTGGGACCAAAAAGTCAAGAATTTCACCGGGTACGGTATACCAAGTACGTGCCCCTCAGAGTATCTTTCTTTTGCTAGCCGCTTCGAGAGAATGCCTCCTTCTCGAGCTAGATCATATCCAAAACATGTATCACGCCCTAAATAACGGCAACTAACTTCGGTTGTTTTAGTTTTTCTGTCGGAGTGGGGATGTATCAAGAACACCCGTGATTTCAAGGAGCTGAGTGCCCTGATGAGCAACGAGATGACTGGTGTCTATTCTGGAGGCTTGTTGTACGAGTACAGCCGCGAAGGGAACAATTACGGTATCGTCGAAGTTTCCGGCAACTCGGACTCGGTCAAGGAAGATAGTGACTTCGATAACTTCAAGTCGGCCCTTGCCATGTACCCTGCTCCGTCTGGTGATGGTGGTTTCACCTCAACTACTCAAGCCGCAGCCTGCCCAACGCTAGATTCGATTTGGGATCTTGGAAAATGGGGTGAGAGTGCGCTCCCCGCCATTCCCAATGGAGCTAAGAAGGTAAGATCAAGAGCCCTATGTCATGTTTGATATAATTAACCAATATTTCTAGTATATGACCGCGGGTGCCGGCGACGGCCCTGGTCTTACTGGCGATGGGTCCCAGAATGCCGGTGGTTCTTCGACGGGGACGGCCACGCCTGGCTCCGGCGATGTCAGTGCCACCGCGTCAGGCGACAACGGGGGCAGTGGCCGTCCCGCTCCACCGATGGATATGAGCTTTCTTGTTGTCACCGGCGTCGTCGGCTTTTTCACGCTTGCCGGTACCTTGCTCCTATAAGTTAGCGTCTAGGCATATCACAACCCTTCGGTTAGCACATCCACAACAAGAAGTATTGGGATTAATACCAAGGGAAGGAACATACCAATCCCTTTGACTTTGGCGTTGGGAGGGTAACGATCGGTCATTAGAATGGTTTGTACAACAATATGCTCGATAAGTGATCGCCCCATGGGAATACAACAGCTGGATGTGGAATTGGCTCCATCGATCGATTTGATAGTCTCTGCTCGGAATCTCGACTTTCGGGCTGAGTCTTTATTATTATTCGTACATCACGATAATGGATGTGGAGAGTTATGGCATAATTATATATAAAGGCGGTATATAATCATAAGACCAACTTAATCAACTTCGTCAGATATTTTTTAAACCTAAGTGTCGTGCCAGTGCCTTGGTAAGTACGATACCCCAAAGGCTAAAGGGGATTATTTGGTTCTCACGATGTTACATATATGGTGTATAGATACGTGAACAACGAGAGTGTAGGAACCGTCGAGTCGTAGTTCGAATCAAATAGTATTTGTGTAACTGGCCACTCTACGAGGCCCTTACCCGTGCTGTCAACCGTCCTCATCGTCGAGTTTCCGTGTATATTTAATGAGGTGACTCGTAAATAGAAGCAGATCACCGGTTCCAATTTTTTTTTTTTTTTAAATAAATAAAAATAAAAAATAAAAAACTAGCATAACCCCAGAAAGCTGGTTACGAGGTTGGGACACAAATAGCTTACTCGGTCGGTAAGCTACATTTTGAAAACACTCCTATTCATTACGCTGCTATCTGGCCCTGGGGACGGCCATGTGTAAACCGTCATAAACGCCGCAGAATAACACTACACTTATTAATCGTCTCGTTCTGAGCGAGCCAAACCGTAACCGACGATGATACGTCGTCATGCGCGTCCTCTACATCAACCACATAAATACCCCCCTCTACTACTGATCCTGGGGATCACCGAGATGTCTCGTTTGGTTTGGATTGGCTACTCGCCGTTTGTTGTTTTCGTGTGGTTTCTGGCCGATTATAGATTGATTGGATTTCAACGTAGTTGGGTGTTAAATGTACTCGGAAATCACGGCGGGGGGGAAAAGCTGCAATGATAATGTAATAAAGACAGACAGACGGACGGCTCTCGGGTCAACGATACGCAATTGATATAAAGTGTCTGGGCACGACGTGTCGGGCATATATTCCTTTGCACCTACTAGACCAGAATAGAGAATGCTCGCACCGTATCTCTGCCTGTAGGATGAGCATGTAATTATTATAGGTTGTCAGCCTCCAAGAGGTATGTATGTATATATGGTACTGCTATTTCATGTTAGGATAGAGTTAGTCTCCTTTCCTATCTCGCGATTTTTCAGTATTCGTCCTCTGCTGCCTTACTTGCCAACCCAGATATCTACCTACTTAGAAATCCAACACAGACATTTTGATAAACACGGCTTTCATTCATTCGTTCTCGTTTATTCCGTAGTGTAGATTAGATCCTGATCGCACTACGGTAGTAAGTAAGTCAAGGTCAAGAAATGGCTACAAGCAGACAACGGCAGGAAGTAAGCCGTCATCGTGAAAAAAAACACCATATCTATCCACGCGTTCAAATTCGTCAATAGTTCCTTCCCTCTTGCCTCCTACCCCCCTGCCCTTTTACAACACCGCCCCCTCCTTACCCAAGGCCTCCTTCCTGCCCGTGCTCCGCGGGTCGAAATACGGCCTCTCGCCCAAGCTGACGGCGCGCGAGCCCTCACGCTCGCCGAAGGCGTCCTGGTAGTCCGGGGTGGCGGCGTGGTAGACGGACCGGTTGTCCCAGATGGCGAGGTCGTTGGGGTTCTGCCAGCGGTGGCGGACCTGGAGGTCGTGGTTCTCGACGACGAGGTTGACGAACCAGTCGAGGAAGCGGCGGGACTCGTCGTCGGTCAGGCCCTCGATGCGCTTCACGTGGTTGCCGACGGCGAACACGCTCCTCCACCCCGTCACCGGGTTCGTGCGGATCACCGGGTGGCGCGCCTCCAGCGCCTCCCCGACGTTCTCCGGCGCCCCCCGCGCCTCGGCGTAGATGGCGAACCCGTTGTGCGCCGCCGACTCGTTGAACGCCGGCTGCGCGCAGTACGCCGTCAGCTCCTCGAGGAACTTCTGCACCGGCCGCGACAGCCGGTCGTACACTTCGTACCCGGAGGCCCAGAGCGTGTCTGTGTTTTTGCGGGACAGGCCATTGTTAGAAAAAAAATCGGGACACTTTTTTTTTTTTTTTTTTTATCAGAAGACTGGTGACGATGGATTGTCCTCCTCGCCGGCATCTATTCATTCCAAGCGAGGCAGTTGAAAAAAAAAATCAATGAGGAAAACGCAAAAACTCACCGCCGCCGGTACTAGGAAGCTCTGTAAGACGAAGCAGCGCATAGTCGCTAGGGACCTTGAAGAAGACAACATCAGCGGCTTATCTATCTACGTTAGGGAGAAGAAGAAAGAGAGAAGGAAAAAAAAAAGGGCACATGAGTTCGCCTACAGGCTCGAAGGTGATGTCGGAGTGCCACTCGAGACGGCGGGTCTGGGGCTTGTTGTAGGCGCCCTGCTGCTGGCGGAACTTGCTGTACAGCTTGCGGTTCTGCACGGACGAGATGACGCTGATTTCGTTGTCCCTGCCGCCGCGGTCGCGCCCCGCGTTGATGACGGGGTGGATGTGCAGGCCCGACGTCGCGGGCTTGCCCGAGAGCTGGCCGAGTCGCTGCACCAGCTCCTTCTGCAGGTCGTTTGTGATATTGTCCTGCTTTCGGAAGAAGACTACGCCGCGGCGCGAGACTGGAGGGGGGGGTTAAGGAGGTAGCTTAGCGAGAGGACATTGTAGGAGCTTCATCTTGGAAGAGAGCGGTCATTGGACAGGGCCGAGGAGGAGGAGGAGGAGGAGGAGGAGGAGGAGGATGACTGTCACCCCGTGATGCCATATCTAGGGCATAGAGATAGGAAGAGAATAGGACCTAGTAAAGAGGCCTTACTCGTGATAGCCAAGTCCCGCAACAACTCGTCTGAGTTCGGCGCGCGCAGCCATTCCGCCAAGTCCACGTCGACGAACTCTCGGCCGATGACGGGCGTAGTTTCGAAGTATTTGAACTGCTCGAGGGCGCCGCTGAGCTTCAGGGGCTCGCGGTGGCCCGTTCGAAGCTCCGGGAGGCCGTCGAGAGCATCCGGGATAGGCGAGCTGCCGACGGCGCCGCCATTGGTGGCTTCCGGCGCCTTCTCAGGGGCCACCTTTTGCTTGAGGGTCTCGACGACCACTGGGACGACGGTCTCGGCTACGGAGGGCGCCATTGTATGTATGCTGCGATTCTTATCCGTGAATCGTATAGTATATTCTAACAGACGGACCCTTCCACTCCAGTGTTAGGAAGAGAAGAGGGGATATTATTCGGCGAAGTTGCTTTCGGTGTTACGAGCTCCTCTGCGCAATTGGGGGGATACCAATTGGTCCTCAACGGCAGCACCTGTGCGACACGACCTCCCCTTCTTATGCGCGACGAGAATCCCGATTCGCGTCGCGATGGGACATGTCCTCCCGTGGTTCTGGTCCGAGATAGGCGCACCGACGCCACATGGCGATGATGACGCAAGTGTCGTACATCGCACGCCATCCCCCGCGATGATAACGCGTGCACCGTCAACCAGGCGAGGATTGGATATCGCGTCCATGCCACTCCCCGTTATCACCCTCCCCCATGTCCCCCATGCAGAGATGGCACGTTTCGGGGGGAGAGTGTGGGTGGTGGTTGCGGGGAAGCTTACCCTCGAAGGGATTGTGACATTTGCACTCAGCCTGACGTGCTTTTTGTAAATCCCCAAATGGTATCCTAGCATCATCAATCCCCCATATCTACATGAAAAGTTCAGGGTTGTTGGCCCATCATCCCAAGCTACCCTGGCTGATGATTGATACAGTAGTGCAGTTTACAAGACAACGCACCAATGAGTTCCTAGGAATCAGAATGAGGTTTACATCGAGCCGTTCCAGGAAGAGCCCCGAGTTTGATGCGTCAGCTTGGCTACATGCATATACTCGAGAGAGGCGGCTGAAGAATGTGATGAACATCATCATGACCCCACCAACTCCGCATCAGATAATCTAGACACGTTGAGAAACGTTACGGTCCGTGCCCGAAAACTATTTGAGAGGGGCGCCCTAATAATAGCAATAGGACTTGCCGGGTTCTCGGATCATGTCACATGTGTAACTCATTGGTCCCAAAAGTCTCCTGTTTTTCCCACTACATCTGATAATCTCGGCCCTCATTATTGGATAGCTACACCATGCGTCGTAAAAGAATTGATTAATATTCAGCATCGATAAGAGTACGTACGCCGTTTAAGCATATCCCACCCCAAGCCGTTCTCGAGGTGAAGCACAAGGTTAGAATACATCCAGCGTTCCTCTCCCACTGTGTCTCCAGGTCATTACTCTCCATTACATTATCGTCTAGGAAGAATGCATTTATACCAATCGTGGCTTGTCCACGTCAACGAACAGATCGAAGTGAGGCCGAGGTATCACGACCGAGCACTGAGACTCCCTATGCCAAGAATCGGGTCGATAAGTGGAAGGGTATGGTCGAAATGATGACTATTGGCAGGGTACAATCCAAGCACCAATCCCATCTTGAAATTCGGCATCGCTACCTACGCCGGCGTGAAGGAACTCGAGACTAAAATTACGGACGCTGCTAACGTGCCAACTCATATTTCGCGGGCCGTACGATCCCTTGGGTGTACCACATTCGAATGTGCCCAAAATCGTGTTCTCTCCGGGGAAGACCTGATACAATTCCGTTCCATTCCAGGTTGCCTGGCCATCGTCGAGGATAAGGTCAAAGTTCATGCCAGAATTTGCAAGGACTTCTTGTTCCAGCCCGCTGAAACTGTAGCATGGATAGCCTTTGGGAAGCTCTGTACAGACCGGCATACGGAACTGCAAGGCGCAGAGAGGCATTTCCCCGTCTGGCACAAAAGGGAAGAATGAACTAGAGATACTGTATAGGAAGACTGTGCTATTGTGAGAAGTGATGGATGCCTCTGCCAAGCTGTCTTTAATCCCGTCTGGAGCTGACTTATCAAGCGAACCCAATTTGATGGGGGCGATTGATGGTGCAGATGGTGAGATTGAGCAGGCTTGGGACGATTTGGCAGTATGTGAGGCTGTCGCTGAGCTGGTCTTCATCACAGCCTTGGTGCTTGCACTTGCACTCGGAGACATGCTTGACCACAACCCAGCGCCCGGCACTTGGCTATAACCGGGCATGGTGGAAGTTTTGGCTGTGTTCATCGACGACAGCGGTTCGTGGAGTTGTCTAGACCAGCTCCTGGTTGTGATCTGTTCAACGTTGGACGTTGGGGTAGCCACCGTGGTATTGCTGACGGAGGGACAACCACCTGATGAGTTGTAAAGAGCCAGAGCAACCGAGATACAACCAGTTGTATCAGGCTTCGAGGCTGAGAAGATGTTGTAATATCGATCCTCCCCGGTGCCAATAGGACAAGCGTAAAAAGTGCCCGGGCCATTGTCGTAGGTGAGATACGACTTGCCGTCTGGACCAGGAGGCGAGATGTCGAACGCCGTGGCACCAACGATTCCTGCGTAGCATTGGAATTGTTCCGCCGGAGCCCTCATGAAGCAATTGTGGTTAAGAGTATCCTTGATGGTCTTTGTTGACCTGTCGAAACAGAATCCGCCCTGTTGAAAGGGGCCGCCAAGGCTCAGCTCGCCCAAGTGATCCTCCTCGACTTGCTCGCCACCGACACCAACGGAACTGAGGCCGAAGCAACAGGAGTTACCCGACTGGCGCGGACGAATAGTGGTGCTGGCATCGACCACAATACCGGCCAAAAGCGGTATAATGAGTCGCTTCATGTTGGAGAGTGACAAGAACCCGTTCTCCAGGGAAGCCAAAATGACAAAAATATAACAGGAAGGTGGTAGATTCGAGAGACGGGGCGGAATAATCTGGATGGCGAGGCAGTGATTCCTCAGGTGAGTCGGTATGACGTGAATAGGGAGAGTGGCTTGGCAATCGAATTAGAGTGCGTCAGGATGCTGGGAGGAACGAGACGAGAGAGGCATTGGAAAGAATGAAATATCCTCGATGTCAGGGGAGAACCACGGCGGTAGAAAAAGGTGGTAAAAGCGGTATAAGCGAGGGGCCAAGGAGGCTAAATGAAGGCCGGTATCTGTATCCTACCTCTTGAAATGAATGTGTAGCGGGGTGATGAAGGCGGTGATGGCGGAAAGGCGAGGAATGTTTGTTTTGCTTGACTGGGAAGGTTGGTGGTTGGGAAGACGGCAGCCATGAGTCGGGTACAGGTTGGTATAAGGTAGGCACTGGGCACAGGTCTAGGTGTGGTAGTGCACAAGACTGCCCAGACGGGCAAACACGGGGGGTGAGTGAGTGCCTACTGTAGGTAGCGAGCAACATGCACCTGCTTCAGTAATTGCCCTCCTGATCAGTGTGAATGCCTGAAGGCCTGAAAGCATTGTTCTTAATGAGATCTTATCATAGCTCCTAAACAGTACCCAGGTACACGGATAAACAACCATAGTCAGGTATTACTACTACATAGTGATAGGGCATTGTGAGACAGCGCCATAGTCAAAATGATTATTGCCAATTTTGACTCTTCGAAACCTTCTCATGGCGTCCAACACACCTGTTCTAGATGTTCAGTGGATTAATGCCTGAGCCTTGGAAGGAATTGTCTTGATGCCCTCTCTCGTCCTGGTCGAGATGGTTGCCAAGGTCCATGACACTGGCAGGAATAAGTCCGCGAACTCGAACTTTCCTCCCCATCTACAGAAACGATCAATCCACCCCTGCTATCTGCGTTGGTATGATAGTACCAATTATCTAGGGAGATAGGGAGCACAGCAGCAAAAGCACCGACGTAAGGCAGTCCAAGGCAGTGTTTAGATATGCTACACCTATAATAGGAATTTTCGCTTTCAGTATGCTTCTCTATTTACTCCCTATTCCATGGTCTTACGTCATGTCTAACCTTGTCTCTCTTCGGCATTCCACCGCAGCCTCTTTTTTCTTCAAGCCTGTAACGAACTATAGAGAGCTATGTGTGCAAATTGTTTATTATTATTATTATTTTTTAATAAAATAAAAAATAACTTAGTATGGGCGGCAACAGCAAGAATTAGCAAGATGGTGCGTTACCAACCCAACTACTACCTGCAAGCCTAGAGCACAATGCCCATATCCGAAAGGAGGACCCCTTAAGCTACAGTCGTTGCGCGCTTGAGGATCAGCAGGATCATAGACATATCAATGAGGCACAACGCCGATCCTTCAATTTGACCACTCACTCTCCTTCTTTGTCGTAAGACAGGCCTTGACTTGTCTGTCACAGAGTGAGTAAGAGGGTTGTTGGTACGCAGGGAGATCCCAATTCTCTCGCCAATCCGACTCCCGATCCGCCGGGCGGGTACGAGTCATGGTCTCAGCCACTCCGTAAACCCCGGTTATCTGAACTAGAGCCGAACGGGAGAAAAAATTCGGTGGTTCGTGAAGAGCCAAGGAGATCATGCAGTTGTCGTTAAGCGTCTGTCAAGCCGTTATAGCCTCATGGCTCTGCTTTGGAGGTAGCTGCAATGACATATAGCCGAGGGCGTTGAATGTTTTGTTTGTTAGCATACACATGGGGTTACGTGAATTGAGACTCCATTCATTGATAGTCGTGAATAGTACCGGCCGCGAGGCTCTTATCTATTGTAGACGCCAAATTGCACCGTCCAACCCATCCTAGCCGTCGCAACTCGACCCAAATCAAGGGTTATTACAATAATTCATACAATCATAATTCATCCGTCTCTTCATCATCCGATAGCCAAATCGAGGTCGAGCGTCTATCCGGCTTAGGCTTATCCCGGCTTGATGTGACCGGGACGAGTGTGTTATGAGGGTTGTTGCTAGGCTCTTGCTTGATGTCAGGCGTAGCCATTTTGACATTTTGTGGTAGAAGGCCTTCCTTCTTCAGGTCCGCCTTAGCCTCTGGGTGACTAGCGATACTATTCTGGTCGCCAAGGTCCATCTGCACCTTCACACCTTCCTTGGCATCAACCTCTGTCTTCACATCGCCTCCAGTCTCAACCCCTTCAGGTTTCCCTAGTTGTTCGGCACGGATTTTGTAGAATGAATCTAGGCAATTTCTTCGCTGCTCTTGTGTCATGCCCTCAACGGCAAGTGCGAATTCCGTGACGTTGGCAAAGCCGAACTCTTCGGCCATAGTGCAGAATTGCCGTTCCATAACATCCCGGGGTGGGTTGAATTGGTAATGAAAGGATTTGTGGTTCTCACCTGCTGAGTGATTCTGCTGACTATCCAAGAACAGAGCTAGACCAGAGAGACCGCCCTCTGGGTTCGTGGCCTTCTCGGCCCATCGGGATAACTCGTTCTCTACTTTGGATGATCCAATCACTTCTGAGTTCTCGTGGGTATATTCAACGCCTTCACCAGCTAAAATGGCTTGTATCGGATCGCTCTTAGCCTTGTTGGCCACCTTGGAATGCTGTATGATACCGTGTTTATTGCTGGGAGCGGTGAGCATGGTAGATAGCTGCTTTAGACCCCCAGTCTCGTCATCGGCCCCCCCTTCTTTCTTGATGGGAAGATCATCCTCTGCAGACTGGGCTACCTTGTTCATGTCGATGTCAATCATATTAACACCTGCCCTAGCTTCGGCCACATTTGTCTTGTTCACAATATGGCGAAGAACGCCTTTATCGCCGTTATAGGTTAACAAGTTCTGTATGCCGAAGAGCTCACCTTTGCTCTGATGTTGGACGCCCTTGAAATAACGGCGTTCATTTGAGGCGTTATACCCGATATTGGCCTGCTGCTGTTTGTAGATCTGCCGTGCATATGTAATCTCTTCAATCGTTCCCACGGATATTAAACGATAGACGTCTACATCACGCACTTGACCAATTCGATATGCACGATCTTGTGCCTGCAGATCGTAACTTGGATTCCAGTGGGGATCCATGATGACGACCTTGTTAGCTGATGTGATGTTGAGACCAACCCCGCCTGCTTTTGTTGATATGAGGAAGATGAATTGATTCGGATCGCAATTGAAGTCGTCAACAGCTGCCTGACGGTCCTCATACGACAGCGAGCCATCCAAGTAGCTGACATTGTACAGCGTCTTGTTGAAGAGCTGCTGTAGGATATTCAGTAACCTTACGCTATGGGAGAAAACCAAAACTTTGTCACCATTCTTGTGCCAGAACTCCAGCAGTTTTTTAAGGACTTTCCATTTCCCACAGTATTCAGGATTGGCGAGGTTGAGAATCGAGTCTCGGCTGGCATAATGTGTTTCCCAATCGTTTGGCGTTGCAGCCTGAAGAATTCGAAGCTCTCTTCGATACTTGTCAGGGACGTCGGCGGTTCGTGGCATGAGAAGGTTGAAGTGATTGGCCAGTTTCTGTAGCGATATAATAAGAGGAAAGGTAAGCGCTTGCCATTTTTCGCCGTCAGCGTTCATTTTATAGCAGCAGTGCCCTCTCGTGTTGCCCGAATCGCACGGGCACTGATCAAAAGACGTTAGAACAAATTGGGCAATTGGACTAGCAAGAATATTCTCATATGCCTCCCGCTGCACGTCTGATAGAGGACAAAATACGACCTTGTCGCTCTTCTTCGGTAATTGGTCTGCGATCAAACTTTTTAGGCGACGCAGGAAAAACTTGGGGAGAAGGTTATCCCGTAACTGTTTCGCCGTCGTACGCGCCTTACTCAGCTGGTGCAGAGTAGCATCATGACTCTGACCGATAGCAAGAGGCTGAGCGACCATACGCTGCCAATCTCTCATTGTACCGAACTGGCCTGGGTTGGTCCAATTTAGCAGCGTCCACAACTCCTCGTAGTTGTTTTGTATGGCAGTTCCGGTCAACCCGATTCGACACAGGGAGTTAACCAAGTTCATCGATTGTGTAATCCCGGCTGCGGGATCCTTTATGCAATGGCATTCATCAGCAATGACGACATCCCAAGGCACCATATTAACTTCGTTTGCACTGTTTTTGTAGGTCGTGTATGTCGTAACCATAACCTCGAGTCTCCCGGCCCGGGCAGTGCCGAGGACATCGTCACGCTTGGGACCGTGGAAGAGATCGATGACCCACCAACCCCATCTCTCAAGCTCGTTCTTCCAGTTCTGAATCAAAGACCCCGGACATACAATTAGAACGCGCGGATACCAGTCATCCTTGGTGCGCCTGTATTTTCTCATTCGTTTTGCGTCGCGGCTGTCGCCCGTTTTCCCAAAGGCAACAGTTAAAAACGCAGCAACTTGAACCGTCTTGCCCAAACCCATGTCGTCACCTAGAAGGCCGCCTCGCTGATGCACGAAAAGGTCGTATAAGAACTGCACTCCCTGGACCTGGTAATCTCGGAGATACTGCGCAAGAGAAGCTGGTATTAGTCCGCCAGCAATCTTGATGTCTTTGTATGGGTGGCAGGGCTTGATGCCACTTCTTGGATCGAACTGTGGCTTCTCCTCCAGCTCCCCGAGCCTTTCATCATCGGAAAAGTACACATCTGAGTAGTCTGGGGGTAGTCGTAATCCTGCCTCATGAAGAACTTTGCAATGCTCGTCAAAAGCCGTACGGCGTTTCTGGAAGTAGGCAGGCAGCGATGTGGGAAGATCAGGTTCAACTTCTGACGCAGTGCTATCATTCAGCCTCGATTTGGCCTTGTGGTTGGTAGCCTTCCGTGGTGGCCGACCCCTGGCAACAGCCTTCTCTCTACCTCTGGCAGTGCTAGACCTCTTTGAAGCCGCCCTTCGCTTTTTGAAGACTGCGTAATATTCATCCGACTCGTCGCTCCAGTCATCATAATTGATCGGCTTGGGGGTTAATTTCCGCTTGATCGGGAGTAAATTCTTTGCTTCATCGCCCGCCGACTCCTCGGAAGCCGTGCTTTCGTCATCTGGAATGACGATAGGATCTGACTGTTGCACCATGTTTGTTACGCCTTCTACTCATACTGACGGCCGAAAACATGGTCGCATGGAGAGGTACCTTCATAGAAATCTCTCGCCGTATTGACAATTGGGAACGGTACCCAGCTCACTGTTGCCATAGATGCGCGTTGAGGCTTTGATAAAGGAAATGGATGAAGTGGGGCGACGCGAACAAGAGGTGCAGGTGCCTTGCATCACGTGATCTTCCTGGTTGAGAATACCTTAAGGTTCCAACTCGACAGGTACCCCCAAGAATGTACGGGAAGAGGCCCTATCTAGACGAGGAACCTACATGTAGGTAGATTCATATGCCATGAATCAAATTGGGTGCACATTCCTTACTATCTAGTATCAGCATTGTAACCGGCCAGCTTGGACGATCCATTTTCAACCAGCACTTTTTGGCCTTGTTCTCTCCTTTGTATTATGCAGTCGGCCCCATGGCATACTACCTGAACGGTTGATACTCGATTGAGCTGTGCATATAGTCTACTAATCGTTAAGTTTTCAATTCGAGCCCGAAATCGTGCAGTGGATATGAGTAGAGACTTGAGTATGTGTATTTGTGCGCGGCTATCTAAAGGCGACTTCGAGAGAAAGAGGACTCTCACTCTCTATCCTCTTGCTTCGTAGATTTACGGACGACCTACGATTAGGTGAAACGACGTGCAGCTTTGACGATGAGGCAACCATCCTCGGCGCAATGTCAAGCAATTGTCCTGCAAATTTTATGCCTCCGGAACTGATCCGCGAATGTTCGATCGACGGAGTCGTTGATGTCACCTCCTTGAAACAGCCACGATGGCTCAACCCGAGCCAATCAAACTGTCACCTTCGCAGGACGAGGTATTGTTCGGGGCATGGTTTTGGATTCGACGTTCTTATTAAAGATATTTAAGCTTATGCTGAAGAGTTGGAGACCAGAAGAGCCCGCCCATCCTCCCCCAAAAAGATATGGACGGGGAATCCGATGAGGATGACAAGTCGTCTACCTAAGAGTAATATAAGTATGCCAACGCCGACTGTAGTCGAAGGTAGGTTGTGTGGCAGCATTCCCTACGTACATAAAATAGTCTAGACTAAAAAGTCGTGGCGATCACTAATTGAACTTTGCCGAATATGCTAAATCACTGACAGTCCAGCATAAACTCCCAGACGCCTTTGCCTCGTATGTGCCTGTATATTCGCCAATGCACCCATCCCTGAATTTTCAATTTATAGGAGCTCGAAGTCGTCGAGTTTCTGGCGATAAACCATAATGTTGCGTCTAATTTTGCTGTCGGCCGTCCACGTAACCAGATCCTCCTGATTTCTCGTAACGAAGAAGGCAGGGTCCGTTATACACTTTCGGACTTCGAATTAGTGACTGCTCTGTGGAGGAGTTCTGTACAAGAATGCTAGTGCGACAAAACTTACCTCGACTCCCACTCGCACATGTCCCTGTTCTATCATCTTTGTCGCACTGCAAGACGCCATTTAGCAAGCTGCACTTTCACTGCTTGGGATAGCCGAAGTGGTAACGAGATATTCACTTACGCCTGTACTGTCTCAGCCATTCGTAGGCGGGTCATTACGACTGGAAGTCTCCGTCTGGCCTAGTAGAATACATTAGCATGGCATATCAACAGTCGGGCGTGTTACATGCCATGGCTGAAACGGTAACACCGTGCTCAACGCTGGAGAGCTTGGAAGTCGATGAGAGAATCCCCATGTCAAACAGTTTCTCGAGTAAAAGTTTCTCATGCTACGTCGTCAAAAGTCAGCTGCTACTGCTTTCAAGCATGGGCTTCCCCGTCGGAGCCAAAAAGTGCTAGGATATTTCCAAGAACACACGCAATGCCGACGAACTGAAAGCGGAATTTCCTACCTTTTGACGCGTCGCACTCTCTGGAGGCAGGAGGGAGAGTCTATGGGCGAGCTGCCGTAACGACTAGCGACGTAGGTTAGAAGTGATGGGGGCTGGTTGAAAAGCAAATACTCACACCGCAAAGCTTGTTATACCTATCCATCGAGTGTCAGCCTGCAGCGTCTTCAATGGGGTGTTGCCAATGAGACATACTTCTGATAATCTCCTCTATTCTGGATCATATCTTTAACTAAGAGTTAGCGGTTGATGTTGCTGGGCGGTCCTCATAAAGCATCGGGAAACCCTGAATTCACGTACACCTCCGGATCACTGCTGCATCGCGGTGGTCGTGATCTTGCTTCCAGGTCACAAAGTCTGTCTTTTTCAACCTGGAAGGTGTCAGCATTCCATCGTGATCGCCGGGTTTCCAAATGGAATGAGTGGTGCTGAGTTAATGGCGAATACACAGCGAAAATCAGCTAAGAAGGGGTAACTTGTCCATACTAGACTATTTGTTAGCACGCACTTTTCACACGGCCTCAGCCCACGGTTGGGGGATCCATCAAGTCCTTACCAGTTTGGATTCATGATGTTTGAGCTTGCGAACCATGTTGACGGCTCTGTACTCGTCGGTGGTCTCGATATAGCTGGGGAAATGATTGGTTTCGTGTTAGATATGAAAATCAGGGATGAAAAAGTCGATCAGTGAGGCTGATTTTGATATTAGACTTCACGAGTCCACCGTCACCTAAAAATACGGCGATGAGAAAACAGGTTCCACCCCCAATGGACCCACTATAGCTAGTCACTTATTGGCCAATTGAGCAGCGCATATTATCCGCCAGCAGCATTTGAGCCCCACATTATTTGGTTTCGCCGACCTTTTTCCCTGGACAAGCTCTATCTACGTACTATCCAGGTACTAACAACGTCCAGTAATCCCAAACTTTCCATTGCTAAAAGAAGAGCAGCAAGCCGCAGCAGTTGCCTCTCACTACCCACGATGCCGCCACGGATATCGATTGTGTCCGCCTTTCGGCAGGGCATGTCCATCGTAAAGAAGACGACATCCACTGCACCTCTATCCACAACAGCCGCCCCCCAAGCCCGTAGGCCACCGTCTCCTTCCTCAACCGCATCCTGATGCTCAGATCCTTTCTTTACCTTACCCCGTGCTCTCGACCTACCTGGAAAGGAAGCCGCTAACACGTTCGAACTCCCAGTCCGAGACCTCAGCAACACCACTTCGTCGATGCTCAACATCGACAGCGCATCCAAGGACGCCGACGCAACGAGGCTCGCCGGGGAGATATACAGGAGCATCAGGCCGCCGAAGCGCAACTCGGGCGCCGGCCGACAGCGGGTTGGGGAGATGATACGCGGGTCGAGCGACCAGGTCGACTACTTGCGCCAGATGCCGCGTCGGTGGCGCCCCGGCGACGTCTACTCCCCCCACGACATGAGTCCGTCCGAGATGGCCAAGTGGCGGAAGCCCACGGCGCGCAAGAAGGATCTCGTGGATCTGTTGGGGCTTCGGCCCTTGGATATGTATAGGGTGAGTCCCCCCGATTTCTCTTCTTCTTTCAAAGCTACAGATCATGTTTAGACCGTTGTGTTGCCGTTGACCCACAGGGGCTAGAGAAAGCGATGCTGGGTTGATTGAGGTCGGGGGTTTGGAGTATGAAGGGATATAAGAGTGTGAGAAGATGGTAACTAATCACGAGGACCCCAGAACTTCTCCGTCATTTCCGAATTCATGACCCCGCATGGCCGTATAATGCGCTCTGTAGAAACCGGACTGAGTCCAGTCAACCAACGCAAGATGGCCAAGGCGATCAGGAGGGCGATTGGACTGGGTCTACACCCTAGTGTACACCGACATCCCGAGTTGTTGTTGAGGGGACCCGAGAGAGTGCTCGTACAAAGCGTTGCCACTTACAATAAGGCGTTAAAGTATTAAGACAAGTTTAGATGTACAATAACATCTTGCCGCTTTTATTATATGTACAGATAGCGAATATCCGGTGTGTATAAAATGGTATTGTACAGATCATGCCTTCCACGGCCGCGAGATCTTGAACTGTAACAGTCCGTCCTCGACTTTCCTCCGATACTTTTGGGTGAGGGATTTCCAGAGTGGCGGATACTCGTGTTGTGACCAGGACTCAAAATCCTCTTTCATCTCTTGAGATGGCAGAGCATTATACACGTAGGCAAAACTGCGTTTCTTGTTAGCACGGAAGCAGTTCTTGGAATTAAGACGACACTTACGTCAGGAAATCTGGACGCTTCCCGATGATATCGTCACAGGCATCTAAAAGTAGCTTAACGTCCGGCAAATGGCTGTGGGCAGCCAACGTCGTCAAGTACGCCGCATAAACGTGTTCCGGTACATCAATCTCCATTTTCGTGATCTTTGCCCAAAGTTCTTTGGCGGGTGCGTCGCAATAGGGTTGTACCTCGTAGGCGCGGAAGACGATTTCGAGAGTCGCGTACGAAGGTCCCTCGGGTGATGTGGTAATTTCTTTCCAAAAATCTAGTGCCCGGTGAGAGATATCGCACACGATGTAGCCGATCATCAGCGCGTTATACAATTTTGTGTTAGGTTGTATGGTGGTGTCCATTTTCACCATGTTGTGGATCATCTTTAGACTTTCCATGTCTGGGCACCGACCAATCCCTTCCAAACAGCGTACGTAAGTATCCAACGTAGGTCGGTGTCGTATGTTGTTATGTGAGCGCATGTGGCCAAAGACGTGGCAGGCCATGTCTGGACGTCGCCTATCGAAAAAGGCGTTCATGATAGCTTCTCGGTGCTCATTCTCTACCTCTGGGAAGAACTGGCGAAGCAGGGCGTAGGCGTCCCAGACCCGTGCTGTACTATTCTTCTTATCTAGACAGTAATCAACAAAGGACCTAAGCACCATCTCACGCTCAACGATGCTATAGTGCGCCGTATGAAGGGAGAGCGTGTCAATTACTTCGTACGTCTCATCATTCTTCATGAAGGCCATGCATACTGAAACCACCGTTTCTGGTTCTAGGGTTACGTGTCGTTGCTCTAAGTAGCTCGTCACGTCAAGTATCTTTTCATAATCTGGTCTTGAGGATGAACATAAGCCACGGATCAACTTATTTAGTATAGGCAACTCCCTCTCCCTAGAAGATGTTTCAAGGCCTCGCAGTGCTTGGTAGGTGGCCATTGCGCCGTGGTAGTCTTTGGCGCGAAGTCGATACTCCAATTGCAGGATGTACGTCGACAAATCTGGTTCAAACCCCAACTTCTTAGATAGCGAGATGAATCGTTCGGCCATGTATGGATCATCCTTATCAATGGCGCACCTGAGGAGGGAATTAATGGACCCTATGTTTGGCCGAGCTTTCGGCTTATCTTTGGTGCGGTCCAAAGCGATATTGAACATGTGCTCGATTTGGTCAATTCCCTTGCCTAACAAGAGAAAAGCGAATTGGAACGAAACATCCCAACAAGCTTTGGACTCACCCCAAGGCCCAGATTCAACTTGAGCAACGAGGTCTTCATATATCTCCATAGCCCACTCTCGCTGGTTATTTCGGAGAGCGAATAGGAGAACCTCATAGTACGTTGGAGGCGCAGGGTGTAGTCCTTTGCGGATAGGTCTTGTCCACCAGAATTTAGTTTCCTCAACGTTGTCGCGCTGCGCAAAAAAGCTTGTCATAACACCATGGATGCTAACGTCGTACGGGACGCCAGATTTCACGGCTTCTCTAACAACTTCACGAAGTGCCTGCTCTTGCCCCTCCCTAGCCAGGCCATTTATTATAGGAAGCAAGCTGTGCCTCGGGTGAAATTCGGTGTGGGAGAGTAGGTTCGGATCTGGGAGGTTTTCCAAAAAGATATCCTTCGCCTCGAGTGCTCTTCCGTACTGCGATAGTGCAGCCAGGAATGAATGCAGGTATTTCGATTGGCCCAGGCCATCTTTCAGGCGGAAGTCCAACGTAACATTATGGAAACGCCCGGGTTCTATGTTCAGTTCCCTCCGTCTTAGCTCTCTGAACAGGGCCCCCGAGAGCTCGAGATGATAATGTGGGCCATCTCTCGGGGGCTTTTCTAGGCACCGCATAGCTAGGTGAATGTCGTCGAGGGAGAGGGCGACATTGTCAGCGGTGTCGTGCTTGACAAAGTACTCGAGCACGCCATGTGCACACAAGGCTTGCGTGGAGTTAACTACACGGTTGTGCCTCGCTTTATAGGAAAAAAAGTCTCGCCATGCCTTGACTAGGTCGGAAATCGGGGGTGGCCGAAGACTATCGTTCTCGGCAGCTCGGTAGGTGAGCAGCACCTCGTAGCCCGGCTCGGCCTCGAGCTCCTTCAGGGTGCGGGGAGGTTTCTGAAAGAGGTTGAAGAAGGACCTTCGCTGGACTGTCCTGGCAACTCGGCAACCGACGGGGTATGTGCGGAAGGTCGGCCAGGGAGCAGGTGAGCCGAGATACGACGTGGCCATACCCCGAGTCGCAGGCGGCGGGCGTCGCAAGACATGGCGAGTCACCTGCGACCGCATAATTAGAGAGACAGGCTATGTACGGTGGTGTCTAAGCGCTGGTGAGCTTTCAATTGACATTGGCCTCCAATATGAGATGTTCCTACTGCTTACCTGCACATGGCTGGGGTCGTTTGCGGGGCCGAGTAGGGACTAAGTTCAGCTTGGGGTCTAATGAAGCTCCAAAAAGACGGATTGAAGCTCCGGCGCGTCCGTTATTCATGATACCTAGTTCTGAGTAGGTGGGTAGGCAGGACGGGTACGGCGATTAGGGATTCTTATCTCCAACGGCCCGTCGGAAGCATGCTACAGCTGGTACTATCATCGCCACACACCTGGCACATACTTATAACTAACCACATGCACCGAAGACAGCGCCTACACATAGAGGTACATTAGCGTGAGGGGGGGAAGGGGGCGGAAGGTATAGGAGACGGTCACCGTGATAATCACGAACTTTAGGACTGTCATATATTTTTTAAAACAATCACAGTGCTAGTCTTGTATATAATACTGTCCTTTTTGTTAAAATAATGTTTTTGGAAAATGGTTACAAAAAAATGGAGACCGTCACAGCTTTTCCGAGACCGTCACGGCTATTCGAGACCGTTACAGCTATTCGAGACCATACCCATACCTACAGACCTACCTAGCCATATGGACAACCCCCCCACATCCCCCCCAACCAAACTACAATTGCAACCACCTTCAACCACCACTTACAACCACTTGCAACTGCCATATTTCTACAGAAACGAAAGCCTTATATTATTTAATTGCAGCACTTACGTAATTGACCTGCCGTAGCGTAATAGTAATACTCCGTAACTGTATACTGTAGACTTGTAGTTCGAATTGGAACCTAGCCGTAGCTAGAACTATAACATCGCAACCATAACATCGCAACTGTACACTAAATTGTTACGCCGTAACAAAAAAAAAACAGATAAATAAATATTCTTTTGTAAGTTATACTATAATTTGGTGACTATTTTAAATCCGAGACCATGTTAGGTCCGTAACCATGTTTAGACTAAGGTGTTCAAAAGAATATCATATTTCTGAGACCGTCTCCAAAATCCGTGACCATCTTGGTGATCGTCTCCTATACCCCCCCCCCCCCCCCCCCCCTTCGTGCTAATGTATTTAACCTACTTAGTACCACATGTAGGTATACATGTTCTCTGTCTCATTTTCCTCTTGTTCAATCATCCGATTTTCTCAAGAAACAAACTTACGAATAAATCTCTTTTGATCCTCGCCAGAACAATGACAACAACTACTAAATTTCCGACTGCGTGAAATCATTTGTGACAGGAAATCCTCGCGCATCCTCGTTTACAGCATAGTTACCATGCCGCTCCAGCTTTTGCCCGGATAGTTGAACGCCATCTTAGGTAAAGGATTCGGAATCACAATCACGATATTACGGCCGAACAGTTTCCAACTGGTGTAGCCTTGGAATATGGCCGGCTCTCTAGCACCGCCATGCGCCATCGGCAGCGTGATGAGGCTGAGTATAAATGAGCCATACAAGACTCGGCCCCATCGCCGGGCTCATCATTTATTGGAGACAACTAGCCTCTAATTGCGCTTGTTAGGCCAGGAAAATCTGCATCTGAGATTCCGCATGGGCATCTGTTTCTCAAAATAGAGGCTGCAGTGTCCAATCGCGCCTCCGGTTGCACGTTCACGGCATCTGCCCCAAGGAATCAAGGGTACACGATTAGAGGATTCTTCCAAATTATATTGGCTGGCTCTTGGCCCCGACCTTCAACATGCAACACCGTTGGAACTATGAATAGAACTGCGTAACCAATCCCCCCAAGGCACAATCTGCGTGCTTCGAGGGCAAGATTTGACTAGGCGTTTGTAAAATGAGTACTACCACAATGTTACAGTAGTATAAGAGATGGGCTCTCGCCCAATGGCCTACATATTGATGTTGGCGTCTCGCATGCTCAATTCTTGTTGAAGGAAAAGCAAGGGTGCTCTACCATTTGCTCAAACGTGTGTACTCAAGTAACAATATCGAGTCTTATTATTCCACACCGTCGACATCAACCCCCCTCCAACCTTGATTCTATTCTTTTCTGTGTATTTGGGATCGTTGCGATGTCACTAGATTTACGACGGGTTGACCATGTAAGAGATGTAGCATACCCTGAACCAGTGTCTCCTCTGGAATCCCCAGACGATGCCTCTGCTCGCCGCCATTCGTATTCAAGACACGAGGACGTCTTGTCGCACACACTTTCACCAGTTTCATTCACGACACTTCAAGATTCACAAAACATCAACGAGATAGGCGCTCCACCAGCCTCACCAGTACGTTGCTTATCCGAACACCACTATATCAGCACAGGCCATTCTCTCAGCCCTAACCTACAACGTCCATTACCTATTATTCCTTACAACCCGGACATTTCTTGTCCTATCTCAGAAAGTTGTGAACCCGTCGGATCCAAGACTATTCCGAATAGTGTGTCCTCTTCAAGGTCTCACCGTTCTCTAACTTCTTGGTGGTGGTGGTGGTGGGAAATACTTGCAATGACACTCAGCATGGCAAGCATGAGCCTCCTAGCTTTTTTGTTATCCAAGATCAACGGCACCCCACTCGAAACCTGGAATCTCCCAATCGAGCCTCACACCCTCATAGCTATCTTAACAACGACCGGGAAAACAGCATTGCTCGTGCCAGCAGCGTCATGCATTAGCCAACTGAAGTGGCGCCATTTCACCGAGAAGCCACGAAAGTTGATCAACTTTCAGATATTCGACGATGCGAGTCGGGGCCCCTGGGGATCAATCTTGCTTGTCTGGCACATGACTTTTCGGGCACGACTGCTCGTGGCCCCAGGTTTTGCTCTCGTCACTGTGCTAGTACTTGGCATAGATCCTAGTGCCCAGCAAATACTCAAGTTTCCAGTCAGAGAATCGCCACTAAGGAATGTATCGGTTGTACTAGGGACAGCAGACATGTATTATTCGAAAGGTTTCTTGGAAAATACAGACGCCTCCGGTCCGTTAGCTTTCTAGTATCCCACTTTTTTATTTATTTATTTATAATAATGCGGCTAACGTTTGAGAAGAAGGTACTTGGCAAGCGAACTCTGACCTGCTTGCCCTTCAATCGTCCATTGTCAATGGTGTCACTGGCTCTGTTTTCCAGCCCTACTTCAATTGTCCCGGACCAGCATCTCGATGTACCTGGGATATTTTCATCACCCTTGGTGTGTGTGCCGAATTTAAAGATGTTTCCAGGGATGCTGTGGCTCATTGTAGTGACTCGGGCTCACCATCCATGAACTGCACCTACAGCATACCTGGAATAGATGATGGAGACGACAAAAGCGACGGGATGGTCATGCAGTGGGACACTGAGTCTATGGGCGGGGCTGGTCCATCGACGATGCTCTTCCAATCACAGTTTTCGCCTACTAACGAAGACACTGGATCTAGTCACAGTGAGTGATTCTCAAAGTCATTTCCTTCTTGTTTTGGCGAGTTTTAGAGTATAAAGCCCCCTTTCCATGCCCAAATAATATCTTGGAAGCGCCTCATGCTATTAAAAAACTCACAGATCACCCCCAAAATAGCAATTACTGACTACAGTGATGTAGTCGGATCATTCCTCGCCGTGAAGGCTCTGGGGGATGGCTATCCGTTGATTGAATCCAACGCAACAGGAGGGTTAGGATGGGCGCCTCCGCCCACTGAGGTATATTATGCAACGTTCGGCTGGTGTGCCAAAAAATTCCAGAATGTCAGTGCCTCACAGAAACGTCTCAACGTAGCCCCAATAACTTCCGAAGGACTGACGTGGGCCAATGCCGTGGGAATCGAGGAGGAAGGAAACCTGATGGGCACCAGCTACTTTACATACAGAGGCGACGTGAGTGGCGCCACATTCAATGTATCGAAAATGGCGTTACAATATCTACCGATCTACCTCAGTACGTTGCTCACGACGACTGTATACCACAACATATATCGGCCAGACAATGGCCCCGCCGACAACCCCTTAGCGTTTGGATTCGCACTGATGAACTCGAACCTGAGTCACGTTGTTCCGGATCTTGCAGACACACTAACCAACCAACTTCGAAGCAACAATCCTGGTGACAACTACAACGCGACTACTACGACCGGCAAAGCCTTCTTCGACGAACCATACATAGAGGTACGATGGGTTTATCTCACTCTCCCCTTCTCTGTGACTTTGTTCGCAGCAATCCTGCTTGCCATGACAATCATTATTACGGATAAACAACCGCTACTCAAACAATCCTCAGTGGCGCTCTTGGTTAATCGGCTGCAGGGCTGGAAAGACGAAGAGCTCAATGTAGATGAACCGCAAACTCAACAGAAACTCGACCGCCTTGCGGAGACAATGGTAGCTAGACTGGAAGTCGACCAAAATGGCACGATGAGGCTCGTAAGGAAGAGCTTTGACTAGGTAGTTTCTTGGACTTCAGGTTAAATATAATAGAGATGGACGCGACAGCGTCCAAGCATTGATCGGAAACCGTAGTCGATGTTGCTGCTCCATGTTCGAGCGACACGGTAGGCAATTTTCACCGGGGTCTAAGCTCGCTACATAAATTGAACATGTGCTTCTTAAATCAATACAACGACCCTAGCTTGTCATATATCCTTCGCCTCATCGTGCCAGTGGCTCTCGAGTAGGAAAGGAAACCGAATTAATTGTAATGTCACGATTATCATACCACTGTGAAAATAGTCGGCGAGCACCCGTTACAAGAGCGATGCGAGGAGCTTGCGATAGATCGTCGCGCCTGTCCCAAGACTACAGTATGATTCGAGTCACTTCTCGAGTTGACAAGAATTAACGTTCCGATTCCCTCTACCGATGCAATTCTCTAAACGCCAATACCTATCTATTATGCGTCTAAAATCCCCACACACGGCACCCGATCGCACGCTCTCGTCACACCACTTTCTATGCATGCATATATACGCGCCAGACACCGAAAGAGACTAAAATGCGCTTAGTTAGTCACGGCTATAGACCCTCTTGCCAGCAACCCACGTCTCCTTGACTTTGACGGAGCGAAGCTCCTCGATATCCATGTCCGCCAGGGGTTTATCCAAGACAATCCAGTCAGCAAAGGCGCCGGGCTGGATGACCCCCGTCTTCCCCTCCGTGAACCCGCCGTAGGCGGGCCCTTCGGTAAAGCCGCGGATCGCCTGGTCGAGCGTCAGGGCCTCTTCCGTATGCCAGCCGTCGAGAGCACCGTTCGCGCCGAGGCCTGTGTGCGGGCTTTTCCGCGTCACGGCGGCGTAGATACCTTGGAACGGATCCGCGGGCTCGACGGGGAAATCGCTGCCAAGTACTGGTCTGATGTCGAGCAGCGAGCGCATGCGATACGCTTCTTTCTCCGTGCGGTCCTTGCCGAGTCGCAGTTCGGCGTACGCCATATCTGATGTGGCGTGTGTTGGCTGGATGGAGGGTATGAGACCGATAGCGTGCATGCGCGCTTGGTCATCTTCGTGGATGATCTGTGAATGTTCGATGCGGAAGCGGTGCCGTGCTTGGCAGTCTGCGAGAGACTCACAGGGACAGAGGAGTCTCAGAGAAGCGGTCTGGGCATCGATTGCGTAGCGGTTTGCAAGATCACCGATCGCGTGGATGTTCACCTGGAACCCCTTGGTGGCCCAAGACACGGCCCGATAAGTCAGTTCGGATGCATTTACGAGCAGAGAACCTGAGACTCCTGGCCGATCTGCGTAATCATCGATCATCGCGCTGCCCCAGCTTCCGAGAGCACCATCTATGTCAAAATATCAGGAACGAGCATTGAGGGAGGCCGGGATTACACGCACCTGCGAATAATTTGACGCTCTGGATGTTCAAAAAACCAGCCGGATCGTTATAGCGCTCGACTGGATTAGGGCAAACTGCGTTTCGATCGTAGTACTCGGCCATAGCATAGACTCTGACAGTCCAATGCTCGCCTCCTATCAGCTCCTTAAAAAGATTCAGGTTGCCAGCACTGACACCTGCGTCGTGCATCCCCACTAACCCGTATTGATTAAGTTGCCTCATTGCGCTCTTCAAGAATACCGCTTTCTTCCTATTGTCTGGTTTCGGCCACAGCGCCATGACAGGAGCGACGGCATTGTCACAAAAGACACCCATTCCTGGGTTTCTAACGATTTCCCCCCCGGGAACATCAGGTAAATCTTTCGGTAGCAAATCTAGCACGGCTTGAGACACCCATATGCAATGCACATCTACGCGATCGAGCATGATATATAAGTCCTTTAGGCCCTCGTCTGCTGCTAAATCCTCCTTTATGGAATGTCAGTTTAATAGATTCAAATAACGAAGCCCATGCTATTCCGTGAGCGTACCGGATACTAACTCACAGCAGTCGGCATAGCCCCGAGAGCCATCTGATCCCACCCAACACCTCTAATCCATTCCTGTGCAGTTCCAGCCCCAGGATTTTCCTCGACGTATTTGCCGACGCGACCACGAATCTGGTCCATGGTCGTCGAACCAAAGAGGTTGACGGAATTGAGGAACTCGCCATACTGAAGCAAATGCCCGTGGCCGTCCCAAAGGCCAGGCATGGCGTAGCCCGCATGGGCAGTCTCGGCGAGTTTTGAGTCGCCGCTCACGCTAAACACTTTGGTGAACTTCCCCGTAGACGACACGGAGAAGCAGTTCGCATCTCCGTCAGCGGCGCCATTCGTTCGGATGCCTTGATAGCAGTGTGTCTCTGCGAAGAGGGCGTCCTGGCCAAATCTGAGGAGACTACCAAGCCCCACAATGGTGGCTACCGAATATAACCAGGCCATGACTTGACTTGGAGGCTAGTGGGAGACGACTTAATATAGTCGCTGGGTTTAAACACCAATGTAAAAGAACCAATGAAATATCTGTATAGAAATGGCATGTAAGTTTAGCTCGAAGCATTAGCGGTGCACGATACTAATTCATCGTCAACATATCTAACCACGGACGCAACCTTATAGCTAGTTGAAGTTTCATGCTGTAAATAGGCAGGCTTTGGTGTTTAGCCATGTGGGGGACAAATGGACTCCCTACCACACCGATTTGGATCTGATAAGTATTCGATACCCCATGACGATCAACACCTTCAAATGAAGAGAGAGAAATACTGCCCACATTCGCTGTTGCAGACCCATTGTTTGGTGCCGCCGATATCGCGTTAGGTGTCGGGTGTGGGTTTTGGTAAATTTATCGTGTCTAATTCGCCCATGTCGTGCCTAGGATACATACTTAGATAAGATAATGTCTATCAATGGTCTGCATCTTTCCCGATTAGGCATTGTGCTTGTACCTGCATGAGCTAACTAAAGTAGGTATAGCTACGTAGTTGTGGTACCAACGTGCTAGGTAGGTAGTCTAGTGCGACACTGTTCCATCGAAATCCATCTTTTCATCATTTCATAGCCTAAATTAATGATTGACGGGCTTCTAAATATCTAAATAGAGACGAGTACAAAATCATGAGAGAAATATCGAATTACGGTATGTTATAGTATTAGTGTACACGTGAGGTTTTCAAAAGGCCAGTGGTGTGAGGGTCGGTATGTCGACGTATTAGCAGTACCTACTGTTGTAATTCGCATGCAGAATCTTGGTGCGAGTGTAACCAGCAACGACTGCCGATGGCTATTCGTGGATGAATACCAAACTATCATACTAGTACACTACCTACCTATCTACGCACACTATATCCGAACCGTGGAAGAGTTGAGAGATGAAAATGCCAGAGCTACGGAGCGTGACTTTGGTCTCATCGTCTTCCTACTTACTAGGGACCTATCGAGTATACAGCCGATGTCATGCGAACGAAGTGGGGGTAAGCAGGATGAGCCGTCCGGGGATATGAACGATCGGTATTCTGCAACCGTCACCGACGACGGTATGATAACCATGCACACTCGTATCCCGTCGTGTTTACTTCGAAGTTGACGCTGCTCGGAGTTGGTTAAGAAGATAAAATAATCAGCGATACCTCGACTCACAAAGCGGAAGAAAACCTCGTCGAGGTACTCAAATCATCGCCAGCACGCACTCCGCTCACTCACTCCCTGCTTATTCGGAACCTACCCCGCTAAGATAAAAACACAGCAATTGAAACAATTCGGCCCCTCACAATGGCCACCTCAAAAGCCGACCTCATCAAACTCGCCGAGACAGACGTACACAGCCCTCTGGCACCAGAGCAATATGGACCCGTGATATCCTCGCCGCCCTTCATCCTCGTAGACGGGACATTCAACACGCGGGACCTCGGCCTCGTACCCGATAGCCCCCTGCGGCCAAACTATGCCTTCCGGTCCGGTGCTATAGGCGGTCTGACAGACAATGGCAAGACCACGTTGACCGGCAAGCTGGGCGTGAAGCGGGTTTTCGATCTGCGCTCGCCTGACGAGCGCACCCGTATGCCTGATCCCATCGTCGATGGCGTCGAGAACACCTGGATCCAGAGCAGCGGCCCAGACTCCAAGCCGGATCTAAATACTTTCGTCGCCGGCGAGGGCGAAGCCGGTTACGAGACCATGTACCTCGAGGTCATCGACATTTACGCCGAGAGCTGGAAGGCCATCCTCGAACATGTCAGGGATCGCCCGGAAGATCCGTTTTTGGTCCATTGCACGGGTGGGTGGTTGACGCCTTTCTTCCTTCTAGCAGCCTATATGACGTGCGCGCCTGCGCCATACATGAAGAACTCGAGAAAAAGTAATTATTTAAACATGATAAAACTGACGTAAATCTTTTTCTTAGCTGGCCGCGACCGAACCGGTGTTTTCGGCGGCCTGCTTCTCGCCCTCGCCGGCGCATCCGAGGATGTCATAGCTACCGACTGGCAGCTGTCGCGCATCGGCACCGAGCCCGTGCGCGCTATGCTTCTCGAGTTCGCCAGGAAGGGCACGGATGCTTACCGCGACGACCAGCCCGGCTTCTACAACTTGCTTAGTTTGAGGAAGTCTTGCTGGCGGGCGTTTGTTAAGGGCCTCGAGAAGCAGTACGGAGGGTTCGAGCAGTTCGTTACGAAAAAGCTAGGCTTTTCGCAGGATGACCTCGTTAAGATTAAGAAGAACCTGACGAGTGCTTAGTCAAGATATAGATAAAGGTTGGCGCTGTGGTTAAAGAACAAATTCGTCTGCTTAGTTGCTCATAGAACACATCTCGTACATAAGATCGAATAGTAGTGCTTCGTACTCTTAGCGATTCGATAGAGACGCGACAGCAACCACAGTTCTAGTGTTGAGGTGAGAGGTGTCACCGCGTGGCTTTACTCTGTCTTACAGTTGACATGGTAGTCAGGTTTCGTCGCATTAGGGACCATCGCATACAATATGCTAATTCTCGTGAGTAAAGCGTGTGTAGTAATTCCACTCTAAAAATATGTTTCAGGGCGATGCTTAACGTGTACACATTTCGGTTCGAACATATCGAGTGTCTAACTCAAGGAATTCCGGTTCGAGCATTGCATATCAAACACAGTGTCAAATAAAAACTCCCAATAGACTTGTAAGTCACCCCTTTGTAAAATACCTAGTCAACATCATCATCGTCATCCTACTCAGGTCCTCGGTTCAGTGACAGCTTCTCCCCCAATCAGTCGAGATGCCCCGCACTAGCCAACGCCACTGCATTAGGTACGTCATAGGGGTCCTGTGACGCAGGGTTCTCAAGAACACGCATTCCAAGCATTTGATAACACTGCCTGGTCTAGTCTAGGTACCATCTCGATGGCATAGATCGGTACTTTTAGACGTAAGACTTTGACATCATGGATGCCGGGAAGCACCTTAGTGTGTGTACTTAGCAACCCGATAGGCTCAACCTAGAAGCTGAACTTCCAAGTTCTCGAACAAGGCATCCCGAGGATCTTTGATTCGCTCATTAGCAAGTTTCCTTCATGACGTGACGTATGAGGACACAAGTTGTCGAAGGGGTAATATATATGTATATATATATAAGAGCAGCTCTTTCCGGATCCATGGTAAAACCATCCCATTAACAGACCCTGAAACAAGCTCAATTCTACCAATATTTCCCAATCAGCACAGACACAACAAGCAGACGACAGACATTATTAAATCCACAAAACACAAGATGCCTCATCATCACACTGCCACCAGAACCACCGCTACTCGTCGCCACCACGGCCTCTTCAGCCGCGCGCAGCCCGTGCACCACCACCAGAAGCGCCACGCGACGCTCGGCGATAAGGTTAGCGGCGCGCTTCTGAAGCTCAAGGGCACGCTCACGCGCCGGCCAGGGCAAAAGGTACGTCGTCGCGATGAGTTGGATACAGGAGTCAGCTGCACTACGTCTTGGTCAGGTTCATGCAGCCGGGCCATTCGCATCCACAGACATACACATGCACCAATGATGGCTCGACGAATTATCTACTCTGAAGGCGTCATGCTAACGTGCAATCACAGGCCGCCGGGACCCGCCGCATGCACGGCACAGACGGCCGGGGAAGCCGTCGGTCTCGGTTCTCATCTCGTCGCAAGTACCGCTACTAGGCGCCCCCCCCAAGTCCGATCTCGCGACATGAGGTGAAGAGAAGAGTGGAGGAGAGGAGCGGTTCTATTTTAACGATGATGATGACGACTCCGAAGAGTAATGATGGACACTGTATTATACTGTATTAAGATACCCCGTGGGAAGATGGCCGGGTGGTCATTATGGAGCTGTATGAGCATTCATGCCTAGACTAAGTAACTATGCCATTTTGAAGAAACGATACATCAAATTCAGTATTAAGCTAAAAGAGAGTGACAAAAAAAAGAGATAAATAAAAAACACAATGTGTGCTGAGAACACTAGCATGAAACTTAAAATAGTGATCAATTAGTAAGGCAGGTAGATGCATCTAAGCTATGTTGTGGTGAAGATAACACGGAAGGCCTTCCGGCGGAGTGGAGAAATGTCGGCAACGAAGCCGTGTGCCGTGGACTAACAAAAAAGTCGGGATAAGAGAGAGCGTCAATATGAAGACGACTATCATTGCATATCGAGTCTTCTCATGTCTGTTCAACTCCGTCGCTCGAGGCAATAGTTGTCCATCGGCTTGCCTCCAGGTTATTTGTAAAAACAGCAGGTTGCGGTATGGAGTCCGTTGGTTGCACGTGCATGGGATGGATGGGTGTTGTTACCTCCGGCAGATGAGTTCACTAGCGAAAACCAATAACACTCGTAGGAATCGAACCCAGCTCAGGATAGCTCATCCAGTAGCTAGCACTTGGGGACGGTTCCAGACATTGACTATCCCAACACTTGATATGCAACCCTATCACTAAGCATAAATACATTATGTGCGCTGCTTTAACGTAGCCCCAGCTGTCCCAGCGAATGATGAGTCAAGGTCAACGACTCTTGTTTTTTTTTGGAGCCTCATATCAGAGAGCGCTGTGAGCCATGGCACTTGGGTCTCGTGACTGAGTTCACCGTATTGCGCCGATATATCTATAGTTATAGACCCACCACAGACATCCCCTGAGCCGATACAGGAGTTGAAGGGATCGTGATAATCTTGCGGGGATGCGATCCCGAGGGTTGCTTGATTTGTCTCCGGTATCGTGTAATAGCACGCTGACGAAGCCTGGTAAAATTTACGTGAAAGTTCTATCATGCATGGCCCGGCCCGTCATCGGCGAGCTTGATTAGAGTATATCTGCTCTTTTTCTCGGTCTATCGAGGAACAAGGTTTCCAGAGAGCACCTCATCGATCTGAAGACTTGCAATTGAATCAACAATTATATCTCCAGGGTTTTCATCGGAAGCGGAAGGGTTTGTTCACCTACTTCTGAGGATTTCGGATTTCACATAGTGTAGTATCTGCGTTATGATGGCTCGCGACGACATAGAGTTCACTACTACGCCTATAGGCCAAACTCCGGCGTGCGCAACACCTGGCACTCCTTACGCCGAGGACAATAGCGATGGCCCTTTCATCGTAGCCGTCAATACTCGGCTGCCGGACGAAGAAGATTTCATACAGAGGCAAGGGTTTTCACTCCCGCCTGTGGACGGTGGGAAAGACGCGTGGCTTTTCCTGGCGGCTGTTTTCGTAGTAGACGCTCTGATATGGGGTATGTGCTTCTTAGTCTTCCTTCTACTGCAGCAGCTGCTGTGGGTGAAAAAATTACTCATTTTCTGCCGTACAGGGTTCCCTTTTGCCTTTGGCGTCTTCCAAGACTACTATAGTTCCCACAAGCCGTTTGCTGGACAGCCTAATATAGCTGTCATTGGCACAAGTGCTATGGGTGTCATGTACCTAGCATCCCCAATTATCATGGGATTTTGTCGAACATTTGGGCGCTGGACACGTTGGTTTCCTATTCTAGGCCTCATTGTCATGTCTATCGCGTTGGCGCTGAGTTCGTTCGCGACGACAACTACGCACCTAATATTATCTCAGGGGATCTTCTATGGCTTAGGCGGGGGGCTGACATACTGTCCCTGTATCATGGTAAGTTTTATCTTGATACCTACTATTTCGGATACATATGTACTCAGGTCCACACGCGCAGATGAGCGCTTCCCATTTGATTCGTAGGATAGAGGGCTACTTCTTTCCGGATCCGGGTGATTTATGAGAAGCCATGGCTAATTGATGTCACCGCCAGTACGTGGACGAGTGGTTCGTTAAAAAGAAAGGGTTAGCATATGGAATTATGTGGTCGGGGACGGGCCTGGCAGGTGTTATCCTGCCTCTCCTCTTGCAGTGGCTCCTCAGCTCCCTCGGCTTCCGCAACACATTGCGAGCGTGGGCAGGCTTGCTGTTCGTGCTAGCAGGGCCGGTGGCCTTCTTCATCAAGCCCCGTCTACCACCATCGGCGACAAGCCACGTCAAGCCCTTCAACTTGTGGTTTCTCGTCACCCCGGCCTTCCTGGTGTACCAAGCAGCCAATATCATCGAGGCAATGGGGTACTTTCTGCCTGGCATTTATCTGCCGACGTACGCACGCAGCACACTCGGCGCGCCATCTCTTTCGGCGGCCACAACGATCCTGCTCGTGAACGTTGCATCCGTGTTTGGATGTGTGGCAATGGGATGGTTCATCGACAGACTCCACGTTACGACCTGCATCCTGCTGTCCACCATTGGGGCGACGGTAAGCGTGCTGGTGATCTGGGGACTATCGTCGTCGCTGGGGCTGCTGTACTTCTTCTGCGTGGCCTACGGTCTCTTTGCAGGGTCTTTCACGTCCGCCTGGCCCGGGATCATGAGGGAGGTGACACGGGAGGCACAGGGCAGCAGCAAGGGGCAGGTAGATCCGAACATGGTGTTTGGGTTCCTTTGCGCGGGCCGAGGAGTCGGCAATGTGGTCGCCGGCTCTCTGAGCGAGACGCTCATCCGTAGCTCGTGGTGGGTGGGAGAGACGGCAACAAACGGCTATAGCAGTAGTTATAGCAGCGTGATTGTGTTCACAGGGGTGACTGCTTTGCTTGGTGGTGCAAGCTTCATCTGGAAACGTCTTGGTCGTATGTAGTGCCCATGCCAGCACGAGCTGACGGTGCTGGTATGTTTTCTCATTGCGGATATGGTAGACAGACTATACAGAAAAAGACGGGAATGAGCTATCTAGCATATAGAGTATCTGGGTATCGAATATAATACCATTAGACTGTCGACGCCTACTTAAAATGCCGGCTGATGACGTGCCTAGGTTACCTGCATACTTAAGTAAGTGAGTACATGTGCCCCAGCGTTAGCATATGTAGGTAGTTATTTATGGGCCGTCACGGAGCATCCTGGAACTGGACAGCCGAAGCCGCACCTGTAAATGTGTCTATCGTATAGGTATGTAAGTAGGTACCTATAGGTAGGTAGGTACTTTTTGTGGGTATATAAGGGCACTGGAGATGGTTCGGCATTCCTAAGCAAAAGCAAACCTCGGTGGGGAAGCCACGTCCCGCACCGCCGCACCGCGAGCAGCAAGCCGAGAAACAAGTCGGTTCCATCGAGCGGACAGCCAATGGGAGAGGAGCAAATAATAAGATGGTGTGAAAAAGGAAAAAAACGCTTGGTTCAACTCCACAGCCGCCGTTGAGAGACGTTTCCTTGTCCCTATTCATCGAACAATAAGCACCGAACCGTAACTGTCGAACTTGGGTGGTTTTGTCTCCATCTACACCACATTGCGCATTGTCAATCGAGCTCGGACGAGGGCTGCGATTGTCACCTCTTGTCTCGTTGTTGTTTACTCGCCTCTTCTGTTATCTTCAGTTGGTATACTATTTTCAGCAGCTCATTCATTTCTATCTACCATCAGGTTCTCTCAGCTTCGGACACGCAATTGTGTGCTAAACCTTCATCATTGGATTCCGACCGACGGATTCTTTGCCACGCTTCATCTACACCTTCACGGCAATACACAAGCACCAGCACCAGCACCAGCGCCATGTCGTTCTCAAGCCTCGTCCAAGACCTGTCCATCCGCGACCCCAACAACCCCCGCCGCCGGACTCCTGGAGGCGGCGCCCCCTCCGTCTCGACAGTCGATGACCGTACTTCGCACATCTCGCGTGCCATGTCCTACGCCAGCACCGCCGCCACGAGTGTGAGCATCTCCGGCGACATCTCGAGCCAGCTGCATGGGGGCTACCACCACCCGCTTGCTCGGTCCTGGCAGGCTGACCGCCAATTGACCAAGGTCCGTACTGCGCTCTTTCTTGCGACCGGTGGTTCATCCTTTCGCCCCTCTTTTTCTATTGCGGCAAGCGTGCTGACCTGACACAAACAGTCTATGCTCATCTACCCTCTCTTCATCTCTGACATCGAAGACGACGAGACCCTCATACCCTCCCTCCCAGGACAATGCCGCCGCGGCCTCAATAAACTCATTCCCTTCCTCGAGCCTCTCGTGCGTAAGGGCCTCAAGTCCGTGATGCTGTTTGGTGTGCCGCTGCAGCCCGGCACCAAAGACGCCCTCGGCACAGCCGCCGACGACCCCAAAGGCCCCGTCATCCAAGCGATCCGACTCCTGCGCCAGCGCTTCCCGCAACTCTTCATCTCTGTCGACGTGTGCCTATGCGAATACACTTCGCACGGCCACTGCGGCATCCTGCGCGACGACGGCTCGCTCAACAACCAGCTCTCCGTGGACCGCATCAGTGACGTCGCCATAGCATACGCCCAGGCCGGTGCCCATTGCGTGGCCCCGTCCGACATGAACGACGGCCGCATTCGCGCCATCAAGCTGAAGCTGATCGAGGAGGGCATCGCACACAAGACGCTGCTGATGTCGTACGCCGCCAAATTCTCCGGCTGTTTGTACGGGCCATTCCGCGATGCCGCCATGTCTTCGCCCTCGTTCGGTGATCGTAAGTGCTACCAGCTACCGCCGGGAGGTCGTGGTCTCGCGCGCCGTGCCATCACGAGAGATATCGGCGAGGGCGCCGACATCATCATGGTCAAGCCCGCGTCCCAGTATCTCGACATCATCAGCGACGCCAAGGAACTCGGCCGCGACCTCCCCATCGCCGCCTACCACGTCAGCGGCGAGTACGCCATGGTCCACGCCGCTGCCAAGGCTGGTGTTTTCGATCTCAAGACCATGGCTTTTGAGGTAACCGAGGGCATCCTGCGTGCCGGGGCCAACATCGTCGTCAGCTACTTCACGCCTGACTTCCTCGATTGGCTTGAGAACTAGATCTTAGACTTCTGCAATGAGTTTCAATGCGTATTGTTTACAAAGCGAATTGCTAGATGGCGTTTAGGGAAGGGTGCTCATCTACTGCCGGCGTTCGAACGAGAAGCGATATTAGGCAGGTAATGAAATGAACTAGCATTGGGATGCATTGGCCTGGTTATTGCATGGCAAGCAAGTGAATCTCACTCGAGAAAGAAAAAAAGAAAAAGAAAAACAGATGGGACGATAAGAAAGAATCTTGATATACGTATATATATCTGGTTTCCTTGTTCGACCTAGGTTTTGATCTCAAATCAATAGCATTTACACGTAGCATATGATACAATGTATCCTGCAGCTGCAAGGTCATTAGTAAACAAAAATTCACTATTAGAAATTCATAATTTCATGTTTTGGGAAGCTAGCTAGTATGGAGACATACTATGAACGTATTCCTCTATTTCAAGTATAACATTTGCTAACTTGTTTCGGTTTCGGCGATTGACAAGTAGTCACGAACCATCAATAAATGGTATGTGGTTTCGTCCGATGACATGGCTGGCTAGGGGGGGCCCATCTTCAAAGCAAGAGAGCTCGGCAAAATAGTTTCTTGTGTACACTTCATCACGAATTCCCACTGACCAGCTCAGAAGCAACGCCAGGAACGCCTCTATGATCATCAGAGCATACCGTACTGTCCATAACTCGGGGCTTTTTTCCCCATCTCTTTTTTTGCGGCTATGGCATGGCGGAAAAACATTTGCTTCTAGGCACTCATTGTATAGGTGAGCAACTTTTGCATCCCGCTGAGCCATGTGAATCAACTATTTCTTCTTTCCCTTTGATTTAGACTTGGACCCTGATACCGAGGTCGTGGAGGTGACACTAGAGGCCCTTGAAGAAGCAGGTGCAGTGTTGGCCTTATTGGTACCCTTGACATTATCTAGGGTTTTGTTCTATTTTCTTCATTAGTTCATTTTCAACTTTTTGTGGAATCATCGTGCAATCACCTACCTTCACGCTACTCTTCGACTTCTTCTTAGCTGGGGCCATGCCAAGAATGCTGTCCTCGTCATTCTCCTCATCCTCGGGCTCTCTCTTCCCCTTGCCATTGACACCGTTCGATTTCGTTGGATGCACATCCTCAAACTCCTTCACAATAGTAGTGAGAAGGGTAGTGCAGCGACGGCTAATCTCGACGGGCGTCCGGCTTAAGAAGAACCAATCAAATCGGAAGAGAGGACTCTCTCGAATCTCATCACGAATGCGTTCGAAAATCGCCTCCGAGTCAATACCGTACTTGTCGAGAAGCACCAACAAGAATCGATCTTCTTCTTCAGTGTAAACCTTCTTGTTAGTGGTGGAGACAGAGTAGTTTATCTTCATCTGCTGCAGAGGCACGCGGTATTGCTGTAGTTTCTTTCGGAGCATTTTGCGTTGGTGTTCAGTCTTACGCAGTCGTTCTTCTCCGGTCTCGATGACCCCAAGAGATTTAGTATAGTCAGCGACTTCGGTGTAGCGCTGCCAGAACACTTTTGAGTATGCTTTGATTTCCGCTGGGGTCTTGCTATCAACTTCCTCGGCAATTCTATCAAAGTCGTGGCGCCCATAACGTGCAGAGCCGTTGATAAATTGCTGGTAATCTCGTCGATTCCAGTCACTAAAGCCTTGAAGTGAAAGCTTCTGCTTCTCTTCCTGCTCTTCTTCTGTAAGAGGGACAGCGGTGTCGATTTCTTGTTGGTCCAAAGCACGCTCAGCTTCACGTTCTGACAGATTGTCATCCTCACCGTCCGGCAATGGAATTTTGTAACCAATCTCTTTACGGTAATATGCCGTCTCCCGATCTTGTAATTCTCGCAGGCGAGGAGGGTAAAACTGGTAATCGTGAACAGGAATTTGCTTCGGCGCTCGAGGGGCCTTAGGCTTGGGTTCCGCCTTGGTAGTCCCGTAAATGGCTTGCCGATAAAACTTGTCGACCGAATATGACTGCTCTTTACGCTCGCGCTTCGCGGGGTTGATCCAATTCAACCCAATTTCCTTCTTTTTGCCGCTGAAGTTTTCACCATTCCACTCATAAGCAGACTCTGAAGAAAATTTCTGCAAATCATCGATACCTAGTTTCTCGTATTTGGCATTAAGCTCTTTCGTTCGAGCTTCGCCCTTTGATAGAATCTCCTCGATATCGTCGTCATTCAATTCGGTACCTTTTGCTGCAAGACCGGTTGCACCCTTGGTCTGAAACACTTTTTCAGCTCCGTGTTGAATCATAGTGAGGAGTTCATCCTTAGCAGCTGGACCCTTAGCACCGGGGTGGGCACGACCTTGTTGAATGACTAGCTGATCGAGGCGAAGCTTTTGGGCGGCTCGCTCAAGAACCTTCTCTTCAATTGCATTCTCCGTGACAAATCGATAAACGACTACCTGCTTGGTCTGCCCGATTCGATGCGCGCGATCCATAGCTTGAAGATCTGCTTGAGGATTCCAATCGCTGTCATATAGAACAACGATATCAGCGGTGGTCAAATTGATGCCCAAGCCACCAGCCCGAGTCGTTAGCAGAAAAATGAACCTATCGGAGCCCTCTTTATTGTATTCATCAATAGCTGCAATTCGATCTTCGTGTGCAGTGCCTCCATCGATACGGCAATACTTATATTCACGGAATACACAGTAGTCTTCGAGGATATCGAGTAGGCGGCTCATTTGTGAGAAAATTAGAACACGGCTTCCTTGTGTCTGCATCTTCTTGAGGAGTCTGTCGAGGAGGGCCATCTTTCCGGAGTTGAATACGAGATGCTCATCCGTTGTATACGGTGGGCCAGGCTCGGCGCCCTCAAAAAGATACGGGTGATTGCAGCACTTTCGTAGTTGCATCACTATGTTAAGGAGGCGAGTTTTCGATTCCCGTTTTCCACCCGCACCGTTGACAGCGTCGATGTCCTTCTCAAGGATTTTCTGGTACCATTTGACTTGCATGTCCGACATCCCAATATACAAGTTGACTTCCCTTTTAGGCAACAAACTCTTTTCGACATCGGCCTTCACACGGCGTAGAAGGAAGGGTCGTAAGACCTTGTGAAGTTGCTCGACGACTTTCTCTTGATCTTGACCCTGGCCAGAAAACCATTGGTCAAACGCCTCAGCATCACCAAACACATCTGGTAGTAAAAAGTTCAAGAGAGCCCACAGTTCGTGGAGATTATTTTGCAGTGGCGTTCCCGTGATCAGTAGTCGGTTTCGGGAATTGAACAACCGGATGACCTGTGCTAGCGAAGACTCTTCGTTCTTGATGCGATGCGCCTCGTCGATGATGATATATTCCCAGGCAAACTTTTTCAAATGGCTCTTTTCCCTTAACACCATCTCATAACTTGTAATGCAGACGTCAAACCCATCATCAACCAGCCGCTCGCTAATCAAGGCATGTCGCTCGTCCTTGGCGCCCTGAAGAACCAGCACGTTGACATCTGGCGTCCATCTCTCAAATTCTCGTCTCCAGTTGTCAAGCGTAGACTTGGGTACGAGGACAAGATGGGGTCCATTGATACCCATGATATGGCGTAGGTACCCGAGAAACGAAATCGTCTGCAGCGTTTTGCCCAAGCCCATCTCGTCTGCGAGAATACCCGAAATACCGTTTTCATGTAGCGAGATCAACCAATTTAAACCGGCAACTTGGTAATCTCTCATTGTTCCATGAACGAAGCCTGGTGACTCCCTAAAAACTGTCTCGGCAGACCCACCATGTCTTTCGTCCTTGAGCAACTCAGCATCTTCTTCAGCCTCAGTCCGGCGGGCTCGGCCAGTAGCCGCGCCGCCCTGACGGACGCCCTTTTTCTTCCTCCTTGTCTCTTCTTCTTCATTTTGACGGTCTATCTCATGTATTATCTCCCTGATCTTTGGGTTTGGGTTCGTCTCGATGAAATGGCGGAACAGGTCAGTGAGACCCAGAAGATAGCGGAATCTTCGTATGCTGTCATCTTCCTGTTGAAACGTGAGAATTAGCAACACGACCATGCCACTCTCTTCCTTGGCTTTCTGTCCTTTAGCGCTTACTTTGGACTCTCCTAAGGCATCATGCTTCTTGCCAAAAATACTCCTTCTTAGTTGATTTGCTTCGGCGCGCTTTCTGCGGCCATCTACATGATAATCACCAGCGATACTGCTAGCAGTGGTGTTGGGATTTGTGTCGGAGTCGGTGAAGTCCGGGGTTTCGTCAACCTGCTGTCAGACTACCATTAGCACAGCGATAAAAGGCGCACCATCCCTAGGAATGATTGGAACACACCATCTCGTCAGGTCTGCTCACTAAAGGTTGTCGCGCATCTGACATAGACGCGTCAAGGTCGACAACTCTCGCCTTCGAACGTGAAGGAGCCATGTCAATTGGTGGGACTGCAAGCACTTTACGCGACTCAGACGCGCGGTATGGAATGCCTAAGGCCGTAGGACCTGGTCAGGTACTTGTTGAGATATGGCTCCGAAGTCTCGTGGTGGTGTTTGACGGTATTGGCAGTGGTGGTGGAGGATAGAAAGGAAGCGTTGGCTGAAGAAGACAGCCTGATGAGGCACGAAGTAAACGCGTCGGAATGTGGTTGTGAGAATTAAAGGTGGAGGAGCTGGTCGAAAAGATTGGCGAGCAGTGGATGGAGGAATAGCATGTACAACATGTCAAGCTTGGGGTACATATTAAGACAACAAGAGCTTGGCAGACATCAGGTACAGTAGTATGAGCCTTATCGGTGGTTTATCGTTACTAAAATCTCCCTAGGCAATACAAAAGAAGCCTAGCGGTGATGCCTAGCGTGCTCGCTACGGGAAGCGGAATAAGAAGTGGTACCTGAGGTATTGACACTGTTAGACGGTTGTCAAGGACTGGATCTTTAGCGTGTGTGCCTCCACGTCTCTTTTGTATTCACGAAGCGGCGGCAGGCGGCGTGCCTACATGTACAGCAACTAAATAGTTCCCTCATCAGAAAAGCACAAGTTTTGCCTAGCTGTTGTGCTTAGGTTTGGTTCACCCTGTAGTCAGTCAGCTGTATGGCAAGGAATTACATTTTCACAGATGTAAGTTATGCATAACAGAAACGGTCTTTGAAATGGTTAGATCTCGAGACGTTTTGATTGCAATGGAACAGTCCCTCATTAGTAAACCGGCTTCTTGATATCCTCCTCTTTTTGTTAGCCTCACAAGGTGTAAAACGTGGACATCCAAACAAACACAGAGCTCATCCCAGCTTCCTTCCATCTATGCTGATAAAGTGGTCCAAAGAAGCTCTCAGGTACCGGCGTATGACTCAGAGAACAAAGAGAGTATTCCGTGTATTGCAGCAGAGATATCGCCAGTATGTGATTATAGGTCCTTTGCAACACAATGATATACCCCATTATACCCATCCCGACATGTGCCAGCAATCACATCGTCCCCTGGTCGGCTCTCCCAGCAATGAAATAAGAAGCGCTCGGCGGGCATCTTTGAACATTATTTGAGTACTTCATCAATAGCTACCTGTCTAAGGGCCCCGGTACAGCATCATCGTACAGGTCGTTCCAATGCATCATTTCTTGGAGTGTCTCCTTGCTCAAGCTTGCGATAATAAAGCACTCTCATTGGGAGGTCCGAATTCTGCGATGTATCTTTGTGGCAGTGCTCCAACCAAAGAAGGAAAGAGAAAAAGAAAAAAACGAAAGAAATAAAAAAGAAGAAGAGTTATTTCCTAGTCAATCATCCCAACTATCAGGTTGTTGTTATCAACAACGCAGTTGATGTCATAAAATCATAATGCATTAAACCGACATCCGAATAATGACTAGGCGTCAAGAATGATATATTTTTTCTCCAGGGAATCGATGCGACGGCTAGTAAGTATATTAGGATCTGGCACAACATGTTGGCAACCTGGATGTTCCTGTGGTAGGCTGAAGGGCACGCAACCGGCGAAGAACTTGCCGCGCCTGCTACTTGAATGAGGTCTTCTGGATCTGCGATAAGCATGGCCACGCAACATTCCGGCCAATGCCAGGTATTCTTTCCTGGATGATTCAGGCGCAGTCATTTGTCTAGAAGTACCTATGTGAGTAATGTGTGGTACACGGGCATTACCTCTTTCCATAAGGCACTACCTTAGCTTGCCATCACCGAATTTCCAGCGCCTTGACATCATCCAGAGCACCGCGAGCAAGAGCAATCGCCTGCACTCACTGGCGTCGGCACAGGTATAGTCCACCATATCTTGTCTTCTCGTCTTGTGAGGATGGCTCGACTTCACAATCACACTACCCATGAACAACGCCTATTGTTGATGGTGTGGTGGCAAAGCCAACCCTTTGTCATGATATATTATCTTTATCTATTCACTCTAGCTAACACTAAAATTTTTAAGCTGTCATTTACAAGTACCTCACAAATCCATTTAATACGAAATGTACCTACTTGCAGGTTGGGTGGTGGTTAGGTACCTAAGGCATTGTCATAAAAGAAGCCCATCACACTGTTGGACGGTTGTGAGCTAGTGGCTGGTTGTCACCCATTGTGTGGTCCTGACGAGGCATCTCCACGTGTCTTGCCATGCCAGCTGGCAGCGGGCGGCAGGCTTGCCAAAACAAAACAAACCTTGCCAAACCCAAACCGCTTCCGGACCCCACAGATGTGGCCGGCCTATTGGGACGCTTCACTTTCGCCAAGAAACGCCGCACCTGACCTTTCCTTTTTCTGCCTGGACAATCCCTGTTGGCGGCCAACACAACCCACGCAGAAGACCTGACAAAGTTCAAGTGACCCAGGATTACCAGGCCGGGGCATGATCATCTCCATCATCATCCTCATCCTCATCCACCTCCTCATCAAGCTGCAACCTGGCGACAGCGCCTCCTCGTTCTCCTCCTGCAGTACATAGCCACCTCAATCCGCCCTCATTGCTTGTCGTCTGCCGCACCACAAACTGTGCTAGCCAGCGCCTTCTATCGTTCATTGCCCATCGAAGCAGCACGGCGGTGACGCCACTCTCCGCAACCTGTACCCGTCTGGACTGGCACTGGGTCCTGGATCCGTTTGCTACAGCCTACAGCACTGCGAGTCCGGCCCACCAGCCCGCATTGTCTGTGGTGCCCCCCCACCAGACCAAACCAGACAACGACATCGAAAAGTGCGAGAAATAAACCAAGGGTCTATTTATTATCCCCTTATTTATATCATTAGCGAAGTCAGCATCCCCGGTGCTGGCCCTGTCCTGTAGAGAACCCGGTGCGACGATACATGATGGATGCTATGAGAGGCTCCTCTCCACCCAAAGCCACCCTGAGCGCTGGCTCGCCCGAGCAGCTCCTCGACGCTTTCAAAGCCGCTGCGCTCTCAGTCACAAAGCTTTATAAGACCTCGGTCGCGGCCCAGGTCAAGTCTCGCTCCGATGGATATCAAGACTGTCTCGACGACCTGCTAGTTTTCCTCGACAAACGAAATATCGGCCTGGGTGACGGGGAGGGCTGGCAGATCCGGAAATGGGCTACTGAGCGTTTGGACGGCAAGGACTCGGGCCCCCAGATCACCGACGATGAAGAGGATGTCGACAAGGCCGAAACGGTCTCCTCACCCGAGCTCCAACGTCCAACTGTTGCCTCCTCGCAATCGCCGCCTAACGACTCAGCGCCTCCAGCTTCTCATCCCCCGGTCGTCATCGAGCCCGTCGTCGAAGGACCGCAGATGATCACTGTCCCGACACAAGAAAACTTTACTTTTCAGTCCTCACATCCCTATCCCCAGGAATCCTACCTGAATATCGCAAACCTCGACTTGTCAGACTCAATAAGAACGAGTGACAACACGAACCAAGGCCCTTCTACTACAACTGTATCTCATTCCACACGTGTGCGGAAGGACAAGCGATATTCACGGCCACGGAACACGGCAACAGGTCACTTGGGAAAGGGGGCCGGCCAGAAGCGGCCAATCAACTTTGCAGAGCTGTTTGATGTTGGTGGTCTGAATCTCGGAAAGGACATGTCCGGTAGGGAAGGGAAGAGAAGCAGGCACACATGAAGGAAACGTTCAACAAAAAACCCCCTGGCATCTCGGCGCATTGGCCTGGATCTATGGAGGCTCGCTGCTCTTCTGGGACACGGCATGAGGTACACATGAGGCGCACACCGCTATGAAGATACATAGGAGTGGTAGATATCTTTTGGGAATGGAGCATCAATACGGGTGGTCTTACTAGCATTCAAGGCGTTCAGAAAGAGTCAGGTACAAGTACCCAGCTACTTTACTCCCAGCGACTCTTTGCTTTAGCTGTTTTCTTTTCTATACCGGGGATTAGACATTGATGGAGGCGGGACACCCTGTTGCTGAATTATCATGTATATCTGGTGACCCTGCTCTCTGTTCGAAGTCTATAAGTTCCCACAGGGAGTCGTAATAGGTGTAGATAGTTTTCTTCGTCAGCATCAGCAATCACTATTACATCCACTCCGATTAGAGGCAGACTTGACCAAACTATCGATTTACGACCTAAGTTACCATTGTGTATGTTGTGAATATATCCCATGGACCTTATACTGAAGGTAGCTGACTGACTGACTGGCTTGCATTAATATTTAGATCCAAGAAGCTAGCTAGTGACTCCTTATCATAGACATTATGCACGCATCGCCGTCCAGCATTATATGATTCTAAATCAACTTGCCTCCTCGAGAGATGTAATGCGAGCTACATTACCTCAGATTACGAGCTATATGGAATACGATTACTAGTACATGTTTTAAGTTTGTTGGGTGTGAGATTATCCGAGGTTCGCAATGAATATAGTTTAAGTTGCCAGGTATGAAATACCACCTACTACTACCTAGGTAAACCTCGGAGATCGCAGCCTACTATTAGCCTTCTTAACGTCATGTCCACATACGGCCGGAAATAGATAGTGGTGACATTTGCCAGTACCGGCTCGACTTGTTGAACGGGGTCTAAAATTTATATGCATTTAAGCAAGAAAAGTGGCCGAAGAGGATGAGAAGAGGAAGGGAAGAGGGTTTATATAGTGAAAATGCGTATGTTGAAATAGCAGTTGAACGATATTGTTTTTTTAATTCGGGGACGTAATAGTATTGCTTACCCACTACCCCTTGGCTACGGAAAAAGATAGAAACAGTCTCAGATTTGTAAATAAAAGTGACGCGTGCCTCGCGATATCATGGAGAGCATGTGAAGATTTGCGTTGTGCCTAACCGAGCCGAGACAAAAGAGAGATTGTCGTCTACAACGTTGCCGAAGGAAAGACTACAGAGGGAATATCATAAAATGCCGGTCAAGTAGGAAAGTCATGAATGTATCTGAATATAGCGTTCCATTCCATTACTGTTGAAGGTATCGTATTGCGAAACCACGCCGGCCCATTCCTATGACATTTAATTTAAAATATCGTACAAGATGGTTGAAAATAATCCTTTATCGAATGTACTCCTGCTTCTCTATAGTTGAATCAGAGGAAGCTATGCATTGTTCTTTTCCCTTTCTCATGACATGAAGTTGAGTCTAAATCTCCGCCCAGCCTGAACACCGCCCTGAGCCTTGTATATATCTGGCAGCTATCAAATGAAAACGTATTGATCATACAGTCGATGAATTATCGTTTAGAAGAGCCCTTGAATCTCGCCGGTTTCGGTGTCAACATCGACGTTCAAGTATCCTGGCGCAGTCGGCAGTCCAGGAATGGTCTGAATGTCAGCAGCGAGAGCATACCTATTGAAAACAAGTCAGTCAAGATATATTTCAAGTACAGCGTGCGGGGGTCGCCTCTCACAAGTATCCTGCACCGGCCGCCATTCTGACATCGCGGATAGGAACAGTGAAGCCTGTCGGAGCACCCTTGAGGTCTGGGTCGTGTGACAAGGAGTATTGCGTCTTAGCAATGCAAATAGGCAGGTTAGCGAAACCCTGCTTCGTGTACGTGTCGACTTTCTTCTGTGCCAGCTCGCTAAACTCAACAGCCGCAGCACCGTACATCTTCTTGCAGATTGCCTCCATGCGCTCTTGAACAGAGCCACCTTCGACTTCATACAGTAGCTTAAAGTCCTTGGGCTTCTCAGAAGCAGCAATTACACCCTTGGCAAGGTCAACTGCACCCTTACCACCTTCGGCCCAGTGGTTTGCCAATATGGCGTCCTCCGCTCCAGCAGCGATAGCTTCTTCCCGGATGACGGTGATTTCAGCTTCAGTGTCCGTAGAAAATTTATTGACGGCAACAACAACAGGGCAGCCGTATACCCTCGCGTTTTCGATGTGCTTCTTGAGGTTTACACACCCCTTGCGTAGAATTTCAACATTTTCTGCCTTGTAAATAGGGTCTAAAGAAGCACCGGGGGCAATCGGAGGACCACCACCGTGCACCTTAAGGGCACGGACTGTGGCAACAACAACTACAACATCAGGCACAAGACCCGAGGCACGGCACTTGATGTTGAAGAATCTCTCGCCACCCATTGTGAAATCAAAGCCTGCCTCGGTGACGACAAAACCGGCCTTGGTATTGTGGTCCTCATCGAGTTCAGTGCCTGCGAGTTTTAGAGCCATCTTGTCCGCAAGGATGGAGCTATTGCCAATACTAATGTTGGCGAACGGTCCAGCGTGCACGAACACAGGAGTACCTTCTAAACTCTGCATCAGGTTGGGCTTGATGGCGTCTTTCATGAGAGCAGTGAGGGCACCGCCAGCTCCAAGATCGTCACATGTAACGGGATCCCCCGATCGTGAGGTAGCCACGACCATCCGGCCAAGTCGCTCTCGCATATCGGATAGACTGGTGCTCATGGCAAGAATAGCCATGCATTCGCTTGCAACTGAGATATCGAACCCGGTGTTTCTCGTCTGGCCCTTCTCAGTAGGTGCAACACCAACGGTGATCCCACGCAGATGGCGATCATTAACATCCAAGACACGTCTCCAAGTGATAGTATCAGGGTCGATATCTAGGCGAGCGAAGCGGTGGATTTCGTCTTCTGTGAGCTCGTTCGGGTCTGTTTTATCAATTCCCAATTTCTTAAGCCGACGAAACATGACCGGCGCAAACACCCTCTTTCCGTTCTTTGTAGGCACTAATCTCTTGTACAGGGGCCCATCCTTTTGTGTGTTTTCGTGGAATATGCGGGTTTCAATGGCAGCAGCGAGAAGGTTATTCGCAGCAGTAACGGCATGAATATCGCCCGTTAGATGCATATTGAACTCATCCATGGGAATAACCTGACTGTAGCCGCCACCTGCAGCACCTCCCTTGATACCAAAGGTAGGGCCTTGGCTAGGCTGACGTACATTTGCGAAGGTCAGTCGACCAAGGTGAGCGCCTAAGGCCTGTGCTAAGCCCATCGTCGTAGTAGACTTGCCCTCACCAAGCGGGGTAGGTGTGATACCAGTGACGACAACATATCGACCATTCCTGCGGTGCTCAAGTCGCTTCAAGAGACTTAAATCTACCTTGGCTTTGGATGCCCCATATGGCTCTAGTTCGTGCGGCGCAATACCAACCTCCTCTGCAACGCGAGTGATCGGTTTTGGTGGCTGAGCTCTAGAAACTTCGATGTCTGAAGGGACTGGGGTTTGAAGCTTAAGAGGGAGGGGCACAATGTGCCTCTGCTTCTGGCGCTCAAAGTATATAGTCGTAGCGTCGATTACGTTCTGTAACAACATGGCAACTGTCATGGGGCCTACACCGCCTGGGACAGGAGTGATGTAAGAGGCAACTTGAGATGCCGACTCATAGTCAACGTCACCGACAAGGCGTTGTCCCGATTTCTTAGATGCATCGGGAATGTAGTTAGTTCCAACGTCAATTACGACGGCCCCTGGCTTCAGCCAATCCCCCTTCACAAAGTTGGGTTTCCCTATGGCAGCAACGACGACGTCAGCTTTCTTCAATTTCTCCTCCAAATCTTTTGTCTTGGAGTGGCATGTGGTAACAGTGGCATCCGCGTTCTTAAGCAGGTAACTGACGGGACTGCCAACAATGTCACTCCGACCGAGGACCACAGCATCCTTTCCCGTGAGGTCAACGCCAGCCTCCTCTAGCAACACCATGACACCCTTCGGCGTGCATGGGATAAAATAGGGGTGGCCGCCCTTCTTAGCAAGTTCACCAATGTTGGTGGTACCAAAGCCATCAACATCCTTCTCATCAGAAACGGCAGAAGTGACAGCATATTCATTGATATGTTTGGGAAGAGGTAACTGAACTAAAATGCCGGCGACTTTGGCATCGTTGTTTAAAATATGCAGTTTTGCCAAGAGCTCTGCCTCTGTGGTAGATTCCGGGTAGTGGAGGAGCTCGCAGCTGATGTTGGCCTAGGCGAGTCGCAATGATTAGATTATTGCTTTCACAGGCAGAGGCTTGGAATGAACACTCACTTCTTCGGCAGCCTTTAGTTTCATGCGAACATACGTGGCTTCAGATGCATTAATTTAAGTGCCATTTCAAACTAGAGTCGTAGCTATCACATACAAGAATCAGATCGATCACCGACTGCGGGCGTGTTAGGTTATCCGAATTGACCAACTTAGAGGGCTAGCGGCTGTGAACGGACCTTGGATGATCTTTAGTGAAGGCTGATATTGAGGGTTTAATTTCTGCTTCTCGACCACCTCGGCGGCGAGCTTCTCGCGAATAGATTTTGCGATGGCTGTCCCATCGAGCTTGATGGCCGTCATCATGGAGGGACGTGTCGAGAAAGACCGCAGGGAACTAGGTTGCTGAAAGGGCAACGATTGAATCTGAAGGGAGCGCGGGTTCCTTGAGGGGCAGAAAGGGGAATTGGCGACCGAGGTGCTCACACAAGCCGGGGCAGAAACCTGGGGTGCCCTCTACGCGGGGTTAGCAAAGAAAGAGAAACACGGGTGGCGGTGTAGTAATCCTGCGCTTTGGCCGGAAAAAGGGAAGGTCAAGTCCTGTGCAGGGTCTTGGGTTTGGGATTCCGTAGTGCGGAGCTGGAACGCTGGCGGGAGAAGAGTGTGCATACCGGTGTGCCACAACGAGGACCGACATTGGTGGAAGTGGGACAGTGTCGAGCTAAGATCAAGATGGTCGAAGTAGCCGCCGCAGTATCCGTGCCGGTACCTGTACCTGCGCCTGTTACTGCGTTTGTGACTGCCGTGACTAGCCGCAGCCGCCATAGACGCGCACTCGACAGTTGCCGTCGCATGCATAGCCAATTCTTCCTCATGGGCTTTGGGATAGTCGAGCCTTGGAGGAGCCCGCTTGGGAGGCGCATCTCCCACAGCCGACCTGTCCTCCTCGGTGCTCGTCCTCCGCCTCCGTCTCCGCCTCTCCAACTCGGAATGATGAGGAATTGGGGGCTCCTTTTTGGATGCGCAATGACTCGACGAACTTAGAGAGAAGATAGACACGGCTGCTCTTATTGGCGAGAAAGTGAACCTCTAATCCTGTATCGAGTCGAAAGAAGATGGATGAGAGTCACTGTCGACTTCCAGTCACAGAAGCGATGATGATGACACACTGTGAATGAGTCAATAAGAGAGAATCGGTATATTCGACCAGGGGTGTAGTGTAGGTACCATCTATACGCTCGGTAGTGTAGCAAGGTATACCTATGTACCTAGGTCGACTAGGATTAGCGCCTGGGGAGTGGCGCTGTCTCTGACATGGGATGGTGTGATAGAAGCAAAAACATGATGAATACATTCATATGTTGATGAGTCTCATAATATAGGGTCTTGAGGAGTTTTACCCCATTGCGGGGACGTACTGTGATAATTAAAGGAAGAAAACGAGTCCACTTCATTTTGCAGCTTTCAGTTCTTACGGCCACATGGCTGTCAGTGCTGATTCTATGCGCTATTCCCGGGCGTGACTTTTAGGCTATTATCAGTTTCCCTGCAAGAGAACGCGAGGTTGGAGAAGAGTCGCCCGGTAATGCGCCCTGTAATGACTCTCTACCTGCTGTGTAACGTACTGCATTTCGGATTAATCGAAGTGCCTAGTGTCACAGCGCATCCTGAGCCTCGTACGTGCCTGGGTAGCAGTAACTACCTAAGTAGGTACTTTGTAGTTTGCAGCCTCATATTAATTTCCCAAGTTTCTATATACCGGTAGTAGGCACCAAGCTATTTGTCGCTTAGGTGGATAAGGTACTATAGAAGCAGTTCTGGAGCACATTCGAGAGGCTGTAGTGTACTTAGGTACCAGTGAGAGAATTGCGCTAGGGCCGCTCAGGTACCTACCTTGCTCTTGGTTCCACTAAATTTTTGCAGGTTTAGTGAGTCAACCGTGTCATAGCTTGGACTCTAATATTTTTTAGCTTATCATCACGTGCACGCACAAACCTTTCAAAAGCCCACTCACCCCACGATCGCTGGTGACGATTCCCCCCCCGAGAAGTCGACAACCCAACACCGCCAACATGAGACCTATCCTTCTTTCGGGCCATGTAAGTACCTACCGACTATACGCGCTTCCAGAGACTATGCGCAAAGCGAAATCGCTAACATTCGCCATCTCCAGGAACGCGCCCTGACGCAGATCAAGTATGTCAACACCACTCTACCCCGCGGCCGAATATCCTCTAACGAAGACGCACAGATTCAACCCTGACGGCGACCTCCTATTTTCCGTATCCAAGGATCAGCAGATCTGTGTCTGGTTTTCCCACAATGGCGAACGTCTCGGTACCTACAAGGGACATCAGGGTGCTATCTGGACCGTCGACGTTGATCCCACCGGGACCATGATCGCGAGCGGTAGCGCCGACAACACCATGCGACTGTGGGAAATCAAGACTGGTCGGCTGCTCAAGACGTGGGACTTCCCGACTGCCGTCAAGCGTGTCGAGTTCAGCCCCGATGGACGTCAACTCCTGGGCGTTACCGAGAAGCGCATGGGTCACCTAGGCACCATTGTCGTTGTCCCCATCGTTCTAGACGTCGACGCCGAACAGAGCGATGAGCGAGATCTAACCATTGTATGCGACGAGAGCAAAGCCACCGTCGCTGGCTGGAGCTATCTCTCTAAGTACATCATTTCCGGTCACGAGGACGGCTCCGTCTCCCAGTACGATGCTAAGGTACCGTGAACACCAGTCGCTGCCACCAAAATCGTGTTATACTAATAGCGTCGTCTGCGTGTACAGACTGGCGAGCTGATTGACAATATCCCGATCCACGAACTCAACATGCAAGTTACAGATCTGCAATGGTCGCCAGACCGCACCTCCTTCATCACAGCTTCAAAGGACAAGACGGCTAAGTTGATCGCTTCTCGGGATCTCGAACTTCTTAAGACCTACCCCACCGACACACCACTAAACAGCGCATGCATAACTCCGAAGAAAGACTACGTAATCCTGGGGGGTGGCCAGGCTGCCATGGACGTCACGACCACTGCTGCACGACAGGGTAAATTTGAGGCGCGATTTTACCACAAAATCTTCGAGGACGAGATTGGTCGTGTAAGAGGCCACTTTGGGCCCCTGGTAAGTTTGCAATACTCTCCAAAGTCGGCCATATCGACGGTGAACACCTACAAGACCACACTAGGTAGCTAACGTGCAGCCTAGAATACGGTAGCAGCAGACCCTACAGGCAAGAGCTATGCAAGTGGTGGAGAGGACGGTTACGTGCGGGTACACCACTTTGACAAGGGCTACTTCGACTTCATGTACGAGGTCGAGCGGGAGCGACAAAACAGGCTATAGACTAGGTTCTGATCGATTGTCGGTGGTGAAAGCTTGCTCGGCGTTCTCATTTTCGAAGCATCGCATTTGACGGAGGCTTAGGCGTTTGAGGGTACCGGTTTGTTTCGGGATAAAAGAAGAAACACCGCTTTGGGCGGAAGCGTTCAGATATGTACTTGTCTTGCTTATAATGAAGATACCTAAGTATCAAGCATATTTAGCATTGGACTTGCGGGCATACATGTTGCGATTTGCCATTGGTTAGGGTTCGAGAACCTGTTATTCAGATAGTTGTCTCACCAAATACCAGACCATGCTATAACTGTCATACTATCGTCATATTCCACGATTTGCGAGTGCATTTGTTTATTGACAAGTGCCTGTCTCATCTTTGATTGTCGCTATCTCCCTTCCTCCTCCCCTCCCCCCCTAAAACCAAAAAAAAAAAAAAAAAAAAAAAACTCGTAGACAGCGTGAACAGTGGAGGTGGAAGGGTCAAAAAGGAGGCTAGACTTTTGTAAGCGTGCCATGGAGAATAAAAATAAATAAATCTTGTGTGGACTAGATGGGAGTTACCTAGCTGTAAGACATTAAATGGAGGGCACGCGGCAACTGACTGTGTCAGGACCGACGAATTCTCGCTTGTACACAACGTGCCCCAGACCGGAAGCGTCCCGGTTCTTCGACATCCGGAGGATACGTCTTAACGACGGACAGCTAGGTATAGATAGGCATATTGTTATACCCAGTGAATGATCTTGTGATGCAAGGAGATCGGGGGTTTCCTCTATTCTTATGTAAGTATTCTTTATAATACACAGTATATACAGTACGCAAAATACGACATACTGTACATGGAAAACACGATCCAGTTGGAAGCGGGGAGTGTTTACATGGTTCGGTTTCCAACCTATCGTAATTGCTAAATCTCAGAAGCCTCATGCAGAGAGAAGCGGCAGGACCTTCGGTTCCATTCCAAATATGAACGTACTTGGCTGACATTTAGTAAAGCTCGCAGAGCAGTGGTCATGACTACAACATGTCGCCGCGGCTATGGTAGAGATAATAGTCCATAATTAGGCTAATGATTATACATAAGAGAATGCCCTTTGATTTGAAAGAGGAGAAAAAAAAACACCGGGTAGTGTACCTAGTACTTATAGTTATAAAAGGTCTGGAGAGATATACCTACCTAAGTAAGTAGTCTAGGGTCGTATAGGTAGGTATGTTATATACTATCTACCTAGGTACTACGTATATAGGTAGCTAGTATAGCACACAGTGTGAAATCACGCCACAACCATGCCGCTTGGCGCCCCGATCTTCGAAGCCCAGGGTCATGGTCAAGCTCCCTTCGGTAGGGGTGTAGTGTGAATGAAAACTTATCACCTTGGCATTTCAGGAGAACAGAGCCAGTGTTGGGACAAAAGCAGTATACTAATAGGTTAAGAAGTAGTACCTAGATTAAATGAAGAAATAATTTATAATTTATGCCTCACGACCAGACTTGCCTAGAAACAAGCTTGTCTTACACTATGTCTCTACCTAGTGGCAAGCGTGGGATTTCTGGGATGCGAAACTTTGGTCCCTCCGCTACTGTCGGTGTAGGGCTTCCGTTCTTCCCTACACTACTTATACACCAGGTACCTAGTGTACAGTGTGTATTACCGTGCACAGCAGGCACACTACCTACAATAGGTATGTACTTATAGAAGCTAGGTCAGAGCGCGGAGATTTTTCCATTACGCTCTTTTGCACCAGAATCACACCTTTTCAGCTCTCCCTCGACCAATCTCGAACAGTTGGTCAGTGTAATGAGATGCCAAGCCACCAAGCTTCAAGGCAACACCGCCAACCGTCTGCTGACGCGAGCTTCCTGGCCTCTACATGAAAAGCAGTCGGAGGAGACAAGCATCATGACGGACGAAGCCACTGTGTTGTTCTCTCTATCATTCTCCTTTTAAAACACTCCATTCACCATGAGCACCTTATGCTTACTCACAATTTCGCAATCCAATGGAAATGAAGCTCCAATGTTGAGAATGTTTCCAAATTGAAGGATATGTCTTGCCTATTCGATGGTAGGTAGTTGCGGCGTCATTGCCACTGCAATGTCGACTTATCAGGGGATGGATATAATCACCTGCCTCTTTGATCGGAGACTGCGGTCCAAGCAGGGTTTTGGGTAATAACGGCAAGCATGCCCTGGCCATTAGTCTCCGTACCACCTCGCTTCTCTGGCGATCGAAGCAGTAATCGAAGCTATTCCGCTCGTTCCCGGTGTTGTGGCACCGGGGCCTGGACAGGGCTGCATGGCCTCGCCGACGTTCCTATACACTACTACTAGGTAGACGAGCGATACATCGCAGGTACACAGTCACATCGCATCATAGCTTACCTATTGCCTATCTCGTCCATGGCCTCTGGGCGACCAGGTAGGTAGGCCATCTGCGCAACTTGCATGGGGAATGGACCCCCCACACCACGCGAGAGCTCCGATTGCAGATGAGCTTGCGGAGTATTGCCTATAAGGGAGCTTCCAGCGCTGATCGTTGCTTGTTGTGAGAGCTTTATAAGGCGTCACCATTCCCGGCGCTGCAGCTTTGGTGGCCTCCCGACCTTCTTGGTAGGCTTTGCGCGACGTCTTATTGCTCACACGCCAGTCAATTGAAGACGCCTCTCCAAGATGAAGTCGCAATCGTTGGTGGCGGCCGCTCTGGCTATCTTGCCTCGAGCTCTGGCCATAACGCCCGAGCTCATGCTTGCGGCGAATCGGTACAGCGCTGCGCAACCGAACCCGTCAGGTGTTAGTGGCAGACCATCCCCTCATGCCTCGAGAATATTTCAAGACTAAAAGCTATATAGGACTTCGCACTCTTCACAGTGTCCAATTACACCTTTGAGACGAAGGAACGTGTTTCGTGGTGGAACAAGTTGGATCTGAAGACGGGGAAAATCTCAAAGTGGTACGATGGATCCGATATCTCGGAAGTCGCCTTCGTTGGCCCAAAGGACACAAGCATCATCTACATCAATGGGACAAACGCGGAGGAGGACGGTGGCATTAGTCTGTATTCGGCCGATGCCAACAACCTCAACGGCGCCAAGCTTATCGCTTCACTGCCCGCGCCCTACTCGGGACTCAAGGCTGTCCAGACGAAATCGGGCGATATCCACTTCCTCGTGTATACACAGGCGTATCCTAACGGTACAGCCTATAACGAGAACCTCGCCGAGACGCCTGCCAGCACGGGCAGACTGTACGACTCGATCTACGTTCGACACTGGGATACCTGGCTAACAGCGCAGAAGAATGCCGTCTTCGGCGGTGTGCTAAAGAGAAGCCATGGTTCCTACGTGCTCTCTGGCGGACTTACCAACTACGTGACTGGTATCTGCAACGTCACTTGTGCCGAATCTCCCTATGACCAGAGCGACGAGAGTGACTACGACATTTCGCCTGATGGCAGTGGTGTCGTCTTCTTAACCAAAGACACCACTCTCCCGCTGGCTAACTACACTGCCGACGTCATCTACTATGTGCCCTTCGACGGCTCCGTTAAAGACGCTGTGCCTATTCAGGCTCGTGGCAGCACCAAGTACCCTGAGACCCAGGGAGCAACCGTCAACCCCCGGTTCTCTCCCGATGGAAAGAAGATCGCATATCTTCAGATGTATGGTATTTCATACGAGTCAGATCGCAGCAGTCTCTACGTTGCCAACGTAAACACGAAAAACTTCAATGTTACACGTCTTGCGGGTAAGTGGGACCGTGCCCCGGACGGACTTGTTTGGGCTCCAGATTCCAAGACTGTGCACGTCGGTGCTCCTGACCTCGGCCGCGAGCGCATCTTCCCCATCCCGCTTACCGCTGGCGAGGATTACATACCCAAGAATATCACAAACGAGGGTGTGCCAGCCGGCTTCTACGCCCTGCCCAACGGCAATCTTCTTGTCTCTGACTCCAAGATCTGGTCCAGTCGCGACATCTACACCGTCTCACCGAAGGGCAAGGTCGTGAAGACGTACTTTCAAGCCAATAAAGTCGACCCAGGCCTAAAGGGTCTCGGACCCGAGGACGTGTCCGAGTTCTACTTCTCGACCAACACCACAGAGAAGGATCTGCAGGCATGGATCATCTATCCCGAAGGGTTTTCCAAAGATAAGACATATCCTTTGGCCTTCATCTCCCACGGTGGTCCCCAGGGCGCGCATTTCAATTCTTGGAGCACGAGGTGGAACTTGAAGGTCTGGGCCGACCAAGGTTACGTCGTCATCGCGCCGAATCCGACGGCCAGTTCCGGCTGGGGTCAGAATCTCACAGACTCGGTCCAAGGACGATGGGGCTCATACCCGTACTGGGACCTGGTCCACGCATGGAAGTACGTGAATAGCACGCTCAAGTACGTCGATACTTCGCGGGGTATCGAAGCCGGGGCTTCTTTCGGAGGCTACATGACGAACTGGTAAGTTGAAGCATCCTATTTCGGAATGAAACCAAGACAAGTCTCGGATTGTGGACGCTAACACAGGCGAATAACAGGATGCAAGGTCACGAGATGGGCCGCTGGTTCAAGGCGCTTGTAACGCACGACGGCAGCACATCGACGCTGAACCAGTACGCGAGCGAGGAGCTCTGGTTCATGAACCACGACTTTAGCGGCCCGTTCAACCAGACGGGCTTCCTACAGAGCTCGCCGTACTGGGAATGGAACCCGCTCCTCTACGTCAACGAGTGGGCGACGCCGCACTTCGTCGTGCACAACGAGAAGGATTTCCGCCTGCCCGTCAGCGAGGGAATCTTGCTCTTCAATCTGCTCCAGACCAAAGGCGTGCCATCGCGGCTCCTCAGCTTCCCCGACGAGAACCACTGGGTCTTGAAGCAGCAGAACAGCTTGCTTTGGCACACAGAGATTTTCAAATGGATCAATTACTACAGCGGTATCAGCAAAGCTTCCTCGCCGTATTAGGGTCGCATTTCTGTAGGTCTTGCAACACATACATAGGCCTGCTAGACAAATTCTGTCCTGTGTAATATTGATAAAATAAATGTTTAATCATGAACAAGCTCATGTCTCGTTCTGGATGTGAAATGGCATGATAACGTTTTCGGGTTGTACCGTAGTTTTGCAACGGCGATCGACGGCAGTTAGAATGGTACACCGTTCGAAAGGAACGTTAGACATGCACTGCCAGATATAGCGCATCAACATATGCTTCTCTCTACTGTAGGCACTGATCGACCGATTAGGGATTGCCAACCAAACTCGCAAGGCCACACACACACTCACACAATACAGCACACGTTTCAACACAAATGGACCGAGCAGGATCTGCGAACGAACCGGCGAGGATCTGCAAAGCGGGCCATGAGTCCGAGAGAACGATCATCGCCCTGGCCATTCATTCCCACTCAGGCGGCTTCTTTGTCGGCGCCGATCCCGCCAAGGCCGACCGGGGGGGTATGAGCCGGGATGGGGGCATGTCTTTCAAACTCTGTGTGATTTTCCCACCTTTCCTTGTTTCATGGCCAGAATCGTGGGTCACGATTTACCATCGTCTCGTCTTATCTCAGGGAAGATCTTCGCTATCCTTGCAATCTCATGCCGCCGTACCTGCGTTGCGTAACTATTACTGACTGACCTCGTGTTATATATACTACACGTACACCAGATGGGAATATACAGTCAGTGCATGTCTACTACTTACGCACGCAGTATCCGACGGCCGCCCGCACCGTTTCGTGCGCGTCTTCCGGTTTTATGTAGTGTATGCTGAGGTGGTAGGTACCTTACCCAGCCGATGATCCGGTAAGATCAATTTAACTAGCGGGGTCGCTAAATTCATCAAACAGGTATTTATTTGTCACAGATCTCGAGGAGGAACAAAACCGCCCATCTTCTTTCTATACACTACCGTAGTCTAGTGTACTGTGTGTGCACTAGGTCAGGAACCGACCCATTGGGTAAGCGAGATATAGGGGTGATACTCTACACTAATAATAACTAATAAGACAACAAGAGGCGAGGCGAGGCTTCATTCATGGACCCGGTAGCAATCATGAAAGCCATGTCTATTCCAGAAACGGACACCTTGTGGAGGCGACAAGGACTCAGGAAGAAAGAAAATAAAATAATAAAATAATAAATAAACACTGCCACAGCCTCCAGCAAATAGGTACACTATGTTGAAAGAGTGACGTGATCCTGGCGTAGGATGAATACCTAGTGAAACAAGACAATGAACAGAAATAATATGGAGATCTCTTCAAGGCCCCAAATATCAAGACAAGGCATTGCGATTGGCATGGTGTGACTGTCGATCTGTCGATTTCCTGGCTGTTATTTTTTTTTTCTTTCGCTGGCGGGTCGTGTGAACAGAGCAGAGTCGCGCATGATCTGCAAAAGGGGGACAGACGACTCAGGAGTTCAGCCTACCTGCCCGCCCGCCTACTTACTTACCTCGCTAGTGTAAGCGGTTCGATATACGAGAATGTGGTGGTAGTGTAGGGGATGCGGTAAGCCGGAGTTTTCTTTTCTATTTTAATTTTTTCTCTCGGAAAAGTCCAGCCTTTGATGACTGAATAGTTTCTACATTATTTTCCTAATCTATTTTTCGTGTAATACTTTTTTATTTTTATTGTGTTTTGGTTTTTTTGGTATACCCCCCCTTACGGTAAATTATACTTAGATTTTTCGTGCGACCGTGATCTCGCAGCACACAGACAGACGATTTCGGGACTGAACGGTCTCGTGCAAGCCCTGACTCAGAACGCGGAGATGAACAGATAGCGCCGGGTTATCAAAAAAACCAGCAGCTGCACTTTTTTCTCTGCTTGGGGAGAAAAGAAAAGCCCGCCCCGGGACGCAAAACCTGTCCCAGATGTCGCCGATAGAGGAAGAGAGCCGCCACGCCTTACTGATCGAAGACCGCTCGGGCCCAGACACCGAGAGCGACGGCTTCGGCTTCAGCGGGAAGGGCTTGGGAAGGATCCGACGGGCCGCGATGACGAAGGCCTACTCCAGCCTCGTGCTGAGACGAACGGCCGTCTTCCTCCTGCCGAGCTTCACACACAACCGCTTTTCGCCGGCGCGGGAACGCCGGGCCGGTACTAATGATAACGGGGCCGGCGGTGGTGGCGCGAAGGCGCTGAGCCCGACGGCATATCTCGACGGGATGCGAGGACTCGCGGCCTTCTTCGTGTTCTTCTGCCACTATTTCTACACGGCCTTCTTCATCGCGGAAGGGTACCACTGGCTGCCTCGGCCGCCTCCGGACTCGGACGCGCCCCCGCCGACCACGTCCACGTACACGTCGCTCTGGCGGCTGCCGTTCGTGCGGCTGCTGTACAGCGGGCCCTCGATGGTCTGCGTGTTCTTCGTGATATCGGGGTACGCGCTCTCGCTGCGGCCGCTGCAGCTCGCGCGCAGGCGGAACGCCGAGGCCTTCGCGCGGACGACCTCCTCGCTCGTCTTCCGGCGCTTCTTCAGACTGTACCTCCCGCCCATCGTCTCGACGCTCGCCGTGGCGCTGCTGCTCCGCTGGGGCGCGTACGAGGGGACCAGGGAGTTCATCCAGGACCGCACCTTCACCCGCAACGTCATCGAGCATCACCCCAAGCGCCTACACTCGCTGCCCGCGCAACTGACGCACTGGGGCCACGAGATGTGGGCCTTCCTCCACATCTGGAGCTGGGCGAACCACGCCGGCTCCACGCAGTACGACGTGCATCTGTGGACGATCCCCCTCGAGTTCCGGTGCTCGATGGTGCTCTTCCTCGTCCTCATGGGCACCGCGCGCCTGCGGGACAACGTCCGGCTCGTGGTCGTGGGCTTGTTGTCGTGGTTCGTGCTGCGGAATGACAGATGGGAGATGTTGCTCTTCTTCGCGGGGATGACCATCGCGGACCTGGACCTGAGGCGCAATGCACACGAAGGCCGTGAGGGCCGCGGAACAGCTTCCTCGGCGCCGTCATCATCGCAACAACCCACATTGCAGTTGCCGCTCGAGGAGAAACCGAATCCGGTGCCGTCACCTGAACAGAAGCGGTCCAAGAGCGATTTGTTCTGGACACTCGTCTCGATTTTCGCCCTATACCTGCTCTCCTGTCCCGACGCTGGCCCGTGGGACGTGCCGGGCTGGAGATACCTCGGCACGCTGATCCCGGCCTGGTTCACCGAGAAGTACCGCTTCTGGCAAGTCGTCGGCGCGTGTCTGTTCGTATTCTGCGCCGCGCGGTCGCGGGGCTGGCAGCGCTTCTTCGAGCTGCCGCCAGTTCAATATCTGGGTCATCTCAGCTATGCCATTTACCTGATGCACGGGCCGGTGACGCATATTCTAGGATACCCGGTCCAGCGCTGGGCTTGGGGCATCACGGGCACAGAAGGTCCTGCATTCAAGAGCGGCGTGACTCTCGCCGCTATCATCAATATTCCCCTCGTGGTCTGGGCCGCGGACATTTTCTGGCGCGCAGTTGACATGCCGACGGTGCGGTTTGCAAAGTGGCTGGAGTCGAAGCTCATTGCGTAATGCGTGTTGAGATGCTCGGTGTCTCAGATGAACGAGACGCCACAGCGTTTATGGGGCATTCCGCCGAGGAATACACGCAGGAGGAACCAACGTGGCGCTGCAAGAATTTAGTCAGCTGAGTGCTGTCCTACATGGGTGGACCCCCGATGCAGAATGTGTATGCCGCACAAGACGCCTTCGCCATCTGATTATCAATATCGTCATTGAGCAAGCATTTCAAGCATCCTACAGTGCCTCTCTTAAGAGGGCCCAAGCCGACATCACTTCATCGCCCTCTAAACCGGGTAGAGCATCAATTTAGCAATAGCCACTTTGTTTGTTGAAAAACGGTTGCTTCTTGGCTTGTACTGCGAGGCAAGCTAGTTGCCTCGATTGTTGTCTTGGGGGCAATCGCTTGTCCACGACTTCAATCTCAAAAGCCGCCTAGCGTATTTGGATTCCTTAACGTATTCGTATGGCATGAACTTTCTGCAAGCTGATGGGTGACGCTGCTCTCGTCCTTTCATACTTCGTACTCGACCATATACTCAACTGATGGCATGATTCCTGGGCGTCGTTGAGTAGCAAATGAGCGACGATTGGGTCTTTGGAGAAAGCGAGCGCTACTGGATAAGCGGTGGGTAAATGGATGGCTGATAGTGTTCATATCGCGTTGGTTTTTGTCGCGAAACATGCCAGGGATCATAGAGCGGGAGGATTATAGACTACCTAGTGACCGTTGGTACGGTGAAGGTGAATTTTGTAATACGCTTGCTTGTGATCTCTTGGATATGGGGCATGGACTCGAATGCTGAAGCCAGGCATTGAGTAGGCGGAATTTATCACACGTTGGTTTCCGAGTCTCTGATGTACTTGAATCGTAGGCTTTCTGCCCGATTCATGGCGCTCATGAACAAATCCTCTCGACACGGTTACCTAGTTGGTCATTGGTTCTATTATTACGTTAATAACTACTTAGGGACGTATTATGATAAATCCTGTCCATGACGATTATTCTGGAAACCTTCCATCTGCAAATCTCGGCAATCAACAGGGTCGAGATCCAGAGAGGCGTTCTTATGCTTCGGATGTACAATGTCTTATAATTTTGAAATGGTATCTAATAACAGGATTCTTGAGTTGTCGACCTGGTCAACCTTGAAACGCCGTCCTTTGATCCATCCGCCTGTAGTAGGTATGGTCCAATGGCCCCGAGCAGACTATGACCGCCTTTAAAATTCGTGTGAAAGTCCATAATGCAATGCAAATTCGTAATTCGTGTGATCGTTCCTTGGCCAACATTTGTTGTCTAACTAGGTGATGGTTCCAATCCGGCATCTCCACTACAAACCACATATAACAACCGTATATTAAACGGGAAAAACGCCGAGTCTTTTGGGCTCAGGCTGCTCTGCGTTCGCACTGCCTGGTCCTTCATCTAGGGACCGCTTGTGGCCGGCAATCTGGTCCACAACCCCAGCGCTCGGTGGTGCAGGGCTAGACATGTTATGTATGGGCGCAGGTGCCTTGAAAGCTGTCGGCTCATGATGCTCCATCATAGTCGCCCTGCTGGGAATGCTTTTCTCGTTTTCCAGCTTACTATGTGTACTCTCCCCCACACTATTGCTAATTTGAGCACCTACAGCTCCGCCAGCAGGGCCACTAGTAAGAGGGCTAACGGTAGCACCGATGGCAACGCTTGTATTGGTGCTTGCATTGCTGCCCTGGGTAAGCCCGGGTTCGAGGTCGAGGGTGGCGCCTAGTGCGGCCCTAGTAGAGCTGTCGGCAGCAACGGCAGCAGTATGATTTGCGACATCTATTGTGGTTTCGGGGGGGTTATCACTGCTAGCATTGCCTGTGGCACTGCTTGTGATGTGACTAGCGGTGATCCTCGGCGTGCCGCCGCGTATGTTGCTACTGGCGCTACTGTTGGTAGCATCAACATTGCCTGTACCTGAAACAAAGTCGGTGTGGTTACCCATAACACTGTTTGATATATTGCCCGTTACACTGCTTGCCGACTGGCTCGCCATATTGCTTGGGAAGCTGCTTGTCTGGATTTTCGAGACGTTGGTTGGCGCACTGCCTGCCGGGTTGCTGGCTATATTAATTGATGGAGTACTTGCCGGATTGCTCACTGAACTCCCTGCTTTATTGCTTGCTGCGTTGCTCGTTGCATTGTTTGCCGTGGTACTCGTCACATTACTCGCCGTCCCGCTCGGCAGTGTAGTATTGACGACGGAAGAGCTGCTGGTTGTGCTAGCACCAGAGTTGCTCACGGTGTTGCAAGATGTAGCGGCATTACTGCCAGTGTGGCTGCCCATAGTAACGCCACCATTGGCACTATGGCTCTTGTGAAAAACGTCATCCGTGAATCTCTTGTGGCCGGTGATCTGGTCAAGAACGCCAGCGCTAGGGGGGGCAGGGCTCGACACATTAGGCCGTGGCACAGCTGGGGTGGTGGTAGACGCCGTTACTGAATCTTTGTGGAAAACCGTTGGGCGAGCTATCGGACCTGTTGGAGGCCGCGTAAAGGCGACGGGAGCGGGGCGTTGAAGAGGCATACCGGGCCGCGCTATCGAAGGGGAATTTGAGTTCGGAGCACCTAAGACCGATGAAGGGGCGCTTGAAGTGTAAGGGGCAGTTGACGTCCCGTTACTAGGAGGCACACGCGGTGTTGCAGATGCGATAGGGGTCTGAGCCGCTGCGGGGGAAGCAGATGGTTCTGGGCGGAGGACGGATTGTGCTGGCTGTGAAACCGCTGTTCGGCTAGTATTTGCTGGTGTTGGTGAAACATTCTGGAGTTTAAGATGCGCACTGCGTGCTTCGGCGATTATTTGGGTGACAGACTTAACCATCAAATTGTCGGCCTCCTCCCAGCCAGGAATCTTACCGGCGTGCGGCAGACCCCGAGCACGATTAATTGCAGAGTCCACAATAATTTCAGCCTTGTCTGTCTTTGTCTTAAGCGCCGTAACCATGCTCTCCCGAAAATTCCTGAGTCGTCGTTGTATCTCAGCCTCGGCGGTGTTAGGTGGTGCAGGACTCAGTGTGGAACTGGATTGCGCAGGAACGATAGGGGCTGGAGAGGCTGATGCGATATGGTGATACTTCTGCCTCATATCTTTGATCATCCCTTGCATTGCATTGATGAGAGTATTCTCAACCGAGTCGAACCCTGGGATTCTGTTTTGCACCGGTAACCCTCGGACTCGGTTGGCAGCAGCTTCGATAATACTTGCGGCATGCGGCGTCTGTTTGGATATTACATTCAACATGTTGGCACTGAATTGCACGATGGCCCTTTCAATTTCAGGTGACAGCTGCTCTCTTGGCCCAACACTAGCAACACTCGGTCTTGGCTGCTGCTGCAGCGCAGGAGCTGCAGACTGTGTAGTTGATGACGCCGTGGTAGTTTGGGTGTTTGACTGACTTGTTTCTATCTTGGCGGGTGGGTTAGAAGGAGGCGGTGGGCGTGCGTAGGGAGAGCTGTAGGTGCCTTGCTGAGGCGTATTCGATGGCCGCGGCTGAGTTAGGCTGCCGTAGCCAGGAGGTAGCTGCGCTGGTGCCGGTACATGAGCCGTATAGACTGGCTGGGAGACTGGCTGGGTGAGCGACTGTGATGGTGTTGTATGGAGCTGCGCATTTTGTCCCGTAGAGGTATAACCGGGCTGAGGGTGTTTTTGCTCGGTGTGATAATTCGGAAGCGCATGCGCATACGTAGCGTTGCTAGGATTGGCGTAGGGGTTGCTTTGATAGTACGGTGGGTGCGAGAGGTGCGAATGAAGATGTGAAGGCCCGAGGTGACGATCCGGTGAGGTGGCTTTGCGCTTCTTGCCAGCATCTAATTCTACTCCTGGCACACGAGACCAGAGGCCAGTCTCTTCGTCTTTCTTGAAAGCTTCGTTACCAATCAGGTTATGCCGGACGCTACTTTCCCACCCTTTCGTCTCGGACCTGAAAAAAAACCAGGGGTATCTTGCTGTGATTCTCTTATAGATTTGCTTGAGAGTCAAACCGTCCGGTGGACCATTGGTGAGAGCTTCATCAATCAAAACACCGTAATTCTTCGTCGGCTTCTGGAGTTGTTCAGCAGTGTAATCTTCTATTCGAAGATCTAAAGGTGGCGACTTTGGTCGAACTTTCTTGTCTTTCTTTTCCTTAATCGGTTTCTCTGGATCGGACCCTTCCTCGCCATCTTCTCGTTTCTTCTTGTTATATTTGCGCTTTTCAGGCCGTTCACCGTCGTCTAGGAGAGGATTCTTCCGGGGACGGCCAACGGGGCGCTTGATTTTCTCCTCCTGTAGATCTTGGGGTAGAGTTTTCTTCGAAGTCTCTTGCAACTGCTTCTTAAGTAATCTACGCTCCCTCTTCGACATGATCCCGTCCTTAGGAGGTCGTCCTGGCCCGCGGCGTTTGGGGATATCGGGCATCGCGAATTCGGGCGGAAGCTCACCCAGCATATCTAGTTCAGGCTTGATCATTTCGTGAGGACGCTCTTCTCCAGCAATAGGTTGAGCACCAGTAACTTCCAGTTCCGGTTCCTGTCTTTGATCTGCTACTGATGCTAATAATGATGCTGATACTGGTGTTGGTGCAGGTTCACGTTCCTCGTCGCCATGCTCAGACTCAATGACTGGGGTAGAAATATTTTCTACGTCTGACAATTCTTCACTTGTATCCCTGAAGTTCTCATGATCGGAATGTTCGAAATCGAGACTCATCTCCTTGCCACCTACCGACATCCGCTTGCTTGATGCAACGTCTTCGTCCTCCCCACCAGACATTCCAATTTGGACACCGTTGATGACGAAGAAGAATTCGACATCTTTGATCTGCAGCCGGTCACCGCTTCTCAATGTCGCGGGCTGATCTAATCCGTACAAAACATCTTCGCAGAAAAATCCATTTTTGTGCAAAGCGATTCCTTCGAAGACACCCCGCTTTTTATTAAATTGAATTTTGAGATGTTGTCTAGAGATGCCGCGTGTTTTGCTGGCAATGTCTGGACCGGGCGAATGTATACCGATAAATGGTATGTGTTCTGGAGACGGCTGTAAAGCCCCCAAATCCACGGCAGCGGCTCCCGTAGTATGCGACACGTATTGACGGTTCGATTGTACGCGATTACCGGAAGCATTATCTTCGCCAGCAGCGGATTGAGCGGCGGAGCTAGGACGGCGCTTCTTGACAGGTTTGACATCCTCTCCGTCCGAGTGTTCGGGCCCAAGCATACCACCCTCCTCACTGACATAGGATTTACTAAATTTGCCTTTGTCATACATGATGGGTGTAGGCGGAGGTAACCCATTTCTTTCATTTTCTTCGCATTTACGTCTGTAGGCCGCTTCCCTCCTCTCATCTGCCCTTGCCTGTTCCATAGCTTGCTTATCACGGCCGATGATGACAGCGTAAGTCGTCATTTGGAAGGTACTATCGGCAAATTCTATCTTTGCAAAGGATTCCAATTTCTGACTCCCATTTGTAGATGCAGGTTCTGCACTGCCCGTAAGTGCATCACTCTCTTGAGTAACCGAATGCAACGAGACTGCAGAGGGCGCGATGACAGAAGGGCCCTGGTCTTGGAAAAGAGTGGCCTGGGCAGCAATGTTCATGATGTAGGCGCTCGGGTCAATGCTCCCCTGAGAGAGCCGCATACCGGAGAGTATGCCATGCGAGTAGTCGGCGCTGTGTGGATCGGGGTCCGTAGTCGCAATTGCCTGGACCTGGCCGTGTTGGCGGTACCTCATCTGGGCTGGCATGAAGGGTTCGTCCAGTTGCATCCCGTCTGAAGCAAACAATGTCCCGTGATTCGCAGGTTGTGGAGGGCCAAAGATGCCACTCCGGAATGTCGAAGAGTCTTGGGTCAAGGAGAGAGGCGGGAAATCGGCGCTCAGCTTGGCTACTGCATCATCGGGAAGGCTTTCGTCAACGTTGATGTGAGTAGCTGCCGGAGTCGATAAGGGCGAGACGGTGGGAGGAGACGGTATGGGAATGTCGGTGTTGATTTCGTTCGCGGGCTGGTCGTGGTCGGGCTGCGGTTGGTCGGAGAGGTCTGCAGAAGAGCGTCGCTGATCAACGGTGCCTGTCTCGCTGGTCGTGCTCAAAGGTTTTATAGTTGTAGGCGCATCCAAAGTTAAGTTTAACTTCGCGTTAGACGCGCTAGGAGCCGTGACAGCGCCACCGGATGCATCTTCGTCTCCGTCTGCACGTGAAGGTGGCCGTGGACTCGGAGAAGTCGCTGTAGCGGGCGGTGGGGATGCTGCGGTGGTGGTGTTGACCGTAGTGGCGGCAGCTGCACGACCTTCATCGGTCGGGGCAACGTTGGACGAAGTCATCGCTGGTCGGTGAGAGACAGCTCATTCGTCTTGGTGACGTGCCGGGAAGAGAAAAGGCGGGAGGGATGTTGTCGCTGACAGGGAGGAGGTCCAAGATTGTAGGTGCAGACATGGCAGGGGACGTACAATGCGCGATGTGATTAGATACCTAGTATAGACCGGCAATTGGCAGTTCGGTCGACGGAGCGAGGGTGGAAATGTCACCGCCTGCCCGCGCTTCTTCAATCGGGACTGATAGGAAAAAATCTGACAGGTGAGGACAGCCGACAAAGTGATCATTTCTCTTTGCGCTAGCTATTTATAGTTAGGTAGGTTTCCTCCTTGAGTTTACTGCTAGAACCATTTCCCCTCTTTGTTTTTTTTTTGGACGCCCCCGATTAGGACAGGCTTGCTCAAGCTTTCTGAGTGCCTACATCGGTACAGGTAGGTATCTTTCTAGCCGACCTACATTGGCCAGATACCTAGTAATTCGGGTCAGACCTATGTAGTCAACGTAAGGATTCTTTTCATAGCCAACATACAATCGCTTTTACCATCGCCAGACTCCATTTTCTCGTTAACCTTCGCCTAGCCCTAATCTTCGCCAAGATATATCATCATTATTTTGCAGATACCTCTCCCTTTATGAATAAATATCGACTTCCAGGAGAAAAAAACGTTAACAATCAATATTGGGCTCATCGTGGTAGCTGTCGTAGGAAATATGAGATACATCATGACTTAGCTGACGCTAATTGACCACAATCGAGCCTATCAATGCCAGGAATTCGATTTGCGTACCTCTTGGTGCATAGCAAACCTCTCGAGTCCTGGATTCAAGGACAGCCAGGGGAACCCAATGACACTGTGCAGCCTCCAAGTGACAGAGCTGGTATTTGTAGCTGAGTGGTGCTAGTACAGTCAATTAGCAATAAATTGCAGTGTCACCTTCTGTTATCTGGTATCGGGTTTCTATTAACTCCTGCCTGAATAAACCCCATGCGATGCAGAGGTGTGATCTCTATTTAGTCATAAACGCCTCCATACTCCAAAGTTATTGCTAACAATGATTGTGCATACCCTTGTCGTTCTAGCAAGTAGTTCACCCAATTAACATAGTGCAAGTACAAATTCAGTACTTCTCTTACATCGTTGATGCTTCAAGTAGAAACTGTGGCATCTCTCTAGGAGCGCAGCAATGGCGTCCTTTCGGACGACTCATGTCTATGTGTATGCCATCTACGCTCCGCCCACTCGGTCAACCGGTACGCGTAATGGCACAGCGTCCCAGCAATGAATCCAACGGCATCGTTCTTAAATGCCAGGATACCCGCAGTAGTAATAAGCATTACGTTCCATCTCTGTGCGCGCTCCTCGTCGCTAACGATACGATGACGCTTTGCGGTTATTCTACTGCCATCTCCCTCTACGGATGCCTCCCACAAATCGGAAGCACCGTGATTCAGACTTTGTCCTACTCTGGCAAGCTCTAAGCCAGAAGCGAGGACCATTATTCCCAACAAACTTCGCGGGAACGTCTGCAACAGGTCAAGCAGTGATTCCCCGAAGAGAACACCGAGAACGATTTTGAAGAGCCCCAGAAGCATAACACTAGCTCCGCTGCGTGCGCCGAAGCGATACTGTGCGGCGAGCCCCCCCGATCCGTGGCATACGGGCATGGCGCCAAACCAGCAGCTAGACAAGTTCATCACTGACACACTAATGCCGACGGCTGTCACGCTGGGAGACGGCAAATTGGGCAGTAAGTCCGAAGCAAGGGCACTGACAGCAATGACGGAGTTGAGGGTCGTAAGAGGGAGTTGTGCGATGCCCATGCCGATGGCATTAGAGCTCCATTTCGGCAAGATGAAATACGGGTTCCAGATGTGTAGTCGCGGCATATCCATCTCGCGACTAACAGCGACGCGAATCAGGGCAATGACCACACCGATTACGAACACGATCAATGCGAAAGGGAAGCGTGTACGCCGTTGGGTGAGAATGAGAAACAGAAAGGCGGCAAAAGCCCAGACGTGGTTGTCGAGGGGTTGATCCCAGGCTGGGCTGAGCTTCTGCAGAAGCGACGACCCGGCAGAAATTACGAGAGAAAGTCCGGCTCCGAACTGAATACCCTTGATTACGGGGATAGGAATTATTCTCGTGACAAGACGGAGAAGACCGGTTATGCTGAGGATCAGTACCAGGCCGGCTGTCACACTGCCAGCGGCCATAGTCTCGCGCTGAGAAGTGTGCGAGGCGATAGCAGCGGCCGCAATAGCCTAAGGCGGATGTTAGCCATATCTGCATACATAGACTTGCTGTTCTCTTCTCAAGAGGGTTATGTAATGCGGTGAAGATAAGATGAAATACCTTCATGGGTTGTACGGGTAGAGGGATCCCGAATACAACGCCCGTGGCGATGTTAAAGAAGCCTGAGAAAACGAGCGTCGTCGAAAGAGAGATGGAGCCGTTCACGGCGAGTGTGATCATGAGCGGGAGCAATGTACCGAGATCACCGAGTGCACCGGAGATCTCAGCGAGCGGCGAGCTGCGGAGAGTGGCGACATTGTTACGATGGAAGCGTTTGATGTTTGAAGAGAAAGTCATGGTTTTGGCTTACTGGGTTCTGTGTTCCGCCAGTACAGATTTGACGATGAGGCGGTCATTAATTACAGAGATAGGTGGTCATTTTCTGGTACCTAGATTAGGCACAATATAAGGAACTCAGCATCCATCCGCTTCAGGTTACGTCAGCGGGGTGCGTGCCATCTTGCCCATTTACCACTTTGAGAAGCAACTGCCATGGCACGCGCATTGTTGTACAACATAACCTGTACAGCATAGGTAAGGTAAGCATTATATTACCTAGGCTCTGCGCCAGGAATTCGGAGCTAGTAAGCGTCTCCGTCTATTATACCGGTACCTACCTAGGTAGCTTTGTGATAGTGGATCTCTTCCACATCCAGAGTCTGTCTCCTCTGAACTGCTCACTGCACCTAAGTAGGTATTCCATTCCAGATATGCATATTAGGGAATGCCATTTTAAGCAAGTATTTAAATGAACACAGATATGAATAAAATAAAATACAAAATACAATGCCACATACTACTATTGAAGACTAAAGAAGCCTCACTTTCACCGCTCCTTCTCCCGATACCTAGCGAGCTAAACATACCTAGACTGCAGGTGCCTACTCCACGCTCTTAGGTTACCTATACACGCTTATTTATGTACCTAACCTAAGATGCCTATTACCAGGTAGGTACCTAAGTTCCTTGTTTGAACCCCGGGATATTCTACGCATAGTCTACCTACCTAGGTAGGTAAATTCAGATATAATAACCTGAACCAACAAGAGATATAGAAACTTGAGGTACTCAGAAACATTCGAGGCACCTCGCTAACGCATCGTTCACTGTATACCTACCTAGGTATACATGCATAGACCAAATACACGCATTCAAATCGCAATACAACAGCAGCACCAGGTACCTAAGGTACTTAGTAAAGTCAACCTCTTAGGGTGCAATATCGTACTAATTATTGGTCTCTCTAGGTGACTTCATCGACAGAAGAATGCACCTACATTGGCAAATCTACTTCTACCCCCTGGTCCTGGGAGAACTTGCCTTAGGCAGTTCCTGGGTCTTTCCCCAAACGTCCAAGGTCCATCCCGATCAAGCAACATCACACCTAGGTACATAGTAGCACTACCTAGGGAGGTAGGTAGTGTATACCTGCATACTTGGGTGCGCATAGTGGACGCGCCCGCCTATCTGATCAAGCTCTCTAAGAGGAAAACATAAACAATCAACCCTCCCGCCCCAGCGTTTCCCTCATCCACCACCTCTTGCACAAAACACACGCGCCACCACCCCCATCTGAATAGAGACATATCTACCTATCCCATCGTCGAATTGCCTACCCCCAGTCTATCGCAGACCACTACTTGGTATTTCCTCAACATTGATGCCATCTTGATCGCAAACTTCACGCGACCAATTTGATACCCATCAGGAGCCTTTTTACAACCTGGTGACTGTTCCTTTTTGAGAGCTTCCCCTCCCCCCTCCAAATAAACATGTCGGGCGCGAACAGTTGGCTGCAGAGACAGCGCAAGACAGACCTCGTCGAGCTGGCGCAGTACACAGGTCTAAAGAAGTACGTGTTAGAACCAATTTGCCCCTACAAGTAAATCAATTCATGATCGCGTAACCTATACCCGTCGCGCGCGTTTGTCCTGCTTTCGCTCCGGTGTGCGGTTGGCGTAGCACCAGCGTTGGATCCTCGATGCGCCGTTGAGTTCAATCCGCTCGAAACTCCACGCGTCATTGCATCATCGACGTCTGAGACAATACATGCACATGGCTAACACTGCTCCCTCCGAAACAGCTACGATTCATTAAAGAAGGTCGAGCTAGAGCTCGCCCTCGATGAGTTTCTCGCCGAGAATACGACCACCTTCCAGTCAGATACCAAACTGGCCAACTACTACGCGAGTCGTGCTCGCACCATCAGCTCACCCATCAAGAAGGATGTAGATGGACCAGTCGAGAAGCTCAAGGTTCCTAGGCGTCGTGTGACCAAAGCTGCCGAAGAAATTATCGCGCCTGCCGAGTAGGTCATGTTCCCTTCGCGATCCCCGCAACCGCTGTCTTGAGCGCGCTGCAGGCCATGCTAACACCGTCTGTGTAGGAGTTCTGAAGAGGAGCCTAGTAGCACTTCGACCGCCATTGCGCACACGCCGTCTCGCGCATTGTCACTGGCGAGCCGTATCCCTCTTCCCGCCACGCCGGCCGATGTTGCCAACGCCGTCGACCGCTCCACGGTTGCTCTGAGGACCCACGTCGCGTCTGTTTACAAGGAGTCGGGCATCACTGAGGTCACGCACGCGACGCGTGAGACCCTGTCCACTGTGAATTCTGTGCTTTTCGCCATCTCCGCCTTCGAGCTTTACTTCTTGCGCCCGGAAATTCTAGCAGATAGATACGCATTCACCATCCCAGCCATATCCTTCCTTGGCACCGGCGACTACCCAGTATTCGTTCCTGACATGTTCTTGCTACTTACTGCATCCTTCTGGTCTCCTGCGCTTCTCTGGGCTTTCACGAGCAGCATCCTCCCCAGCGTTGCTGGGTACTTTATCAATATGACCACCGGGGCGCATCAAGGGCGCGTCGCGCGTCGCAGTGCTCCAGTGCCCGATGTTGTTGTTGATCCCCTGACCTTCAGCGTTGCTAAGGCCCTCATCTCGTTCGTGATATACGGTCAAGGTGTCACATTCGGTGGCTGGGTCAATGAGGTTTCCATTGCACGTATCAACTCGGCAGTCTATGGAGGTTATAAGGGTATCCTAGCCGGCGCCGCTATTAGTGGTCTCTTCAGCATCTATGACGCGGTGCTAAAGAAGTAAAAGGGAGATAACTCTCATGCAACTCTCTACAATCTTGGAAACGAGCCCGTTACAAACCGAGATTGCGCAACTCATTGAAGTTGATGATCCGCTTTCGTCGGTGGCAAAGTCCACTCAATCCAACATGGCAGGCTCCGTGCTGGTTCATGACTAATGATGGCCTCACAACCTGCCGCTGGATCTCTCTGGCATCGTTTACCCATATACTTTTAAAAGACGGCGTTTCACGGCGTTATTTGGCGTTTGGTGGCATCTTCGCTCTTCTCATTCCGCCCGATACCTGCCTCTGGCACCGATCTTCTTCCCTGCTCTTTTATACTTCATAGCGTGCTTTTTGTTCTCCAGTCAATCCTCCTTTATGGGTGGATGCGGGCATGACGGCTTGAGAGTTTACTTCAGTTTTATATGTTATCGGCAGAGGTTTGGGGGCGGTTTACATAATTTTGTTTGGCGAGCTGTATCCAGAACCACAACAGGACCCATCGGTTTCTCTTCTCCTGCTGTGTTCGCCTTGTCTATAGTAGCTGAATTCAGCGAATGTTCTCTTGGTGAGTGGGGTGGGAAAAGCGTATTGGTCATGTTGTTTCTTGGGTATAAGAAGGGAGATCGACGGCTGTTCAACAGTAGGTGGCACGGCGAACATGAGCTGATGAGGCAGACGATATTGGACACATGCACGTGGGTTGGATGAATGGAATGGTCGGGGTCGGTCGGGGCCGGTCGGATTGGTTTGATAACGAAATATGCTGTTTGCAATTTCCCTTGTTCTGTCTAAGACATTGTGTCCTCCTTTTCCCTCCCTATGATAGCGGGTTCGAACTATCGTGATTATAGAAGAAACTGAAGAAACAGTTCTCTTGTGAGGAGAGCACTCTTCATGTTCTGGTCCTTTTTTCATGCCAAGGATACCTCACGTAGGCCCGACTTTCAGAATTCCATGAACACCCTCAAGTCCACGAAGAAACGGATTATCTAAACGGTTTACTCGGTTAGACAGGATGTTCGGTCGAGGTGAGTTTGTATATCACCGAGTGTGTTGTCGAAGGGAATCAATCGCGTGCTGCTAGATATATATAGTGGTTGTATTTCCAATATACGTGTAGACACATCTGGTAACGCGTCCTCAATTACAACTTAAGTCTAGGCAATACACAATTCAACATCATCTCCCAGCCTGGAAGTAGAATCATGCAATTGGTAAGCGTTATCAGTAAGCGCCATGGAGGGCAACACACGCGACTCATGTGATATTTTCTTAGAAATCCGATCGACCTTCATTGCCAAAGTATTTTGAGCGATATATTAAAAGCTATGTTGGTTGATAAAGCGCGGTTTATATACGTCATCTGACATTGGTCAACAGACCCGACAACATTGATTTGAACTTCTGCTATTCCCACACCGACTGTCTCTCTCGCTCTCCGCTTTCCTCCTATTCTTCTCTTGTTTATGTCTCTGCATGCTGCTCATCCTCGTAGTACAACAATAAGTAATTAGATAATACGGTTCGCACATGTCCTGCTTTACATTCTGCGCCATCCCCTGTTTAGTATTACTGCTCTGCTCATCGTGATCCAGTAGCGAGAAGTGGGTGTAGGTCAACGTTGTGTCCGTCCGCTATTAAAGTGGTCACAAACTTGCGCGCTCGCCAGCCCGCCATCCCGTGGCGGGATGCATAATACAAAGGAGAATCCGTACGCCTGACAAATAAAACCAAATGTGAAGTGAAAATAAAAGACAAACCGAACGCCCCTGGTAATGAATGCCACCATATGTGCTGGGCTTGCGGTATCTGTATCGAGAATGGCGATGATGATGATTATGGTGGTGATGATGGTGGTGGTGGTGTTCCCTTTGAACCTGAAGTTCATGCTGCCGTCTACCTTTATGGCCCGTTCTATAATTCGTTTGCCTGACCGAATTCCTCCCGTTAATTTATGACTTTTGCATATTTGTGGTGCCGCAATCCATATTCTTAGTCCTCTCTCTCAGCCGGGTCTTCCCACTTGATAGGGTGCACAAGCATACTTCGAAGACATAGCCGTCCGCTGCTGGCGGGATCCTGTTCTTCTTCTCGCCCACCGCGTAAGACACCCTCACCTGCCCGGCCACCATTATCTCCTCGCCCGTCCATCTGGGCATAGCCAAGCCACCGCCTCCACAATAGCCCGGCAAACTCGCTGTTATAATACCAACTCGTGCCTTTGTGATTATGTTCATTATTTAGATCAAATGGAGAACCACGGCCACCAGAATTGTGGTATTCACCGCCATTGAAGGCTACATCGATCTCTACCTGAGGCCAATCACGATCTAAGAACACGGGATGGGGGGCAAAAACAGCCTTCAAGCCGTGGTGGAAAGCCATGGTAGGTGGGAACATCTCGCTGAACATACTGTGATGAAGACGCCAAGTTTCTTCGTGCATGACTGAAAGTAGACGCCGAGAAAGACGAGAGGCTGTAACGATAGAGCACCTCCGTGGAGGTTTTGGCAGCGTAGTCTCATAGCCGGTAACATCGCCGGCGAAAACCCAGCCAGATTCATCCACGTCGAAGAGGGGGTTCAAGGTGATGAGATCAGCTTCCTCCCCGACTCCGCACTGAGCTAAATCAGATCCGCTTGCACAGGTAGCTGGCATGAAGTTTTGGCCTTGCTTGAGAGCGATTTTGCCAGCGAAGGTTACCGGCCCGAGTAGTGGCCGCTTATTTGACGCTTGAATTTCTGTGTTGACAAGCTGGGAGAAGTTCTCCCACGTACCATGCAGACCAGGAATATAGTACTTGGCCGATCGCTCCCAAGCACCGACTCTACTCTGGTTCGCGCCCCATTTGCCAAGGCGATCAAAAAGTTCATAGTAAGAGCCCGTCCACCGCATATCCATCTCCCAATTCCAAAAATGTTCATACTCGGGATGCAAGACTGCGAAATGCTGTAGAGGCATGTGGGCAGACCGATAGACGCCGTGGATATCTCCGTTGGATGGATTTTCGTAGGTGTCGCCGAAATTGCCGGGGTAGAATAACTTCATTTGCGCTTCTGACCATAGAGTGCATAGCCCATGGAATTCTGTTGGAATGTTAGACTCAATGATTTCTTGCGCTGTTGCTGTATCGGCCCATATGGGAGCATCATTGTCCCGGACATGCAGGAGGAAATGTACATCATATTCGCCACCTGACTGCAGGTTCAGCTCGGAGACCATGGCGCGGAAGTTCAGTACCGCATGGGCTGTCCACTTGAAACCAACGTATGTTCGTACCACAATGGCGGTACGGTGCAGCTTTTTGCGGCCATTTGATGCGAGCTCTGCATCTTGTGTCTGGTTCCCAGTGAAGAAGCGATCTCGGTTCGAATTGAAGCACTGAGCTTGCGCTTTGGCCCAGTCCACGTCATTCCAGTTGATTTGGCCTGATTCCTCCCAAACGGCTTCGCTACCCTCACTTTCGGTATCTAAAAACTCGCTTACTCCTCCGCGGTCCAGGCTGTAGCCCAGGCCATAAGGACCATACCGACCAAACCGGTCAAAGCAAACGTCGTTTCGTAGCTCGAGAGCTTCATGTGACCCTATAGCCGCTTTAGGTTGACCCTGAACGAGGCCGGGGTATGCGTAGAGATCGGGGGCTGGGACTTTCTTATCCGCGTCGACATAACAGGGGTTTACACGAACATAGCTCTTTCGCCATGCATCGGAGTTGTAGTCTGGGTAAGGTCGAAATACGGCCGGTTTGGGTATATTGGTATGATGGGGTGTTGGGACCGACTCGGGGGGATTCGGCATTAATGGTTTGGGATATTCGGGTTCATACTGCGAAGGCTGGACTAGGGCTCTCAATCCTCTATAATACCCATCGAGGCTATTAGGTGTGGTTAAGAATTCATCCTCTCTCTCAAAGTTGATTACGCTACTTACTGCTCATATTTAAGCCACCTAGGCCAATCTTTGCTCTCCTCGTCCTCGCTGGTATCTTCCCCCTGGCCGACGACATCATCCTTGGGGACATCGCTGATAATGCCGCTGGGGGTGTCGTCGGGGACGCTGTTGGGGTCGTTGTTGGGTGTATCGTTAGCTTCGTCATTGAGCATGTCACTTGGGGTATTCTTGGCGGCATCCTCCACCTCACCAACTTCGGCCTCCTCGATTTCAACCTCGTAGATGGCTTCCTGCATGGGAAGATCCATAGCCACGCTGTCATAATTCTGCAGCAGAACATTCTCAGCGGTGCTGGGTGGTTCTTTGATAAGGACTTTGCTCCCATGGACTATATCTAAGACATTTCGCGATTGCGTGGTCAACCGTGGATCGAAAAGAATTATTGTCAGGAGCACGAAAATCATAACAACCCATATAACAACTCGACGATAGAGACAGTGACCCAATAATGCTCTGACCTGGAATTTGGTTCTCGGTTTCGGATTGGCATGTGTCGGCAAGGAGACGTCGCCTTTGCGAGCCATCACATTCGAGAAGGAACCAGATTTCCGTCTCATGAAGTCAGATATCTTGTCCATCCTGGCTGCCGTGAAGCTAGACGTAGCTTTGCGTATTACGGAGCTAAATGCGCAGGCCGAACGTAGAGAACCTTAGTGCTCTAGGGGCATGAAGAACCGGCGATCACACTAGGAGGGTGACAAGCCGGTTAAGATTGGAGCTTGCCGAAGTATTGTTGGGTCCAATAGACAAAATGATTCAGCTGGGACAGTTTTTGACTACCATCCGAACCACGCATCGACTCTAGCCGACGGGGGGCGGTCGGTGGTACAAGGAGAACGGATAAATCACAGAGATCGGACGGTGGGTTTCTGAAGGCTAGAAATAAGCGTAGCGTTGGCTCCAACTGTAACTTGCAGTGGTTGTTGCTTTACCGGCGCGGATGAGACGAAGGCCCCTGGCCAACATAGGACTGAACAGCTGTTTCTCCGATCGGACCCGAGGAGACAGGATTGGAAAGAAATTATCGAGAATACGAAGATGAAAGGCCAAAGAAAGTCGGTCCTCGAATATGATGCGAGGGTTGGTTGGGAAAGAAAAGGAGGCAGAATAGAAGGTCAGAAGCGATGGTTGGAACAATGGGCATACCTATGTATTGGCGGATAAGGCTGCAAGAGGAATGGAGGGAGAGGTAGCTGGATTGGAGCAACTTCAATATTGCGTCGGTGGACCGTAGATCACCAGCACATGTAGGTAAGCAGGTACCGCGAGGTTAGATGGGCAGGTCGGCTGATGCCTGGTAGATAGCAAGCACGGCGTGTTTTTGACACGACCTATCCAGTTGCTGCTCACGTTCTACCTTAGGTACTAGGCGGCAGGTACTGGACTAGATTGTGAGCTGATCCTGCGGGTTCGGATGAATGAGAGTTATACCTACTGTACAGTTGTACCGGTACGGGTCAGGAGGTTTAAATGTTTGGCAATACTCCGCACAGAACTCCGGGGCTAAGGTAGAGGGTATTGTGGTGTGTTTTCCACCGTATGCAATTGTATAGGTACTACACTGCTGAGATGGAAAGGGACACGATAATAATGGGTCAAAACAAATAAAAACAAGAGGCAACTGTCGATCTCTAATAGAAAATAAGTTTGGATTTTCACCCTCAAACACACATTCCCACCTTTCGCTGGACCGCCACTTATTTACCTAGCAGAGACCCGACTGATCATCGCTTGCGCGCTTATGTGCCATGGACGCGCAATTCCGTCCTGGAACCTCCATTGTGTTGGAACTTTGTCGGCACATCAGGGATCTTCCGTCCCACCTCCTCTCAGTGCCCTCCCCCCTCAAGCCTTGCTTACCTACATTGTGCTGTGCGCTATTCTGCCTTTGCGCACCACAGCTGCATGATGGTTGTCTGATTGCTCCGGCATGTTGGGATGGTGCAAGTATACGTGTTTGATACAGATATGGACTAGTGAAGATGTACCTCTGAATGGTATGGTGGGAAATTTGAAGTCTAGAAGTTGTTGTGCCGGGCATCGTGATGTAGAACAAGTATCCCTGACCGCCACAAATATTAAAAGTACCTAAAGGGGATGTTCTGGGGCCAATGCTCTCTTGGTATTGGACAGCAGAGAGCATGCCTAGACTTGGTACTTATCTATACCTCTCTGTACACCGGTGCCGCTCCACTACACTGGGCTAAACCCCACTGTCTAGTAGAGAGTAATGAGGTGTTTGGGCGGTATACTATGTACTTGCCTAAATGTACCGACCACCTCGCATTACTCTCGCTATACCTATACCTAACCTACATGCGTAACCGAAGGTATAATAAAATACCGATGTAGGTATGTAGGTAGATAGCCTGTCTTTTGGCCGAACTAACACAGCTAGTAAGAATACCAAGGTAGGAGGTTAAAGGGCCTATAGTCTTTCCTGGATACTTGAGGAGAAACAAATACCTTAGGTACCTACTAGGTAATTGTGACCCTACCTAAGCCAGTTACAGGTACTTCTATAGCTAGGTAGTCTTGTACTCGGTTACCTGCTTGCGGCATACAACAAGAAGGTAGACAAGACCGCCTGTTAGAAATTTCCTGTCTGCTGTAATTTGTAAGTATTCCTATCGCTGTTCTCGGCTAGTTGTACCAACTATTCACACGTGGAATAATTAGTAAGATAGGCACCTAGGTAGGTAGATTGTAGATAGGTGGTTTGCATGATGTGCTGTAGGTACTATACAAAGATGCTTGCCGATTTCAGACAGGGCAATCTTACATGGGACTCTGTTTCAGATTCTTACAGCCACACAACACAATATAGCTGCCTACGTCATTGCTTAACTAATCGCAGGCCAATCAATACTTGAAGCGACAGCTATACCCTAGGCAAAAAATTAGCAACCATCCAAGCCTTGGAATCGCGCTCTTCAGGATTGCATCTTTAACACTGCTAATTAGATATCATTCCGTTGGCTTCTTCACAAGGTAATTTTTTGTTGCTAGTAAAATCAGCCAAGCCTTGCCAAGGACAAAACGCTTTGGGGATCCGTCATTAACGTACCAATTTCGGTCTGTCTGAGGTAGTGCCCGGGCGCCCCAGGCCACACACCGTGTTTCCAAGAAGCAACTTGTCTACTGAGACCGGCGCGGGTTGCATGAACAGATTTATAGGTATGTCTGCGATACAGGCTATGAAGGGTGCTACTACCAAATCCAGACCTGGGTCTGTGAGGTGTTACATATGGGTAGTACCCAATATACCAAACAGCCCAATGACTGGTGGGTGTTGTTCGAGTTTGCACCTCATCCTCACCTGATGTACGGAAGCGGAGCAAACGTTTGGATTTCCCACCAGCCTCGGCACTTATTTACCCCACGTGCCTTGATAAGACTTGATCACCATAGGCATAGGCATGGTGGCCATGTAGACTCACGACGCAGAACCATCATCAAGTCTAGCATAAAAATACCATGATTACCTAGTACCTACTTCCCCAGTATACAGATAACTCTGAGATATTTTGACTCCCCTAGGTACAGATTGCCTACACACACTAAGCTTACAACACCGGGTTGAAACCCGAGTTAACACGCCGAGCATCATGCTACAACTAAGGTTAGTATATTAGTAGTGCGTACTCTCCATCCACACAAGCGCGGTCGACCCCATTGGTTGACAGGGATGCCCTACATGCATGCTCATCGCCATCTCGAAGTTTTCGTCTACGCATACGCTACCTATTGGTAATGTGCTCTACTCTCCATACATGTTCCAACAAACCCTCAATGGCGTCATATGACACTTTGCAAGCAGCAAGCCCTGGAGCCTGCCTGTCTCAGCAGCAACGCATCACCTATCTAACCTAGTGTAGAGTACGGGTATCCGAACATACTGATGTAAGCTAGGTTCGGGATGGTCCAAAGCCGGGATACTGACTGGGGTCGCCTGTCGATGCCGTCATGTTATTTAACATAGAAAAGGGATACCTATTGCATGAGGTATACTTTGGAATTGTGAGCAAGATCAAGTCCATATACGATCGCGCAAGATATAGTCTCAATACCCAGTCTTTACATCTGATTGACAGGTAGTGTAAGCTTAACAAAAGACAGCGCAGTTCCAGTGAATATACACATACTATAGAACCGTAATCTTAGTATTTTTCGAACTAGACTAGGCTGGTCCCCTGGTACAAATGAGGCTCGACCGAGACTGGGATCAAGGAACTCCGAGAAGTATCCGAGTACCACACGACAGGCTGTGTAGCGATCTTCAACCTTGCCGGAATCTCGTCTAATGGTAAGTGCAGATCCGATCCGCCGATGTGAAACACGTCATTACACCAGATTTTACTGCCGCGCATCGAACCTCCCCCATCCCTTCCTCTAAAGAATGCAGCACGACTGCTACAAATTGATAACGATACTGCTATCGGAGCCTAGCAGCGCTAAGTGTCTCTTCCAACCCCCAGCCAGATTGGATTACACGGGTGTCTCATTCTTGTGTAGGCGGGAATCGCGTTTTGGAGGAATGTACTCTAAATCACCGACAGCTGCCCTCTTGATCAAGCCCTACCTACTTACCTTACGTGCCTCCAACATACATTCATCTCACATCAGTTCTGCGCGCCAACTTAATAATTCATTCACAACACTCGGTGCGTAATGCGACCGTGCTGCTATTAAGACTACGCCTCCCTATTCATTCATCGTATTCCAAAGGGCCGCGACTCTGCAGAGCCTACACTAGTTACCGGGACAGGGAAGACTGCAGTAGCCACGGTAGGCAGTAATCAGTTCTTCAATGAGGTGTTTGTTATCTAACCCATCATCGACACATATTTACCCCAATAGGGGACTTTCCTTGGGTAAGATGCGACTACCAACAAGTCGGCAACCACTATGTAAACAGCGCGCGCGGCGCGGTTCGGGTCGCTCAGATGTTGAAACATCTTCTGGACTCGATAGTGCATACCGACTTAAGTCTCCGAAATCCACCGAGTTCTTCATAGATATGGAGGCAAGGCATCTGCTGTAGTACACGATCCAATTTCATCTGAAACGTGTGCTGCTATTTCTGCTTGTGTGCTCGCACTACTAATCTCATCTAGATCTGGACATGCATCTGTCGACGCCAGTCGGCTGACCGGACAGCGACCCAAATTCCGGGTTCTGCGGAGTCCGGGAAGTGATTGGTGGTTCAAGAGTTTACTATTGCTCAATAGCACCGAGAGAGTACGCGACCAGCCTGGCGGCAATGTGCAGATTCAACCTTGATACTCCAAAGGTTATCCTAGCATCCTTCATATGGAGTGCATATAACACCATATACTCCCTCCCTCACGAGACTCTTTTTCTAAAGCGTCGTCGTCATCGTTTCGCTCCGACCTGCGGCGCTTGCACCGCCACTAGGTACCGATAGACTCCGGCCGCTGCCGTTCCTCACAATTCCGACCTGTTCGCGACGTCGTCGTGGTTTGTTGGCTTTTCGGTGGGAACACGTGAAGCGCGATTTTTCTTGTCATCCCGCTCCTTTAATTTATTCATATTATGCTTTGCGTCGATGGCATTCCTCCACTGCTCCCCGTAGCGAGTTGCTACATACGTGCACACTGCCCCTCCAAGCAAGAAAAAGGTGCTGATGGTTGAGAACCACCCCACCCCAATCGTTTCAATGGCCGGTAACACAACGGCCGTCGCTAAACATCCAAAAAGGTATCGTATTGCGTAGTTACCGGCGATTACTTCAGCGCCACGCCCACTCATGACATCCAGGCAGTAGGTGTTCAGAGACGGGAAGCAGAAAAGTTGGGCCAGACCTTGCAGGAAGAGGACGATGACCGTCAATGGAATGCCTCCAACGTCCTTTTCCACGCACCATCCGTAGATAATGACGCTCCCAGGTAGCACAACGCCCAGAAATGGTAGTGCCGAGTACATGCGGTCTTCGGGGATCCGAACGCCACGCTTGCGAATGTATACCTTCACAATATAATCTGCATATCGCCCGCCCACGAACGTGCCCGCGAGATAGCCAAATCCGGGAGCTAGGTAGAAGAGGCCGCCTTGTAATGGGGTTGTCAGGTGATACCGCGGATTTAACACGTAGCGGATCGGGGTCAAAATGCTGTACACTGCCAGACACTCGGAGTCAGCTATCGACGTTTTGAGTGTGATGGGGAGATTTTGCTTGAACCTCCCCAAAAGCAGTCTTGAGACTTTAAAACCCCGTCTACTTACTATTCCACACTAGCGACGAACTGGCAAAACCTGCTAAAATGAAATCTAGATGGAATTGAAGTCAGCGAGTATCTGCACGTCACCGAGCTATTGCATGTCCAAAATCTCTTTCCCGATTGTCTAAAGGAATTTAAAACTCATCCCTGGTTCGCGAAAATGAAGGCATTACTAGGTAATACGTACTTGGGTATTCGAAAAGCTTGAGTATTCCCCACGGGTTGAGCATGGAGAGCAAGGCACGCCCCTTTTCACGTCCGCTGTAGCCCTCGAGATCGTCAATCTTCTTATGGAAGATTGTTTCTGGCATGAAGAAATAAATGCCAATGGTTGCAAGGCCAGCAAGGCCCGTTTGCAACCAAAATATCTCGCGCCATGATGCATATGTCACAATCAGGCCGCCGAGGAAGGGACCAAATGCTGGTCCAATCAATGTGCCCGACATGAACCAGCCCGTCGCCGTCCCACGCTCTGTAGGACGATATATGTCACTACGATGAAGACATGTGTTAATTGGCGATTCTGTGCGAACGATTCCATTGTCCTTGGGGAAGGGCACGTGAAGTTATAGCAGGCGAATTTTACAGCAAAGGTAGAGAGATCGGTTGCGGCTTACCTGATGACGGCTGCTCCGTTTAATAAGAAGGATGTTCCTAGGAATGCTGTGAACAAGCGGAAGAAGAAGAAGGCTCCAAAGTTTGGCGCCAGTGCTGTACCGATGCTCGCCAAGACAAAGCCAGTGCCTGTGACCAAGCAAATCTAAGCGACCTCTTGGTAAGTATGTGGCAATTCCGGTTTGCGATATATCTTCACATATCCCCAGTCCACCGTTGACACAAGGTTGCTCGGCTAATTATTGAATTGGGCACTCACTATTCTGCGGCCACTGCAATTCGGGGGTCAGTAATCGCCATTTCGATGCATGGTCTGAGGGTGTTTCAGAAGCGTCAAAAGAACTCTTAAGTCTGAGAATTACTTACTATACTTGACTTAGTGGTCCCCAGACAATCGGCGATAAGCCCATGAACAAGAGGTATATTGCGTTCACGAGGTTCACGATCGAACCGGTCGTACTATACTCGGTAGCAACTTCGGGTGTCGCAGCTAGCACCGATGTACTTGAAATCGGCGAGAGAAACGAGCTGAAGGATACAAGGATGAGGATGATGGCTACGACTTTGAATTAGCCCCTTTCACGCCGATAAATGTGTCACGGTTAGTTTGATGGGTTTGCTAATGTACTGACTTTTTCGGTGCCGTGGTAATCTATCGTAGAATTCGTCCGGGATCTCGACGACGGAGTCGATAGGTTGAATAGACGCATCGCCCATCGCTGAATGCTTTGTCGAGCACCGCTCGAGTTTGTCTTGCTGGTCTACATCGTCTATATCATCGTCTTCACCTGAGGAGTGAATGGATCGAGACGATTTACTGTCACGCCTACTGTTGCTGCTGCGCTCCCGAGGTGCAGGGTTGACTTTCTCGTCCTCCAGGTGCTCATGCGAGCTTGGGACGGTGGTGTTAGGCTCAGGCATCTGGGCTTCTTGGCACGATATGGATCTCGTATTGAGTGCAACAAGGTCGGTATTGTGATGATGACGATGGTGCTCCCCGTATCATCGTAGGCAAGACGCTAATGAGAGACCTGATATCCTAATCTGGAGCAGGACAGAATAGAACGAAGAGGAATTGGATCAATTGAAGATAGAAACACGAAGAGCAGAAGGCTTTGTTATTATCCTGAAGTCCGAACCCTAACAGCCGGTCCGACTGAATATATATGCTTTCAAGGAGATGAAGTCTAATAGCGATAGCAAGGAATTTCTATCCGTCTAATGAAATCTCTACAGAAGAGATTTCAATTCCATGCACGACCTCAATGCGGTTTACGAAGAAAGGTGACGGCATTTTTATAGGGCAACCATTGCAGTAATATTCTTCTCCCCTACATGGGCGATTCTCGCCGCTCGACAACTCATTACACAGCATCACAGTCACCGGGCCGGGAATAAGCATTTCTATCGGTTTTTTTTCTTCTTCTCATTTTCTTCTACCGGGTCTACATAATATCCACTAGCGCCAATGAGAAGCCGAAGAGATCGAGATAAACAGGGCTGAGCAATCGGATGACGAGACCATATTGGCGTGCGGGCGTGTGTGTGGGAGGACGAGGGCAAGGTGGAATTAGACAGGAAAAGCGGAGTGACTCCGTTATCTGGATGCTTACCCTGGATGTCTTCTCTTCTCGAAGGGAATCCCGATCTCGTAATGCGACGCCGAGAATCGGTGGATTGAGACGGTCGGACGTCCCGAAGACGGGGATTTCCCGTCGCCACGACGCAAATATCTCCCACTTCCGCCCGATGGGGGTGTGTGCCAGTGGAGACTGCGAAAATTGAATTGGTCCGAGCACTGGTCCGAGCAAATGAACTTGGATTTTTATTTCCTATTGCGGACTTGGAATTCCTTTCTTGGGATGTTGATGGGTCGGGCTAATGAGCCCAAGACTACACTACGCGTGAATGCTGTGGAGTTGTCGGATTAGTGGAGACCATTTTGCGATCAGTTTCCGATAGGTTTTAGTAGCTCCAGGTAGGCATGTATGATGGATTGGAGTAGCTCGATACTATACCTGGTGTAGGGCATGGCATATGGTAGTCGACTAGGTGTTGGGTGATGGATCCTCATAGCTATGGGGCCGACGATCATCAATTCTCTTCCGAGCGCTGACTAATTTACGCCTGTTACCCGATACCCCAAGACCAAGACGGGAGGGGACCATGGAGGCGAAAGATAGCCCTGTAGAATGCCGTTCGCTAGCCAGACCCTTCCCGACCCAATTAATCAGCTTCCTCCATATCGTGTGTAGATAGATGAATGGCCTCTGGCTGATGCTTATTCCCGACGAGTCGGACCTAGGACACGAGGCGGCATCGGCAACTGCGAGTCACATCGCATCCGGTGCCGGACGGCTATTGACAAACTGTAGATATGGCTTGCAGTTTGGGGATAGAGAATTCGGCTGTTGGAACTATGTGATGGCGGCTATCCCCTTGTGGTATTCTCTGCTAGCACTCTAGTGGGAGGTATTGTGCTCTGGGCCTCCTCTCGTGTCATAATGGGGTCGAACTTTGTCACACCGCTCCTTCAAGATCATTTTCTTGTCGGATATTCTTGTACTTATTCTCATTCTCATGCGAATGTGCGAGCCGTCTATCGAATTGGATCCGTGTCCTTAATCGTGAGACCATGTCCCTGCCTTGCCAGGATCTGGGTTGTCATCACCCTCAATACCTAGGCAAAAACGATACGTGAAGCTATACTCACGACTTCGACATATTGGCAAGAGCTTCAAATCTGCGTCCCTATTTACCGATCATTGACATCTTTCCAAACCCCAATTTATGTTAGTCTAGTTAGCCATGTATTACCGTCTAGTTAGTTATAATGTGACGTAACCATTGGAGACATGAAAACAAGAGAGCCTAGGCGCTTGTCGATCTTCCGTTCGAAGTACTAAAGTTGACCCAACCAGGCAATTTGCGAGCGCAGAGTGCGATCGGACATCCTAAAACCCTTCACCAAGGAGAATAGTTCTACCCCCTCCATACTGCAGCACTCGGAGTCAGTAATAGCTATCTTGAGCGTGCTTTATGCGTGTCTCGAAAGGGTAAAAAGCTTCCGAAAAATGTTTCTCGCATGAAAAGGAGCCTTGGTACTCTTCAAGTAGCCGAAATAAGAAAAAGTTGACATTGAGATTACTCACCCAAAGATTCCCGACTCGCACGTCAATTCCCTTCTCCTGGCCGACAACCCATTCCCCGATAACCTCGTAGTCAGACTTCCCCCACACCTCCCTTTCTAGCCATCCGTTGATCTCGTCGATTGCATCGACCCATTTCTTCCGCTGTTCCGGCGTCGCGTGGTCTTTATGTGTGAGGTATCGCCCCAAAGTGATGTGAGCACTAGGTACAATATACCGCGAATCGATAACAACACCCGCCGCCTTCGCCTGATTCCACATATCCCGTCTGAGGTGGTGGTACGAGTAGCTATCTCCTTGCTCGAGCACGGTCGCGTTATCAGGCGGCATGGGCGCCGGGGATACTTGGGGCTCGCCCGCCGCTGGAAGGAATGAGACGGCGAAGGCCGACAAATCGTACGAGATCATGGGCTTGACTAGGCGTGCTCGATGTTGATAGGTATAGTTAGCCACAACAGGGATCGCTGGCTTCAGCGTTTCCTTGATTTCCTCAATCTCCTGTGGTGTGCGGCAGAATGCCAACTCCAGCGTTGTTATATGCACTCAGCGGTTAATGTTAGTAATTTCCTATTTAGTGAAACAATCAGGAGTTTCAGCATTTGGCAGTGTCGCTGAGGCGCGAAACAGGGGAAAACGGGAGAACGCCGCTCCCGATGTTGGTCGAAGTAGGGAACCAAGGCTACTTTCTACTTACTCCGATGCTGTGGCATTAGCCATATATCTGAATAGCAATTAGCATCGCTCCAATTGGCCGTCTTCTCATATGGCCGAGGAGTCTCATCCGTCGTTAAATTCATAAATCTTAGCAATAAGGTTGCCATCACAGCTCCCTCGTACGTCTCCTTCGGGTTACGTTGTCGGATCTAGGGCTATACCCGGAACTTGGCTCACCTGGCGCAACTTCTTTGAGCTTTTCCTGAATCACACCCGCAAGCTCCAGGACATGGATTGGCGGTCGACCCCAGAAAGTCATACAGTATCTCGTATCCTTGAAGCCCGGTTCTACATGCGGGTTCTCAAGCCGCAGCAGGTAAGGATCGATGATCAACTCCTTGAAGTTGACATCTAGGAACTTTTCTTTTTGCTGCGCGTTGCGCCGAATACGATGAACCGCGTACAATGATTGAATCTCGGCCTATTCCGTCCGTTAGCCGTGATACATACAGCACGAATGATGCTTTATCAGGCTATTTTTCCTCTTCCGCACCCTGGCCTAGTGGTAGGACGCCGTCTTTGCCTGCAGCCCCAATATGAAATGCGAGTGCAACATTGATGAGAAGGTAGGGTGACTCAACTGGATCACCGTGACAGACCTCAATCAAAGCATTGTATGGGTTCTCTCCCGGCCTCACCACCACGCCGGACAAGTCTTCCAGCTTGTTCTTTGCATCGGTTAATTCAAGCACCGAACCCATCGCGACTCCAATGTTACCCACGCCGCGCAGAGCGATGCGCCCGAGACTTGTAGTAGCGGAATGCCTGATCAGTGCAGGCGGCGCTGGTGTGGAAGCCCAAGTTGGGACTTAGCAGAAAGCTGCCCACTGCGGCCGATATGCGGCTGTGGCGCCTTCCACCGATGGCTTGAAACCTGTAGGTAAGCTGGTGTCTACCTGCAAATGAGGGCTTTTTAGCCGCTCAAAGCTCTGTCCAGATGGTTCGGTGTGTCGTTCCATGTCACTTGGAATTGCCTCATTCCTCCTGTCTCGGCGGCCTTGGTGCAAGGACCCCCACCTCGTTTAAGTACATGTCCTCTTTAAGGCCTTAGCGTTTTGCAGGGACCATGCAAATCTCACGGCTATTCCTCGGCAACTCCCTGCCTGCCTATAGACGATCAGTCCGAACGTGACTCCTTAAACCAAGATGTTTCCTTGTCTAGATCCTTCTCTGTCGCCAAGCATTACTATCGAGCCTCCGGAAGTCAGACATGAATCTTGTGGCAGAGGCTATCTCACTGCTTCTTCACCGTGGGTGCGACGTCAGGCAGCACCCCGTCATGACTAATGAGGTATAGAAGTCGACAATCACAATGCTGCAAGTCTCGCTGACATGCGAACCAGCAGAACACACTGCCTTTGAAGAGTCCTTCTATCCGTGAGCCATTAAGGCTTGTTTGCGATCAGCCTTGGTGCGAAGAGGTGTCGGACTGCGAATCCTGCGGTCTGAAGCTTCCCAGGGGTAGCGAAATATTGGATGTCTGGCTGTGACAATTATGCAAACGTGTGTGGCAGAGTGGCAGAGTTGCAGAGTTCCAGCATCTAATATCCGGCACGTGACAAAAGCAACCTACTTTTGCCCAGCTTGACGATTCTCCACAGATGCCATGTTTGACAAAGCCCGCCATTTGGTCCTGCGAGCGAGGGACAGGCCACTCTCAATTACAATTGGCGGTGTGCTCTTTCACCAAATGGATTCTAATCATGGCATGAAGACATGGCTGTTTTGTGCTTTTTGAAAGCAAACTAGTCCAGCCTTGACTCTCTTCGCGACTCAGTGGCCTAGATGGCCCTTTTTCAGCAGCCATGGAGATATACTCCAAAAACGGGGTTCCCTTAGCTATTGACTTCACCAAGTTTCGGTTTTGTTGGCGAGTCCATGGAGAAGCCTCCAAGTTTTGTTATGAGAGACAAAACATGAACCTACCAACGGGTTGTCAAAGGCTGTTAGGGCCAGTAGCTCGCGTTTTGTCGCGGGCAAGGGAGATACTGTGAATGTGGACAGAATAGGAGACAATGGCTGTTACCTGTTTGTTAACTGGCACCGAAAGATCCTCATTCGGTGTGAATTTGCACATCCGAAGACCTAGAAATGGAGCTGATCTGCTCGCTGGTTAGTGGCTGTACTTACCAGCTGAGATGCATACCAGAACCCAAAAGCCAAGCAGACTGATATGATCTGAGAGAACCAAGTTCCACCCAGGTGAGAGCATGTCTGAAACCCCCAATCATGTGGGCCTGTTGCCTTGAATGTTGTCGTCTCTAGCTGGTATATTTAAACAATCCGGTGCTGGTTCGTTATTATGTCACAGTTCTTGGGGTATTCGACCTCAACTACATAATTAATTAGACCAATTTCTTAAGAGCCACCTCCTCCCGGAAACTCAGTTGGGTTTCTTGTTCGGGCAGATACTTCTCCTTCGTCTTGTATTCCCGGCCGGCTTTCAGGCTTTCAGGCGGTGCTCCCCCCTGGCCAACCACCTGCGCAACGTTACGCACTCTACCTATTTGAGCCCACCCTATCGACGACCTGGCTGTCGATGTTTGCTGTGTGATTTGGAGGGGAGATGTGGTTGCTACAGCGTCAACAAACCCTAACCACAGCTTGGAAAATTCTGATGTGTGGAGGAATTGTGTAGCCTTCCCAAGAGCCTTCTCTCCCATTGCGTTCCCTGAATTTGTACCTCTCACACCATCCACTTCCATCCTCCTCCATCCTCCTCCACGCTTCGAGTTTTGCCATCCTCAAGCACTGCTCCTGCAGCAAGTTGGACTCATCTTCCTCTTCAAGCTTAAAGCGCCTGCTAGGTTACTCTGGGTATTTCTCCTTCATGTCCCCCCATATCTAGTGTAGGCTTCTTCTGACCAGTGCAGTCTCTAGGAAGGTATTGCATCGAGCATTGCCACATCCTCGCGTCCCACTCTTCCCTATTCACCATCCCACATCTAGAACTCTCTCCCTCATTCTACCACAAGACATCGCTTCGATCTCTACTGCTCTTTGACGTCTGCTGTGCACCATGGCGCCGCGACAACGCGGCGGGAGGCCCCAACCGGCTACTAATCGTCTTGGGACAACATCACAGCCTAATCAGTCGCCATCACAAGCTCCTGACGACACAGCTGCTCTAGAACAGTCGTCGCAAAACGGTTTGAGGCTTGACTTGCCGCCCATTACAAACGTGCACGATGCTTTCAAGGACATGTTGTCTAAACGCAAATCTGAAATAATCGCGATAGCTAATAACAAGGGATTCGAACTCCGAGTTGGCACGATGTGCTCAGGAACCGAGGCCCCAATCTTTGCGCTCAAACTCATCAAAGATATTTCCTGGCTGGTTACCAATGGTCGGAAATTCATTGAAGTCAACCATCTATTTAGCGTCGAAAATGAGCCATTCAAACAAGCTTACATTTCTCGAAATGCTCCAGGCAGCATCATTTTTCGAGATGTAGTAGATTTGTCTGATCGAAATGCTACCGCTGCGTGAGTTTTTCTTTTCTATTTATCACTTTCTTCCTCCAAATCCTCGTGTCTCTTTATGGACATTCGGCTATTCCGTACTGACAATCTACAGTCCTACCATTCTAGGAGGTCTTTGTGATATCCCCCGCGACATCGACCTTCTGGTTGCCGGCACATCCTGTGTTGATTTCTCAAGCCTCAACAGTAAACAGAGGAATAGTTTGCAGCTTACGAATACGGGTGCAATTCTGACTGAGGAGTGGAATAAGAACCGGTGTTCTAACACACCTCTTCGGGAGGACTTCTTCGACGACTTTCGGGAGTGGCTAAATGGCATCACCCCGGCACAGATCCAAACAACCGGAAAAGAAATTGGAGAGTCAACCATCACCTTCTTATCTACTGTGTGTTACATTAACAATCACCGTCCGAAGATGGTCATCTTGGAGAACGTATGTAAAGCTCCCTGGAGTGTCATGTGTGGACTCTTTCTCCATGCTGCCGATTACGCGGCAACACACATTAGCGTGGATACCAAGGACTACTACATTCCCCAGACAAGGAATCGTGGCTATGTGGTTGCTGTGGACCGTCAAGTCTTTGGAAGCTGTGCGGAACAAATAATCATCGAGTGGAAAACTCAATTGTCAAGTTTGAAACGGGGTGCATCAACACCGGCGCAGCACTGGTTACTCTCACCTAACGATCCGATAGCCATAAGAGCACGCCAGGACGAAGCTGAGAAGGCTATAGCCAACAGTTTGAAGCCTAGCAAAGAAAGTAGTTGGGAACGAAGCAAGATGCGGCATCATCGTGTTCGTCGTCAGAATAACCTAGGCAACGGCCGCCCTTTGACCGCTTGGGGTCTCGGCGGAATTGAATCCCCTTTTGACAGGCTTGATCAACTTATTATCATCAGTCTGAACAGCCGCGCGTTGGACTGTCTGGACATATATTTCTTGCGCTTCCGATACGCTGTCACCATACGATGTGACATCAGGTTCAAACATCTGGTCATTGACGTTAGTCAGAATATTGATCGCAGCCAAGGACCCCGTGACTTTGGCCACATCGGGTGTATAACACCTCGTGGGGTGAATATCTGTGTAGCGGACGGCAGACTTCTGTCTGGTGAGGAAGCTCTCGCTATGCAGGGCTTGGCTATACGAGATCTAGATCTATCCAGAGAGTCTCAGGATGAGCTTCGTGATTTAGCTGGCAATGCCATGTCCACAACGGTTGTTGGAGCTGCGTTATTCTCCTTACTCCTGGCTGTTCATCTGCACGGCAGTAGGCTCAAGTCGCCGCCACTTAGGGTAATCACCACTGAGAGCCAAGCCGTTGTGCCATACCAGCCCCTGTATCGGCCTCCACCTGTGGAACCTAACCAAACCTGGAGCCGTGGGCTGGAACCGTTCCGTGATGTGCAGGCAGTTATCGATATCTCGAAACGTTGCCGTCGCTACTGTTACTGCAGCGGTGGCGCCAAGTATAGTACTGACGAGTTAGTACGTTGCGGAGTCTGCGATTTTACTCGCTGTACAAGCTGTGCAGGCAATCCGAAGCACCAATTCGGCCCTCTGGGGTCTATCAAAGATCCAATCATGTACGACGCAGCACCTGAAGAAATGATGAAGCATTTCCCGACAGCTTTAACCAACCTCATTAGTAATACGGTCGCTCATATTCCATTTCGTCCGGATTTCCAGGTCCCTGAATTGCAAAGCCGGCTCCTCAACTCCCTGCGATCAGTTGTTTTCTACTACACCCAACTCCTTATATCGGAAGCTGTGACGGTCTGTTACTCAGCTAAAGATGGCCAGTGCTCTTTTGATCTCCAAGCCGTCATTTCAGACAAAGCAGTCACGTGGTATCTGTTCTTAGATCCCTGGTCCTCTTGTGGCCAGCTGTTAATCAAGAATCTCGGAATACCGGCGGCACAGATGTTGCGCCCTTTCGGTCGTGTGCGCATCTATCCATCGGCGGATGGATTCATACCAAAACAGAATGAATGGGAATTTTGGGTATTCACTGAAATCTCCTTTGATGTCGACGTGACACGCCATTCCCGCTCCGTCGAGATTAAAGGCACCCCTCGTGCAAACCTCCCTGCCACGATCCGTGACGATATCCAATCTATCATGGGTGTCTATGACCACCATCCGGAGTGCGATGCAGCAGAAGACAGCCTGCATGTCGGCAGCCAGGATCCTAAGCGGTATCTTTTCAAAGACCCTACTAAGACAGGCCCGCCCCAGGAGGACTGCTACGTCATCTCGGATGAGTGTAAACTCTTGGACAAACACGAGTTTCGCGATTTTTGTCTAAAGTTTCAGCCGGGCTGGACTCCTCAGACCGTCGAGCCTCGGGCAAACCTTTTGATCAAAGGATATTGGAAGGGTCTTACACAAAGTCAACCCATTTTCCAGTCTCCTTTCGTGCGCTACATGAGACAGGCCGGTTCTAGGTTTGTCCCCAGACGCTCGGAGCTACAACTCAACGGCGAAGGTCACAGAGTACGAACTTTGGCAAGTGTTCGTATTGATTCAAACATGCTTGACGAGACATACATGTCGAAGTATGAGCAGGTGGGTCCCAATAACTGGACTGTTGTTTCACGATCAGATTACTCTGCCCTTTTTGGCCTCTTAGCTCCAGTCAACGTCAATCTTGGTGGTATTGAACGTCAAATTCATCTAACTACCACGGAGAGTTGTAAACAATGTTGCCCAGATCTACCTGACGTTCACTGGATGGAAAAGGCAACAGCTGGCGCAAAGAATGCAAGCGTTCGTGAACCTTACTGCCTCTCTAGCGAAATGCGTGTATACGAAGAAGAACTCCGAAAGTCTGGCGAGCCTCTTCAAGTTGCCGTAAATATCAAGGACAATAATAATAGAAAAGGCTGGAAAGAAGTGAGGGCGAACTACGAGGTAAATGTTGATTTGCTTCTGCATCGAGCAGTAAATCACTTGCCACGGCTGAAGAGCTGTTCAGGCGAAGTTTCCAAGGTCAGAACAACCGTCGTCATCAAGAAGGGGTCTTTAAACATCCCGAATTTGAGATTTGAATCCTTCCGAAAATCTCTGCAGCGTTTACCGGGAGAGAGAAAGACAAAACCTCGCGAGGTATTTGTCAATGGATATGCCCTCACTAAACAGCAAGAGATTTCCTTGGATTGGATGCTGGAAAAAGAACGCAACGCCCCGTGGTTTACCGAACGCGAGATCGAAGAGTGTAGGCTCGATCCTCTCAACCTACGTGTATTTGCTGTCGCAGAGCGTGACGTCCTGCGTCCAGGCGGTATTCTGGCCGATGATGTCGGCTACGGAAAAACGGTTATTAGTCTTGCTCTCATGGAGGCCCAACGAAGCTTTGACCAGACCAGATGCCAACAAGAGCAGGCTGGCAACAAAGGAAACACGTTAGCTTTAGCTGCGTCCCTTGTGCTCGCTCCAAAACACTTGGTCGACCAATGGTGTAAAGAGGCATTCAAGTTCCACGGTTTGAAGAGTCCAGATGTTCTAGTCATTAAAAACCGCCGTGACCTGGAAGGTATTCTCAAGACGGCGGAATCTGGTGGCGCGGTGCCTCCTCCGTCTCGCACGAAAAAACCTAAGACAGCCAAAATGTCGACAACGCGGCTTGATGAATTTCAGGCAGCCAGGCTTATCATTGTAAGCACGACGGTGTTCGATGACACGTATTATGAGTGGCTCGGGAAATATGCGGGCTCTCTGGCTCCCCCCCGAGACATTCCCAGGACTGATCGCGTGAAGGATACAACAAATTCCAATGTCCTTGGCGCTTTCCAGGATTGGTACGAAGACGCAACAACGCACGCCCGAAACCATCTTTCGGGATTCAGCCCGGCTATTTTCAACCCAAATCGACTTGGGATAATTGAGCGCCGCCAGAAGACCCTGCAAGATTCCTGGAAAGAGGTTGTGGCTGATTACTACAATGCCTCAACACGTCTTGGTTGCCAAATTCGCCGTCAAGATAAAACGGGAAAACTTGTTGATGGTCAAGAGGAAGCCACCGTGAGCAAGGAATACAGTGATACGGCTAGAGCGAACTCTCTAACGGAGGAAGATTTCAAGGATAAAAAAAAGTTTCTCTATGTGCTCGAGGCCTTCAGCTTCGCTCGAGTTATCTACGACGAGTTCTCATATGAGAATTTTTGTGTCGCACAGTTCTTCAAGAACGCAAAGGCTCATGCGAAGTGGGTTCTATCAGCTACGCCCCCGACGAGCAACGTCAAGGCTGTGTGCGATATTGGGCAGCTGTTAGGAGTCCACGTCGCCAGGCCCGTCAAGCTACGCCCAGGGCTACCTCTCATCACAAAGGGTCCAAGTCTCTTGCGTCAAAACTCTACAGAGAAGCAACTGTCGTATGGCAAGTTATATTCAGACAAGAGCGTACGCGAAAGGGTAGAACAGGCGCACAGATTCCTTCAACATTTTACCAGTGCCAACCCATTCGACGAGGAAGGCTTGGGTACGATAAAGGTGTGCGAGAACGCTATTTGTTCATATATGACTCGTTCCGAGCTTATGAGGTATCTTGATATGCAAAGAGACCTCCGCAATTCGAACCTGGACGTTTTTGCGGTATTGGCAAGCCACAATGTGGACTCTAGTGACATCAGCGATTCCGCCAATGCGGGAGGACCTCGTGCCGGCCTGGCCCTCGCGTACATTGCATCCATCGACTGCACGGACGATGATGATGGCGACATGGAAAGTCTACTCTTGAGTCGGAGCCTGAACCTAGTGGAGGCCCAGAAGAGACTGAACCACATTATCAATGTAGCAATTTGGCTTGTTCTCCGAAGATTTCAAGAACCAGGTAAGAAAAATGATTCGGCGACCAGCTTTGTTGAGGATTTTGCTTGGCACATTGGGTCAATTCTAGATGCAAACGCAGAGGCCTTTGGCGGTCCAGAGGGCCTCAAGGCAGTTACCGGCTCTCTCGATAATGAACAATTGGCGGAATGTTCACAATGGCTGGCCGGCATTCAACCAGATGGGAGAACTTCGTCGGCTTTCCACAAAGAACTTTTTACAATGCTCCGCAAGCAGATGCCAGCAGATGTGTGGAAGACCTATTTTCAACTGCCAGCAGATTACATCACTAAGCTTGAAGCTTCTGAAATCGCCACTTTACTCCACGACCTCGGCATATTGACTACTCATCTATCTCCTGATCAAGCTCGACAACGTCTACAAGAACTCGTCACAAGCAAGCAATCGTCGGCCGATTCAAAATCCCAGCAGCCCGGAAACAATCGCGGGGAGGTCCCAACGGTCGGAAAGGGCGGTCGCGACGGTAGACCTAAGTATCCGCGGTTTCAAGTTCGGAAGAGGACTCGTGGTGGCGACTATACTGAAACAGAATCGGAGATAACCGACATCATGATCAAATTAGACGAGGCGAAAGAAGAAGTCATGGCCGCAGCGAAATGGGTCAAAACCGCCGAGAATCTCCTCTGTCGAAATGACGAGCGCAAGTGCAATGCATGCGAGCAGGCTTGCAGCGATCTACACTTCATTCCGGATTGTGGTCATTTTATCTGCTCAAAGCACCTGGAGGCTAAGTATTGTGGCCAGATCATATCCGAAAAGTACCCGCGCGGAAGCGGTTGCTCTGCTCGTGTCCATGAGCGCTCGATCCCTATTCAGCAGATTGACCGCTGCAAATTAGATATCACTCCCGCGCCTGTGATGGCAGTTCAGGGCAACGAACCGCCAAAGGTCAGCCCCAAGTCACGGAAGATCGTCAGCACAATTGATAGAATCCTCCAGCAGGGCAACGACAAGGTCCTGGTATTTTATCAGTTTGATCAGCAGAAGCGAGAAATCTGTTGCTTGCTAGAGCACTATGGGATTGCATTTTATGCTCCCTCAGGGTCTGACGCAACGATCTCCGCTGCCAGCCAGAACCCGGATACAGAACGAGTCCGCATCTTGAAGCTCAACAGTGAAGAGGCTGCCGGATCAAACTTTCAAGACGCGAATCACGTCATGTTCGGTAGTACGCCCGTTTTCGGAAAGCAAGAGGACTTTGAAAAGTACGTGAAACAGGCCAAAGGGCGGGTGGTCCGTCACGGACAACGCAAAGAGGTGCGTGTCTACTATTTTGTCACCGCGAACACCTTCGAAGTCGACCTCCTCCAGTTACGAAAAAGGTCCTTTATCAGACTGGAGAAGGACGATGTCGGATGTTTCGTCGATGAGCAACACTGTACCGATTCGAAAGGAGATGCAGAGATGGTTGGCGGACTGGATACGAGCTGCTAGGAACAGCTTACATCCGGTCTTTCCGATGCTGAGGTTTGGAAGCTCACGGACGAGAAAAATTGGCTAGTCCAGCAAAATCGGGAGTTCTAGACTGCACGTGGCGGATAGAGAGTATGAGGGGAAGCGACAGACAAAAATTGGGGCGATGTGAACCGAGGCGCGGCGCAGTGAACCAAAATCGGGGTAGATGAGATCAAGGTTGTTTTTGTCGGAATAGTGGCCGTAGTCTACGGGGTCTCGTGGGATCCTTTCACAGCAGAATAGCTCTAATATCAATCGATCATGAGATCCCACACATTTATGGAGTGCTCGAAGATGAGATATATGATCAGCGTGGTGACAATTAAGATGGTCAAGTGTTGTATGCAGCCTCGAAACGTGGCGCATGAGAAAATACACGTGAACGGATTGTGTTTAACAAGACAGCACCAACGCCTTGAAGCGTTGAAGTAGAACAGTGAATATGGGTACTCGTGCTGGAAACACAGATACGCCGGGCCGGGCCGAGGCCGAGGCCGGATCCGTAGATAGAGGTTATCGACAGCACCAATCCAATGCCTGCCTAAGTACCTACCTAAGGTATGTAGTACTAAGTTATCTTTCGCCTATCTTCCTATCTCCGATTGATCCACAGACCCGCCAACCCCCGACAGCCCTTCCTCTCCGGCAGTTCTGGGTCACATCGCCCAGGCGCCCAGATATCCACCAAGCAAATCGGTCATAGATAGGTACCTACGTAAAAAAAGCGCACCTACCTCGCCATGCTCGTGCGGACGCTGCCCCTCACGGAGCCCGTCGCAATCACCGCGGTGCCGCTCACGCGGGACGCCTTCGCGCCGTTCGGCGACGCGATCGCGAACCCGCGGCCCGAGGCCAGGCCCTCCAACACGGCCCCCGAGACAATCGCGCGCGGCCAACTGCCCTGCGGCGCCGTCTCGGCCAACCAGGGGACGGCCATCCAGTACAGGGCGATCGCGTCCATGCGCGACCTCTACGGCTCGGCGCCGAGCCGGCAGCCGGGCACTCCGAGGATGACCATGTTCGTGTGCGGCGCGCGGACGCTCGTCTCGAGGAGGGATGGGGGAGAACCGGATGCGGAGGCGGACGCGGTCCGGGTCGCCGTCCTCGAGCGTCACCCCTTCACCTCGCAGACCTTCGTCCCCCTCACCGCGGACGCGGCGAAGCGGTATCTGGTCATCGTCGCGCCGACGCTGGATCCCGCGGGAGACGACCACGGCCTGCCCGCGCCGGACGGGGCCGGGCTGCCGGGGCGCGGGCTGCCCGACGTGCGGAGGCTGAGGGCGTTCGTGGCGACGGGCGAGCAGGCCGTGACGTACGGTGCGGGGACGTGGCATGCGCCCATGGTTGCTCTCGGGCCGCCGGATTCGACGATCGATTTCGTGGTCGTGCAGTTCGCGAACGACGTCCCTGTGGAAGATTGTCAGGAAGTCGCTCTCGAGGATGGGGGCGGGGAGGGAGAGGGAGAGGGAGAGGGGCCGGCGAAGATCTGGGTGCAGGTTCTGGAGAGAGATGGGAGAGAGACGGCGACGTTGTGAAGACTCGACCGTGCCTCGACTAGATAGATACCTTCTGCCTAGCTTGGCCCTAGGCGAGGCGCGCGAGGGGGTGAGAGTCGTCGAGAGACCAGGGGCTGAACAGCCGGGAGTCGGGTTCTTGGTGATGAGCACCCCCAAAAAATACGGCTCTACCGTTCGTTTCAGTGAAGGGGGATGGATTTCAGCATCGGAGATACGGAGAGCGGGTGAGCTGGGTATGGACTGAAGTGTATGGTATGTTTTGTAGCGTCGGGAACTGGGGGTGGGTGTTCCAATACTCGTAATCATGAGACTGCATGTCATGGCACACTTGAACTACTACATAAACTAATTCAATTACCCAACTTGTTCCTCTTTTCCATGACTCTCGAATTGCTTTCTGTCATCTTGTTTTCGCTGCTATTTACAACTACCTACCTTAGGTACTAGATAGTAGGTCAGTTACAGTGAGGTGTGGTACCTAAGTACTTAGAGAGGGTACACAGGTCTCTGTATAGCACGGTGTAGCGCCCGCTGGCGAAAGCTATGACCACCAACGCTGCTCCTTTGGGGTCTAAGTACCTAGGTACCTCACTAGGATACCTATAGGTATGTATTTATGTACATGTACCTCCCTACCAACAGACCTCAGCTCCCAACACAACCATTGTCAACGTCTCTCGCACGTCATCACTATGATAACCTCTATCTACCTATTTACGACCTAGATAACCTTTTGTCCTACTTCTGCCACACCTGTATCTACCTACCGGAAACATTGATGTTTTTCCAAGCAAAAGGATTCTCGGTGTCTACAAGCGCAAGCTGTCCCCCGTCTTGGGACTAAGGTTGCTATTTCTGGTGTTGGTATCTGCTGCTCGTCCGTTGCCCTTCGCTGCCAGCTGCGAGGGGCTAAACCCTAAAATTTAAATCCGTAGAGTGCTGTTAGAGGGAATTATTATCCCTATAGAAAATAGTGTTGCCATTTCACCTAAACTGGCGGCGCAAGACCACAGCACCAAGCCGGCGAGAATATAGACAATTCCCGCTAGACCAAATCCCGACAGGTATATGGGATTGGGGTATCTAGACAAGTGAGATAGCGAAAGTGAAAATGAAGCATTCTAATGGAGAGCCAGTCCCGAATAGCATACACCTACGAATTCAATGCCAAACATAGTGCGGAGTAATCACAACGCTAAAAACAGAAAACATCACCACTGTCATGCTTCAGTCTTAGCTTGGCCCTTATGCTCTCTTATCATGAGGTTCTTTAGGGTTTGCAACATTGACTGCTGCTACATTTGCTTTATCCTGTTTCTATCTCTACCACTCGTCAGGGTAAAAAGGATCCAGCCGTTGTTGGAAGTACTCCTTAAGGGCTGTTTGTAAGAAGTATATATAACAACACTGGCTAAACGCGGGGCAATATGTTTCTTGGATCCAGGTAGCATGGGCAAATTTCAGATCAGAAATACCGTAGTATAGCTACCTATGTTGTTCGACAAGCTTTAACTTTGTGTTATATTAGAGCTGGTTTAATGTAAGAACGTTATAGCACAAAAGTTAATCAAAAAAGATACTAAATATTTAAAATTGTTAGTATTGCTTTAATAAATACAACCGGTTTTTTTACTTGCCTTTTTTAAGTAGACATTATTCCTATGATTTTTTCAAACGTTGAATCCTTTGTAAAACGTTATGGCCTGTTATATACTGATGACATGTTAGGTTTTTTTTTTTTTTTTTTTTTTTTTTTTTTGGCGTAATATAAGACTCGGATTTACTAAAACTTACTTTTGCTTTGGGCCATTGTTGTTATTACAGTGGTCCATATCTAGTTGGACCTAGAAATTGGAGCTGCTTTGCTTATAGATCCGTGTCGTGTCACGGAACAGAACTGCAGCACTATACCGCAACACTACTAAGAGTAGAACGTAGTCAAGTCGGGCGCTTGACGTGTCTGCAGCTATTAGATGTGCCGTAACAATCCGTAACTTTGATTCCAATATATTTCTCGGCAGGTTGGGTAATATCATCAAGGTATTCTTGAGGCATGGTAATATTGCCATGTTTGAGCTTCGTTAGACCATGAGGCCTGCGAAACAACAGCATAATGTGGTATAGGCATAAAAAACCACTACCATGGTAATCGCTTTGAGTGAACGAATGAAGCTCGATCATTCTGTCCGGTACTGGGATCTGGGGTAGCCGAACAGCCCATGCTTTTTGGAGGCAGGAAAAGGCTTCGATGTGGCTGGTTTTCGTGTGTTGGTCTACCTTTGAGTCCAAGCAATAGGCCTTTTTGGCATTGATATCAACAATGATAACGTACCAATGGGAACCGACCAGTTCTTCGCCCCTTCTAAGAATTAAGAACTGCGGTTTTCCCTTTATTACTGAGTTATCCCACTCAGTATCCTGGGGCGTGCCTTCCATTAGAAAGTCCCCAAATGATTTTTCTATTGTGACTTTTGGGGATCGGTGACCGCCGATGAAGAAGTCGACCAGCACCATGTGTAGGTAAGCACTGATTTCAAGTGCGCTTGGTCTACTCCGCTTTGCCACGCGTAGGAGCACATTCGCGATGCGAGGTCCAATAGTATTGTTCCAGAGACAGGGCTCAGTTCCATCGGGAGGCAATTTTCCAGACATCAAAGCTGATGCTCGAAGTGTCATAGCTTTATATATGGCGGTATCAGTCGATATTCTTCTAGGAGGCGCGTGTTGAGACGGTATGGGAAGGTTGTCTGAAGCTCGCGGCAGCCTGCCATACATGGACCGTACTAGGCCCCTAAGATTGGCAAACTTGCCCTCCTGAACACTAAGAGCTTGATCGAGCACTGACTCGGGAAACGGGGCATCGATGAGGAATGGTAGGGAATACTCTTGGTCCAGAATGACATCTTTGATCTTTATCTGTTGTTGGGGACCAGATCTCCGTGATTTTTTTAGATTGCCGCTATTGTGGTGAAGGGACGACTTGCGCTTGTGTCGCGCCATGATGTAAGTTCAGGCTTGGGTGTCCTGTATACAGCAGAGATTGTGAGCATAGATGGTGTTGGCTTTGGTGCAGCGACGAGCGTCTATCATACCCTTGTCGTCAGCGACCCTGTTTATGATAGGTAATTGACACTTGTTGTTGCGTGTAGCTTGTAACACTTACACCTGATGTTCTGATGTGCGCGGCCGGTGAAATGAAGAAGAGCGGTGCAGTGCGAGGAGCGAGGCACTACGAGAGAGAAGATGAGAGTACCTAGATATGAGAATAGAGAGAACTTGGAAGGGTGCTCAAGTGAGTGGAACAGCCGATGTTTAAGGCTGAGGATACTGCTAACCTAGGAAATTGGCAAGAACGTTGTTGCCATATATTAGGTATCTAGGCACCCTAGCAGATAGATATCTAGGTAGGTATCTACATACACCTTAATGTCCACTCAAATTGCTGGCAAAGCTTTCATGTTTTTATCGACAAACTACCTACTACCTACCTGTTATGGTAGCCTCCCTCTTTTTTTTTTGCTTTTCTCTTTAGCTATCTAAAAAACATTTTGGCTTTTAGTTATATAGTCTCAGTTCTTGCCTTATTTATATATTCTAAAAACTTCATTGCTATTATTTCTTATATCTGCTCAAAGTTCGCTGAAGCTTAAGCATAAGTATTACTAGCAACCATAATAATAAAGTAGTATTAAGCACTTTAATATTCAAGATTTTAGTTTAACACAAGTTTTAAATATTATAAAAAGTATTTAGAATTATAAAAAATAATAGAAATAGTTTTTACTTAGAAATAAAGCAGAGAAACAAATTATGTTGTATATATTAAAGCAATTCTAATAATTTAACATATCTACTACTATAGAACCTTTTTTAAATTCAGATAATACCTCTGCAGACTACTACTCCTAACCTAGAGCCCGATCGCATTGGTGCCACCAACCTTAAAACAACATCAAGCCTTATAGCGGCAGTCGGGTTTTCACTGACCAAATATTGGTTAGTGAGGGAGGCTCAAGAGCATCCAAGCAGGCATAGAAAAAGGAATTGTCCAGGTATGATGGTAGTATGGGGGCTCTCGGGTGTGATTAGCAAGCGGCCATCAAAACACTGGCCGTTATTCCAATTCTGGGATTTACTTACTGTAGTTGTTGTTGGTTCGCAATGCAGCAAATGCGCACCCTCGTCTGAGGTTAAGCGAAGTCCTCGTCAATTTTTGTAATCCACTCGTCTACTACATAGACAATTGACAAGTGGAAGTGCATATGTCGGCTCTAGACCCAAAGTGGTCCTGCAGGAGTAAATTGGAAATAATTAGGCTTGGTCCACTGTAAAATCATCGCAAATACTGCAGACTTTTTACAGTAACCAGTGGCGATATCCAGGTCACCAAAAAGTCCCTCTATGCGAAAGGAGGCAAGAGAAGCCAATGAAGTCCTCAATTGGAGGCCCTTTCAAGATATAATTCCTTATGCCTAAAGTAAGAAGTACTTGGGGGAAGGAAAATATGAACTAATACATATATATGTAAGCAAACATGGACAGTTATGCGAGCATAATCTATAAGCAAATAGACATGCATGCCAGAGCAATTGGCAGTTAGACAGTAGTAAGTAACTTTGACCCCTGAGGCCGTATGGCATGATTTAATATGATTTTAGGTCTTGACAGCAATCTTCGCGAACGCAATGCGAGGGTCCTAGGTCTGCGGACGAGATTGACAAAACGCATGCAGACCGATACGGCAGTCCACTAATGCAGTGTAGGTAAATCCGAAAAAGCCGCAAACATGTCAGGGATCTGTTTCAAGGTTTTGATTTCTACACTACCTGCCCACATGCGCGCAACTTCGTCGTCTGTAACTCATTTGACAAGAAAATGGAAATTGGCAAGCCACCGCCATTATCACTCATCAACCAACTGCATCTAACTGCGGACCGCCCGCATCGGCTGCATCGCTTTCCCGGGTGTACCTACATGAGGGTAGGGGACTTCAATGTGTCGGCTTCCGGGTACTCTCTCCCGTCTGCCAACATGCAGGAGGCATCCTCTTCGTGATTGGTGATTGGCTCTATTTAATGAGATGGAGCGCAGAATGGAGGACCTGGTGTAGATGAGGAGATGGCCGCTGGGCATGGGAATAGCCTGGCCTATTACCCTACGAAGCAAGGTGGAAAGTGTTATAATGCGGACGGCTTATTCTGACTTCATGGGGATAGCGCTTTCTCGCAGTGTAGTTGCTGGGGGGAGAGAGTAGAGTCGTAAGTGGGCCACCCCGACTTGTGCCTTCGATTCTGGGATGCTCCGCCGTTGCCCTGCATTTCTATGGATACTCGGCGGGTTTTCAACACATCCGCGGCATGTGAGTTGGATCCGGGGTGTATTACAAGTACTAGTAAGAAGGCGTGGACGCAGGTCGATATACACTCACAAAGATCTTGACGCGCTCCTACGCCCGAAGGCTGTGATAAGCGAGGCGCTGCATCCCTACCTTGCCATAGCCCTGGCTGGCAGCGACAGCAGCAATGCGACAAACAGAGATGCCGGTGTTGGCGTCGTTGACGTCGTGGGGTTCCATCTCGGATGACAACGACATGCCCCTAGGAACTTCGATTTTCCGAAGTGAGACGAGCTCAGATTTTCCTGGGACCTTTGGACTGGTCGGTGAAATACCGACTAGGCATAGCAGCCGAGTACTTCAAGAGGACAAAACGAGTTCATTCCGAGCACCGGAATACGCAGGCCGGCTCATCTAAAATGCTACTGTATCTTTCCTTTCAACACTAGGGCCTTTCTCGGAGCAACTGACTTTCTTTTTTTTTTTTTTTTCTTGATCACGCCATAGCTGCCTCGATCAGGGACGGTAGCGGGTATTGTAGGATCGCAACTGCATAGCTCTGCCCGCAAAACAGGTACGGCATACAAGTCTAGCTTTTCTGATAAAGAAGACGAGCATCAATCTTAGTGTAGGCTGTATTGTGATTTGTTTAGTGTAGTAGGTGCAGTCGATCCTGTCGTTGAAGTTAGAATTCCAGAGTACGGTACACTAGTTTCGAGAATTGAGATCTGCAAACAAGGTCTTGGACGCATCGTAGTATACGATGGCCATTGCTAAAACAACTATCGATTTCTGGTATGCGTCACGAGAACTCGGAGTCGTAGTCGCCCTGCTCGGCTTATTGAACCCGTATTCTTTGGTTAAGCCGAGATCGCATGATAACTCGTCAGCACGTGGGGTCGAAGAAAGCTGAAGCACAGAGCGGTGGTCCTCATGAATCAGGTGATACCGTAGGTGGGGAAGGTGAAGGAGGTGAGCTGCAAGAGCCTCTTGGATCGACCTTGGCCAGGTCGTGGTTTCGGCATTTAGATGCCCGGACAAGACTCTCCTCAGATCAAACAAACACTTGGCCCGCAGCCTCGCCAAGTGACTGTGTAGGCCAATGAATTACAGCGGAATATCGGCTGAAGACAGGCTTTGCTTTTAGCTGTTCGGCAACTGGGGAAGTGATGAACGGCAAATCGTGTCCAAATCGATGGAGCTTGACGTAAACCTCAAGGGTATCTGACAACCGAGGACCATATCCATTTGTTCTCTCCCCCGTTTCCCTGTCCCATCATAAACCAATACCCAACGGAGCCCGTTCGCCGCGATGCTCGGGAGCTCGGGAAAAGCCAGAGCTTATCACGCCACACTACTAAGCATAGAATATACTTACACGTGCTAGTATAGTGTAGAATCTTGAGGCAGCTAAATGGATCATGGCCGAATAGTACGACGGGTAGTCTTCGCAGCGATGTAACCTGGGACAACGAGCTACGCATAAAGATACCGGGTTTGGACAAGGACCCCCTCACGAAGTCGTTAATTCATGTAGTAGTGAGGTATAGTGTGAAAAAGGGACCGCTGTCCCTGAATCCCGCACGGTCATTCTCGATCCCGAAGGCCTGGTTGAGCGCGGGCGGGTTTTCGTCATTTCCCCATCCGTTCACAGACGGGAAGAGATCGGGGATGTGCCACATTACGTACTGTAGTGTACCTATCTCCAGTCGTGTATGGGATTGCCCCAATCACGCACATGATGTAGCGAGGCCAGTCAGGTTTCCTCTGATCTGGCTGCAAGGAAAAGTGACAGGTAATAATCGACAGGCTGAATGGTAATTGGACAATTATTCTGTCGGGTTGTCTGCTTGACAAGAATAAGCCGCAGTAGCTCCTTTCTCACCAACACCGGTATCTGACCGGTATCACATCAGCAAGAGGCGAATGCAATTGGCGGCCGCCTGGTCAATTAGGAGCCAATGATCACGCGCAATGCCTACATCATCATATCCCTACTCCCAAGTGAAGGAGACTTGCCCAGAAGAGATTCCCGCATCTGCAACCATCAAATGGTATGTGCAGTAGCGTAGCTTGGCGCTCCAGAAAAGTCAAGGGAGTGCAGTGGAGATTCGATCTTGGCCATGTGAACATTGTCTTCCATTCTTTATCTATTACACTAGTGTCCCGTACATATAGCCTTATGCACTACATGATACACTGGAGTTGTGATATACCACCATGTCATGCCATCCTATCGTATACATAGAGCAAGTAAGTAGTAGAGGTAGAAAACCCAATTCAAAGTTCAGACTCTTGTTGGTACAAACCGGGCAAAACTTGTCCCACAATTTCTGTATGTACCTATAGTATACACGAGACGCTCTCATGTATACTAAATAAGTACACGTGTACCCAGCGTTTGACCTGCGTCGCAGATCCTCAAGTCTCGTCCAAGTCGCAGGGATATACCTAGGATATGCCGTGTCTCATGTATACTTCCTTGTATTGTGTACGCATAGTGTACAGATTTCATTACACTACATGACATCGATGTTATACTTGCCACAGCACAACACACTGCGATGACTTGAAAGCCTTTCCTACTACGCCACAAGTATATAGACAAGGCTTCGACAAGGCTGTTGTCGAATCGGAGACGAGGTGTGTTTACTGTCGTGTAGTGCAAATATACTACTAGTAATCGTCTCGAATGCTAGAGTTGTGGGTGTTGAAGTTAGTGTAGCCCGGAGATCATGGAAGCTAACCTGACTGGCAGTTAGCATGAAGAGACTCCACACTTCCCGCTATATAAAAGCGCCAAGTGAAGCTAGATACGGGCATGAGTGCAAAAGATTACCTGGTGGATTGGCGGTGGTTTATTCATTCTAGCCTTAGTGTACAAGTACGCGCATTAGGTAGTACCGTACGCAGCACAATTGCCTCCACACGTACTGTTGAGAGCATGTATGTAGGTATGCAATGGCGACAAGTTGCCTATTTAAGATATAGGGGTGTATGTGTACATGCGGGCTGAGACTCATATATACCAAAGGTCACCGTCTATTTTACTGCGGTCGAACCCGTCGTGTAGCGTACCGGCAGTTTAGTACACGATCGATCGATCCACGGGACAGCACCGGCAAAGTCAAGGTTTCTCTTAGCGAGGAAACAAGCAATTTGAAGCAAATCATGTTCCGTCTGCAGCTCCCATTCGTCACAATGGGGACAGCATGCTGTACAGAGCGTAGTACCTACATCATGCGATGCTCGTCATGGGGGTCCGTGGTGCTGGCGACTGGCAGGCTATCCAAGCAGGTGGCTGCGCCACAGCCGGCATTCGGGTCTCGCGAGCCAACGAGACATCGTACCATTTGTGTACCCATCCCACTACTGTAGGTACGATGTGCATGTTCGAAATCTGGCGTGCTGCGTGCTGCGCGCCGCATGGCTGAGAAACGAAACAACTGCTGGAAGTAGAGTACCAGTATTCAAAGGGGGGTGAGGGGCTGCCGAGGGACCAATGGAGGGGCTAGTTGAGGGGCTTCTGGCTTTAAAAAGACATCTCCGACGAGACCGATTGGGGAACGTGGCTGTTTTGATAGGTCAAAGAGACCCCACCAAGACTGGGTAGCTATGTACTTAGTATACGTATCATGTTTCAATAATAATTATTCCCAGCTGGCTGATTTGGAAACCTCTGGCCGACCCGAGGGAATACCCAGGAAAAGGGATCATGATGTGCCAAGTGCTGTCATGCCGAGGTGTCGTGCAGATGCAGCTTACGTCGACCGTACATGCCAGGTTACAATAGACAATATCCCGGGTGGGTAAGTATTCAAATGTTGGAAAAAGGGACTTCGGCTGGTGTTGCTGGACTTCGCGATCATATTACATATGTTTGTGCACTACACAAATAACCAGCCGCCCACTAGGTATTGCAGGTACTACGGTTGGTAAGTAAACCCTGGCCCCTATGCGGCCGATTTAATGCCTATGCCTTCCCAGGTATATATATCAGTAAGTAGGTAGGTAGCAGAGAAATGCGAACAAGAAGGTAGTCCTGTTGCCCTGGCAAACCTATTACTAACTACTTAGTAGTAGTAGTACTACACTCCCCTCCCCCGCCATCTCTTGCTGCTACTCCTCCGAGAGGAGGCTAACATTCTCAGCAGTGTCTCTATGCATTAGACTACAGATATACACACTATCTACACTACACTCCACCAATAGGTACTTTTTGCAGGAAGAATAAAGCTACACTAGTTACTTCTAGTGTCCATGTCGATGGACGTTTCTGTTAGTGTGTTAGCCATATCTGAACTAGCGAACCCCACTTGATTTCTAGAAAAGAGACCGGTCCCCAAGACCAGATGGAACCTCCTGAGAAGACGGAGGGTACACACTACACTACAGTAGCGCAGTGTGGTTTTCCTATGCACTACCCACTACGAGGTCCACGACGCACCGAGTGTAGTATCTACCCTCCACTTCAAGGTTCTCCATTACGTCCCATGTCGGCGCCCCACATCCATTATTCTGCAACGTTTTATTATATTAGTGGGCCCACCTTGTTTACGCCTCGTCTGGCATGGCTCTCTGATCCTGACAGGAGACCTGGCGTTAGTCCGCGACAGGTCCTCTCTCATGCGGGTGTTATGTATACTACCTAACGGACCTACTAGTAAGTACAGTATCAGTGGCCGCATGGGGTGCAGTATCCAAATTACACCACTTTACTGCAACCCAAGCGGGCCAGCAAACCAGGCTTTGGCAGGCCAGAACAGGGAAAAGACAACGCAGACGTAGAGGCACGCTTTGCCCAGGTTCAGAGTAGTGCAGTGTATGCCCAGACCGCCCAGATAATAACCACCCTGCACTACTCATCCACTACTCACAAGGCGAGCCACAGGTCAGCCATTCCTCTGCGCTACCTAGGTTAGCCCGAAGAGCTGAGAAGACTTGCCCTTAATGTAGCTGGCGCAAGGCGAGATTGCGAAGAAAGGGTCCCTCCATTTCCCCAAGAACCAGAAAGAATCACGGCTGCCGCGGAGTGGAGTCTAGGATTTATCCCGGAGAGGAAATCAGCCGACTCACAGCCGAAGCCAGACAGAATCAAGCCACATCGAGCTCGTCAGCCAAAATGCCGCAAGAGAGAAAGAGAGAGAGCCCCATTAGCTCATAATAACTCGAGCTGAGCCATGACCCTACAGCACGCTCCGATCAGGTCCCAAAAGTGAGCAATCAATGGCATGGCGCTACAGGACGACAGCCAGTTTCGGTCTCTCAGTTATCTTGTTATTCCACCGTATCCCAACTGGAAGGGTCACATTTTGCCCGGGTTAGCCGAGGAGCAAGTAAAGACAAGTCAAGGATTAACTAACTACACTAGGATAATCGCCAGGGACAACAAGGGGTCGCTGGCATTGGTGGAGCCCGGCGGTGAGATGATTAAACCCCCAAAGCTTCTGGTGTTCCTGGGTACTGTTCCTGGCAACCCGGTATGATGTGCGGTATAGTGCAGCGCATTATACGCTGCACTATTCGTCCGAGCCAGGGCTGTTCGCGGATCGAGAGCGGGAGAGGAGCAGAGAATGGGGTCAGATAGGGGCAAGATGGGGGCAGAAAAAAATAAAAAAAACAATTACACAAAAACCCATTGAGCAGGTGAATCCGAACCCGCCGCCGCCCACGCTCACCACTCACGTCTTCGATATTGGCACCAATTTCAAAATGGCGATGCAGCCGTTGAATAGTACGACCCACACACGTGTTCGTGCTGCGTACTCTACTACCCTCATAAAACGAGTACGCTAACCATGGACCCTGTCGGGTGGACAAGGTTGTTGATCGCTATACTATGTACATCCGCATGTACTCTGCGTATCATTGCTGTGTCGCTCTCGACTGAGGTACTATTTTGTACTGCATACATTTGCGTCTCCTCTTCGCTTGCTACTAATTATGAGAGAGTGACAAAGCGGACCGCGCAGAATGCCTTTTGACAGAGTAGCTAACTATACCTCCCACTCGACGCCAAGGGGCCGCATAGTGTATATACTAGAAGAAGCCGCTCTAGTCTCTGTCAATGGCACCCTAACCTCGACCCTTGATATCACACTAATAAAGAGACGACGCTGACACTTCTGAGCCGTGAGAACCCTCCCATCTTCTCACGTGGGCCATTCTTAATCCCACCGAGAACACTTAACGACACTGCTCGTCCGCGGGCCAGTCTTTAAGCATCTTTCCACGTCATTGAACACCAGCTCACCGGCTTTGCTCGCCTAGTTATCATGACAGGCATACATGCCGGCAGCGGCCAGCGAGGTTCGCAGACACCACTGCTCGAGAAATCTCCTCAGTCTTATCTTGAGGAGACGGAGATGAGCGAGTTCGGCTCCAAGAGCCTTGTCGGGAAAATTGCTTACATGCCCAAATTCATATGGGTTTTCACAGAGAGCAATTTCGACACCTTCGTCATGCCCAACACCGCGTTTGGCGTCCTAGGGGCGTTCGCCGCTTCTGTACTTATCGAGGGGTACCAGCAGGCACCGACTGCCTTCGAGATACTCTGGCGCTTTCCCCTCGCCCTGGCCTTTAACTGGTACAGCGTCCTCATCTTCGATCTCTCAAACCAGCGATCTCCCGAGTCCATCCAAGAAGACCTAATTAATAAGCCATGGCGACCAATCCCCACGGGGAAAGTCACTGCGGCTGAAGCTCGCCGTGTCCTGCTTATAGCGATTCCCTTGGTCCTGTTATTCAATTATATGCTAGGCGTCTGGAGACAAGGGTTTCTCATCCTGATCCTTACTTGGATGTACAATGATATCCGGGGTAGTGACGAGGTCGTCCGCGATCTCATCATCTCAGTCGCCTATGGCATGTTCAACAGCGCCTCGCTAGAGATTGCGGTTGGGGGTGGCGAGCACACAGACATCAACATTAGCCGTGGAGGCTTGATCTGGACAACCATGATAAGCGCCGTTATATTGACCACGATGCAAGTACAGGACCTGAAGGACCAGGCAGGAGACCGGACGCGGGGGCGCCAAACCATTGCGCTTTGCATAGGCGATCAGTTCTCGCGTATCTCGATCGCCTTCTTCGTTTGCTTTTGGTCGGTTGCCTGCCTCTTGTTCTGGGACCTAAGGCCATATGGGTATATCATCCCGGCCACAATAGGCGCCGTGACGGCATATCGGGTACTCTCCCAGAAGACGCCCAAAGACGACGCCACTACTTGGCGATGGTGGTGCCTTTGGACCATCACACTCTATCTTTTACCAATCATCAGTCTCATATGACACTCGAGGTCACTTCACACGGTGGTTTGCGCCAGACGTTGTGTTCTATCCGCTTCGAAGGAGTTGTAATCGGAGACGGAAACGACATGCAAGGAGGTGGAATGGGATGTAGCACAAGTCACATGCATGCATGGCTTTTGGGAGCGTGGCGCAGGAGGCATTCTTTTTCAGCACTGTTTGATGCATGACTCTCATTTTTTTGCGATTGGTTGCTTATATTAACGACACGATTACGACTATGGCGCTTTTGGGTGTTAGATACCACATTACTTGATTATTTATTTGTTTTTGCCTAACATGGGCTACCTAATCGAACTACGCTTCTTCCATCCTCATCCAAAACCCAAGAACTGCGATGGCGAGTCCCATTGTGACGAGCAATTCGTTCATGCGCGCGACACTCAATTGTCTTGGCTGTGTTGTAGAGGAGCGAATTACCCAAGCCAGTAGTATTATTAGAGAAACCTATGACTGTACAGTTCCCACAGGTTGAGCCCAATCTAGCGCCCGTACGTCTCATAGGCATCATCCGTAGACCTGGCGAAGGAGGCGAAGGGGGGCTTCTGGACAATTTCGCGATTCGCGCTCGTCGGAGTCCTCAGGGGATAGGCCCTGTCAGGAGTCCTGTAGGTGTGTTACATTGGAATCTAGTCCCGCGTCAACTCGCGTCTTAAAGTTAAGCGCTGGCCTTCTCATTCGTTACCATCGACCATCGGGTCGTGCCGTGCCATCCTCACAGTCGCAGGTATCATGGCTGTCCTCATGCAATTTGCGCCGCGACTGGGACTCATTTCCCGCGTCGAGAAGTAATCACAATTAACATTTTCCTCATCGCTCTTTACACCACTTCTCACCGCCATATTACGTATGCACACGACACTTGTGAAGTGCGACGGGTCTAGGACTAAGAATACCCACTTCGCCTCTACATTCTTCGACGCGAATGGAGAAAGTGCCGCGCAGTGGTCAGCATGTCGTCTTATCTTGGATAATGGTAATCAAACTTTTGACAGCTAATAGCGGAGACGAAATTCAAACTCGTCTCCCCAGACTCTTGCTCTATTTCGCTCCCCTTACCCTTCGGCGCCGTGGTATCGCGTTACGGGGCCTGCAGACCGAATACGATCTAGTGCAGATATTACAAATCCAGTTCACTGGCGTGATGTGAGGTACCTATTAGCGTAGGCACGCGGAGCGGAAGAAATGATGAACGGCTTTCACTCATGTATTTTGGTCTTGTAAGTTATTTAGCCCTTACATCAAAAAACCTCAAACCACTAAGTAAGTTACTAATTAGTCGTCATCGGATTTATCAGGCGCAACTATCATATCATCGCCGATGCTAGTCTGGCTTGGCAAGCGAGCTCATACGATATGTTTGGCTCTTGTGTACCCAACATACATCCGGACTACTGCAGTAGAAATGTCGAGCATGAAATCCTCCACCCACTTGGGAACTGCGAACTACCGGAATCGTCAGGGAAACCCTGGATCGCCGGTCCCCTCGACAATAGTGTTGCGCATCAGTACAGCTTCAGGGCTTCCCCTGCTCGCTTCTCATCCATTCCATGGGATGCTGTCCACATCGAGAAAGAAAATCCGTTGTCTACTCGCCGAATGCAGATAACATACCTGGAAACCTTTAACCGAGTTTCGGCGCTACTGAGGGTCTAGATGCCCACCTTCCAATTACTCGTCACTAGGTGTGATGCGTTCTTCGGCACAGCAGCCAACTTTGCGGCTTCGTGCTGGCCAACAACACCGGGAAAACAAACCAGAAAGCTTCGGGATACTTCTCAGGGACAGGCTTTGTTGGAAGACTCTGCAGGACAATTAATGCGGTTGTCCTGCAGAGTCTTCCAATAGCCACGTTGGGATAAAAGCCGCAACATCCTCAGTTCGGAGGCGATACATCTGTTGGTATAAGTGATCAACCTCTTTTCATCGCGATAGTTCCACCACGGCATCTCCCGACTCGCTTCGATGTTGGCGTCGAAACTAACGAATACTCCTCATGAGAAGATGGGATAAATCACACCATATCCCGACAATCCGGCTACACCGCCAGTTCTCCCGCCCGAGTATAAACAAGGTATCTATACATGTTCGCAACTAGGGCGGCTCTATAGCCCTATCGAGGAACCATCGTGGGCCAAGCGTAGCCGCTTGGATGTTAGCACTTTGCGTCATACACAGAAGTTTGCCCACGGCTTGAGATAGAACGGGACAGGACATGAAACGATTCCTATGCATGTGATCCGCTAGTTGGTCCCGAATTCACCCATAGTTCATCGATATGTATACCCACTAGTGGACGTGGCGCCAGCAAACTTAGGTCGTAGATAGACCGCGAGCCCCACTCAGCATGATACCATATCGATCGAAGAGTAAGAACGAACCCTCGATCTATATTTAACATCCGGACCACGTCGGATCTGGTTAGAATATCGTGTTATTCAGCGACTGAAGTGGTGGTTAACAAGAATATGAACCGGTTAATACGACGGGTTTGTGTTCAGCTCAGTGGATATGTCGGGTGACAGAGCGGAGAGGGGTCATCGCGAGTGAAAGGCTGGTTGTTAGTAAATAGCGGTATTGGTAAGTACTCGGTGGCATTGAGCCCTGACTGTCTCTTCAACCACGAAGGCGAGTCTAAGGCCGTTTTATATGCCGAAAGTTAAATATATCCTCCTTGAAGAGTCGCAGCAACTTCCTCTGCTTGGCATATTCGGCCTATAGTGACAAGTTTGCAGTGTAGTTTTTGAAAATCATACCGGTGAAGGTACAACTCGTTGATATCGCTTCTGGGTCATTGCGCTTATTAGATAGTGTCGGACGCTAAAGTCACAAGAGGGTGGCTGCTATGCTCTGAGGTAGTCGTGTTGAGAATTCCAGTTTTATAGTTTTCGCACCAAAGTAAGAGTGGGAGTAAAACCTTCGAACAGATGGATAGATTTTGTAAGAGAGCCTCCAGTGTAAGGGAAAGGGTTTCCTTCATGAGCTGAAGAAAAGCTACAATCAAGCGCCTTGTGCTTTGAAGTGAATAATCTTTTTCTGGGAGACAATCGGTAGATATTAGCATCATAGTAGGAAGGGCTCGTATATTGCCCATTATCATATCTTTTTAGTCTTACTAGGGGGGCTCTTCAGTTTAGACAACTATATGAAATATTCGTCGACTACCTTTGCCTTAGGAGAGCCCATTAACTCTTCTGTAGATAATATTTCTACGCAATAGGCCGACACCTACTGAGTATCATTGGAGTCTCAACTCCAAGCAAGTCAAAAGCCTCTTCCGAGCTCTCAATCCTATGAATTTTCGGCCCCTCTTATTCTGTGAACAGCTCTCACAGTACAAGACAGGCTAACGAGTGAGTCATCTTCTCAACCCGCATACGAAGAACAAGCAAGTATTATGATGCAGACGAGCAATAATTATGAGTGGGTAGGTTGAGCGGCACTCTCACTCAGTATTCAGTTGGATCGATATATTCACGTATTTCGCTGCCGGTCCAAACCTAGGGGAGTTGGTGACCAAGTAGCGTCAGAAATGAGCTGTTAGCCATTATAAGGCTCCAAACCAAGTTGGTTGCTCAGCTAGCTAGCTATTGGGATGCAGTGAGAAGAGTATGTGGCTATAGCGCCGCCAATTACCTAGCTAGAAATCGCAGTACAGATCACGACCAGCACTCTCCTTTAGTTAATTATTGTGTTGAATTCAATTTCTTGTATGATAATCAGCAGCCCCCCGATCGGAAAGTTAAGTTATTGTACTTGAAAGTATATCTCCTTGCTTAAGGGCAAGGTGAGTACCCCTATACTGATCTTACTCACCTTGTCAACTTTAGTATGACTCAAGGAATATGCAATAGATGATGGAAATAAGTTATCGATGAAGAAATTCTCTTGCATCTATGAAGTAGGGTCAGGTTCAGCTGTATAATAGACCTAGGTAGACCCCTCTAGATAGCCAAGGGATCAAGAATCAATGGATTGATTGAATTGCCGCCCCCTTATACTCAGGGCCTCTCTTCTGCGAGGCTCCTTACAAGTAGCCTACCGTTTAGAAAGCGACCTCCTTTGTCAGGAACCACAAGGCCCCGAGGTTGAGCGATAAGTATGACTGCTGAACTATGACGATGTTCCTTCGATTAATTTTACTAAGTTAGGAATATCCTAATTTTAACGTCTGCTATTAAACCTTAACTTCTGAGGTCGGCTTCCTTCTAGCCTAAGCATCATAAGATGAATGCAATTGCTCTCTGCTATTTTCGGCTGGGGTAGACACGAAGCAGTGTCAGCATTAATGAGTTTGCCGGGCTGCCAATACCACCCTCTATAGATTAGCACGCCAGCGACATGTTTGAGCTCGACGGGCTTAACAATCAACAGTGCTGGAAGGGTTGCCCTAGGGTAAATAGAGAGACTCGTCTGCAGCTAGGTAGGGGGTTGTTAGGGCTTAATAGAATGGTCAATTGATTCCTGAACCCTACTACAACTATTCCCATAGGGTAGGTAGTTCATAGTCGCCTGACAAACGGAGAGAAATATCCACTGTGCTGGGAGGAGTCTCCTATTCGCTTCGTAGCTATTTCTTCTCACAAAACTCTTTATTCATCTCACCCATGCCATTTGAGGATAGGGTGCACTTGTAAGTATATTCTGTAGTGCAAAGAGCCTAGGATTACATCTTTGCTACAATATACAAAACGCTCCCTTTGTTCTGCTAGTCACATGGCATCCCATCTTGGGATTCGCATGGATTAACGTTTCATCTGCGTATTAGCTAGGTCCTCGTTTACGGGTTGGAGAACATTATGTAGCCCCAACGGAGTCGTCATGGTTTTCATTTCGCTCCTTGATGCATTCGCAGAGCAGATGTGGTTCATTCACCACGAATAGATTGCGATCCAGGGTGCGAGGGAGCCGTGATAAAACTCCATCGATGAGTAAATCAGTGAGTATCACAATAAACTAGGTTGAGTAGAATTGGAATGCTGAATCCTGAAGTCCTTAGCATAGTCTAACCCTCTAATACTGATTTCTTAGATATCTAACCTTAGGATCGCGGCCATGGTTACTTAGGGGGAAGTTCCCATCTATTTATCGAAATGTAAACTTAGCGCATTGATCCCCTGCGTTGATGTCCCGAATTTATGGCAAGAATAATGACTAGAATAGCTAGAATTCGGTGATTGAATGCACTGATACAGGTGTCAGGAACAAAGAATCAGTCTGGAGATGGACAACAAGGGAGTCTAGAACCCTTGTGTAATAATAAAACTCATCACCCCTACCTATGTTTGACCGCTTCCTGACAGGAGGTAATAGGCAAGTCTCGCCCGAGAAAACAATGCAAGAATTATCATACAAACGTCTTACGTAGTCCATTATCATTAAGAGTATCAAATGTTGTAAACAATGGGTATCATGATGTAGACTAGCTATGACGGCCACATCACCTTCTGTCGGTAATATTTGCCCTTCAGACTTCTTGTTGAGGTGGAGCCTGACTCGAGTGTTTTGTGCATCCTGTCGTCTTCAACAACTACAGTTGTAATGACTTCCAACTGGATAGCATTACGTTCTAAGGGGGTCAGGGATGTCTGGCTCGAGGTTTTCCCCACCCTTGAGGGATTCCGCACCTGAGTATCCGGATCGCCTAGTATTCGCCACCAGCCACCGGTAGGCGGTTTTTGGGGTTGCTCTTCATGGCCGCCCCGCACCCATATCGTATTCCCGAACCGATGCGGCTTCATGAACGCAAACGTGCCGACTCCCGTGTCTTCGTTTCCAAACTCTTCTCCGTGCGCAAAGACGATCGAGCGGCGTGTCGTGGTAAAGACGAGGACGTCTAACCAGCCGTTGCTACTGACAAGCGCCCCTGCAAAGCAGAAATATCCAAGTGACGGCTCTCTCCCTGCCATGGTGGCCACACGGCCGATAGCCAGGGGTAATATGCAAATCAAATAAATAACGGGATAAATTAGGAAGGCCGGATGGTGGTATCCCTTGTTGCCTATGTTGCCAATGTCGCCTCGCTTATATTGCCGTCGTAGGGATATGAATATAGCCGTATAAAGCAACCAAGATAGGGCGATGGAGATAAATATAAATATGTAATGTGTGAGTAAACGGATATCGCCATACGTCTTATTAATCCAACACTGTTATAAGTAAGGTTAACATCTTGATTTGAAATTATTATTGCTTAACTGGGTTTTGACTTACCCAAGGGCCAGCGCGAACAAAGAAACCCCCAGCTGAGGCGCCGTTCAGAGTGCCGGCTATCGGCAAGAGTGATATAAGATATACAAATGCCCAGATGAGGGCGATATAAATGTAAAGGGTTTTATGGGGTGGGCGGTATTTATAAACGATCGAGTAAAACGTGTGAACGGCGATTGCTGACATGAAGAGGCTCGACGAGAGATCGCCTACCGAGATGAAGAGGCCTTGTACGAAGCAAGTAGGAATCCCGACGGTGACGCTATCTTGAAGAATCCAGACCGTGCTTAGAGCAAAAGCAGTCGCTTGGTGCACGTCGGCGATGAGGAGATTCAAGAAAAGCAGAATAAACTGGTTCGGATAACGGGTGCCTTCGGTCCTCTCCGACTGCGCAAATGACAAGGCATCTACCATAGGTTCTGAACCCGCGAGCCTCGCGGCATCGTGAGCAGGCCCAAACCTGATCGGCCCGCTGGCAAACATGAACCCAGGTGCTCTTCTTTTAGGACTTTGAGGTGACCATCTTCCCAACTGCCACGCTGCGACCTTGCAAGTCAAATAGAGGAGTAGCACCAACGATGCGAGGAAGGAGGCGAGGGCAAAGATGATGATGGCGATGGAGCCCGAGCGTACGACTGGTGGTAAGGGAGTGAGAGTCTCGCCCGTCATGGCGAGTCGGACTGGACGTCCAAAATCTGAGCTTCGTTCGTTCGTCTCTGGGTATCGTAGGATGGGCTCTGACACAACTATAACAAAAAGAGTGCCAAGGAGGGAAACCTTGGGCCTGTGAGGCCTTGGCAATTTATTATATGAATGGAAGAGAAAATAGCCCAAGAGAGGAGCAACGAGAAATGGATTCTAGGCACATAGTTTAACAGCGGGTTTTGCAAGTCCCGAAAACGCACCCTCGAGGTGGCTTTTCGGGTGACGGTTGCTCTCTTTCTCTCAAGTAATGCCGGACTCTCCTTGGCTTTCTTTATAAGACTGCATCTGATCCTCGACGCTAGCATGGTTTCAACGCATTTTAACACGTGGGTCGAGGCTGTCTTGGCGGAATTTCAGCTCAACTGTGTGTGTGGAGGCTGCACGAAATCATGACAGAACATAGCTTTGGGTCAGGGCGCAACACATGATTTGTCGGTGCCACCACATCCCTTCGAGTCATGGGTCGTATCCTGTGTGGGTTGGAATCGGCTGTGGTACCTGCAGGATTGTGCTACCCTTCTAGAAGACTGTCACTGCATTCTCGGTGATTATGGCGAATCGGTGTCACGAGTTCCGTGCGTACATCGATGTGTTGTCTCACTTTCTCGACATCGTCAATTTGCCTGCTCTAATAATAAAAACGCCATGTGAACTTTTGTGCAGCGAAGTAAGCTCTGACAGGATGACGACCCCCGACGTTCACGTCGATAGAAATAATATAGATGATCCTGAATGGCATCCGCAAAACCACAAGCCATCATCACCAGCACCATGACTAGGCCATATTCTTTATCTCGTAGGACTTCTCGAAATATGATGCAATTCACTATAAGACTCGGAGCTGCCGCCAACTTCCTATTCAACCCACAATATGTACATTGTGTCCCGATTTCGACACGGATTACTGATTATTAATCTCGTCATACTAAAGAAAAAAGGACTTGTTAGTGTATTTAGGTACGCAGTAGATCATCGTATGACAGCGATAAGATCTCGCTACTTGCGACCTCCTAAATTCGTAAGCGTACTAGGTCGGACACTCCTTTAGCTTTTCATTTTAGGTCCAATCATGTACCGGTATTATAGTGTCGCATGGGTTGTTTTCTTCAAACCCAGATCCTGGGAGAGCTCTTCGGTAAAACTTCGTCCAGAGCCAACCAGCAGGACATTGCCTAGGACTAAGGAAACAACCTGTTGCGGTGCCTAGTGAGTAATCGTACAAACAAGGCTCTGTTATTATTATTATAATGTGGAACATGGAATGGGGCTTCTCCCTGCATATTCTACACCGGTATACTACAACTTCTTATTAAATGCTGCTAAAGCAAGAGGAAGATGTACCAACCCGATATCTTGGGAAAACCGTTATTAGTGTAGATCCAGCGTGTTGGTAACAACCCTCCCAACCTAGTCACAAGATAACTAGTACCTGCAGGTCGTTACTCTGAATCGGCGATAGGCCACCTGGTTGGTTGACTGCGGAGTCCAGGAGCCAAGGGTCGCCCATTGCCGAGGGATCCACTTCTCTCTTCCTCCCTGACTCTTGCCAAGTTGAGGGATGAGGCGAGAGTCTTATTGGACGATCTGGAGATTGTTCGTTCATTGGTTCTTAATTCGAGATCCAACCAAAGAAAAGGGAAAAGGGAGAGAAACTAGCTAAACACAAACTTCTACCAAAGTTCGTATCGGGGGCTTAGATCAGTATTTCAATACGATACGAGTTCCTACTCTCCCACGCACGTGTTTCCCTTAAAAAAATAAAAAAGGCATCAAGTGTGACATGACATTATCTTGCGTACTACAGAAACCTATCTAACATGAGCACAGTACATATCTCACTGCCAGCCGCCGTTCGGCTGCATCCCGGCTTACCTAACCTACATATAGTGTAGTGCAGCATCCACTACAGTACACTACCGCGTAGCGCAGAGAAAGGCAAAATTGACCAATCATCCATCATAACAACCGACCTTGGATATCTGCGACGTATACGCTAGATAGATCGCATTCTGACACTACAAGCCCAATAGGCTCACAAAAGTCCAGTGCTCTAGTGTGCACTACGTACACTAAGTGCTTAACCCCTGAAAATGCTACCCCGTCATCTGCCCATCATCTTAGGCGCTACCGAACGGTTGGGTCGTGATTGAATAAACCCAGCCTATTCGTGTCACCTTCTCAAGTCGCACGCACAGCTATCGTCGCGTCGTGAGCTTCGTCGTCGTATTCTTGTCGCTTCTATGTATAGAAGACGGTGACAGCTCTTACACCAAATAGGAAACTGATTATATTCAGCCAGTGCTGAGTCTTGGCAGCGAGAACAGCTTGAAAAGCATGCATCAGGCATCTCGGAATGGGTACCATGTCCGCACCAAGCTTCATTTTCTGGCCTTGCGACTGTACAGCAGCATCGTTCGCATCGTATTGAATTCAGAATTTATGTATGGTTTTTGATATCTTGGAAGTTTCCGTACTTTTTTTGTTGTGGGAAATGTCTTCTTCAAGACAGTGTTGCACGAGGGATATAAAATGCAATGGTAACGTTGCACTGCGTAGCAATACCTACAATATAGGCGACAGGGGAAATGCAACTCAATCTAATCTATTAGTTCAAAGGGATGAAGCAATACAAAGCAAACCAAAACTAAAAGCTACTATCTTGGTTATCTAAGGCATTATCTTTCAAGTGGCATATTGGCAGCATTTATGAGCCTGGCGAAGATCACCCTGGACTGTCACTAATGGGTACACTATTTACATGTCCGATGCCACTACTCGGGCTTCACTGACCGACCTAGCTGTAAATGGTAACCTATTCGTGCTTACTGAGACCTAACATGCCAAGACTACAGCGCCTTCCTTTTTGTACTCGGCACTCTGATTGACCCGCCATCTTGGTAGATGTATCTATTCTGGTCCCCATACTACTGCACGCTACTGATATGCAAGAAACAGACCCCCAGCAGCTACACTGTACTAACTGCAATAGTTAAGCCAGCCCGCCACAGAACAATCCACACCCAGGTTCGATGTTTCATGAAGTGTTCGGTAGTGGTAAAAGACAATTGTTCGTTCGCGGTTCACCTCACGTCCACCATCACAGCCACGGCGCCACAACACGCATCCCACATGGCATTATCTTCCACCACACCGGTACGGCTTTGTCAGGATTCCCACCCAGACTCCGAAGACCGTCGGGCCCCCCATTTCTGTCCATTTGATCTTGGGACACGCCAACGAGCGAGCACCCATCTATTCGACCCAGGAGTCCGGGAAGTGGCTTGGCAAGCACATTTCTATTCATAAACAGCTAAACCACTGATGAAAAAGACTCCGAACCATCTCTGTACTTAATCAGGCTGACCCAGTCAATAATGATGACGAGGTGCGCGAATCTTAGCGTGATCTTGCCGAGCCTAGTTTCGATTTTAGACACCTGCTTTATGTCGCCCTCCGGCGAATGCTGCTCGATGCTGGATACGTAGGCAGTTTAAGCGAGGGCGCTCCTGCGGCTAGGCCGCTGGAATGCTTCTGACTTCCGATCCTTTATCCCATCCCGGCCGGCAACTCAGCTGTCACGAACAAGGCAGTAGGCTATGAATGGCCTAGTGATAGTCATCAAGGGAGTCTAGAACCCTTACGTAATGACAAGATTCCTAACCCCTACCTAGGGTCCGCTTCTGAACACCAACATTCACGCAGAAATAAATCTTTGGATTCCTATGCGTAGATGTCGGTTGGAAGAACAACCCGCTTGCCTAATATCGCACTCGAGGTAGTTGTGGCATGCCGCTGGCTAATGACGTAACGCACACATACAGAAATAGAGATATCTGGCTCGGGATGGTCTTTAGGTATCGTTGGCAACAGTTACTTACCGTCCTATTCGATTGACAGGCGATAACTAGAAGTAAACGAGGCATCCCGCTCGCCGATACGTGATTGTACGGTTGCACCCGACGATGCGCCGGGGATCTGACTATGGTTGATCGAGGGAAATCTGCTCAAGATACTATATAAGCGTCGTACTACAGGAAGATCTTGCAGATAAGATCCGCCTCCACTTTACACTTGCTTTCCGCTCACACCCTCCTTATACCTCGTCGATTTTTTTTTCTTGATTCTAATTGGCTCACTCAATGAGTCGATTTGCTTGAATCCCTTCCCATGTACGCATGCAGCACGATGTACATTTGAGACAACGCTGTGATCCGGCGGCCACTCCGGCGAATTCTATGGGCCGGGTTTCTCGCCAGATTCCTCCAGGAGAACAATGGTGATAAGGTTGACTCGGGCATGGCAATTATCTACGAGGCGACACATTGGAGAAAGATTCAGACAATTCACAGCCGACTTCCGGTTGCGCGTAGGCAGGCAATCCATAGATTTCGCTTGCTTGGTGTGTACCGGCCGTTCGGATTGTTATGTTTCTCCAACATGCAACTGGCATTGAGAGCCAGTAGTGGTTAATAGTTTAGTAGTAGTACCTCTACCCGGCAGGCACAACGGTGCATGTCAAGGCGCTAGTGCAGCTTCGCAAGCTCAACTATACTGAGTCCTGTCCTGATATTGCCCCCATCATATCATGTCAGGGCTATGTTCATGACATATGTACAATAATCAAGTATCACACGAGCATCATGGTTACAAACAGTAGGGTAGTCATTCACCTAGCTTCAGTAATTACCCCTAGCATTTCTTGAGTGCCGATACTCGAAGAACGCAGCATCAGATGTACTGCCCCCTTTTCCTAGCCCTGGCAAACTATCCGAACTCCTTTATTTTCTGGTTGGCTCCATCCCATCACACGGTGCTAGATGCACAGCATCCGTTTTGCATTCCTGCCCTCCTTTTTTTGTCACTTTTTTTTTTTTTTTCTGAAGTATTATGCCTCTATGAAACGGATTCCATTGAGTTGCCGGCCAACAAGTAGTTGTTGTTTGGTGAGGCAGGGGCGACTGAAGACGAAAGAGGTGCGTCACAAGATTCCACTACGCCAGCTGGGAAAGAGACAGGGAGATCATCAAAGGTAAACACCAGTCCAAGAAGATCTTGTTGTCCTTCCCCCTAGCCTGGTTGCCCCCCTAGTCTTCGACTGATAGGAGAAGATAGGCGTACATCCATCGAGTGAGCAGATAGGGTGTTCCTCTTCTCCTTAAGCGTAGTAGTAGGCCGGCGCACCTGGGACGTAGTAATAGGCAGGGGCAGCAGCAGGAGCAGCAGCAGGGGCCGGCGCCGTGGCTTGGTAGTACGTTGCTTGTGGGATGATATAGGCAGGCTCAACGGTGTACACCTGGGGAGCCTGTGGAGGCGGGTTCGTGAGGTAGTGTGATGTGCCACTCCACCAGGGCGAGGGATGGGTGCAGGTCACTAGAAGTAGAAGCGATGGTTAGTGAATTAGCTTCGTGGATGTCTCTCGCGCAAAAGACGCATGCGATTGTTGATACAGGTAGTGCAAGTGTTGCTGCAGTATGGGAAGACCAGGATATGCGAGGATCAGAGAAGCAAGATGGGACAGCATGATACGAATCTGTATGTTATTTCTTGTTCGTGCGCGTGCATGTGTGTGTTCGCACAACGTGACAAACTTACTGGGGAGACCTGCAGCTGGAGCCGTGCCAGGATAGTAGTACCAATATTGTAGCTGCTGTTGAGATTGTTGCATGTGCGGTGGCGGGTAGCAGAACGGTCTGTCGAGACATGGAGTGGTCAGTCATTAAGCCAGATTCAGAGTATGTAGGACCTATGATATGCTCATATGAGCCCGTATCTTTCTCTCAAATCTCTTTCGATACCACCGCCTTATATCTAGAATACCATTGTATCGAGAACAAATAATGTAACTTACTGGTGCCATCCGTATGGAGCTGCCATGATGGGAGGTGCTCCCGATCCAATGTTCGGAAGTGGGTATGGAGGATGTCCCCAGGGTGTGGTGGGAGGTCGCGCCGGATGTTGTGGCGGATATGCAGTGGCAGGATAGTTTTGGTGTGCAGTTGATGCAGTCGGAACAATTCCTGGAGGTGTTGGGGTAGAAGAAGGTCCTGCAGTGGCAGTGGCTGGGTAAGATGTTTGGGTTCCCGGGTTCGCTGCGGCAGTAGTAGTAGGAGGGGCAGGCGGAGGAGGAGTAGGGGGCGGAATAGACGCCCGGGATTGGTGTGAGCTAGCAGTCGCTGTTGACTCGGGAGATTGGTTGTGAACCGATTGCTCGGGGCTTTGGTTTGCGCTTCCGACGACCTCTCCATTCAGATGCCCCTCCATTGTGATGTTGATACTTCTTGTCTACTTCAGGTGAACTTGGATCTGTCAGCAGCCATCCCAACAGTTTTTTTGTCATTCACTAGAGCATGTGCCGCATCTGGTGATAAAGCAGAATGGTGTGTAGCACTTGGGGCCACATGATATCATGTGCACAAGAAAGAGTGACAATATACCTGGCTGAGTTGAGTGACCCAGAAGCTACCGTTGATAATAACGGAATCAAAGTACACTACACCACTGTGGCCGCCTGATGCTGGACGTGTGCGGAGCGGCAGTGCAAGTCGTCAGAATAGGTTGCTATCTCTGTGACCAGCTGCTATTTGACTGTAGTTGGGCAGGATGAACCGTTCAAGTGCATATACGGGATGGCGCAGTAGTAGCACAAGTGTCACCTGTAGCACACCTAGGAACCTGGGAGAGAAAAACCAAGGTGAGAAGAGAAGGAAAGGAGAATGATGACGGATACCACAGGAGTCGTGTGGGCTTTTAAAGAGATATTGCCAAAAATTTGAGCTGTGGCAGCCTTAGTGGTGCGTGTCATTATTGGTTTGTGTGTCCCAAGCCAGCTCTGTGAGTTTTGCAATGGTTTGCACCAATGCCCTTGTCTTGTAAGCTGCCTGTTCACTCAATAGGTGTCGTGAATGGAACATTATGTACATCTATTATTGTTGCCCATTGTTCCCTGTGACATCTCTCACATGGTGCAAACTTGTTACTCCGTTTATGCCATACTGGAATCTCCAAGCAATAAATGATTATCTGCTATGGAAGATCTTTCATCTTACATAAATTCCTCTTGCCAAACACATCATAATGAGTTATAGTTGAAAAGTAGTCATGTATGGTCAACAATATCAAGCTTGATTTCTGCTAATAAATAATTTTGATGATATCTTAAGCGGTAGAAATTTGCGGCAAGCATGAATAATATTAACAGTCATCATTTATTTTAAAGCTTGACTTAGTATTATTGCAAAGCCAGCTTGTGAATTAAACCTGCTAATTCTTCTTTTTATCATCTGCTAAAATGATGGGACTTCATTATACTTCTCCTCAAACTGCTAACTAGGTTGCATGCAATATTAATAACTTGATACAGAGTGCTCTGCCGACTTGTTGTGGCGGTGCAAATATTTTCACGGGTTCTACTGCCCTTAGTCGCCCTCTCCTTGTAACCGGGGCATCTGGATGCCATGGGCCAAGCGCACCGTATTAACGGAAACGGAACCGTCGAACGCCCGGAACACGCTGCTCCTCCTGCTCCGAACAATGCCGCCTCTGCTTAGTTTACCTCCCTCCTTCCTTTACCTCTTTACCCCCTTCCTAGAACATTATAGGCCTACTAGCTAATCTGTTAATAATACTGCCAAAAGCGCGCTAAAACCCAATAATAAATTTTAAAGCTATAAAATAATGTTTTTATGTACAAAAGAAAGAAACAGGGAATATATAGCCAAAGGAACCCCTCTATAGTGTTTTTCACCACAATCCAAACTCTGAGCCCATCTCAGGCAACAGCTGTGAACCAGGAGGCGGGCGATTTCGATCTCTATAACTGGATCAATAGGGGAATGACTATTCTGAGCGGCGATTCAGTTTACTCATGCTTGGAAAATCTTACCGCAGCTCTCGAGCTGGTAGGACAGCTCAGTCAAGCAGAGTACAAGGGCGCTGCCGATGCCTTGAGCTTGCTCCTGACAGCAGGCGCGTTGTTGGGAGCACCAACTAGGGAGATGTGGATTTTGTATAAATTGGTACCCTTCTCTGGCATCCTTAGTATGTTCCTCAGTCTAGGGGGTTCGATCACGTCTTCCAATGTTGGCGACTATGACCCGAATAAACCATTCTCTTTTGGTGGTTTTGTGCCTACAATTCCTGTCGAGGCATCTTGCCGGCTAAAATCGCGTGCAACCAAGCATAGTGTTGCTCAAGACAACAACACTTACGAAGAGTTAGCGGAGGACAATGACATCCAGAAGTTTGCAAGAGAGATCAAAGAAAGGGCAGAAGGTGATGGTGACGGGAGTATCTTCTTGCGTGTCTGGTTCGCAATGGGTTTGCAAGTCGGTCTCTTTATTGCACTACTGATTCCGATGTACTATGCCCAGAGAGGCGCTGTTGTCACATAGTAGTGCCGAGTACGTTCATTGACTCTCTGCCTTTGGCACAACTAACCTGTTTTAATAGGTTTGGGGCTGGATGTGGGTTTGGTATATTCTCGTCACGGTTGTGGCCGTATTCGACAACCTTGTTGCCGCTCCATTCACCAAGAGCTGGACGATTCGTATATCGAGAAGTCCGACAGGTATCATCTTCGACACTACAGCTACTAAAATATACAACAACCCGAAGTACCTGAATGCGCTCGACTTCATCAAGGCCGGCTCTGTGATGAACTAAAGAATGCGGATCGCAAGTAACACGGGGGCCAGTTTTCCACGCACATGCTTTTATGCTGTCATATCAATGAACAGGATTTCGACGATCCATGTAATAGCACAAGTCGTCGCTAAATTGTCTAGTGTGGCCGTCTTCGCTTTTGGCACGGCACTCTTTGCATCTGCTACCCTTGTGTCTATATCAATTGCATTGATGGTACTTGCTGTAATCCTTGGTGCTGGAGTGGGTGGGCGGGTGCTCGCCATGTGGTTGTGGCTGCTATGAGTCGCCGCAATAGACCAACCATTCATAAGATGGTCAGGTCTGAACACGGTGGGCAAGTACTATAAGGGACGCAAACAAGCTGATTTATTTTAGTCCGGGATCCTAGCTTAACCTCATTCTTAATCTTCATTTGGTTGGTTTACCACCTGCCAAAATGAACAAGTTGAACAGGTCGACTTCATCTACACCCTGTTGATTATCATGTAATTAGGGGACAATGCCAGCCTCATCCTGCTATTGATATAAGTAAGCAATGAAGTAAAGAGCTCTATGAATCATATTTCTACCCATCGTGCTACTTGGGCGGTTATTATGACTTACATCTTCACTTATAGTATCGCCCAGTCCTTTCATAGCAACCTCCGGCTAACTAGTTCTCACAGGCTTGGCTTCATCATGCATATTCGCAAGGCGATATATATGTTAGTAGTGGGCACAAATAAATCAGCTTTTAAGGACCTCTAAATCATTATATTCTGAGTAATTCCGTAGATCCTATATTCCTGTTGCTTTGCTACACGTCAGACGTACTGCTACCATTTAGCGAGCTTGCATACAAATGTTGAGGAGTTGGTATAGAAGTTCTAGGATCTGAAATTGGAGTCTCCTATACTATATTTGCCCTACAAAACAGAAACCTTTACGTAATCTTTACCCTACGAAATCTAAACAAAATTATCATAGTTAGGTGACTGGCGGATAGAGTACCGGTAGGTTCGATTCCTATCTTATCGGTGCGGCTATCTATGTCAACTTTCAAGTCACACGTTGGTAGGCAATACATATACCGGTACACATAGGCAAATAACAGCGCATGTATTAGCTAGGTAGCCACTAACATATGCCTGGGGGCCTGCATATGTAAAGCAGAGCCCATAATACAAAAACCAGTCCAACTCAATATAATCGGAAGGCTTACAGCATATTTAGGTCGCGTCTAGGTTGACACTGATCGTCTACAAAGTCGTTGTCCTTCGTACACGTGTGTCAGACATATTCCATTGCTTTTTCAAGCCTCACAGGATTTCAACCGGAGTTATCAGGGGTCTTTGGTAGCAGCTGCATATTTATGGGGTGTTGGACTTATTAGGTTGGTAGGCCGAGTGTATGGCTGATTTACAGTATTTACTGAGGCTCGCATCCATCGCAGCGCAACTAAATATACGCAATATTGAACACTCGGCACTTGAAAGTTGAAACTTAAAATAAAAATTTATAAAGTGCCGGCACTCCTGTTCAGGACTCGGGATTCCCTTCCATTTGACACAAGTAGGTAGTCACTCTTTACCATTGCATCCATCCACCTATTCCTGATCAGTCATTCATCATGAATACTACACTACCGTCGGATACACTTCTCAGCTGGCCATCCCAAACGGCATTGGCTTCTTTCTGCGCCCTACAAGATCTCGCGCTTCAATTCCTCTTGCGTATCGTCACAATACTCCAGTACGCCGAAACATGGACCCTCAGCGCCCTCGACGCACCAACGCACACAATCTACCGCATGTTTCCGCCCCAGGACATCTCCAACTACACGCGCGTCGATGCACAGCTTCACGCCTTGGTTTCGCTTGCCGTCCTCATCTTCAGCCACCTCCGGGGCTACCTCGGGCCATATCCGCCAAGCAAGATCGCCGACTTCGACAATTGCCATTGGCTTACGCGGGCACTGTTTCGGGGCTCTCGCATTATCAAATACGTCTTTTCGTACCTGAGAATCCCGTTTGTCATTGCCGACCTCCACGTCGCCAACGATCAGTTTGAAGCTGATGGAGACGTCTTCCTGCTGTGCTTGAGAGGTACATTTCTTGCGATTCTCATCGCCATTTGATTCCGTCTGTTGCCTCCCCATCCCTCTGGGTCTCCCCTAGGGGAGTTGACTTGGAAGGAGGCCAAGATATCTTGAGGTCAGATGCTTGCTACCGAGCGGCCTACGATATGTGTTTTGTGGGGGCCGGCAAGGTGGCGAAGGGAAATTGATTAGTAAGAGTACGTGAGGCTGGCGGCCGTCACAAACTGCCACTCCTAGTCAGTAGGTAGTCATCCGAGCGACGATCCAGAGACTCATAGCACCATGGCATTGTTCCATGACCATTTGATATCACAATAATTCATCTATTCTTGGACACGTTGTGCTTGCTTATGAACATTTGGAGCTATGGAGTTGAGTGCATGTCTACATGCACAGCATCGTACTTGAGACCTCAAGTTCGCGAGCCAGACTCTGCCGCTATGACATCGCTGGGCTTTGTATACACGAGCCAAAGATGGGGAACGGGTCAAACTTATCGAGGGAGGAAAAAACAATGACCCCTGAGTCACGATTGGCAAGGTGAAATATTGTTTTTATTCGCACTTTTATTACCTCAATTATGTGGTAAATATTGCGAAAGTCAATGATCTTGTCAAGGTTTCGTGGGGTGAGGGTCTCTGTCCTGTGGGCGAACGTGGTATAGGGGACTCCATTTTCGGATGCCAGAACCTCCAGTCCTAGAGGCTTCTATACTAACACTTCAACATTTGTATGCAAAACATAGTAGTGCTTTTAGGTGTCCAGTGTGTTATTCTATAACTTTTAGTTTATGGCACTCAAAGGTACAAGTTTAGTTGTTGTTTACTAAGAAATAGCGCTGTGTTCTTACTCTCTAACAAATGCTGTCTTGTTAATAAATAGCTTTGTATAAGACAACAACAATATTACCAACCATGAGGGAGTTGTGTAGGTTTTGCCTTAATTATACGCCGCATGTAAAATTGAACAGAGGTAAAAGTCATACGCACCACCACCAAAATGTGACTACTTATCACTACCAGCAACAAGTATAAGAATCTCTAATAAAGTATTACAAGTCTACCGAAATTCTTGGGCCGATTGCCATGGTGCTATGCTTGTAGAAGACAGGTGGTATGCATATAGACAAGGCCTGACCAGAAAAATAGGGTTAAACCTTTTGAACAACAATGATGATCATCACAATACTTATATATATAGTATTACTCGGGTTAACGGCTTTACTAGCTATACCGGTCTCTATTTATTATGTGTACAGGTAAAAAATAAGATGCCCCTTTGACCCGTTGGCCCACCGTTGCTGGTTCGTTCCGGGCCCGTAGGCTGTACGAAAACCGCCTGCGACTCCCTTTCTGCTGCGGTCCCTTTGTGTATCCTGCTGTTCCTCCGTCCAAGTTCTATATAGCCCTCGTTCTCGTATCATGCTGTTTACTGGATGCACGCACCCTACTCGTATTGGCGCCGTTCTCTTGTCGGCCTAGGTTCAGCTACTGCACTCTGCATTACCTGTACTCAATCTACTCTCATATGCCTCCATTATCACAATACCTATGTTTATTGCTGTAACCAGATTCCGATAACTTTGGGTGGGAAGGAGGGGAAGGGTTTGAGGTTCAACAACAGGGCTAGGTATAGCCCTTGCCCAGAATCTATTAATTGAAGGCGGGAAAATCAATATTTACTCCTACCCTCTATACTTTATTTAAATATTTTGATTACAATTTGCTAGTACCATATAGTTACATAGGCAAGTAAAATTATTAAGTAAAAATCGCAGCACAATTAACACTGCGCTTCCTTTGATCAAGACATGCCCCTTAACATGGGTGTTGTTGGTAGGAATTACCAATTATCGTTCTCACACTATCTAACTAATTGATGATTTGAATTACCTACCACCTCCAAATATCGCCTTAGCTGGCGATCTTGGCCGCTTTATCGGGTTTTAGCGATACAATCGGCTTTTCAAGTTCCACCAAAAAAGTTCCTCTAGCTAGGGTAGAAACTAGGACTAGTGGCTATGGATCGAGTCTGAACGACAGGACTTTTGTTTCAGATGAAAGGGAACTGGAATTTAGACTCTTGATTAGATGCGATTGACATTACCTCCAAATATAGGCACACGAACGGAACGTTACAGTATGTATGGGTGTGGCGCAGGATCAGGCAGAACAGCTGGGAGGATTTTGTATGTAAAACGTCGAGGCCTGGGAAACGTGGCTGAAGTGCTGCGCCGTGTCGAGTCGCAGTCGCAGAGATCCATTGTAAGCGCAAGACCCCCGACAAGTTTTTCCTGTCGGTTTCCTACACTTCTGCTGCGCCGGTTTGCAACATATGTCGTTTGCGGTCTGGTCTATTCCAACGCTTGAGATAATAAAGGAATCCTGCATTCTTGCTTACAGATGCTCGTGACCGGAATCATCTTTGCTGTTCGTCGTTCTAGGGCGCGTAAATAGTCCCAGGTACCAGTACTGGTAAGAGTGTTGAGGGTATAGTTGCTATATATGTCAACTGATAGTCTGGTTTCACACAGGTAAGATACAATATGTCTATGATGAGCCATAGCTAAATTTGGCTCAGCTTCACAGCATCGCGATCATCAGTCGCACTCTGCACTACCACATGACCACGTGCGCATAAGCTTTTACAAGATCATCCTTCAATGTAACCTGCCTCGCTTGCTTGGTTCCTACAGGACTATACGCACATATAGTGTACATAGGTATATCACGGCTTGTATAGCGCATTAATTACTAAAATGTAACGGTGCCAATGTGATTGTCACTATCATATTTATAATTAGGCTGTTATTATATTATTATACCTGTACTGTAGTAAAGAGGCATTGTCCTTCGGTGGCTGATACTAGCACTCAGTAACTAAACAGAACTTATTTAAGCCTCCGATTATTGTCTACAACAATGATACATTCGTCATCCAAATACAAGCAGAATACAAATAAGGAGAAATATCGTTTCAAAAACTAGAAAGGTAAGCCGTCGCTAATGGTTTGGTTACACTACATCTGCCAGCCCATTGCGCTAGGTCTAGTAAGGTACCATCTAACTATACCCAGTACCTACATTTTTTGCTATCAGTAGGTACCGAGACACAGCGATTACGCTAAATTGGGTATGTTCCAAGTTGTTTGCTACCTAGGTTATCTACTTAAGTACTTGGATAGGGTAACAGCGTCCACCGATACCGAAAGAAGTGTGGCTCGTTTGCTCCAATACGCACTAAATGTACTTACAGGCGGGGAGACACGATTTAGCAGCATAACAGCGTCCACTAGGTAGTGATATTACGGTATAGGGGTTAGAACATGCTTGGGACACCTATCATGTAAGGTCCTTATTATTGTAGATGGTGTACCTTTTAGCATGACGAAATTTGCCGACCACCAGCACAAATTTTCAAGGGATTGTGTTGTAATTTATTATTATTTTTTACTGGATTCAGGTAATTCAAAGATGGTACGACAGGTACCTCTGAGTAAGACTTGACCAGTCTAGGAATCGGCAAGCTACCTGCGCCTACCAGTATCTCCTGGGCATGCTGCATATCTCACAGCTGTCCAGTAAGCGTATTGCTACAGTATGCGTAGGTGCAGGGCACTGGTAGTAGGTACCTATAGAGGTAAAGATGACCTACACACAGCAGGTACATCAAAGTAGGTACTTAAGTACCTTCCCAATAGCGTGGTACCTCCGCCTACCTATGTATTCAGTGTATCAGTGTTAGGTAGTCTAGACTACCTACTCCCTACCTAGGTAGGTAGGAATTGACCTTAGCACTCATATTACCTACACTAGATGCTTGTGTCTCGGTGAACCTACTCGAGTATAGTACAAGATCGCCTAAACTAGGACTTGACTGACAATCGATATCTCGTAGGTAGTGTAGTGTGGTGTGCTAGGTGCGCTAGAATACGGCTAGTTTCACGGGGTGGCCGCGTTTGGCCAAAATTCGAAACCCGTAACTCGAAACGCAGAGCGCAGGTAGGCTACACTCTACGTCGTACAATAGGGCTGGCTGTGGTGCTTACAGTACCTACTGTACAGTACAGTACGTGGGAATTGGAGACTCTGACAAGCTTGATGGATGTCAATTTTACCAATTTGTCAACCCCAAGATGTGCCAAGACAACCCCCCTGTTACCTGACCGTCCCCTGTCGTCCTCGCTAGGGGAGCCAATCCAGTTGTGCGGCCGCAATCCCACCTGCTGGGTTCTGCTCCTCGAACTGCCCTGGGCTGCACTATGATTTTCGTGGTAGCGTACCTAGTCTGGTTTGGTCTGCTATACTCACCAACACCACAACGCCAAGCTAGATACTGCTATGCTGGAATAAGAAGCAATTGACGCGATGACAAGGTGCCCCCCTTGCCCACAGACCATCTGAGGCATGACCGCTGACCTCGATCCGCACACAGCGGTCAACCTGGCTTGGCCAAGCTCTCAAGCTTCCTAGCTCCCCGACTCGAGCCAGTCATCAGCGGCAGTGCTCGGAAACAAGATGCTAGCTCGGCACCGTGGTGTGCGCTAGCCTCTGCCGCGCTGGGGCCAGACAAGACGACACGATCCTGCGGGCTGGGCGAAGACATGGGATGTGGGAATAAACTATCGTCTCTCCCGCCGCCGCCGCCGCTGCCGCCGCCACTCGAGCTTCCCGCTCGCTTCCTTGCTGAACCTGCACATTCCGTCAAGTAGTGTAGGAAGCCTTTCTTTTTCAAGTCCGGCCCTATAGTTCAGCGAGCCTCCATGTCTAGTAGCAGGCGGAATAGGTGTATGAATGTGGTGGTCTAAGATGGCGACTGCTGGGCAGTACGGCTCTGGATACACGGCTGTTCCACCCATCGTCGTTGAGCAAGGCAATCTGACCGCCGACGGCCCCGACGAGAATCGCTACGCGTCCTACCAGGATACCACGGGATGGGATTATCAGCGGGATCAAGGAATAGGCGCTTCAGCTCAGACGACAGGACACTCGGTGGAAAGGCAGTGGCAGTACCAGGGCAGCGGCGTAGTTTACGGTTCGACCTATCCTGCTGGACACCATATCCGTGAAGAATACGCCCAATACAGCCAGGCCGCTGCTATCTCAAACCAGGCGGCGCAATGGAATTATCAATATGACCAAAACCAGACCAACGGGGTAGCTGTGCCGCAAGCTGTTTACAATAATCAAGAGGGCTGGGCATATTATGGAAACGGTACACAGTACCGGAATCATCATGGTGATGGGCAGCCAACGAACGAGATACCCCAGGGGAGCAACGCAATCCAGGATATGAATCAGCAACAGATTCGGTCAACGATTCAGACATACCGACAAGAGGGACACCGCCAAACTCGAGTCGATAATCCGAACGCTCTCCCGACACCTTCTACCAGCACGCCCTCCGGGCGCTCTGATCAATGGCAGCACAGAAACGTATTAATAGACCCCATCATATCAGAGTCGCACCCGAGGCAAAAATTGACACCGTGGAAATGGAGACTGATGTTCGTCGTCTGCAACATCTTTTCGCTCGTTAATGGTGGGTCGTGACTGTGCAGACTCTTCAACGGATTTAGTACTGACTAGGATAGGTTATGATCTCAGCAACGCCGCGAACATCCAAGGACCGGTTTATCGGGCGTTCGGCGACATTTATCTGCTTCCGTGGGTTGCTCTAAGCTACTCTGTATGCAACGTCGTCGCAACCCCCCTGGCTCGAAAACTTTACAGATTTTACGATATCAAAGTACTCACGATTAGCGGGTTGGTTCTCATCATTGCTGGCTCTGCGCTCGCAGGGGCTGCTCGGAAATTTCAATTATTCATCATTGGTCGAGCTATTATGGCATTTGGGGCTAGTATTGTTTTCCAGGGGTAATTATACTCATCCCATCCGTCATGACCAACCACTGACATACTATTTAGTATCTTAAGTTTTACTGTTATCTTCTCATACCCCAGCGAAATAGCCCTTGTGCATGCCTGCATTGGCGCGACTTTTTCGTTCGGCGTCCTCACGGGTCCTGTAATAGGTCAGTCGACCCTATCTCCTTTAAAAACCTTGGACTCGAAGACTGACTGTTTTCCCAGGAGCTGGATTCGCACAGAACGAGCACGCGACATGGCGATGGTCTTTCTACTTTAGCTTGCCTCTTGTGGTCATCGCTCTATTGCTCTCCATTTTTGCTTTACCGAGTTATTCCGCCTCGACCGAGAAGTCAGTCTCTAAACATTTCAAGGAGATTGACTGGGTTGGTCATATCCTGCACGCCGCCACGTTCACATCATTTAGTCTCGCGACTGTATTCTCAGGGTCAGCCTGGCCATGGGGCTCCGTCCCTCAACTCGCCATCTGGGTCATATTTGTCACAGTTGCTGCTGCATATGTGGTGCAACAAACATTCAGTATCGGTGTCAAACCCGAACGACGAATCATTCCCGTCTACCTTCTGAAAAGACGCGTCGTTTTCTTGACTTTTCTATGTACATTCGGCGCCGCTCTTACCTACGGTGTGGGACTTTATTATACGCCACTTTTCTACATCTTCACTCGTGAGATTCAGCCCCTCGAAGCTGGGCTGCGCCTGTTGTGCTTAACAGCACTCTTTATAGTCGCCATTTTGATATCCCACGGCCTCCTTCGCTACGCGAGATTTTACATGCCCTTCTTTGTTTTTGGTGGTGCCTTACTCCTAGTAGGAGGTATTACGCATCGTACAGTCACTAACAATACTCCCTTGAGCGCCGTCATGGCCTTCAGCGCCATACTTGGTGCCGGTGTAGGCGTTGTATGGAACCTGGCCATTCCGGTATGCTCGGCCGTTCTAGAAACCGAGGAAGAGCGCCTGGACCAGGCGACGCTGCATAGCATAGCGCAGCTGGGCGGCACTGCGTTAGCCCTGTCGATATCAGCCTCCGTTTACTGGAACGTCGGGCTGAGGCTAGTGAAAGACGCTGCGGGGTTCACAGGTTTTAAAGACAGCGAGATCCTTGTGCTACTATCAGGTGCAGAGTCCACCATGCTCGATTCCTTCAGCTCTGATGTAAAGAGGCTCGTCATCGAGGCTATTGTTGAAACAATCAGTCGTCTTTATTATATTGTCATTGGAGGAGCAGCAGTATGCCTCGTTGCGTCCTTGTTTCTCAAGATTGAGCCCTTACAATTCCGATGGTGGATTAGAGCAAAAGACCCCGAGGGCGGCACCAAGGTCTCGGAAAAGGAGAAAACGGTGTGCGCGAGCTGAGGTGATAAAGAGGCGGCAAGATAGAATGTCACATATAAATGGGACAACTGGCTTTGATACCCTATGCGCTTAGTTTGCGCAAATGAGCTATGAAACATTGGTCTCTTCTTAGAATTGAGCTTAAAGATAATGACGATTCAACAATTGAAGGTTTGCTTTCATGACAAATGTGGTGTTTTATTAATATCTACTCCTATCGCTAGGATTCAATTCGCAAGGTCATTCGCTCCCACCTGTTCACCAGGATAGGACAGCAAGATAGGGGCTAGTTCAGGTGTAGATATGAAATGGTAATATCGAGCACGGCTCGGTTTTCAAGACGTAGGCTTGGTGGGCTTTTATAGGAGAAGTCTGGGTATGGGTGTACTATGTTGTTGCACTCGAATTCTAGATTTCGGGCGGGTGGTCTCTGCTAACAATGTACACGCACCTTCTTAGTATTCACAGAAAGCAGATCATGACACCGTTTTTAGAGGCATGCCTCAGTGCGTCTACAATCTCACCTTGGACCACGAATCCCTAACGCCGACACGCTATGCTGAATTCCTTCTCTAGAGCTCATGCGTCCGAACTTTATAACTGCATATATAAACTCCCGGCATCATGGCCAAAGGCATGTATTGAACTGGGTGTCGCCATCGACGCTGTTACCGGAGATCTCAAAACTGTCCCTATTTTCAAAAAGAAAAAAAAGAAGAGTAAAAAAGGGGGGGTAATGTCAATGCTAGCGAAGGCAATCTCTTTCAGGATAATTGAGGAGAATAATAACAAAAAAAAGGGTTCTTTTGGTAAGAGTCCCGCATACAAGAGACTGACAAGTAGTTTCCGTGCAAGTTGCTTGCTGACACTTACCCAAGTCTCGAAAGGCTTTAATTAGTTTTGCATGGTAGATAATACAATGCTGTAGGGAGGAAGCATTGTATGGAATTGAAAGGGTCTGATATGTGGCAGTTTATTTCGGAACCGGGGGTAATAATAGTGCCTAGGTAAGGGAGATGTTAGTTGAGGAGACTTGGATGCAATTTTTTTGGCACTTGTTTGCTCATCATATTGGGCAGGAATTACTAGCAAACAACACATCTCAAATTCTGCTGTCTGCATATATTCTCGCATTTCAGAACTCACCCTGCGTCATCGCCTGTTCCTATCGTCGCCTTCACACCTCACGCCTACGACATGCCCCGACTGCGAAACTGTCCGTTTACGAGTTCGGAGATGGACCGAGGTGGGTTCCCTCATTGCGCCTGCTCCTCCCTTGCCTTATCGTTGACAATCTCACATCTTTCTAGCCCTCGGCCTGCTCGACTCGGCCATCGGGACATCAGATCTGCTGGCTCCCTTGGCTCCCATCCGATTCATCTGCTTCGGCGGCGCGCTGGCCGTCAAGGTCTTCCAAAACCGGGAGGACACGGAAGACATCGATATTCTGCTCGACCCGAGCGTCGAAGCGATATCACTCTATCACGAAGAGATCCAACGCGCCGTCTCCGCCGCTGCGGCACAGGGCAGGTACGAAGAAGATTGGTTCAGCGACGCCTGCCGGCTCTTCATCGCGCAAGAAAAGAGACCGAGGCTGTTCGCCAAGTCCGTCCAGCAAGACATTGTGGTATATCGGGGCAGGAACCTGGTCATCTATGCCGCAAGTCTCGACACTGCGCTCGAGCGTAAGCTCCGAAGACTGGATTGCAACCTGACAAGCCGCGATCGTGGTGCCGACGTTTCCGACGCTGTTGCCCTGGTCCATGCTCTGAGAGGCGAGCATCCCGTTGGGAAGGATTATGTGCAGGCATTAGACTTGAACGAGCTCCGTACGCCTGTGAAGCACAGCTCGATTGATTTGGTTGCCCAGGAATACATTCGGAAACATCGGCAGCAGGGCATCGTCGAAATGAACTGGGATGAAACTCGTCAGGGCTGCACATACACAAATCTTCAGGGAGAGCTGGTGTTTGTGCCCAGATACAAGGATGGCCATTATCAGTCATAAAGCACAGCATGGAATAGGTGTCATCGAGCCGTCAAGAGAATGGACACCGGTGAATCGTATTTCGCACACAAGTGTTGAAGAGGTGGTGCAGTAGCCTTCTTCACCGAAGGTTTTAACATCCGAACTTAGAGTCCCCCATACTATTTATATGGCGTGACGTTCCAGGCAGTAATGAGACATGGAGCGAGGGGTGACGCATTATTCAACAAAGAAAGTAGCTTGTAAAGGGCAGTTGGACGTTCCTAGGATCAGTTTTTCTTCCGTCCCTTAGATATAATACATGATGCCAAATGTGTCATTGAGTAAATCGAGAATATATTAATCACTTTCTACTGCCAGTAGATGTTGACAGGTAACATGGTATAACTTGTCGAATTACACGAATTTCCCCTCGTGTGAGGAAATTATCACCATCTGTCACGCTATGTTTCTGTTCGTACAAAATCCCAACTCGCGTCGAGGCAACTTGTATATCTGGGGTATCTCACAACTAGTCTTTCGCGTATATTGTGAGTTGCGTGTACCAGTACCTAGTTGAGATATGAGAACTTGTCACAACATAAGTACACTACATAACAAAGAGACTTCTGTATACAATGGAGATTAGCCCACGAAGGTGGTTCAACAAATGTCCCGCCTACCGTAAGCACAGCATCCTTGACAGAAGGTCTTGGTACAAGGTTCTTTTTTCTTTCTCCAATGTAGGCAACACCATGACCGCTGGTTGAGGCAGTTTCATGCCCTCTGTCTTGGGAAAATGTTTACATGATTGGGCTCGGTGGATTCTGGCCGGCGTGCCATATACCCTTCCACCTGCAGACTTATTGTCAAGCCGTAGTGGCAAACGACGCAATCAACTTGTCCCCTCAATAATACAGTCATTGTTTGCGAATAGGACTCCCTCTAGTACAATCGACCATAAATCGAGCCCAAACATATCAGTATCACCTGTATTACGAACATGTGATTCGATGTTGCTGTCACGGAACAGAACTGCAGCACCATATTGTAACACTACCAAAAGTTAGAACGTAGTCAAGTCGGGAGCTTGACCTCGTCTGCAGTCTATATATAGGAACTGTGACAGTTGCCTTTTTGAGAGGCATTGCCGCTCCTCGATATTGAGAATAGTAATTGTTTTTCCCACATCGAGGCAAGTCTACTGCCTTCCTTGGTGGGGGGTGGCTTGAATGAACTCTGCTTACGAATTCACTTCAGCCTTGTGGGCTCATTTCACCAATTACTGAGCAAACTGAAATCCCACTGCCCGATTTACACGAGCCGCAAGACGAAACCCGGCCCGACGCGAAACTTCACAGGTGTTGGCATCCATTTACTCTCCAGAGATAATTATGTACTCTATGGCTTTGCTGCATTTTTCGGCCTCATCATTGGGCTTGCAGCCATTGTCATCATCTCAAATAAAAGCCAATGACTAGCGACTGGCACTGCAACCAAGATTTTGGAATAATATGGGTTGCGGGTAGAAACGGGGAGTTAGGACAGATGTTGAAGCCGCTACGTCGTCCTCGCTTATCTCCAATCTGCCATTTGTAGTGTGTTTTAACATCTGTCATTTCCTTTGCACGAACAATTATAAAAGGTGCTAGCTTATAATTCCGTAACGGGTGAATTGCTCAAGATGCACTTTTTAAACCAACCATATACAGTAGTAGTACTCATTTATTGATATACAAAGCTTGTGATATTACATGCTAATAATACTTACCGCTAATATCATCCCAACAGCGTATGGCGAAGGAAAAGTCCACAATCTGACGCCACCGCGGATGCTGTATGTCCGTCCATTCTCGCCAACCCATTGTAGATAATACGGAGAGACTTCTTTTCTTATTCACGTTATCAACTCACCTCGATATCAGCACGCCCGATCTTTTCCATGGGTCTGTGCCAGAACCATCAGTTTGAGAAATACACGTGCTTCGGATCCTCTCTCGCCTCCTTCTCGAGAACTTCTTCCAGCTGTAAAGCCTCAAGAGCAGCAGCGATGTGGTCGCCCTTATCGACGTTAAAGATGACCCCCTGGCGCTTTCTCTTGGATTTAGCACAGCGGTTAGTAGGAGCGGCGGTCTGCCTGGTGAGACGGCTGATACAGCTGTTACAAAGCATCCTGTAGAGGTTGCAGTTGTGTAGAAGCTCCACGGTGGCCGGGGAGTCGGGATGTGGCGAGGAAGAGGCGAGCTCGGTGAATTCCTCAACTACCGACAGTGCTTGGGAGTACGACTGCAGAGATTGAACTGCCAGGAGTTCACTGACCCTGGCGTGGAGACGCTGGATCTGATCAAGCTCTGCCATGTTTGTAATCGAGGAAGCGGGGGAAGAAGGCGTGAAATGCTCTCCTGGACTTGGTGGGGCTGTTGAGGAGAGTTGAATCACAAGACTACCTGCTTGTGAATAATAGATTCCCCCGTTCTGGTGGATGTGATGAGAGAGAGAAGACGACGAAGAATTTGGACGATCTGTGGTAGTTTATGTAAATCGGCCTTGAATACAATGCTCATTGTCTGCGGATAGTCGTTGTTTCACATCGGCGTCTTAGTCTTTTGTATATTTCAATGGAGCACATAGATTGAAGAACAGTGACAATACCATTATTGCGTGTGAAAGGGGCTGGTGAATTTGTGGTAAAGGGGATTCAACACAAAGAGGCTTATGCTGCAGATTGGAAGAGGTCTTTCAGGGTTTGTAATAGCTTTTTTGGAGTTCCTAAACGAGTCACATCTGCCCTGCGAAGAATAGGCCTATGTCTAATACAGTAAGAGTCGCCCTTTTCTATCTCCTTCTAGACTAGATAGGGGCGTTGAGTCTCTACACGTGGAGGGCCCATAAAGGTTTTGCATAACCCTTTGCTTCAGTTCGACTAGAGCTTTGAGTGCAGGTTGGAGGGGACGATATATGGAAGATGACAAAGAGGACCTAATTCACTATATGACTGTCGAATTATATCGTCAATTTCGGTGAACCCCCCTTCCCTCCCTCCCCCTTTCTCCCTCTTCCTGGGGTCCTCGCGCTGGGCTCGGGCTGCGGTATGGATACGTGACGGAGGTTTAAGAGCAGCAGTAAGAATCACAGCTGGAGCGAATTGGGCATTCTGTTCGATCGAAAGCATTACTGAGTCACAAAAACCTGTCGTCGTGATGTCGTTATAGATGGGTGGAATATACACGGGAAAATAGAACTTTACTGTAGCTCAAGGCCCGGGTGCTACAGTCGCATCTCTAGCGCAGAACAACCCAATCGCAAGCAACAGCCCAACGTCCAAGACCGTCTAAAACGACCTCCCAGGTGGGCCGTGCGATACCAAGTAACACGCCGGGCCGCACATTATTCCCAACACCAAGGCCGCTCAATCGGCCTGGGCCCGCGAGTATCAGCCTGAAGGTGTTATTCCCTAGGACCTCCACTACTTCCTCGCTCTCACCTTGGGCTTGACGGTCGCCGCTAGCATTGGCTCTACTACTAAGCACCTGCCTGCCCAGAACAAGCGTCATACCTCGTGTGCCTCCATTTGTACCACAGAGATCATCAACCTGGATCCTCGCAACCCATTCTCCATCACCCTTTGCACCAGAGCCCGCTGCCGAGCCGGAGCCGATCCCTGCCTCGACATCAACGAGCCAATCACGAAGCTCAGCTGCCAGCCCCCCGGAGACGTACTTTGCGCCTTTGCGCCGCGGCGAGAAGGCATCGGGTAAGGGCTCAGGACGTGGCGCGCCTTCGGGGAGCTCGGCAGGCTTGAAGCGCGGGGCTCTCTGAAACGTGGGCTGGTGTGCCTTAGAAGGCTGTTTCTCCTCATAGTGGGCGGAGGTTGCCCCGGTATTTTCAATGTCATCTACATCCACATCGTTTTCTGACATGGCCGGCTCTGAGACGGAGGATTCGATGCCTTGGACGATATCTTGCATCTCGACGTCTACCTCGCATTCAATCCCGGGAAGAGAGGACGATTCTTCGATCCCGACGTCTGGGGGGGAGATGGAGATACGTCTACGCTTGGCGCGTCTCTCTTCGCCCCTGTCATGGTCTTCATCATCACTCCCCATTCCGATGGGCGAGGACGCTTGCACCACCTCATCTTCATCGATTACGGAGTCTTGCTCATAGCCAACGCGGCTGCGCTCGTACCTTTCGTCTCCCCTGACGCGACCATCATCGTCACCATCATCGTCACCATCGCCGTCATCGTCGGCGTAGTCGAGACGATCGGCGCCCGGTAGAGGCGGCGGCGAGCTGTCAATGACAACATCACGCCCCGTGCCGCGGGGGCGGAACGGCGTGAGGGACGACGACGGGGCCTTCAGCGGTGTCGAGTGCAGCGAGAACCGCGGCGTCGCCTGGAACTGCTGGCTGCTGGGCTGAAAGGCCGGCTTGGGGGTCTCGCCGCGGGGTTGGGAGCGCTTGGGCACGAGAAAGCGGTGTGGTGTTGGGGTCTGGGCGACGGCATCAACAGAGAACATCCCTCAACGGCATTCACCCGACACTTACGGCTGGCGGAGGCGCCATGCCCCCGTTGCATCCGATGCTTGGGGGAGGTGAGAGTGATTGGGGCGCGATGGCGTCATCGGCACCGACGTCTGGGCATCTCAGGCTGCAAGACTTCCATAGTCCGAATTCGTTATCGTGTCCTCTCGCTGCGTACTTGGATGCCCAGCCCGGGTAGGTATATCTCTAAGAAGTAGGTAGTAGGTAGTCTGTCTAGACACCCAAGTCCAAGCAGGTATGCAGTATGTAAGAGGTAGGTTAGATAGGTAGTCTGGAGGTTGTGTAGGGTAGGTACTTAGGTACCTAGATAGATGGTAGTGATGCGCCCGAGGTATGTGCCTAGCGTGTGTTAGCAACTAACTAGGTAGCCTAGAAAGGTGCACTGTTGTAACCTCGATACGCCTTTCTTTGTGAATCGTAATGGGCATTTTACCTGAGCTTATACCGCTTTTAGCCTCGACTGAGGCCGGCATAAGTTCAATTATCTGCTACCTACCTAGGTAGTATTACCGTGCATGGAAATACAGGTACGGTACACCGTGACCTGACCTACCTAAGAGGTACCCATAAACAGAAAGCCACTGTTGTATTATACAACAACAGGTTTAACCATCACTCGGATGACCTACCCTACTATACCAGCAACTTATAAGCCATTCAATCCTACAGCTTGGGCACGGGCACAACACTCGTGTCTACTCAGTGCGAGGCTTAGGTCAATGAAGCAATCATCTTCAATCCTATGAAACCAAGCTTTCCTACCTACAGAGCGAGCTTAACAACCGAATTGAGAAACCCCTTACCTTCTTACTTTGATCCCCGAAAGTACCTTCGAGTCGACTTTCGCTATAAATTGGTGAATGTAAAACACCCTAGCAGCTGTCATAGCAGGCCGAGGTTATCTCCCGGGCTATGGAAGACCACTTTACTCAGCCATCTTCTTTGGCAGGCCAATGCAGATAAGGATGCCGGGCGTCGATCCGCGACGTACCGAGCGCCGTCATGGTCGTGGGCTTCGGTGGAATGCCCGGTGAGATACATTCCTGGCAGAATCGAGTCAAACATGGTTACAGTCGTCGACGCCAACATTCAGACGAGGGTGGAGAACATTCAATGGGGCAAAGTGTCAGGGAGTTAGTTATCTTCGGCTCCAGGGGAAACTCTTCCTCGGTCTCAGTGGAATATACGACCAATAAACTACTTTCCTAAGAGGCCACGTCTTCTGCGCGAAGCTTCGTGCACTCTTTCAATTGAGTTCTCAGGCAGTGTGGACAGAAGCCTGCGCCTGCCGAGACAGGAACGTAAACGGGCATGGTCCCGGGCGAGGAGAGAGAGAGATGAGGTGGTGAGGCGCTATGATCGAGAAAGGTTGAAGAAAGAAGATGAGAGGGCACAGGCGGACGAAGCGGTGGAGAGTGTGTAGGGATGAGGGCGTGAGAAGAAGGAGAAGAGGGATTTTGACCTAACTGCAGTCTTTGGAACTGTTTCGTCGGTATACTCTTACAATGTAATTCCTTAGTTGCTTGACTGACGATCTCCAAGATGAGCTGATCCTTAGCAAAACTGAACCTTCTTAGGTACATTCTAGCTTAGCTCTTAAGATCAACTACCTACATAGGTACCTAGGGAGGTACTTAGACCTAAGTACATACTAGGTGGATATCTTACTAGTAGCGTAGGCACTTTTCAACAGAATTATCAAGCAAGCAAGCAAGCAATACGGTTGAAAAATGAAAATACAAGATTTAGAAGATGTAGATTAAACAATCATTGGTTAGGTATCTGATAAGACATCCTTGTCTCTTCGCCATGCAGGTAGGCAGTCATAGGTTGTGGTACGCTAGCTTAGGTCTTGAAAAGTCCGGTTTCCCCCATTTAAACAAACACCTACGCCAAACAGTGCTCGAATAGACCTATTCCATGAAGCAAACGCATATTCTTCTCCGTTTGGCGATAGAAATCCCAGAACTTACTCAAATGAGCCGCTGCCAAACAAACCACCTACAACTTTGCTTCTGCCTTCAGCCCCCTTCCATTTCTTTGCCTCGCGCCGCTTCTCCGCGTCGGCAACTTTCGCCCTCCGCTCATTCTCGTGGGCAAAGTAGTTGATACCGGACCGTTTGCCCGCGTTTTTCTTTAGCTTACCGTCCTCACCGAAGCTGGCAGCTTTGTTTAAGGAGCCTGAGTTACCGCTGCCCGAGGCTTGGCTGACGTTACTGCTAGTAGAGGCGGTTGGGCTAGGGTTCGAACCCAACCTCGTCGAGTTTGTAGTGGCCCGACGCAGTAAGGCTGGCACCTTGAACCCGCTGCCAGTCGTGGAAGGGGCAGTGAAAGCAAGTTTTGCGGTGGTGCTCGTGCTAACTGTAGAGAGGGAGGATGAAGAGTTACGTTTCAGAGTAATTCGGTCAACGACGGCACTGCCAATATGGCGGTGAGCACGGTGGTTCTCTTTGTTAGAGTATAATGTCGATGGGCGCTCTCCTTCTCCATCACTATCGGAACCAATCTCCGTCGCAGGGACGACGGATCCAGCTGAGGCATTAGGCTCATCGAGCAGAGTCGAAAGAGACCTTCGCACTTCCGCCAGCGACGACGGGCGAGCCCCCTCTTTAGCGCGGCGCTCATTGGGGCCGGGCCGGGAAGGATGGCCATCTGTTCGAGAGCGTTTGCGGCCAATTGCCGGGGGCTGGCTGTCAGGTACGGCCTGATCGGCTTGACTGGCATTTTGAGATTGGCTGTCGTCACCACTTGACGTGATGTCGGCAAAATTCTCGTCGAAATTCCACTCATTGTCATCATTTATGTCCTCGATACTCTTAAGAAACGCTGCATTTCGAGGATTCTCTGCGATCTTGCCAATACGCTCATCTGCGAACAATGCCTTCTGCATCTTGGCAAATTGCCGACGTTTCATCCGACGGCGTGCCTCGCCTCCATCGTCCGAGTCAGAAAGATCGAAGTCGTGACCGTCCCCTCCCCGGCGCCGCTTACGAAGCATACCCGTAGTTATGTCTCGGAAAAGCTTGTCAACTTGGGCGGCGTCTGCAGCACGCTCCCGGTCCCTGTAGAAAATTAGTATCTAGTAGTTTCTTTGATTTCGGGGTAGCAACTTACGCAAACAAGCCTGCTAGCTTAGCTGCATCCCCGTCATTGTTCCCAGTGTCGTCAATCATCTCTCTGACAAGTTCTTCATCCTCATCACTCGAGTCTTCCCCATCTGCGCCACCTAGACCAGCGTATTCGTCTTCAGATTCTTCTGCCTGCTCCTCGATCATCTCGATCGCCTTACTCTTTCTCTTGTCAAGCTTCCTTTTCAAGCGCTTCTCTCGCTTTGCCCCCTTTTCCATTAACCTGAACGCATCCGATGATGCTACTTTCTCTCCAGGCGACCTACCAGCCTCGACGATGGATACACGTTTCGGGCTTTCGGCAAATTCTGTAGACGGCGAAGTAGAGCTTAAGGTAGCGAAGTCAACTCGTCGTAGAAATTTTCCTCGTTTTCTCATAAGTGGAGACTCCTGTATAGTTGCTTCGTCTTGGGTGTCGGTGAGCAGGATAGTGCCAGCAGTTGACTGTGGAGGGTCGATGAATCGTTGTTTTAAAGGTGTGAAGTCTTGAAAACCAGCATCTTGTGTAGGTTCCAGGAAATCAGACATCTGTGTTGCATCTGCCTGAATAAGACTATCAAAGCCATGGGCCTGTGATTGTGAATAGTGTAATTGTAGTCCTTGCGTTTGGGTTTCACGACCCTGTGAGACCGCCGTTTGGGTGAGCGGGCTATCAGAAATCATGTCGTTGCCCTGGGATTGGCCGGCTGTAGCAGAAAATTGGGAATCGGGGAACTGGCCGATACTGGGCATCAAAACTTGAGAACCATCAACGGATTCCGCTTGGCTATCGTCCATTGTCCCGGCAAAAATCTGAGTTAAGCCTAGGCCAGCAGGGGCTGCAGCTGCAATAGGAAGCCCGGGGATGAAGGTTTTGGTAGCCGAGCGCAAGACTGAAGTTGGTGGTTTGGGAGACCTTGAACCCAGTACAGAAGGCGATTTCAGTAGGGTGCTTTTTGGCTTAGGAGTGGTCTCAACGTCATCCCCATCTTCATCATCTGAGATGATCTGTAAGTGTTTCTTGGACCGCCGTGGTTGTGGAGCCGTGGAGCGCTTGATTGCTTCGATATCATCGTCTGAAAAGTCATCAGAAGTAGGCTTTGGTGTCTCTTCGTCTTCGGACAGCACTTCTTCTGCGTCGTCCACAAACATAGGGTTGGTTGCCTCTTTTTCGAAGCTTGTAACGGTCTCGTCGTCGTTATCACCTTCTTCTTCAGAGCCAGAAAATTCGGCTTCTCCAGGTTCTTCATCTTCGTTGTCTTGAAAGCTGTCGTCGTCGCTGTCATCCCAGGCAAGAGGATCTGCCTCGCCGTCCTGCTTCTTCTCCTTGCGATTCCTCTTTGCCTCCTCCCGTTCACGCATCATGATTTCCTCGACTTCCTGGCGTGCCCTGGCCACAATATCTTCGACTTGTTCTCGCTCCCGCTCTCGTTCCTCGGCAGACTGAACTACAATCCCTTTGGAACGGAGGAATTCGAGGCGTCGTTCGCGCTCGAGCTTCGCCTGGGCCTTGGCGCGCTGCTGTAGAGACATGTGAAGTTCGCCAAAAGTCATAGACGGTTTCACATTTCGGCCACGTGCTGGTTCCTTGGATGGCGAAGAAATATGTGCGAGATTGCGTAATATCTTCATCCCCGTAGACTCTTGTACCTTGCTCTCGGGAATGCGAGAAAATATGGCATCAAGCTTGTCCTTCTTCTCAGGGTTAGTGATTTCGAGTTCATCATCAGAGTTCATCATCACTGTATGCATTTGCGCAGGAGGCAGTTTGACTCGGATTTGACGCAATGGCTTCTTCGTGACGGGTTGTTTGTTTTCGAGAGCGGGAGCTGCCACATCAGCAGCCTTCTCTTTCGCTTTGTCGTCATTTTTAGACTGGGACAGGGCATCTTCTAAAGTAAGAAGGTCACCGTTCTCATTTTCAGGCATAGGAATGCTACTTTCGGAAATGGGGACAGTTGTGGTTGGCGGGTCTGGAATCACTTTTGGTGCACTGGGAGGGGAGCTCGGTGGTGTTCCATTATCTTCCAGCTCCGCATCTGTCTGATGAACCGAACCAGGCGTCGTGGGACGACTTGAACTTGTTTGCTTGTTTTCAGTGTCTGCGGTGCTTCCCTCGGCTCGAAAATTAAATCGTTTGAAAAGCATATCTTTACTGATCTTCTTTTTTGTCTTTGCTTCGTGAGCGAGTTGCAGGCTTCGGCTTAATCGTTGCGTCTCGCGGTTCATCTCTTCTAGCGCCTTTTTGCTCGCCTTGCGGGTAGGGCGTGAAATGTCTTGTGTAAGTTTACGACCGCTGTCGTCATCCGAAATGTCCGATACATCATCTTCGTCAGCATCGGATTCTGCAGGTGCTCGCTCGCCGACACGCTGGGCGCGTTCCACTCGCTTGCGTTCCTCCTCGGCTTCCCTCTCGAGCCTTTCTTTTCTTTTCTTCTCCACTAGTGCTTTGAAACGAGCATCCTTGCTCAAGTCGATAGGTACATCGTCATCGTCGGAGCCAGAGGCAGGTGAATCATGATTCGTGGCTGCGGACTTATGTGGAGAAGGAGACACAAAAAGGCTGGGGGATGAGTGTCGGTCTACCGGAACAGTAGCCTCTGGTGTCGACCTACGATTAGGACGGGCCAATCTTCGTCGAGATGGAGCGACTATATCATCCTCTTCATCTTCCTCCCCTGTGAGCGATGATCCTCGGGCAAGGAGGTCTTGTTCTGAAATCGGGCGCGGCGTCCCGTCCTGTCGAGCAAGTCCAGGAGGGCTTGAGGGTGAGGGGGTTTGATTGGCTTTTGTGAAGTTGGCATGCATTCGGGCAGCAATTCGGCCCCGAGGCCGGACAATCTCGGCCTCCTCATTTTCCTGTTCGTCTGTACTGTCGTCTTGGGAGGTTTGTTCGAGACCCAGCTTCTGCTTTGTCTTGTCGATTGCGGTGAACAATGCCTTCGTGTCAATTGGGCCTGTGCTTTCGTCGTCTGAGGCTCTATCGTCTACAGCTGCCAACATTGCCTTGACTTTGGATCGGGGGGTTAACTGTGGTGATGTAGGACTGGACGCGTTGCCAGCTGGCGATGATGCGCGAGTAGAAGCCATATTGATGGCGGCGGGAAGAGGTGATTAAGAAGGGGCTAATTCAGAAGAACGATTCAAGTGAGCATGATACTGAAGAACGAGATTTTTCGCAAAGCTGATTATGCACCGAACTGAAAGACTGAAGACTGGTGAGTATTTGGTCGTGGGTATGGAGATGGAAGTGAATTATGCGTAGATAATTGGTGGAGGTGGTGGGGGTCATGTCTAATAACGCTACTTTAGGAACGCGTTGCGCTTTGCTTCACGCGCGCTCACCGCGTCTGGAAGTGTGGAGCCCCACTCGAAACGTCATGGGTTAAAGAGCCAACACTCCCCAAGGTATCCACCCATTAAACATACCCATCCCCATGACAATTACAATTGTTCTTGGAATAACTAACTGAAGATACTTTGATAAAATTTGAGGTTGCATGGAAATCTATCTCATTCCATCATTGGACCCCATGTAAACCACCAAGCGGTCAATCCAGGAAAAACTCCTTGCGCCTGCAGTATCTTTCGCGTACCCATTTCTGGATCCCTACCGGGCACAGAGGGGTATCCGCAGTCAAGGGGCGGACCAAAGTACGTGATCAATACTGGCATTATCTCGGCTTGAATTGGGCTCGGAGCAGGTCTTCACTCTTGGGCGCTCTTTACCCGTCGACGGAGGGAGTCTCTTCCAGCAGATATGTTTGTGACAGAATCTGTATTGAACAAACAAACGGGGTATCGTGGACATCATAGTACAAGCTCCTTCATACAAGTCCCTCCTTTGATCAGAACGCCAGACACCTTTTAGTCTTTCCAGTGGTACCATGCAACCCGTCCTTTGCGCCAAACCAATGCTTATACAGGATCCAATACACGTACAACTAGGGCATGGCCAGTAGCCCATCTAACACATTGTCGAGCGTCTGCATATCCTGCAAACTTGTGCCCACCCAGATGGACTCTTCATCAATATCCATTGGCTCCGGCGCCGCACCATTGGTCATCCCGCCTGAATGGCTGCTGTCAACCCCGTTGAGGGTGCTCTCAATATCGACGCGCGACTGCGTATGCCCAGGCACATACGTGTAGTTATTGTAGTGGTCCAATTCTCCATCCCTATAGGTGTGTAGGACGGACTGACGAATAGTTGGCAATGAACTGATACCGCAGTCGCCGATTTCCAAAGCAAGCCGTAGGTCTGCCATTCCCAGCGGCGGACGCTCGCTTGCAGCCTTTGCTTCAATCGGTAATAGTCCGCTCTTGTCTCTAGACAATTCACCTCTATTAAAAGCCGCTTCTTCCTTCTGCAGTTGCCGGCGATACTTGTGGGTTTGTATCCACCCAACACCAGCTCCAAAGCCGGCACTTCCCGAATCACCAGGTCCATTGCTTCTCGTTCTTCCGAAAACTGTAGATAGAAATTCCTTGATGTGTGCCTCAGTTGCAACCGTCATGAACTGCGCAACATCAGGAGCATGGCCACCAACAAGGCCAGCCGCATATGATATCGGCAGCATACGTGATTCGATGCTCGCAATATCGGGGAACTCTCCGGACTCGACAGCTAGAGGTTGCGCAAACCGTTTTCGTATCTCCAGATCCAAGTCTGCCACGTTCAGAGAGTGTACTTTCTTGATATAGGACCTTGTGTATCAACTTACTCATACCGTTGAGCCCGGTAGCACTTTGAGGCACGTCCGCAGCTCGCGTGGTCCTGCCTCGGTGATGTTCGACAAACATGTCGACCATAGCGTCGTGGGGGTCGAACTGCTCGAGGTTAGTTTGTAGTGCTAAATAAAGGGGCTTCTCGCGGTAGAAGGTATGCGCACATCGTTAAGCGCGAGATCCTTGATACGCCTCCTGTCACGACTTGGCAGCAGCATGACTTCGGCCTTTAACCTTCGCTCGGCGGCATCGCCAGTCACAGGCTTTGCGCCGACAGTAGCGGCGGGCTTGTCGTTAGCAGAGACCCATGGTGCGAGCCCCTGGTCGGGCATTTCTCTAGTCAAGTTCCCATATATCGCCGCCAAAAGCTGATTGTGGAGATGGCACTTCTCGCCATTCGGGGAGGCAAGAATCGGATCGATGCGCTCGGAGTACTCTACTTGGTTCAACCGGCCTGCAACGCGCTTGGGTCAGCTTCAGGAGCGGCGGGACGGAAATATGGCAGCAAGAACGGACCCAAGATGAACTGAGTGCAGGCATCCTTGTACGTGTTCCATTGTTCGATGCCAATGGCGGCCTTCAAGCTTGTGTAGAGGGGTTCTAGGTCGATGCGGGCGGGAATGATCTGGCTCGTCTTTGTAATCTTTTGGGCAGCCGGCGTGGACACGGTAATTGTTTTGAGGACGGGAGTAGAGAGGCTGATGGACGGGCGGCTGCTCAGGGCCGCAGGATCTATGTCGGGCATGGCGGGGGACGGTGGGTTGTTGAGATGGCCCGACGGGGGCGCGAATCGAGAGATCGCGATTTGGCAAGGCGCGAGACTGGGTTTCGGTCCTCTGGTGGTGACCTTGGGGAAGAAGGCGGGTGAGCGAGAGATGTCGCGTGCGGCTACAGACACAAGGCCGCGCGAAATCAGGGACAAAATCCCATGGGTCGCCTAGTCTTGGCGCATGCGACCAGAGTTGCGGCTTCAGAATGATGAGATCGTGTTGCGGGTGGCCGCCATGTGATGAAGAATATCGCGGTTCGTTCGCTGGCGATGAAATAGGATGTCGTCTGCGGTGGGAATGAATTGTCGGACAAGACGCAGGTAACCGCTGAACAGTGGATGGGGCTGCAGCAACGGGCAGCTGTTCGGGGCGTCGAGGTACTCTCTACTTCTGTTCTCAAGAATAAGGCGGCCCCTTTGCCGAGAAATCGTAGAAGTAGCAAGTACCGAGTACAGCTCCGCAACGGTCCCGCGACAGTAACCGCTGTTGCAATATGTACCTAGGTACCTAGGTAGCTGTTCACCGAGTCCCCAACGTTAGGCCTAACCCCGCTGTGTAACACAAGCAACCCAACCTTCCTTAGGTACCGGTACTGTAGAAATGGTAGATACTACCTAAATTCGTTGCGCCGACCATGCCTTAGCGCGCGTGTCGGTCGCGTTTCCAGTAGGTAGTACTATCACATTTACCTGCTGCGCTCTGCATCAAATCATAGAAAACGCGTCGACTACATACAATACCACTGTTGAACCATTATTTGCATTCTCCCCTTTTGCCTAGAAAAAAAATTGTTTGATATATTCTCCTAGGCAAAATGACACCATGTCTCGACCAGGTCCCGACCGCTCGAAGCGCGTTGATACTAGCATCAACCGCCTCATCTCCCAAATAATTCCCGACAACCCCCGCAACACAGAGGACGAGAACCAGCAGAGACATGACCTGCTCTTTCAGCAAGTCAAGGACCAGCTCGAACGGCAAGTGCGCACAATCTACAGAGGGTTGGAGGGAGAAGCGAGAAAACAGGGGGCAGAATGACCAAAAGAAGACGGCGAAGGCGAAGACGAACAAGATGGCTTAGCTGCTAACACCTCGAGTCTCTAGGCCCCATCCGCCTCCGCTCGCCGACCAGAATCATGCCTCAGAGCTCATCCGCCGCAGGCTGGTGCAGTCCGATCCAAACCTAGCCCTCCGCTTCTCCAATCTATACTCTAGGTTGTTGGCCCTGCCTATTCTAGACCAGAAATGGGCAATGCTCTATCTGCTACACCAACTGACGGATTCGCCCGATCCGGACCTGCCCGATCCCCTTGCTTTCGCCGAATTCCAACATGAGGAAGCGAGGCGGCAGAGGCGTCGAGATAGGGAAGAGTATGGGTCTCTGAGTCCTTCGGATCGCGACAGCGAGGACGGGTTGGCACCAGATCCCATGGCGAGCGTCTACCGCCCAACCGACCTACGCGATGTTTTGAGGAATCCAAAGGAGACGAGGTCTCCAGGGGAAGATTCGCCCTATGGCAGCTCCAAGCGTCCGGTCTCTCCGAGCGAGTGGAAGCGCAACAACGCACAAGTTGACGAGTACCCTAGCTCACTAAGGCGCGACGTTGCTATCAAATCAAAGCTATTAGCAGACAACTACTCCCGCATCGAACCCCCAGAGCCAACCATACTGAGGGATCTTCCTTACACCTTACAAGGTGTCTCCTCTGCCACCCTCCCTTTTGGCCCAGATTATTCTCTCAAATTGCCTTCCTCGCTCCCGCCTCCCCTTATTGGTCTTCTTCACACGCTTGCCGAGCCATCACTTCTGTGCAAGGCCCTTCAAGACTTTGTCAAGACCCCTGCAAAGGGACTGCTGGATCAAAGTCTACGAGCTGCCATTAATGATGAACTTCGATCTTATTTGACTCTCGTGGCAACATTAGAAGGCCAAATTCGGCGGGCCCTATCGTCCATCGATGAAACGGCACCCCGAAGTGGCATCGGGAAAGCCGGTGTCACTCTGAAGCGCTGTGTGGTTTGGACTCGCGAAGCGACGATGGGTTTGAGGCTCTTAAGTCTTATAGCTGAAGAGTCGAAGACCAAGAAAGGGGGCCAAATCATCTCTCTAATCCACTCATTTTCGACATCTCACGGTGACCCCATCGTGGGTGCTTTTGCGGAGCGCCTTTTAACGCCTGTAACGCGACCATTTTACGATATCCTTCGTCATTGGATTTATGACGGTGAGCTTTCAGACCCTTATTCGGAGTTCTTCATACAATTAAAATCCACGGAGGCAATGGCGAAAACCAAGACAGCTTCTACCAACGTTTGGGACGAGAAGTACGAAATGTCGCAGACCATGATTCCCTCGATTGTCACACTAGAATTTGTGAACAAAGTCCACCTGATTGGCAAATCGCTGAACTTCATCCGGCATAGCTGTGGTGATGCTCAGTGGGTCGAATCCTACTCGAAAGCGTCGTCCAAAGAGCTGCGTTACGGAGATACAACTACCCTTGAATCTTGGATCGATGATGCCTACAAGATCACGATGCGTCGCTTAGTCCATCTGATGACGCACAAATTCCACCTTTTTGAACACCTCCAGGCGCTCAAGAGCTACATTCTCCTCGGTCAAGGTGACTTCATTGCCCTCTTAATGGAGTCCCTCGCAGCCAATTTAGACCGACCTGCTGGTGCCCAATACCGTCATACGCTCACTGCGCAGCTCGAACACGCCATTCGCGGGTCCAATGCCCAATATGACTCTCCAGAAGTCCTTCGTCGCCTGGATGCTCGCATGCTTCAGCTGTCACATGGCGATATCGGCTGGGATTGTTTCACCCTGGAATACAAGATCGACGCCCCAGTAGATGTCGTCGTATCAGACTGGGGCAATCGCCAGTATCTCAAAGTTTTCAATTTCCTCTGGCGTATCAAGCGCGTTGAATTCGCTCTCTCATCAACCTGGAGAAAGGTGACCACGGGCTCGAGAGGCGTGCTTCAGACGGATCATGCAATTGTCCAAGAAACGTGGAAGACGACACGAGGATTCCTCGCGGAGATGATCCATTTTGTAGGCCAGTTACAGTATTACATCCTTTTCGAAGTGATCGAGAGTTCCTGGACGGAACTCCAAGCGCGTCTCAAGCGTGAAGACGCTACACTAGACGACATCATCAAAGCCCATAAGAATTATCTCAATTCCATCACGCACAAAGGCCTCTTAGGCGCGCGAAGGAGGCGCTTTGTAGCTTCCTCCTCAAACAACTCCGCCGCCGCCGCGAGTGAGGAGGACGACAACAGCTACATGATCCAGCTCGGGGAACTCCTACGCACCATGCTTTCGTACCGCGACTGCGTTGACGGCCTGTACTCATGGTCAGTGTCGGATTTCACGCAGCGGCAGGAGGCTGACCTCCGCCGCGAGGACACGGGTTACGATGAGACTCCCGGCGGTCCACGCAGTGAATTTCCCGCCCTCCAAGAGCGGCTCCGGCACCTTGGCGACCGCTTCCGCACGCGCCTGCAGATCCTCCTCGGTGACCTCGCCTATCAGCCCGACATCGACCTCCGCTTTCTTGGCGTCTCCATGAATTTCAACGACGTGTACCAGCCCATCCGCCGCAAGGTCAAAGGCACCCCAGCCCCAGCCCCAGCCCCAGCCACAGGCGCGGATAGAGAAAAAGGGAAAGAGAGGGAGAAGGAATGAAAACTTACAGGACTGGAATAGGATCTTGTTATGGAGGGTTGGCCGTCGCTACAAGATTCGGCATGTATGGATACCAGTCAGTAGGCGTTAGAGGACGGAGTAGGCAAAGGATTTCAGTATGGACATAACGAAGTCAAGTAACGAATTAAAGTAATAACATATACGACGACATTTAGAAGGTGAGGGTGAAGGAATGAACATACCGATGAAAATCGGGACCTGTGTAGCATAGCGATACAGAAAAGTGGTTCAGATGCCTCACGACCTCATAACATCACCGTCTAGACGCCCGCAATTGGTCCCCATTGCAGAGCTGAGTGGTGATTTCAAGGGTACGGGCTAGGTGCTCCCAATACATCCCAGACCAACTCGATGCCTACAAAGTTTGCTCTACAATACAACCCCCCACGAAGACGGCCGGCATCACATGCACCTACACGCTTTCTGTTCTCTGTTGACTTATTGGGTTCAGGAAGCATATCAGAAAGCTTGAACAAATTATCGTTGTCGTCAATCACTTGCAAGTTGCAGCCAACACAGGGATCATAAGGAATTGTTAAATATCATGTCATCCGTCATTCATGTGTGCTGTCTTTCATAAAAGCTTCAACATCCGACTTTCTAATGTCTTCAGTCCACCAGAATTTCCAGCTGTGGGTGAATCCACCGCCCTCGACTATTTCCCGCTGTATAACGCACAGAGGGTCCGAATAAGGATTGCCTGGAATTGTTCTCTGTTCACAAGTTCTACCAAGCCCCCCCCCTCGTCCAAAAAACGCTTTTATACCGCCATATTGATACCACATACCAATAGTAATAGTGCTGGGTCCTCCTGATTGTATTTTGTTCTCTCTTCTTTAAACGCCGATTAAAGTGCACCCATTTGTAGAAACGCCAGCTTCCCTGTTTCCTGAGCCGTGATATTGTACAGAGACCCTTTTTCGTAAAGCTCCCAGCTCAGCGACGGATATGGGGGTGCGACGCGCAGACAATAGTGTTGACTGAGCAAAACACACAAATATCCGAATATATATCCCTTCCTATTCCTTTCATTCCGTGTCGAGATCCATATGCCGATAAAGGAACAATCCCAAGGTTTCATCTTAACTGAAAAACCCCGATCCCAATCGTTCGTATCATGAATATCGTCAGACAGTGCGTCGTACATCAATCAAGTTGTAATGACGCCAAACCGGCCAACCATGGTAAGGAAGTTGTATATCCCTAACATTGGCGGTGACTGCCTCAGTGTATCCAGCAGAGCTGGTAAATAATCAGGTGACCCAACGCCGATTCCCAGATGTGATCCCATATCCAGCGCTCGCAAGATTGAGCAACATGCGACGCACGAATTTCAAACCAAATTTGACAATTGCAGTTGCCAGATCAGACGTCGGTCATTTCGGTGTCAAGAGATAATGGTTCCACAACCTCATCTCCAGGGCCCCAGTTTCCCTCAAAGACCGTAGCACCAGCTCGTCGACGATGGCCAACCCAGGTCAATGCCTCGAGTTGAAGCAGGTCTAGAGCAGTAAAACGGAGTTCTGGCACAGCAGCTAGCATTCGCCTAACTACTGTGTCCAAAGAGCTGCAATGGTTTGGATCACTCATAAAGAGAGGCGGTTGTTGTAGCTCGGTCTTTCGACTAGAGCCTGAGCCTGTGCGATGAAGACCGAAGATATCGCCGGATTGTCTGACTCCACTTCGGAGAATATAGCCTCTACGATTGCTCTTCGCCGTATTTCCGTCGTTGTCGAGAACATTCAGACTACGTTCAGTGTCGTCAAGGGGCATGCCCTCCGCGTCTCGCTGGACAGCGTTGCCACCTTGACTAAGAACTGGTATCTCTGAAAAGTCGTCTTCTCGTAGGGCAGTCCAAGTTGCTCCGTTCTCCGGTAGTTTGACATTAGCCGCAATTTCCAGCATCACCAACCCGAGAGAAAAGATATCGGCTGGCGTATCGATTTCAGACCGAAGAGCTTCAGGAGCCAAGTACTCTCGATCTCCGTCCAAGTCGAGACTTGTATCAGACGCTTCTTGCAGTGATGTCGCCAGTCCGAAATCTCCTATCTTTAGTGTCCCATCGAAGCCAACCAGTATATTGGAAGGTTTGATGTCACGGTGAACAAACCCAGCAGAGTGAATGTGTCCCAACCCCTAAATGTCTTAGTACAGTTTATCCAGTCACCGACATGTTAAGGAACTTACCTGAGCCACCTCGAGCATGATTTTCCAGATTCTGAAATCATCCAGTCGACCCTTAGCTCCAACGTCCTTGAGGAACTCGTTCAAGTTACCCTCTTCACAAAACTCCGTCTGGATATACAGACTACCGTTTTCCTCCCAATTGTCAATGAGCTGCAGGATATGATCACAACCAGCAAGACTCCTCAGTACATCAACCTCCTTCAAGCGTAGCTTTCGATCCTTATCGCCTTGAATCGGAAGAATCGATTTCTTCACAGCAAATACTTTGGGAGGTGAAGCTGTCGTCTGCGACAGGTGTGTCGGAGTACCGAAAAAGCTATTGTCAACCGTGGTGACGGGTTTCATGGACTCCACAACTTTATAAACTTCCGAGAATTCGCCCCGTCCGATAAATTCCACTTTGCCAAAACGATGCATGAGAGTTTGGTCCAGTTCATGGCTAGTCAGTCCATGGACAGGCGTAATGACACGTCTATCTAGCGACTGAGAGAAGCTATGCTGTCGCGTAGTAGGAGTAGCAGGTGGCAGAATTGAACCTCGTCCATTGCTCCCGGGAAAGAGGAAGCTATCCGTATGGTTGAGGATAGACGAAGGTGTCCCACCAATGGCAAGTCCACCTTCCTGTGGCGTTCGAGGCGAGGCTCTCTTTGCAGATTCGAGGAGGTTCAAATGGCTAGCTGTATTTAGAGCATTATTCTTAGTAAACTTGATTCTTGTAGTAGGGTTCATGATAGCTTTGGTCGTGGTCTCAAGTGGCGTAGGTAACGGCAGAGAGCCACGCTTAGCTCTAGACTGACTAAATGATGATGATGAAAGTGGAAAAACAGGGGCAGACCCTTGGCTAACAGCAGTTGAAGATTGACGGATATCCTCACGATCGAGGCCATTAATTCCGACTGATCTGTTATCGAAAGGCTCGATCAAGGAGCTCGACTTACAAGTAGCATCGGTGTCTTGTTGCCAGACAGGAACCTCATGGCTGACAGAGGTAGACAAAGGCAAAAAACGGGTTGTTGTCGGGCTCTCATTTGACAGCTCACTTAAATTGCTTGAGCTTTGGCTCAGCAACTGGTTCTTCGTCGGCGTGGGTGGCATGGAGCCCTCGTCGCAAGTGTCCATTTCATCCGCGTTCTTGCTAGGGCTCCTACCTTCGTCGCTGCGAAGACTAAGCAGGCTCCCCTTACGGGAGTGTTTTGCATTAAACCCTTGGAAAAGTACCGGTCGTGGCGGTTCCTTGCAAGGGCTACGACTAAAAGGCGTCGTGGGAGATCCATGGTGTCTATTAAACCTTGCCCCTCTCTTCGCGAGACCCGTCAGTGGTGGTGGAGGAAATGTTGCGAAACCATGAGCCGGCCTTTTGGGTATACCAGATGGCACTTTCTTGCATGGCGTATCAGGAACGATTCCGCCGAAAACCGTACTCGATAGTCTCTCCTCGGGATTTCGGATCATCTTGGAAACTAAACCGGTAGATGCGAAAGCCCCTTCATAGGGTTTCGCATGCTTGTAGTCGGGAGTCGACGCACTCGCAACAGGACCTCCAGAATGGTCAGGTCTAGGGCGAACAGCGCCCAAAGGTAGACTCTTCGAAAAGTTCATACGCGCTCTCGGTTTCTCGACATGAATTGGAACGTGAGTTGGTGAGTCGTCGGCCAGGCTTGAGCCTGATGATGACGTCGTGATGGTTCGAGAAAGTGGATGGCGTTGGGTTTGGGTGGGTGGGTGAAGCGTATGGGAGAAAATGCCTTCCGTAAACGGGCTATCCCGTGGAGGAGGGATAAAGGAATCCATAGATATACGCGGCCGATTCATGGTGTTGAAAGTGGCTGTTTCTGACAAGTTCTGCGGCATTGCGGCCATAGTCGACAACGAGGTCATTCCAGTTCGTCGTGACAGAGAGGTTCGATCATTATTGTGGCGCTGCTGAAGCGTAGACTTCCGGAGCGATCCGGCTCTGCGTGGCATTGCTGCTGCTGGTGTTGTTGTTGAAAGCGATGACTCCACAGAGCCGGCAGTGACGTGGTGTGTCCAGTCATACTCGCCAGACGGATCATCGTACATTTCTGACGTTGTACTAGATGGTTTGGGGAAATGGTCGAAAATATTAAAGCTGTCTCCCAAGCTCGCAGGACCATAACTTCGGCGTTTCGCCTTGGGACTATTTTCAGCCGGCTGGTCGAGATTCATAGTGGCATCATTCCTTTTCTTCAGAGGGCTTGCCTCTGCAAAGGGCTGCAGATTGAGTAAAGATGAGCCGGACATGTCGAGATGCATACTATGCCGATTCGATGGCTTCTCGGAGCTCTTCCGCGGTGCCGAACTACGTGTAGCTGCAACGCCTAGATTTTCTTGTCCGTAGGAAGCAGTAGGCGTGAGGTAGGGGGTCGAGTTGCCTGCAGAAGAGGCAGTAGTTAAAGCGCGTCTGGATGGGCTGCGCGGAGAAGTTCTTGGTGACGTCCGGGTTCGTATTTGTGATCTTGTTGATGTGGACGTGCTCAATGGACTTCGGGAGGCTGATTTAGCGGACCGTAGCGATAGTTTCACGCTAGGGCGGAAGGGCGTCGCCAGTGGTGATTGGGAATGATTAGAATTTAGCTGTGTTGAGGTCGTATGTCCAGGCACAAAATATTGAGACTGTGCGCGACGACAAGATGGTGAGGAGGGTGCAGACCCAGCGTCCGAACTGCTCTGTGAGGCCGTGCGAACCAGTGAAAACTTGGATGGCGACCGCGACAAGGAGCGCCTCAGAGTTCTAAAGCCGGCTTGGACATCAACGTGATGATGATGCGGATGCGTAGGTGACGGTAAGGTTAGAGTGCCACCGCTGTTTGACATCTTGAGCTGTTTTAGGATAGAACGGCGCGGCGTGCGACAAAGCGATGCTCGAGTCGAATACACAAGAATTCGGCGCGCGGGCCAGGGCGTCGTGGCGTCGCAGGTTCAGATAATGCGCCGGCAGCGATCGAACAATCGCGTAGAAACGAACAATAGTGACGCGGGTATTGATCGATGCGAGAAATGCAAACGGAGCAGAGTAATTAGTCGAGCGAAGACATCTGGAATGCCAATGATGCAAGGGCAAGAGTATTTCTTCAACGATGGCGGCTAAGGCTGCTCATGGCTTGTGTCTCAGAACGAACAAATAGTTGGTAAATGGTAGATATGTGAAGTGGAAGAGTCTGTGGGACTATTGGTGTCGCAAGGCGAGTTGCTTCCCTATGACTGTTCCGGCTCCAACAGGAAAACTGGTAAGAGGTCAAGGATGGGCGATCGAGAGTGCGCAGGTAGGTGCCTAAGGCGTTGGGTGAATAAGAGATGTTGGTGAGGCACCAGCAGAGACACACACTACACGAGACAAATCAGTCGCCACGCACGCAGGAGATGCGATCCTGGCGGGTGATGTCAGTGTAGTCGCCTTAGTTGGGTGATCAAGGACGAAAGAAGTGTGGCGCGAAGGTGCTAAGAACCTCTCCCACACCTTACACGCTCTTCGGGCAGCCAGCGCACACAAAGATAGACTATCGTCGACGATGCAGACAAGGTGTTGAGATGGTGGTGGTTTCCGGGAGGAGGTTAAGGTAGGCAGTAATTTCTTTAAGCCTTGGGGTAGTATTATTACACACGATTTCTCGGGTGCCAGGTGGAAAGGGAAAGGGGGGAGGAGGTGTGTGGGCAAGGTGCACTTCTGCCTTCGGTACCTACTCAGCCAAAAGCGGCTGCAAGTAGCGGTCAAGGGGGCGGTACAAGACAGTGGCGAATGGGGCAGCCGCCGTGTGCTGGCTGTGTAGGAGAATCGATGGGGATCGCGCCTACTCCGCGTGTACCGTAGGCTAGAAGTGACATATGAGGCAGGAGTGGGCAATGGAAAGCGCGTTTGTTTACTTTATCCAGGCGCTCCACCACAGCCTGACGCGTTTTGCGGGTTGAATAGTGGAGACGCCTCTCACGGGTCCACCTCCTGGCCCCTGGTTTCAACGGGGCAGTTGGGGGAGGCCAACTTGGTGGCTGCGCTAGTGCACCGTAGTGTAAGCAAACCCCTGTTTTACCCTTGTATCTCCTGTAGCTGGGAGCTAAGTGCCTACCTAGGTAGGTACAGAGTAGGCGCCCTCTTGGGAGGGATCTATGGCCTCGGATTTCTCTGCTACCTATGAGATGGCACGAAGAGCCACTCTCGGCCTCTCTTGGTTCGTCTCTACACTATCACTATTAACATCTCTGGTACGTGGCCACAAAATGGTATACCAACCTACATTTTTTCTATTTTCTGCAATACCTACTAGACACTGCGCCTCCTACCTATATAAGCCTATATATCTATTTTTACCTAAAACAGTCTGTTTATGTTTTTATTGCTCTTATCAACAACCTACCTTACACTCTAATTACCCTTTTATTTGGCCACAGTCCGCAGGCACTCACTCCCCGTCCAACCACCCTTTTAGGTATTTCTTTGTTCTGTTTGTCTCTTTGTGTGTGTCTCATACGGCACCTACCGCTGGGTCCATGATTTTCGCGTACCAAGGCTTGGTACCACACTAACAACACACCATGCGAGCGCGTAGTGTTGCCGAAAACCCCGCTAAACCCTACCTGTTGCCCTGCTTTGTCGCGCCTATTGCGAGTGCGGTATAGTGTTCCTATTGGACACGTTCAAGTATCCATCAAAACAGGTACAGTACAGTAGGTACTTCCACTAGAGCATCTTCAATTTTCCCACGCGTCACTGCACTTACGCATATACCATCTAAAATGTTGAGAAATCTGAGTCAAGAAAAAAGGGTTGATCAAGGGTCTGCACTGCACTACCTACCTACATACCTAACCTCACCAATTCATACATGGCTGCCCTCCCCCCTCTTACATTTTTTTCTCTCAATTTTCCCCTCTCGCATTCTTCATCGACGATATCATCGATTCCCCATGCCGGGGTCTCGAGACTCGAGTCCCTATTGCTGATTACCGTTACATTTGCAGTGATCACCACAGGGGCAGGCGGCTGCATGATCCGAAGTAAACACAATAAAAATAGATAATCTTAATCCAATCAATTAGCACTAGGATTTCATTCCCGTTTCATGCAATCTTTTAACCATTATCGCGGTCTATCTCGCTTCTGGGCTTTGCTCCACCCCAAATAAGTTCTAGCTGGCCCAAAGTGGCTAGACACATATCGTAATATTTGCTGTGACGGTCTAATTTCCACAACCTGATACCAATTGATGGCGGGTTTTCGGGTCGTCGTCGGACAAATTATACCTACCTAAGTAGGTACTTAAGGACACGATACTTGTAAACTGTACCACCTAACTACCTAACAGGCTAGATACCGGAGGCAGGCTGCCACAGGTCTCCAGTTACGCTACATAGAGGAGCCAATGGCAAAGAGCTGAAACGGGATGGGATGGTTGTTTTTCCTCTTCCCTTCGAACCTCTCCGTACGAATACATCTCTAACCATCACACATCACATGCATTTCTTATTGGTGCACCATCTCGACCGGAGCATGCCACACAAATGCCATCCATTAGTTGATGACTTGATGATCAAATAGTGTAGGTGTTAGTAAAGTTTGCATTCCATTTCAAAGCTATCATTGATGTCTTGTTTCACCACGTGCCGAAGAAGTAGGTCCTCAGCACCGCTGTAGGAAGGGGCGTCAAGTCTGGTCCTCCTGAACCCCTCCAACCCTTTCACATCCGTCTAGAAATTTGATTGCCTGTCTAGTGTAGCCACACAGGACTCGAAAGTGTCTCGGACAACAAGATGAACCGTGTGCCAGTGTTCGGGACGGTAAGATCTATCCGGCCCCAGGAGCTACCGGTAGTGTTGTGTGCACTAATATCGGTAAGCAGTGAAGGAAGAGACCAATATACACTGCTACGATATTGACACTGTCCTCAGCGTCGCTCGATTGGTCCTAGGTAGGCACGCTTTTGAGATCATCGGCGAGTTATCTTATCAAACTCTCTCGGAATTCGTGAAACTGGTTCGAACTAACAGCGGGTGTGTTCGGCTCGTTCATTCTTTAGAATTGGGCGTTCGCATGCATTCGACCACCGCCAGTGCGAGGTCTAGATTCTTCTCAAGCAGCGGCTTCATATGATCGCGGAATTCATCGCTGTTGTATCCTGCTGCGATCAGCATCGGTGGAATTGCGCGCATCGTCGTGTCAGACTCGGGCACAGTCCTATATAGCTCTTCCACCGCTCGAGGGAAATCGACGAACACAGCCTTGGCTAGCTTCGATCGATAGATACGTTGATGGTCGTCAGTCCACCATCTCGGCTCGTTCCTGTCACCGAGGCTGGACGAAAATATCAACACTTTTTCGGCAGTGCGATAAAACCGGTCGCGAGCTAGGAGCTTAAGTGGCAAGATATTGAACCGTGACGCTAGACAGTAGACACTGAGAGAGTCGAAAAGACTGTGGTCGTGGAAAGTGCGAGTCCTCCAATCATCCACGTCCCTATCCTCGTCCTCGTCCTCGTCGAGTTCCCGGTTCTGGCTAGCTTCGCTATGTGAATCTCCATCAGAGGAACTCTCGCCTTCTTCTTCTTCATCTTCTTCATCTTCATCGCTATCTAGACTCTTCGGTTCCTGTCTGTCAACGTAGTCGTCATCAACGGCGGTGTCTTCGGCAGTTGCGTCCATGCGAAGGCAAGGTAAGGTTTTGAGGCCAGCATCAATTTCTTCAGGCGTCATGAAGACGACATAGCTAGGGGAGTGAAAGCTTCCAATCGTTTCATAGTCGTTATAATTGCCACCATATAAGAATTGCAAGACCACTATATTCGGGATTAATTGTTACCATTGTGAGCGCTCCTGATGGGTATCTCGCAACAATAGGAAGCTTCTAGGGCATGGTTTGGGCCCGCAAGGGATTCTTTATCCTCTAAAAGTTGCGGAAGCGAGAAAGAAATGACTTGGAGCGCTGCTTACTATAGAGGGAGCTCCAGTCGACGTCTGGCAGCTCAATTTCGGAGATGAGCTGACCCTGGGAGGTGAGGCACATGTTAGATTCACGCTTCGTCTGCAAAAGAATAAATTCTCAGAAGGACAGAAAAGGCCATACGTTCTCATTCAGGCTCTCGGTGACCATCGAGTCGAGGATGGGGGAGTTCAGCGCAATTACCACGCGGTGCACTTTAAACCGAGCACCATGCTGGCAGACGATTTCAAGGTCAGAGTATTGAGGGTTGAAGAACAGTTCTCGAAGGTCCTCATATATGGCTGCCATTTGGGAGTACGGTGGTGGAGATAGGAGAGGTGTGAAGCGTATAGGTGAATATGGTGGGCAGAGTGGCGGGGCGATGGGAGTATGGGGCCGATCCAGAAGAGGTTGAAGAAGCCATAGAAGTCGCGATGGTCGGAGTTAGGATCGAAGTGGGAGACGCGCGAGGCGAATTCGGTGGTCAGGAAGAGACGTCGTCGTTGTTCGGCGCGGACTTGCTTGCGTGCGCTCGACAAGGATGGCTGAAATGATGGAAGTTGCAGTTCGAAGCTAGACAAAGTATCCCTAGAGGCAGCCGGCTTGCTTCTGACCCTACGATTGCATTGATTTTATCGTAGGCGGATGAAGAGCCGGCACTTTTGTCACCACTTCGCCTTGCAATATACTCGGCGGAAGGAAGGGTTCTTCTGACGGTCAACAAACCTTTCAAAGAGTAGAATTGTGCAGATGCTGGAACAAGTAAACCATTCGGTGTTATCTTATACCATCAACAGAGTTACAACTCTGCAAATCATTGTGAATTGGCCGAAGAGTTGTGATATTAAGTAGGTGCATGATTTAGATAACACGAAAGGATTAGTTACAGAAGAACCATTCCAGTCTTGTAGAATAGTTAGGCTATAGATACCAACAGGACCCTGCAGAAAACTTATGACAGGTTGCTGCGCAGCCTCGAAACGAGCCGCCGACAGCATTGAGGCGCTGGGGGGCATGCTTCCAGACCTTAAAATAGGTATATAGAAACGGCTGCTTTAAAGTCTCCCTCTGCAGTCCACAGCCGCATAACTCACTGAACCACTCTTAGTTCTCACCCGAAAGGTGCTCTAAACAGGCGTCCATATTCATATGCATGAAGGCATTACTAATGTTATACAAATACACTGAAAATGTAGTACGGTATATCAACCACGAAAACGCTGCCACACTCGATCATCTATGAGGCGATAAGAAGTTATACAGTTCATGCTCACCTATTGTCTGGTATTCCGCGCTGTTACCAAACCACCCATCTATGAGCTTTGGTTTCCTAGCCCAGCCCATAATTACGGATGCAGGTCTATAGCTATCTCTTTCATCAGGTATCGTCTATCTATTTCGAATACCGGCCGTGTTTGTGACCATATCAATCCTCGCGTAAATACGGGTGTTGTTACCACAAGCATTGGGTTATCCTGCAGGTCAATTAGTTACAGCGGCAATAGGGGGCCGATGGTCAACTCCCGTGGTCTTTTATTTCGTAGTATAAATTCAGATCGTAGATAGTTTGTTCGTAAATAGCCGAGACGTCAACAATTCATTAGTCTGGCACAATACCATTTTCCGTAGGAACAACGGCAGTAGCTTGATAGAAGAAATTTCAGTTAAAACCTGAACCAACATAAATCCAATCGGCTTGCAGTAAAACTATGCTGAGAGCTATCAACTTATATCTGATCGGCGGGTTTCAAGAGCACATTCATGTGACCTGCTCTGGGGCTGGGGATGAACTCTCCCTAGTAATCCCGCCTACACACGCAGTTGAGAGACAAACCCAAGTTCTCCCGCGGTGCATTCCAAGGGGATTTTGGCGTTACACGGACCTGTTCAGTTGCTGAGAGAAATACGGAGCAGAAAAACTCGAATGGCTGACGACGATGCAAAACAATAGGCACATCAATCACAGGGAGAAAATTTTGTGCCTTGAGGTTAAACACGCATTAACAATACTATCTTTAAAGACTTCTTCGCGAGTACATAAGTAGTAGCCTATCTCCAACTAACGGGTTCAACGCTGTCACGGAATAAGAAAGTTCCACCCTCTTAACGAACCTTCAGTATATTTATATGTGTTGCTGCCCCCGAATTCTCCCTCTAGTTTTATTTTCATTTTCGAGCTTTATTATAATTTGGTCTTGAACGACAATTACAGGCCCTGCGGCACTCCCAATTACACATGGATCAGATAAAGGAGGATTGTATACACATTGGGAGTGAGATTTGCTAGAATGATTCTGAGGTAATTAGAGCTGATTTTCACTTTAAGCGCCTACTCCAATATGTTGGGATTGTCTCGGATTTAATGATTCGCGGAATAGCACTCGACAATAATAATTAGTAATTCTAAGCTCCTTATATACCTTCCTATATTTCATCCCTTTTTTTCTTCTAATCAAAAAGGCAACAAGCGTCAAGCTATATGATGCACGTAGAATAGAGCATCTGGTAGGAAGGAAATATTTGTCTAGAACTATTTATATCGACTTTTACATGGTACCAGATGTTTTCATAGGAGATAGGGTAACTAGGTACCTAGTCTATGTGTAGGTACAAGTATATATTGATTATTGATGTACCATGGTCTTCCGCTAGTTTACCTGTTTATTTGTACGGTGGAAGTGACGGCGGCGAGAGATGACTTACACAAGGCGGCTCACCCGTAGCGACCACCTACCTATACATGGGTAGGGAGACTGTAACATTCTCAGACTCCAACTGTCTTTCCCACCACCAAGAAATTTTCATCGTACGTCAACATGTTACATCTTCACCTTGAAATCTGATGGTTTGTATTCTAGACCATCTCGATAATTATGGTTTCCGTAACCTACACTGCAGGTGAAAGCTATGATCCATAGTGACAACGCCTGTTATTGCTTTTTTATCCTTGTAATTCATAAATAGTATCATGCTGACTAATCTTAGGATGGCCACGCCCCGCTGCACTGGTTCGCGGCTCTTCTGGGGCCTGGGGGGTAAGCGTGCTCAGAAGGCTCTCAGAATACCCTTGGGTTCCACTGGACAGCTGGGAGACGTTCGAATGTCGATTGTTTCCGTAAGCTCCTGGGCGGTACGGTTGGTATTGGTGCGAAGTCGCCGATTGAGCTGGCGATTGGGCGGGGCTGGGAGAGTTAGGAATCGAAGGTGATGCGATGGTGCTTGCGCTTGGAGGTCCATCAGCTGGCAATTCTGCCTTGAAACCACTAAGTGCTGAGAAGCCGGGCAGAGAAGGCTCAGGCTGGGCAGGGTTGAGTTCGGTTGTTGGCAGGAAGGACTGGAAGCTTGGGGCCTCCTTCTTCTTGGCCTTGCGCTTGCGGAGAATCATGAATATGGCAAGACAACCAACGGCGAGGGCGCCAAGAGCACTGCCAATTCCAATACCTGCCTTCTCGCCTGCGGAAAGCCCGGTAGAGGGTGGGGCCGTAGTCGGTGATGTCGGCATCGGTGGGTTCGACTCGGCCGGGCTGTCACTACTCGTCGAAGAAACCGTCGTTGAATGTGTCGGCTGAGTGAGTGTTGACGGTGGTGTCTCCGTAAGCATACTTTTAGTCGGTTCATGACCGGGAAACCAGGATATGGTAGCACCCAGTTGCTGGGGTAGGCTTGCGATATTTTCGAGCGTAGGGCTATTTTGGAAAAGGATGGCGTCCTTGGAGCATTTGCAGTTCGCAGTAGGCGGATCCGATCCAACCACCCCCTCCTTTTCTTGACATCCTGCCCACGAGTTTTGGTCAGGGTCACAACGTGTAAGACCTACCCTGTTATGATGTTAGAAACGGACTAAGCACCGAGCTTATGTATCTAGAGGTTTCTGCTACTTGTACTCATGCTAAGCGGATTTCCTGCTCAGGCTGGAGTACACATGACGGGACTTGACCGAGGGGGTGTGATTGCACTTACCAAGATTGGTTAAAAAATTCCCCCTTATTCTGGCAAGCAGGGCCACTGAAGTCTTGGCTGGTGCAGCCTGCTAGATATGTGATGCCGACTGTAGAACTTGCATGAGCCGACTGTGAAAGACTCGAGCGCGAAGCATATATATAAATGGCTTACATTGTGCATGATAGCAAGCGTTGCTAGCTAGGCAGTTATCGCCGTAGTGGCAGCAGGCGTAGCTGTTGCCGTCGGCCACATTTCCGCAAGGGATATATTCATCTTCCAAGGCAACGTTTACGTTGGCCCAGCACGATCCATTGGATACACTTGGATTAATCTCGGACATGGCGCTGTTTGTATGGCCCTTGCTGGGCACCAGACTGAAGAATTTTGGTTGAAAAGTGAATTGAGGCAAGAAAGAAGCCTCTCGAGGCAACTGGCAGCGACGTCCGGTTGCTTCGAGTGGATATATGGCCGTGGTCAGAATGTGAGGTGTCCAGGTAGCCAGCAAAGTCCCAGGCGCCAGGGGAGTGGAGAGGACAAAGAAATTGAATGCCGTGGTTTGTTTGCCCACAGGATGGCCGGTGCGAGGTTTATCGTCCGGCCGACGAGGGCTACTGTTAACACGATCTAAGGTGTGCTCCCTTCTGAAGTGCGCACCTATTCAACAATTACTTGCAGGGCCTAGCACCTTGTCGAACTAGCCTTGGTGAGGGCCATAGAGACACCCAATACCCAGACCACAATATGCTCGGGTGTTTTCTCTCTCTGAAAAACGAAACAAGAGCCCATCTTTAAAGGTTGAGGACATCATACAGTGTTAACAGATTATTCGGCCCGCTTAATCAGCTTGGGATTCTATACTGATACCTAGCTTGCCCACCCAGATACCTTCTATTGTAGGACAACAAAAATTAGAGGAGGCCCGGGGGATTTATCCGTGGGTCACAAGTTGAGACACAAAGACAAAGGCTTCAACTTCGTAGCAAAATGACTTACCTACGAGGCCGAACATGAACCTATCGTGTACCACAGAGGCCTGACCACCCAGTTGTGCATGGCTCTCAACGCCGTGGTTGGACGAACAGAGGATGAGATGGATTGCTGCAATCAAAAGCCTCCCGAATACTTGGATACCCTCACCAATTCTCTGATTTCTCGCCTAGATATCCACCAATAAGATCTGGCAAGTAACTACATAATTATTTTATCTTATCTCGCGATGCTTGTTTTCAAAAGCACGTACGGGCCCTGTAACAGCCCTAATATGCTGAGTTGGAGTAAATCATAGAGCGGAGCGGAATGAGAGGCATATTTTGACGAAGGGCGCCTCTCTCTCTCCAACATGAACGCTTGTCTAGCAACATGTTTTCGACCACGCAAAGGAGTACTTTCCCGTGCTTGGAGAAAAGGGGTGCCAGCAATAGGGGATATTATTATTACTATAATCATCCATTACAATCACCACGACCACTGTTTTGTGTATAAATAATGTTTGTTTGCATCTGGTACGACTAGGTACCTAGGTAGGTACCAGTAGACTTGTATTAGCCGGGACCTACCAATGGAGATGGGTATTGGCAAACACCAAACACGCTAGATAGGCAGGGGTGCTGGGACATACATATAAGTACCTACCTACTTAAGTACTGACTGTTCGTACGTGACCGTTATCGGAATATTTAGGTTATGGCCTTGGAGGCTGTCAGCGATGAGAGAGATTTAGGTGATGTGCACGTACATATACAGGTGCGCGGCTGGAAGCGGTTAAATAAGGCAATCTTCGGCAATGCTCGGTTCATCTTCCATCCAGGAACAACATACCTACCATTTAGAACCACCGACGCGGTCCAATTCCACACCCCTCTCGGCTTCGGTATGTGAATTTTTCCCATTGAGCCTCACTCACGTCCCAGAAGCAACCAGGCCTTGTTGGAGTCGCCAACATCGCAAAGCTCAATTGATGGCAACTCTGTGGCGCAACAAGCTACTGTCACGGAAAAAACGACGCCGTTAATGCCGTAAAGTATTAACGGTATATATAGGGCTCATACCCACTTCCACGCGACAGCTACTTTGCTCAGTTGACCGATCGGAATCGTAAAGTAATGGCCGAGAACAGTACCTAGTTTTTGCGATGGATACTTACAGCCGAAGCAAGCCTGCTGGAGATGGTGAGGGCGATCTCTGGAGGTAAGCCTTTCACGATGTTGTCCACTAGGAGAGGCCGAGGCCAAGCTCACGCGGCGGGTTGACTAAAGAAATAGGAAGAACTCGCTTTTGGCACTCCACTCTCCATTCACATGACTTTGAGCCGCCGCCGTCACCCGAGCATGGGGGCTCCCGGGGACTATCGTAGTTCTCTTACACTTTCCGCAATAGGTAATCGGCCCTTGTGTAGTGATATCTGCAGCCTTGGTATCCTTGATACTAGGTTGCATGACGCTAACAGTCGACAAGATGCCGTATTGAATGAAGCATGTATGCATCTCCGACGGATGTTTGGGCGAGACGAGGTCCGTCTGAGCGTGGGAGCCATCGCTCACAGGCTCGCAGACTGCTTCCATGTCCCATCCGTGGCGATATCGCAGGATACTTGCGTCACGCCCGTGCCCGTGTTCGGCCAAGACCCGGTCTCCCAAGTTGGTTCGAAGAGTGGGAGCGGTCTTCCCTCCACAGCAGACGGCAGATTAATTTCTTTGTCGCGGTAGCCCCCATATTTATGCCGGGCAAAAAGGGCGCCAAACCAGGAAGCAACGCCCTTCTGATGACCGCCTGTCTGAACTCTCGACAGAGATCGTCCCCCCTCCGATTGGTCCTGAGTCATGCATCCGTGGCCTGCTACCTACATATTTGATCCACAATCAAGTCTAGCATCTACGTTTCTAGACTCATATATACTTCCTTCCTCCTGTTCACTGCGCAAGTATTTTGTTGCTTCCCCCTAAACTTTGACAATAACTCTAAAGTAAGGTTTCTTATCTTTGCCACCCAACTGTCTGGGACCGGACTGTTGTACCCAATACCTTCTTCACTTCACTTTACCCAGCTTAATTTATACCAACATCTGTTTCCTGCGTTCAGCCATCGTCGTTGACATTACATCATGGTCCCTTCAGCAACCCGGCAAAATGGCCACAACGGCGAACAAGATCTGGATCTGACTTCCTCTGCCGTCGAGCATCGGATGACCGAGAACGAACCCTCCGATAATCACACAACTGGCGCGGCGAGCAATGGCGTCTCACAGCCAAATGTCCAGGAGCTTGATGCGTCGAAACTCACGTACACCTTCACACAGAACCCTCGCGAACCCCCCCCATTGGGCATCACGGCGGACAATGGAAATAGCATCTGTACCGACCACATGATCATAGCCAAATGGTCAGCGAAGAACGGATGGGCCGCGCCGGAGCTAAAGCCCTACGGACCCTTGAGCCTGATGCCAACGGCCTCAGTGCTTCACTATGCGACAGAGTGCTTCGAGGGTTTGAAGGTATATCGTGGCTACGACGGCAAGCTGCGGCTTTTCCGTCCCGACTGCAATTGTGAACGCATGCTGATGTCGTCCATCCGCATCTGTTTGCCGTCTTTCCCGGCAAAGCAACTCGAGAAGCTGGTCCTTGCTCTCATGTCCGTGGACGGCCCCAAGTGGCTAGCCCGCGACCGTCCCGGCAACTTTCTCTACGTACGTCCAACCATGATTGGCACTCAATCACAACTTGGCGTCCAGGCTCCTTCGGAAGCTATGCTGTACATCATTTTGAGCTACATGGCTAAAATGGACTCGCCAGCTGGCGGCATGAAACTCCACACTTCTCCCGATGACATGGTGCGTGCATGGGTCGGCGGGTTCGGATACGCCAAACTCGGTGCAAACTACGGTCCCTCTTTGATGGCGAATAAAGAGGCTCGCGCAAGGGGCTTCCATCAGATCTTGTGGCTTTACGGCGAGAGTGGCGAGTGTACCGAGGCGGGCGCCAGCAATTTTTTCGTCGTCTGGAAGACGCGTGAGGGCAAGACGCAGATTGTTACAGCGCCCCTGGATGATCGTTTGATTCTTGCTGGAGTCACTCGACGTAGTGTCCTGACTCTTGCGAGGGAGCGCCTCGCTGATGAGGTCGAGATCGTGGAGCGTAAGTACACCATTGACGAGGTTATAGAGGCGAGCACCGAGGGTCGGTTAATCGAGTCATTCGCGTCTGGCACAGCGGTAAGTTTTCACGTTATCTCATTTTTTTCTCTTGCGTACAATTTCCTGCTTTCTGTATATCTTATCACCTGTTTTTCCGATAGAACCACAAAAGCTGACATCAGCCCTTGTAGTACTTCATTTGCCCTGTTTCACTCATCCACCACCGCGGCCGCGACATTCAGATCCCTGCCGGCAAGGGCGGTGAGGGTGCCCCCATTACTTTACGCCTCAAGAACTGGCTCGTAGATATCAAGTACGGCAGGGAGGAGCACCCCTGGGGCGTCGTCGTACCGGAAGAGCACTGAAATGCCCGTTTCCTTGATTCCCTACCATAGCTTCTAGCTGTGCGCTGAACCCCGCGCTGTCAACGAATTCCTATCCAACTACAAGGACTAGCTCATCCGCCCATTGATACACAACGCGTATAGAGTCGCCCCGCTGAAACCACGATTGTTTATTAGCGTACGCGTGTCCCGACGCCGCATCATGCGTATATTCTAACGAGCCTGCCCGGACATTCCCACCAACGAGAAAAGACATGGCCGTCGAAAAGTCCTAAACACAGCCCCACGGTAGCTAATTCGCCAACCACCACGGTACGATGAAAATGGTACTGCCGTTACACCTCCGGAGTTGGGGGTGGGGACGAACCGCACAGCATGCACCCCAATAAGCTGGCGAGACCGCACCCGCAAATAATGAGTCCGCATACTTGGTAAATAAACATAGAGCATACTTCTCTTCTGCGTTTTGGATTGCGCCTACGACTAAGGAACACATTATGTAAATGTTAATGCTCAGCGTGGGGTATGGATCGACGCATTTAAAAATAGGTCATATCCGGACGCAACTCGGCGCGGAATACACATGCATGGATATTAGGCCTTGCCTCAAAAGAGACAGCTCGTCAGCGATGATAGATTAATAAAGCTTTCTCGGACATCGTGAAGGTCTTTACTAAAAGTCTCACACCCCATTATGCTAGGTAGTCCATCTATACTCCCATCTATACTCCCAATTCTTGTCCTCAGATCTAGTACGGTGACATAAGAACTGTCAAGTAAAAAAAATTCCCGTACTGTCGTTCATATACAGCAAGCTATAAGTAAAGATTTATATCGGCAATAGTCGTGGTCGCAATGCGCCTGTTGAGAACCCCAAGACGAGGCCTCCCTTTCCGGGCGTTGAAAAGATTTATAACACGCCTCATTCATCATAGGAGACCTGCGACACAGGAGCAGCCATATGTTTCAGTCAAGGCTAGATTTGAGCGTCGCCTCGAAAATATCGGTCTCTTCGCTTTTGAGTTTCTCTTGAAACTCCTGATACTCAATCAGCATATCGCTCTATCCTACGACTTAAGAGAACCAGACAGAGTCGGCTCAGGCTTTAGCGACGGACTCACCTCCTCGCACGCTGTCATATCTTCTACCACTTGTTTAATTCGACGGTCGATATCGAAATCCTCTTTGTCGGTCCACTCGCCGTTCGAGGATATCCCACTTCTTCCATTGAAAGGCTCGCGCGCAAAGAGCTCATGAAGCTTGTCCACGAGCTCGTTGATATCGGTCTGAGCTTTTTCCCAGGAGCCCCACAAGTGAGTGAGCTGCTGGATTCTCTCGGCCTCGATCTCCTGATATCTGGACACCGCTTTTCTCGCATGCTCAATACCAGCCCTTTTCTGGCCGTATTTGTTGTTCAGCTCGGTGTCGACCTCGCAATCGAGGAAGGGCACAGATAGCTCGCGCTCTTTGCTAGCAACCTTGTTGAGCTTAGAAATATTGGCCTTGACTTTCTCTTCCACGTCGATCGCCAGAGATTCTCCTATCTTTGCGGCGTTTTTCGCTCCGTTGGAATGCAGAGTAACACGAAGAGCTGCATAATCGCCTGTGGAGTGTTAGTCACATAAGTTTACCTTCTTTTACTATACACCGCTAAAGGATATTGAGGGGAAGGGTGACATCAAGCAGACAGGGAATGTAGACCAAAAATACACTTGTGATTGGGAACATGACACCAACTTACGTTTAAGGTTTCTAATCATAGGCGATTCGGGAGCTGGAGAAGGGCTTGTTCGGTTACATCGCCGGTCCCGAAGCTGATGAATCCGGGGGTCATTGGCATTGCTCTTACGAAGTTTGTATTTATCAAATATTGGGCGTATAGAATAGTGCGCATGCTTCTCGGGCGATGGTGGACGGGCATCGCTCTCGATTTCATCTAGTAGTTGCCCCCTTACATTGTTACGGCGCACGTCTTCGGTGTGGAGAGGTGTGGGAAGAGTAGGGGTAAACAGACGAGCCCACATGGTAAACTGCTGGGTGAGGCCAACGGATAGAAAAGACGAAGGATGGCACAAGTATCAGCACGGGTGGGGACGATTTGGATGCTGAAGCGGGATGAGAGATGAGGCTGCAAGCATAAGGATTTGGCTTAAAATACACAGAGAAACATGGACCCTGGAGCGGGAATGATGGGGAAAAATGTTGCTACTATAGAGTTGGAGTCATTGTCTCCTTGGCCATATGTTTGTGGTCTACGCTAGGTAGCTGATGAGATGTAGGTTGGACACGAAGGAGGGGTGTTCGAGAAAGCTATCTAGGTGCCTACCTCCAGGTACCTAGGTGGAAAATGTTTGAATCTTCGACCAGGTAATGTTGGTGCCGTGGTAGGCAGTTGCGGGAAAGGGCGTGCCTGCGAAGGAAGGAGTACCTATCTAGATGCTGGAAGGAAGGAAAAAGGCCTGACCCAAGACAGGACTACCTCTGTTGTATAATCGCAATAGTAAGAAAGAGAAGGTTCCGAAGAATGCCATGTCAGCCTGGGCATTATGCTTCTTGAACTAATTGTGTCATATAATGTCCAGCTTGATCAAGGCATTGGAACTGTCCACATAGGCATGAATTAGCTTCAAGTACCAGTCGATTTCTGCTATTAGGGCTACCTTTCACCTCGCCACGGCCTTGATGAGCAATGGCGCCACTGACCTAGGCGCTGCTGTTAGGTGAGGCTGTTCCGTAACACGACGCGAAGTACCGATTGCGCGAGAATGAGCAGTGAACGACAGAATGAATCTGATCGTACTACGACTGGGTTTCTGTCCCCCCCATAGTCTAGTTTCCTTCGCCATATCCTTCCGCCAAAACTGTCTCAATACCTACCTAGAAGTAGGACAGCACCTGCAGCTGACCACCCCCCTCCTCCCCCTCCCCCCTATCTTCTTTTCCTCTTCTTCATTCTTGTCTCCATTCTTTATATATAGGTATGTGTAGGATGCGTGCACCCAGTAAATAGCATGATACAAGAACGAGGGCCATATAGAACTTGGATCGAGGAACAGCAGGATACACAAAGTGACCGTAGCAGAAGGCGAGTAATAGTCGGAACAGTTACAGAAGGTTTTCGTTCAGCCCACGGGCCCGGAGCTAACCGGCAACGGCAGATTAACGGGCCAGAGGGGCATTGTTTTTACCTGTACATAGAATAAATAAAGACCGGTATGGCTAGTAAAGCCGCTAACCCGCGTAATACTACCTAGGTATATATATATATAGGTATGCTGCTGATTATAGCTGCGATATCTCTAGCCAGAACCCGGCGAATGCTTTTTCCTGCTTGGTGCTTTTGTCCTGTTGTGGAAGTCCCAAGCTAGCTCAGCTTACCGTCGTCATGCGTATCGTAGGGGTGGATGATGAACCCGAGACCAGGCGTTGTTGCCCGTGGGATGAGCTTCCGGTGCTTGGTTCGGATACGATATGGATACCTACAGGTAGCCTAGCCTAGTTGGCGCCGAGTTACATCCGAAGCTCAATGCTGCTCCATCATTGACGGGTCCTGGTTGGGTTGTACTCGCTAACCCTACCCTTAAGTATGCGTAGGTACCTAAGGTACCTAAAATAAGCTGGGTGACGTCAGGGCTTAACTCTCATTCAGCACCGATATTCGCACCCATAAACTACACGTATTCGCTTTTGGGTCTTCACGACCCTGAAAACGTTTAGGTCGTATATGTAGGTAGGTATTTGATCGCTGAATGGGTGGTCTCCTCGCATTTAGGGCTGAGCCACTATTTATTAGTCTGGGTGAGTATAAAACATTGACATGATCTAAGGGTACTGTAATCCTCTACATCCAAATCTGTAAACATCATGGCTCTTCCTATTATTGATACCATTCTGGTTACTGTAGGTCATCTGCGGTTGGTGGTGGGGTATTCGTATTCGTATTGATAACAAATACAGGTGTGCTGCTGTATGTAAGCTTGCTGCTGCGCCTGAATACTTCTTTGATGGAGGGATAAGGAAAGAGATTGAACTGAGGTTAATATTTGGAATCCTTGGACTCGTACTCTCCATGAGTCTACTACGTCTCCCACCTAGAAGTATACTTGTCGAGTTAGCTTTTCTATCGGTACCCTTACCTAATTCATACACAAGATTAGACGGTCTGTAGAAGGTACCTCGTATGTAGGTTATGTACATTGTGCACTACTGCCTCGATACCTTATTATCAACAAGTAGCTACATATATTTGACAATGGAATGAATAAGTGAAGTCTGATTGGCCAACTTTGTTGAGAATAGCCAAATCGGGTAAAAAACACGCCAAAGAGCGCCATCGCAACTCCCGCTAATTGACATGGGGATCATCTGTGGGTTAGGTAGGATTCTCCACTTAGATACCTAGGGGGAGGTACCTGCCTAGTGCTGCGCGGCGCTGCCCCTGACTACAGGGAACAAAAACACCACGAAGAGGAAATTTGTCACTTGGCACACCACATCGTCTCCTTGGACCAAACACAAGGGGACCGCGTCCAAGCCTCACCCGACGAGCATTAAATGGTCTCGTTGTCCACTCCTTTTTCCTTTTTGAAAAGACCTTCGAGATGTCATCTAGATACTCACTCCGGGCAACTCCTCGGTATGTAGTACTATTTGTTTTGTTTTGTTTTGTTTTGTTACTGTTGATCAATGATACTGGTGTTGCTCGTAGGATTGTGAGAGACGATCGAGCGAGATCTCGCGCCATGTCGCCCCTTCGATCGTTTCAACAGTATCAATTGCTGAGGACAGGAACAAATCTTGTGTTTTGCCCAGTCAGCTGACCGTGATGTTGTCGCACAGGAAAAAGGAGCTTTTCGAGGGCATGGTAGAAACGCCTGCTCGCCGGTCTACACGTCGAAAGTCCCAATTCCCTCCGATTGAAGCATCCGATGACGGCGAGTCGAGCTCTGCGGCCGAAACTACTACCATGTCTAGGACGAGGACTGCCATTCGGCGGAAGCCGGTTCCCAAGTTCGAGGACCTGGACGACGTGAAGAACGAAAGTTTCAGCCCAGTCAAGATAGAGGAGATGCCTGCTGTGACGAACCGTAATGGCAACGGACATATTGCGCCGAAACTGCCTGCGCCAAAAGTAGAAGAGAAGGTAGTCGATGGCTGGAAGCCGGGTATGGACCACAGAATCGACTACTCCGGGCAATTCGAATTTGGGGGCAGCTTCGGCGCCTTGGCCTTAATGATTGGGTTCCCGTCATTGATGTGGTATATGTGGATTGGTGCTACCTACTATGACGGAAGATTGCCGTTGCCTGAGGAGGGACAGTCCTTAACCGATTTCCTTCAACACCTAGGACATCTCGTATACACTGGGGCGTTTCCGACTCTGCAGGCCTGGAAGATCTATTGGGGATACATGATTTTCGAGGGCATTTGCTACGTTGTGCTGCCCGGTGTTGAGGGCTACGGCAAGCCGCTTCCTTTCGAGGGCGGAAAACAACTTCGATACTTCTGCAACGCCTACGCGAGCTTCTACCTCACCATCCTAGTCATGTCTCTTTTACACTTCAGCGGTTACTTCCCCATCTACACATTTATTGACGAGTTTGGCCCTATCATGACTGTCGCTATCCTCTCCGGCTTCCTCGTCAGCTTTGTTGCTTACTTCTCAGCTCTTGCTCGCGGGCGGCAACACCGGATGACCGGCTATCCCATCTACGACTTCTTCATGGGTGCTGAACTCAACCCGCGTTTGTTCGGAATCATCGATATGAAGATGTTCTACGAAGTCCGCATTCCCTGGTACATCTTGTTCGGTATTACCGCTGCGACTGCTGCGCGGCAGTACGAGCATTACGGCTACGTAACCGGCGAGGTCTCGTTTCTGGTTATGGCTCACTACCTCTACGCCAATGCCTGCTCTAAGGGCGAGCAACTGATCATTACGACCTGGGATATGTACTTCGAGAAGTGGGGCTTCATGCTGATCTTCTGGAACATGGCCGGCGTACCACTATCGTACTGCCACTGTACTCTCTACCTTGCTAACCACGACCCTTCGGAGTACGCCTGGAACAAGTGGGCTTTAGGCGCCCTTTTCGTCACATATGTGGGCGTCTACGTAATCTGGGACCAGTGCAACGCACAGAAGAATGCATTCCGGGCCAAGGAACGCGGTACGCTGCTGAAGCGCAAGACGTTCCCCGCCCTCCCTTGGATGTACCTTGAGAACCCTAAGACGATCGATACCAAGACTGGGGACAAGCTGCTCGTCGATGGCTGGTACGGCTACGCCCGCAAGATCCATTACGCGTGCGACGCCTTCTTTGCCATCTGCTGGGGCTTGATCACAGGCTTTAATAGCCCCTTCCCATGGTTCTATCCCGTCTTCTTCGTCTGCATGATTGCGCACCGCACTATGCGCGACGTCGAGCGCTGCCGTAACAAATACGGCGAGGCATGGAAAGAGTACGAGAGACGGGTTCCGTACTTGTTCATTCCTGTATGTTCTATCTTTCTCTTCCTCTTCGCTGGAAATAAATCTCGCTAACGTGATCATAGTATGTCATCTAAGCTCACATTTAATGAACAATTATGGCTAGGCGAAGAAATCCAACCCTACCCTACCCTACTCGAACCCGAATGAAGTTCGACCCTTTCGGGACTCGGCTTGGCTTGGTTCCGTACACTGAAACCAAACTAGAGCTTCACAAATAACGAATTCGGCATCCTTCTTCTCGGTTATGCGGTGCGGCTCATGACTTCAATCTGTATATATCCGATTCAGAAGTTTGAAGATTATGAAATATCTCAACATGGGTACGAGTGGAAAACTAGAGAAGGAAGGCCTGGGTTTTCTTAGCGTCTTTTTAATATCCTCTATCCAGTATTGTTCTATAATAGAGGGCGTAATGAATTATTTTTTCCTTTAAAAAATTTAACAATCTGTCCATGATATAGTGAATTCGCCAATGACAAGGTGATGGAGAGAAATGATCGTTTTCATGAATTCTCATTCATTACTAAGTAGGTTAGGTAGCCAGGTTCATGACACATGTAAATGCAATATGATATACGCCCAATCTATGCATAACTCAACTCATTCATCATGTCCACAAGTTTTCCCAAGACCAAAATTAGAACCTTGCCCAACCATTCGTCAAACCTCGAAGAGCTCAGAGATCAAAACATACACTCTCTCACTCTTCCCGTGCCGCCTAATTCATACTCAATCCAGCGCCCAACGCCACGACGACCAGTCACGAGCACCGGGCCCGGGTTCATAACATGGCAGCCTTCATATGTGAGAGCGAACGACGGCGCTGTTGTGTCGACGAGCACCAACACTGTCGGCAGTGGGTAGAGGTGAAGCGCGCCGGCATAGTCCCAGTGCACGGGGCGAATTGCGTGGCGGAATGGACATAGATACCCCTGGTCAAGGACAGTCTTGACAAGCCTGCGGGCGGTTCGGACGTCGTGGGGAATGTCCGCGGATCTAGGTTTGGACTTATTGCTAACGGTGGAGGCGTCGACGTCCATGCTACCTGTGTTTTCAAGGGCCGAGGCCATCTCGATGTCGTCATCATTGGGGTTTTGGGTGCTTTGAGAGTCGGATTGAGGAGGTAGGGTTTCGTTTTCCTGGTTTTCAGTGTTCGAATTCGAAGACGATGAGGTTTTGAGACGGACGGCTGTTCGGCGCAGACGCGCCGACATGTCGTCACGGAACACAACAATTTCGTGCGAGGGTCCGAAAACCGACAGACGAGCCGGGTTGCTAGTCCAGATGGCTTCACCACCCACTCCACTGTGGGCGCCGGCTTCTGTGTTTGCGGTCACGAAAGCTCTCCGGATGCGCGACGTGAACATATCTGGCACCGCTTTACGCGGAAGAGGTACCGCCGACCCGGATGAAAAAGACGATGCCCAGCCGTCGTTGTCTCCAGGCACGAAGACAAAAGTTGAGCTTTGCAGCAGGGTTGGGAAATCTATTAGCACCGACGCTAAAGAGTCAAAGTATTCCTTGTATTCTACACTCCCACCGCTCGCCCCTCCTCCGGCCATCACAGCATGTTGCGTGAAGTTGCCTGCCAGGACGAAGGTCATAGGTGATGAGCCCTCGGGCTCCATAGCGTACGTGGTCAAGATTTTACGGAGGGCTTGCAATGCCCTTGGCTGATCAAGGTTCAACTCGCCTACGATGATAATCCGGCCACGACTGGGCAGGTCCGGATCAGGGTGTGTTTCTCGTAGTAGGCGCCTTTCTAGTTTACGCATCTTAGACCCTACTGCTCGCTCGCTGCCAACGCCTAGGAAGTCGATCCAGCCAAAGCCGCCTCCTATGGTATGGCCCTGGCCACCGTCGAGTCCGCTCACGCCTAGAGTTGCTTTTCGTTTCTCGCAGGGAGGTTGCCCAATGAAGAAGGCTTGGAACCGCCCACCAATAACGCCGCCAATTCCGTTACTGGCACCAAGGCCTTTCCCTACAGATTCCTCCTCTTCCTCGTACACGCCGTCCACTAGGATGATCATCCCTGGCGTGAACCATGCCGAATCTTCCGGAATAGCTACCGCATGCGACAGGTCGAGTGATATTGTCCCAGTTAAATCATTTATCGCTAGATCACCTGTTGGGAGGAACGATAACATGCCGAGAAGCATGTGATGTGTTCCGTGGCGACCGAGCAGGTTGGCGATCGGCGTAATTTTGTGAGTTTGTTGAGTAGTCAGCCCCGAGGATGACGACCGCTTTAGTGACGGGGGGCCTTTTGTGATGGCGACGGCAGAGCTTTGGAATAATTCATTCCGTAGGAGCCGTTGATGTATGACATTGTACCTATTCCTAAACAAGGTTGTTTTGTGTGAAGCGGGCGGCATCAGGGACGGCTTCGAGGGGTCCCTTGAGTCTCACTTAGCCTGCGTTTCGAGTACTAGTTTCATGTCCTTTAGAACCTACCTCTCGAAATGCTTTTTGGAAATGCTGTAGAGCATGCGTGGCTGATCGAAGGCGTTTACAACCTTCAACCAATTCCGCGGGTGATTGAGCCCCTCGTCATCCGGTTCGCTCTCCTGCATCCCTAGCGAGGACATGCCAAAGCTCGTCTGGGTGTCCTCGCGGGTGAGGTTTGACGTTGGTCTTAGTCCGAGCCTCGCATTAGAAATCTCGGATTCCTGGGCCACATCGAGGGCAAAGCTATTCTGGCGACTGAGGTTCGGCGCGGTCCCTATCCTTCCACCGCTCATATTACCTTCGAGGGCCTTGAGGATCTCTTTTAACTCCTGGCTGCTCCCGTCGACAATGACACCTCCGTTGCGACTCTTCCAGCTCCGAGCCACCTCTTCGAGGACCTTCTCGGCCAACCCTTCCTCGCGCCATCCCGAACCGCAGTGGCGTCCAATGAAGGTAGCAAGCTCTTGTAACGCAGTGGATGCGAGAGTCAAGCTATGCTTCTTCGTGAATGTGCGAAATGCCAGCGGCCGCAATGTGGCGGGGGGTAAAAGGATGGGCAGTATTGTCGCCTTGGAGGGCGGAGCGATCGAGAATGGCTTGAGGGTATGCGCTGGTGTTCCAAAAGCAGGCGAGGACGATGGGATCGGATTCAAGGTCGAAGGCGTAGGGGCCTTGGAGGGGAATATCGAGGCCACCCTGGGATCCTTGTTATTTTGCATTTTTGTCGGCTTGTTTTTCTTCGTGGTCCGACGGTGTATGTGAGACGAGATTAAAACAATGACTTCATGGCATTGCAATTTGTCCTATTCAAGTCTATGGCTCAGAAACAGAGGCAACGACGCCAGGACCTGGGATGAGCTCCCACTCTGCATGATTCTTCGAAGACGCGCCGACGCGTTAAGAGACTGCAGGGATCCTAAATAATTGGGGCTAGTCTCCACCCATGCGCCAGCTCCATCAGGTCGTCCCCTAATCGTCTTCCTCCAATAGGGACCTGTGAGCTACACTCCACCATGCATGTGTGGGTACCTCCCTCTCCAAGAGCATTCGAGCTTCCATCATACCCTCACCCCGCGTGCTATTGCGAGCGACTGGATTGTAATATTATACACACCCTTGTACCCGATTTGTCTCGCCTTCTTAGGCCCTTACAAAACCCGGGCTTTCACGGCCCGCTCGGTGTCGCTACTCTTTTGCCATGATGATATTATCGCGGGTGCCGCTTGCGCCATCGTGTAGAAGACTACTCTCGCAGCATCGTCATGTCTCTACTCTGAGCTCCAATCCCTACATTGTCTGTACTCCCGCTTGATTCTCAGCCACAAGTCTACTCAGTGCTCTACTCAGTCCCCAGCCATATACTAATTGCCTGCCATTCTCAGAAAGCGTTCCCTAATGCCGCAGTCCAGGGCGGATATCTCCTCACGTACCTCGACACAACCCCCCCGATCTCTAGACTAGCCATTGGCGCCTCTACTCAGCTTCCGCCAACCCCTAAATCATTCACCGAGAACCATGAATTTATGTCCATTTTGAACGACGTCCTCCGTCAGCACGCTGCCCAAGATCCTGGTCTGCAGTCTCAAGCTCTAGCTTTTGCTGGCCCCGGAGGCGCCACCTTCGGTTCACACGGCGCTTTCTCTGCTCAACAGCGAGTCAGAAGGAAAACCGTAGCCGGCTTGGGTGCCGGTAGTGGAGCGGGAGTTGGCGGCCACGTTCACCTCTCTGACCTTCGGAATCCGCCTGACTTTGGAAGAATCGCCTTCCCTGAAGATATTCTGGGCAGTATTGAAGTTGATGGACAGGGTAAGATCATTGGCACATTCGAACCTAGTGGTACATACCGCATCATAACCAACGAGGGCATGTGAGTTGTTAAGATGCAGACCACTGTACTTGGGTTTTAACTAACCTGTACCTGCACTGTAGTCTTGGCCTTAGTGACTTCTTGCGGACAAAGCTCGTAGAAAAGCTCAAGGAGGAGGTGAAAGGGGGATAATGAAAGAGCCGCTTGCCTCCGTCGACCGGCGAAGCGCTTCGCTTCATCAAATAACAGAAAGAAAGAGGTATTCTCGCCCCAGACAATGCACTACTTATCAATATCCACTGTAAGTTTTCAAGTTGATCCCTCGTATAACATTTAGCTGTACACCTAGTGTATAATACTCTTTCTGCAAAGCCCCTTTTTGCATCGCAGGGGTCGGCGAGAAGTACCTTGACTTGCTGAAAGTGACATTCGGCTGATTCATGCGCCTGCAAAACATAGCTGCGAATCTCGAAGTGCCTGCTCCAGCCTTTGAGCCATGACGTCGATAACTGTGAGGGGTCCTGTGCCATCTGTTGGAAGCTACGAGTTTTACGTAATGCTCAATTTTCCTGTATTGATGTAGGTATCATCGTCAAGTATAGCACTCGCGGACATGTACTAGATCTTCCAACGGGACCTCTGTTGTCAGATCACGGCACCTACAAACCATAATTCTGAAGATTGCCTCATGTGAGTTAGTAGCCTAAGTGATGATTATGGTCATCTGTATAGTATCTCTCGTCCACAGTCTTGGCAGCACATGGAAATCAAGATCGCGTTATATGAGCTGGATTTGTATCAGAACGCAAATAATACAGGAGTATATCCAGATGATTTTTTCCAGGCCAGATATGCCAACACAACACAGAGCTTAGATTAAACGATTGCGCCAAAAGAGACAAAGTGACGAGTTGATTCTTTACTGCCTGGGTAATATAGCCTGAGCTTCAAGTCTTGTGTGCATGTTGTGAAGAGAGCTTGTCGCGCCAGGTAGGTTGGGCCGCTCTCGACGACAGTCCGCTGATCTCACACACCTACCGACCTATACTATCTAGGTAGTATAAGTACCTAGTTTTTTAGATATTGCTAATGAGATGAACAACTCGTGGCTTTTCAGGTATCATTTACAAACTTAGGTAGGTACCTCGGTAGGTAACCTTACAGGGTCATCCCTCATCCATGCAACAGCACAAGAATCCATCAGCCACGAACCACGAACCACCTGAATTTAAAAAAAATTTTTTTTAATAAATAATAAAATAGGAAGCCTTCGCAGGACTCGCAATACATTAGCTACTTATATACAGTATACTGTCAGCACGTACCTATAGTTACACTGCTACATGCATGTAGGTAGTTTGTAAGGTAGGGCGCTCGAGCACGGTGCTACAGCCAATCATGTGCCCCTGGCCCCTCCAATATGGGTCCTATTGCAACCAGGTACTAAACTAATGTGTGACATGGGAGAACAACTTCCCCTCCACCAGACCTGTGCTGCGCCGTTCTTGCATCCTGTGTGCCCATCCCTTGAGGGAACATTACCACACTTCGTTACGACTGTATAACAATACCAACACCGAGAGTGCAGTGATCTGCAAGAGAAGGTGGGAAAAGCGGGCTAAACCAAAAATCGCATGGCAACAGGACCCTGAGAAAGGCTGGAAGGGTTGGAAAGGCAAGGAGTTAAGCTTATAGGCCCGCCTGCATTTTTCTCACCAAGCATTAGGTACCTAAGGCAAGTCTACTCTAGGAGTGTGCTTCTATCTGCCCCAGAGTGCTGCTAGCCTGCTCCCCCGGAGGGGTTATCACTTGCACGGTCAGTAAGTGGTCAACCATCACCACCTCACCATCTTATCTCCTCCACCTGTGTCAGCTAGTGCCGCCAACTACCTACTTAGGTAGCCACCCCGCCCCCCGGCGCAGTATCGGTTCAAGATAGGTACTACCTACATATGTCTATAGCTACTTCTGTGCAGCGCTCAACTTAACCATCGGAGCGTTAAGCACTTAGGTACCTAGTTAGTCTAGGCATCCTGGACCAGGATACCTCCTACCTCGCCGACCCAGTGCACCATCTTCTCACACCCGCCAGGGCTCTCGTTGGGCGGTTGCGCTAACGTGCCTCTGGTCGAGCTAGCAATCTGCGTCCTTAGCTTGCCTTCTCGGTCCACGGTAGCATCGTGCCCGGTCGTGCCGTTGTCCCGTTGTCCCGCTGTCTTGTTGTCCTTGGGTCTTGGGCCGGCGTCGCTGCCCCCCATCGCCACCCCTTGCCTCTACCCACCTCCCCCCGGTCCTCTCCTTCGCGACAGCCGACATCTGAACACCGACCATTTCCCCTTTCTCCATCTCCCACCTCGTCATCCCGCCGACTGCGCTTCGCCGACATGGCTTCTAGAGGCTACGACGAGGAGGAGCTCTCCATGTCCCTCTCCCCGTCTCAGATCCGACGGAACAACCAAGGCCCCAGAATCCCCGCCATCAACATTATCCACCCCACCGCCGATGCCTCCAATGGCCGCTCTCGAGCCGCCGGCCAGACTGCCGATCGCACTTCGCAGCAGGCGCGCGAGAAGTCCAAGGTCGACCAGCGCATCGGCGCCTACAATGTTATCAAGACGCTGGGCGAGGGTTCCTTCGGCAAGGTCAAGCTCGCTGTTCATAGGTCGACCAATCAGCAGGTCGCTCTCAAGATCATCGCACGCAAGAAGTTGATCAGTAGAGACATGGTCGGACGGGTTGAGAGAGAGATTGAGTATCTTCAGCTCCTTCGCCATCCCCACATCATTAAGCTGTAAGTTGGTCAGCCCCAGGCGTTGTTTCCGGGCTTGTGAAGGCGAGCCGCTGCTGACGGTCCTGATGTCCCAGCTACTCGGTGATTAAGACTCAGAATGAGATCATTATGGTGCTGGAGTATGCCGGTGGAGAGCTGTTCGATTACATCGTGTCTCATGGCAAATTGGATGAGCAGCAAGCACGTCGATTCTTCCAACAGATGATTTGCGCTGTAGAGTACTGCCATAGACATAAGGTGGTCCATCGAGATCTGAAGCCCGAGAACCTGTTGCTCGACGACCAACTCAACGTCAAGATTGCCGATTTTGGTTTGAGTAATATCATGACGGACGGCAACTTCCTCAAGACAAGTTGTGGTAGCCCCAACTATGCTGCACCTGAAGTTATTAGCGGAAAGCTGTACGCTGGTCCTGAGGTTGATGTCTGGAGTTGTGGTGTCATCTTGTATGTGCTATTGGTGGGAAGACTTCCCTTTGACGATGACCATATTCCGAGCCTATTTGCCAAAATCCAACGGGGCGTGTTCACTATTCCGCACTGGATCAAACCGGAGGCTGCGGATCTGATCCGTAAGATGCTTCAAACCAACCCCGTCCAGCGAGCGACTATCGATGACATCAGACAAGATCCTTGGTTCTCGAAAGATCTACCTCCGTATCTCGCTCCCCAGGTTGAGGAGTTTTTGAACACTGGTGTCGACCCCAATAAAGCGATCCGACCCAGCGACATAGCACCGAACGCTCCAACCCAAATTCAAGAGAAGCTGCATGATGAAGTAACGGACAAGATCAGTAAGACGATGGGTTACGGCAAGCGGGATGTCCAAGAGGCCCTAGAAGCCAATGAACCGTCTGCAATTAAGGATGCTTACATGATTGTTCGGGAGAACAAGTTGATGCAAGTAAATCGTAAGTCTAGGTCTCTCGTTCCTTCGCAATTCAGCTTTTGTTGTTTAGAATTCGCACGTAGAGCTTTGGATACACAAACACGTTTGTGCATCTGCTTGTTAACCCTCTTCTCTGCATTCCCTCCTTGCCCTCCATCTCCCCCTCCTTTTTTTTTTTGGACCTTCCCTTGTTATCATTCACCTTCACCCATTTACCTATCATTTCTATAAGGTCATATCTCTAACTTAATGCTTAGCTGCATATGGCACCGGTGCCGATAATCCCTATTTCGCCAGATCTCCTCCAACCGTTGATCATGTAGAGCAAATGAAGAGCGTCGCAGAAGCCATGGGCGACGTGTCCTTAGAAAAGGGGAAGACGCAAGAGGAGACTGCTGAATACACACACGAATCCCAGGCCAGTCCGCTTGCGGATTCCACTCGATCCACCTCAACAGTTACCAGCGCCTCTCCTCGAGGCTATGTAAGCCATGTTGGTATCCTGCCTACAAGTCTTCCTGCACTCCACAGAGAGTACCTTGAACGTCAGAATGCCGGCGTCGACGAAACCATCGACACGCCATTCCCTGATGCTCCCTTTCAGCCTAGGACACCTGCAGAGCAACAAGAAGCTGTTCGCCGTCTCAAACCGCACTCCAAGAATAACATGCGTCTCGACGAGGGTCACAATCGCCCCCAACAAATGACACCGGTGACCACTAAAAAGCCCAAACCAGTCCGTTGGCAGTTTGGCATTCGCTCCCGAAATGCTCCGTTCGAGGCACTGCTGTGCATTTACAAAGCCCTGGCTAAGCTAGGAGCGACGTGGGTCCATGATGAGGATTACGACAAGGCCCATGGAGAAGAGTCGGAGGAACAGTAAGCTCGATGAACCTCACGGAAATGTAACGGCTTGCTGACCGAATATAGTGGTGCATCTAGCGAAAGGTTTCTTGAGAGAGAAAGCCTTTACGATGGCATTCCCCTCGATCGAATCGATGTTAACACATTCGACCCTATCAAGTATTATAAGTTGCCTGCTGATCCATGGCACATCACATGCCGATGGAAGAAGGACGGTATGTGGATGATTTCAATGTGAAGCGTCCGTTCTGACAATACTCGCAGATATCCGCAAGGAGTCTGTCTCTTCTGGACTCTCCACTGCCGAGGCCGCTTCTGAGGCGAATACTTTGGTGTATTCCGTCATGGATAGACGCAAACAGAGCTTTGTCTGGATGCGGATGGAGATTCAGATCTACGAGATGGAACCGACGGTCTACCTCGTAGACTTCAAGTGCTCCGGCTACGAACGAGCAGACGGAACAATGTTGGAAGAGAAGGCTGTCATGAGCCCTTTTCCATTCCTTGACATGGCTGCCAAGTTGATTATGCAGCTGGCCGAGGCGGATTAGGCATCAACCAGTGGCCGCTAGATCGACTTGTTTCTTCCATTGTCACTACTAGGATGTCTAGATATACTGGATCTCGACCTCCACCGCCATTCTATCTTGGAAAATGCACTCCGGTTTTACTTTCTGTCCTTAGACAGCTTTTCCATGTTCGACCCACTCAAGGTTACTTCCCATTGAGTATCACATTCTATCCGACCAGTCTCTTCCCCTTCTCTATCTTCGATATGTGCCGATATTTGAGCGGTTTGACAGAGACTCACCACAGAGTTTTGATTGAGTGTGCATGCAGCTTCTAAGAAAAGCTTATCCTAGAGAAACTCGGGTTATTCCCAAACGGGTGGACACTGCACATGTTCAGAGAATTACATCGATACAGTATGTTTTTCCGGCGGTGGTGCGAGGCGGCGTTGCAACGGGTGTACGGGCTTAGGAAACAAAGAGAAATCATTATCAAGAATAAATCATGTGTCGGGAGTTAGTTTCCAGGGAGCCCCAGAAAGCGGAGGATGATTTTTATACCCAAATGATAAGATATAACGGAAGGATGGCTGGATGGATTGTCTGGTAAAGGGATCGATGGATGGATGACAGGAAACGACGGGGTCATACATATCACAGGACGCGATCGTTTGCATCCGGTTCGATCGCGAATTTGTACAAAAGTTTTGGTGAGGTTGTTTCTTGTCGCATTTGCAGCCTGGAGTCATCGGCAAGGCTTAGATTTGTTCGCGCACCTAATGGGTAGTTAGTGCTGATGGACTCGATATTCTCTGAACCTCGGGGTGTTCTGCTTTATCATCCAGTGTGGCGAGATATAGGTGGTAAAGCGATATGATTTAGGTTCGCTGTGCACGGTGACTAAGTGATCCCCTGTCCTCTAGAAGACTATTCCTATCGGCTCGCTTCTGAACTGGACCATGAAATCTCATGACTAACATAAGCATACGTAATAGCATCGTCATTCCAGATGTTTATACTTGGCTAATTAACTTAAACGCCTATCGCCTGTCGCCTGTCACCCCTGCCCGGGGAGGGCGACAATACATGAGTAATGAAGAGCTTCATGTACTCGCCACAAGGCCACGTCTAGTTACCAACACTGGAGATAGGTTCACTACTAGTTAAATAACACAGGTAATTGGGAAAGATCCACAAGTAGCGCAGCCGTGATCGCCCAGGGCATCAACGAGGTCCCTGATCTGCGCGAGGGTGAGGGAGACACCCTGAGGAAAGAAGCAGATGCCGCCGGTGCCGATAGAGACTCACCCCCCATGCCCTCGACCTCGGCACTGGCGTTCGCACCGATGGTGATGGACGCAGAGGTGCCAACACAGGCGATGTGGTCGCCGTCGTTGTACACTGGGTTGGCGGACGTGTGAGCTGGCAAGGTTAGGGCTGGGGTGAGAAGACCAGCTACTACGAACATAATGTTCCTCATGGCGAATAGAATGTTGACTAGTAATAATCGTGTGTATATATAGTAACGATAAATATAGTCAATATTGGCCCCTCTTTCGAGTAGCCGAAGTTGTATTTTTCTTTGTTTTACACGAACTGCCAGCGCTAGAGAGACTACCAATAGCATGACACCCTCTAAACACCAATAAATATCACGAACTCGATATCTGTGCTCAGTACCAACCAATAGCGAAAACACAGTGGAATAATAGTGAATTGAATCTAAAATTTATATCGGTACTGGTCTCTTGGACCATTACTGAAAGTATGCATCATTATAGCTAAGTAGCAACATGGTGCTGTGTCTGTTTTGGAATAATATATACTTAGATCAACCTCAAGCCATCACCTTGTGTTGAAGAACGATAAGGTTTTGACTCCTCATGGATTCCCGACGGCCACCAGTTGCATCTTTTCGTTTGAAAACGTAACAGCCTGGATTTTCACGCAACACGTTCATAGCACGCCCTTTTACACCGGGATTAACGACGCAATCGCCAGCCTCTACCTATGCCGTCTAAAACAACAGGGGGCTAATTCACAGGTAACTACTTAGGTAGATACAATATGTATATAGATATGGATCTATCTACCGCAATGATACGCTAAAAACACTACATAAAGGCATAGTGAATAGAAGCGCGCCGATGTGAATAATCAGATTACCAAGCACTATTGAGATACTAGATATTTCATCACAAAAATTGAAGAAAAGAAAAGAAATGGATAGGTATCCTGCTTGCTAGTTCTCGGGGGGATCTAGACACACAAACTTTTGCGATTCTTGAGATGAGACCCGACAAAAATCTGTGGTTATGTGATAAAACCTAGAAACAACTTCGGGTATAATCATATATACAAGAGATTTCCCTCGGCAATGGATAAGTTATAGATTTCCATGACGCAATTTAAGCACGAAAAGGATGGCTTTGCTATCCTAGATTATACCTACATGTTAGTATTCTGATATGGTGTGTGAGCGTTAGAATAACTACGTCGGCCTCCCTTACGAAACATATGGAAATCTGCCTCGTTACGATTTTTTCTTCTTCTTGCATCTTCTCCCTTTTGTATGAGATGTAGTGTTGTGAAGTGCGCAATTGTTTTCCTAGTGATGCATCGATCCTCCCTACCTTCTATCTACCTCCCTTGGGTCGTCGGCACAGGCAGTCCTTGACAACCATCCCAAACTACATAGGCGGAGGAGCTTCTAATGGCCTATCAAGATCCACGAATTTGTAGGCCCAGTAAGAACACCACACAAACACTGCTCCCCCAGTGAACAACCCAACAAGATAGAAGATCGCGGCCTAATATTGTCAGCTTCAGACAAGTTTACCCTTGGCTCATGTAATTACTCACTGATTTCCCACCCAGAGATGTATCGTCTGTATATAACGGCGTCGTGATGTAAATGGTGACACCCATGAGAAATGCTATGACGGAGTAGGCTAAAAGCATCATGGGCGCCTGCCATGTGAAAACCATATTCCACCGGATGCTCGCTCGCTCAGTCCGCGGCCTTGGCAGCTTGCCCTTTTCTCTATCTCCGGCGGGTACAGAATCGCGGATAGTACCTCGCATTTCGCAAATCATGGACATCCTATCGCGCAGTGGAACAGAATGTGCTGGTGAATTTATGGTGCTGAAAATGAAGGCTTCGGCGGAGGAAAGGAGAATAGCAAACAGGGACAGGATTAAACTGCAATACCAGGAGGCCGGTCCAAGCTATTCCATTCGCAAGTTAGCCACGCTGTGGGTATTCGTTGTATAGTCGATTTCATTGGTAGTTAACCATAACATTAAGTACTGTTTCTAGGGAGCATGCAAAACATCGTGAGGACATACCCAGTGTTCCTTCTCCCTTGCAGCCCATGAGAAACAACCGATTACAGCGCCGGAGAGAAGCGTTGCCTGGCACATGTTATTATCTAATAGGGAACAGAACAATGGGAAATGGTAAATGAAAAGATAGGGGTGTCCCTTACCGCAACTTGAACGAAATGTAACTCGATCAGCTTTCGATCTTGCCAAGCAGCAAACATTCGATGAGTATCGTCGCTCTCCCTGCTCTGCTCATAGGATTTTACAATGGACTTGATAGGTATGAGAGTGTTCTGACGAAAGAATCGATAGTAGGGGAGAGTCAGAAGATTCATCAAAGTATACCCCAAATTCACCCCAACCAGTACGGAAACAGACTATCGATGCGAGTTAGCCTAGGCGATCTACCACACATTCTAAACAGTTAGCTCACTTTAAACATCGCGTAGATGCTCATAGCAATATCTTATATCATGGGCGAGCTAATATTTCGGTTCCTGATGCTGCAGTGAAGATAGCAATCCATTGTGGTTAGATATATGCCATCTAAGTCTTGCCATGACCCCCGCAAGGCAGAGAGTTTTATAGACCGTTTCTTTGTGAAAGCTGTCTCAGAAGTAGAAGGGGAGGTTGCCTGGCACTATAGGCAATTATGCGAGGTCAGCCACCTAATGTATGAAACAGTCATGTTATTGTAACAATGCCGTTCCGCAGCCAGCGAAGTGGTGTAGGGCGGGATTGCATACACTGGTAGTCGACTGTCGTGGCCAAAGCCTCAGACGCGAGTGGGTGGTGATTGTACAGGTTGCATATTGACCCTTGCCACGCAGGTTGGTAAGATGTAGAAAATGTCCGGATGGCGAAATAGATTAGCCGAAGGTGACGTGGAAGAATATGCTGTGGTTGGGACATCATCAGCTGCGCCACTCTGGCTTGGGAGGCTGGATTCGCCCTGAACTGCACCAGTTTAATTGGACAGTGCCTATGTAGTATACAAATCTATGCCTATGCAGGTTCCTCGCATGTAGCTTAGCCCGTCATGCTGACAGCATACCAATCCAGCCAAGCTCGACGGCATAACTCCTGAAGTCCTGCTCTCCTGGTCGACACACAAACAAGTACAGCAGTTGACTTCTACTTATTAAGCCCGTATGAACCCCCGAACTACATGTTTCTGCATTTCATCTACGAGGAAGCTGCTCGTTGTCGGTATCTCCATAGCCGTCGGCAGGTGTTCAGAGCCTCGTCCAGCTTTCCTTCATAGTCTTCCACTCTGTGCTCTCGTCTCAGGTGGTTTTCAAAGTCCGCCCTGTCTAACCACTGATTATCTCGATCCTTAGGACAGTTTCGCACCTGACAAACAAAGTATTGCCCCAGCGCAAATCGCTCCCATCGAGGCGTTGTCATTCGGACTCGTCGCAGTCGAACCAGATGTTCCGCACATTCCCTGAACTTATCCTCAACTCCGTCTTTCTGGAGCCAGCGCTGGAATTCGGTTCTCATCCTCGCTATCGTTTCAGTCCCAACTTTCTTTGGCTTCCATTCATCCATTTCGATCCTGATCCCGTCCTCATCGTTGAGTCGGTAGTAGGAATAGTTCCCGTTGTACCTATCTGATTCTAGCGTCTCATGAACCTCCTCGGGGTTTCCGAGTTGATGAAGACCCCTCTTGATGAGTGCTGCGGCGCTCTCGCCCACAAACTCCTCCTTCGGCCGCGCTGTGCCGATGCTTACAAGGACTGGCGTATTTTCTCCATGGTGATATTGGATTTCTCTTTTTAATTCCAAACAAGGATTGTTTGCTGTGCTGAAACCGGCGTCCTCAAATTTATACGCGCTTTTACCTTCGGGTAAATGATTTTCCCTTCTCATCCAGCCGGTTGCGGCCCTGGAAAGATTGGTTCCATTCCTGGTTGCAACGCGCGTCGCCGCTTCTGCTTGAGATGTGGAAAGGAAAGTTTGATAATGGCCGAAGTAGAAAGGCGCTGCAGTCCCAGCAAGCGCGACTTTCAGAAGCAAGACTCTCATTCCTTCATTCGGATTCCTCAGGTAGAGGTTTACACTGCTCTGGGCCCTCTCACGTTTCCAGTCATCGTAGGGAGTATAAGACCTAAACATGAAACGTTTGGTGATAACCGGTTGGTCGTGCAACCGAGTCGCCAGAACAACTCTAGTAAGTAATTAATAATAAGACTTGTTGCCGAAGTATATGCAAGGAGCTTCAACATACCCTCGACAAGTGTCAATTTCTGTTTGAAACACTGGTTCTCTGTCATCCCCAACTCGAACTTGAGCTCTTCTCTCGATGACTTCGTTGATAGCCTTTTGTAAATATTTCGTTGAATATTTATTCCGTCCCACCAAAGTATTCATTTTATGGAACATTCTTGGGTTTTCGAAAATGGTTCCCGCCATTGTCTCGTACTCTTTCAGACAATCTTCCACAGTCATACGAAATACGCTCAGAAGAATGGCAATTAACCTGGGGTGGATTTCAGCTCAATTCTCTACAGTCGAATTCAGGCGATTCACTCACGCTCCAGTTGACGTTCCCCCTATGTAGTCAAAGTAATGACACGGCAGGAAGGGGGTGTACTCTGTCGGATTATCTAGATTATTCAAATTCGATAAATGAGAAACATCATTAGGTTTCTCGCACGGGTGAAAGCTGGATCTAGTCGTCCCATCCTCGGCCGTTTCGAAACCTCGGATTACTCGCATTAAATGCTGAAGAACTAGAAGGCTCCAGAATCCTCTCACGCCTCCTCCATCTGGATCATCGTTTAACTCAAGAGGCAATCAGACAATGAGGATTCACGAACCAAAACTCAGGGCAATCTTTTGGGACCACGGCCCAGGCGCGTCATGGGTTGCGGCAATGTGAAGGTCCGGTGGGCCAGCCATTTCGGCTCCAGGGATTAGGCAAATACCACTCGACGGGAAGTTGAATAAAGCTGTGTCAGGCTACCTGCCCTCGACAAACACTATGACGCCTAAACGAAAGGCTGTTGGCAAAGTGCAGAGTTTCCAAGTTGCCAATATTTGCCCGCCCAGGCTGAGTTATATATATTTGTACATCCTGCCATCTATGGGAGAGCCTCGCCATGAGTGTGTTTCGCCGATATCAGCTTTCCAACTTCAAAGCACAAGGGAGCAGTTAGGAATAAGCCAGCTAAGGGCTGCATAGGGGCTTGAGGATTGAGGCAACTTCTTCACCGAATTGAGCATGTAAGCAATAGTCTAAAGTCCCATGCAGAGATGCAGTGTCATCAGTCCGTCTACACCTTTCTCAACGGCCGATTATGCAGGCTCTGCTGCTGAGACGTACGGGCGCTTCTATTGAGAAGCTGGCGACCGGAAAAAGAATACTCAGTGCAGCAGTAGGTGGCGTGAAAGGGGCTACCGGTATGGCAAGGTCCAATTATAGTAAAGGGAGTCAAACATAGGGAGTCGGGTCCACACCACCATCACGGTCGGAAAGATTATAGGTGTGACAGAGGGGATGCATGGATTGATTAGAGTCCGTTTGCGCTACCTGAGACCTTCTGATTTCGGGGTCAAATGCCACATCCCCAAGTCAACCTTATGAGCTCGCATGGGATGTCGGGCCAATATATAGTGACCCATTGGGTCTCTTCCATATTAACACATACCTAGCACATGAGAGTTCTTCCATCACTGCGGAATTCACAAGATCAATCCGAAAACTCCACCCATGGCTCCTCGTAGTCAGTCTAAAAAAGCACATCTGTGTTGCTTGAAACAGCGGGCGTTGGTCTACGACACCACGTTTGATTCTTATACCATCAAGACGAATGAGAAAATCAGAGAAAGTAAGTGGCCAAGATCCCAACAACGACAAGTAGCCATTGCCGACAATGATATTTTTGCTAGATTACGAGGACTACTGGTCATTCCAACTCGGTCCTCCCAGAACACGTGCCGATAGTTGGGACTTGTTCCTGAATGAAAAGGCAGACCGTGCCATCGCAATAGGAACAGACCGACCTCCCAAGGACGCCATCTTCATCGCGGGGCTACAATTGAGCAAACTTGGAGTTTGGGGAAGACTTCTGCGCAGGACCGGGGTGTTGAACAATGGCTATATCATCAGACCCCAGACATCTCTTTCATAGAGGGGGTACTGATATACTACATGGACATCACGTTCGGTGTCGAATTCACGACGCTAGGCATCGTAGATATTCGCTTCAGGGATTGAGGGTGAAGATGGACTGTCGATTTTAAACACCAAGTATTAAGCCACAGCAAGAGATATAAATAGTGTATCATCAACCTGGTAGATTCATGCAGCCATTGTGAGTGCCACTTGCTCTGGTGAGATTTCACGCGGGATTTCACGGCTGTCAATCGCAAATTCAGTCATCCATCAGAGTAAATTTTTTTTATTAGTAACCTGGGCTTAGAACTTTAAGATCAGACTGAATGACAAAGCCACGTGAGGGGATAATCTGGCGTCCCATTAGACGCAGCATCAGCCCCCGAAATCACGAGGGAGCGGAGAACACTGGCAAGGCAGACTCGCAACTGGGTTGCACTATCAGTCGATACCGTCTGATATCCTATTCGGCGCCCCAAGTGCTGACCGCCATGTACCAAAGATTGGATATGAGTGAATGTACCAGAGACCCCTGTAACGATCTGGGGGCCAACGAGAGTCCTGCGGATAGCCGTTAGAATGCGGCCGCTTCAGATGGGTACATTTCAGCCAACGGGATCGCCGATCCTACCAAGATTATACCATATCCTGAGCCTCTCCTCAGGTTTTCCGACGCGACACGATTGAGATTATAGTCGCATGCATGGGGCTAAATAAGCCACGACGTCGAAGGCGCTCTCGTATGGATCGCCAGAGCCGGGCAAGGGCAATTCAAAACGGCCTTCTTCGAAACGAAAGTGCAAAGTCACAGTGACAATTGCACTTCTACCACTCCAAGCCCTTTCTCCGCCCTCATGCGTGAAGGCGGAATTGACTTGTCAAGGAATGGTATGTCGTGTATTAATACCTGCCTGTTAAGAGAGGCGCCAGCTCGAGCACCATGGAGTTGCTGCGTGGGAGGGATTGATCTCAGCCTACCTCGAGTTTGTACATACCTAGATAGCACCGCATCACGCGGTTCCACGAAAATACCAAACACGGAAGGCCTACTCACACTACAAGCGGCGCGATGTCGCGCATGACTACAGCTTACAAGGCTCTGTGAGGCGGCGTATGCTGCCTCCCTATTTCGTTAGGTCAGGACGCCTTCGGTTCCATCAAAACAGCCCCATTTGATACTGTCCCACACGATTGGACAACGAAGGCGCTGAGTTTGGTCCCGGGCTTGTCGCTTATGGTAAGATGCAGAGCCGCCGCCGCCAAGCTAAATCTTGACATTTCCGGGTTACACACCACCCTCCATATTCCCATACTGTACGTTATGCTTAGGGGGCACATTTCCTGCCGCCAACCCAAAGGGAAAGCGATCCTACAGAATATGCAGTCAATACATCAATCTGTTCGAAACAACATATGTGGCGGTCACCGGTCTCACAGGCAAATGCGCCGCGAGAATAGTTCGGTTCTAAATCACACTTTAGTCATAAAAGATTGTATATATATTGAATAGGTAGAAAGTGCCTTTTGAGAACCCTGCCGTTTCCTCATGGCCCTCCACTGCGACGGGGACTGTCAGGAGTGGTGGCCGCAGGGTGAAGGTGGGTTAACAGGTAGGTAGGTCACTGGTAGGTTGAGGTGCATGGGTAAGGGCTCAATGCCATTGATTCCTGGGTCCTCTCCCAGTATTTGGGGGAAGAATCAGACCTTTATATAGCTACCTATATCCCACCAATGCCTTAGGTAGTACAAGTCCACGGGGGTAGCTTCTAACCCCCTGCGACTCTAGCCCCTGACAGGAACGGGGACCCGTTTGGCCCAGACCGCATCTGAGCCGTCCAATGCTGCATATCCCTCTGTTACAGTTCGAACTGCTGGTGGCTCCAGTATTGATTCTTGTTGTTGCACAATGGGGGAAGTTATATCCGAACTACCTACTACATATGAGTAATTTACACGGCTCGGGCCAAGGCCTGTGCGGTGTACACCCTAGCCCCTGGTGTTGGATCCCGGATGGTTACGTGACATTTTCCGATGTATTGGGATTCTTAGAAAGTTGTTTGTGGTTATCATCGAGTCCGGCAGATTGTGGCGGTACTTCCTTGCCAACAGCGGGGTCCTTCTTTGCCCTTGAACAGCAGCAAGATGTTAGATTGCTGCCAGCGGGAAACCTATCCCTTAATGAGGGAATCCTCGATCCAGAGGTTAACCTCTAGATAATAGCTATCCAGACGATAGCCGCACAACAACGGACTGGACCAGTGAATGAAGATATTAAACCTATCCCAGAGGACGGGAACGGCTATGTCGGCAAGATAGAATGGCATAGACTTGACGACATCTTTTCGACCTACAGGGACGTGGTTTGGTACGAGGAAAGGTGGGTTTCTACGACACTTGGCGGCCCGGAGCGTATGGTCACTCGCTGGGAGTCATGTTATAAGGAGTGCAACACGATACGTCCCCCGTCTTTTGTGAAATCTTTTCCTTCTTATAGTAATTAAAAACCTGGATGCTATGAACAATGCCAGAAGACCTACTGAACGAGGGAAATTCTCCCTTTTCTGGATTAATTATCGATAACTCGATATACAGCTCTGGGTTGGTTATTAGGTAATGGAAGCTGTCTGTTGAAGACCAAACGTTATTATCCCAGTTGAGGAAGTCCTGGGAATTACGTGCCATTAGGTAGCTGCCTTCATAGACAGTTGGCGTATAGTTTTGCGATGTTAAGAGCCCCTATGTGAGGATGGTCTGAGTGGTTCGAAGTACTTCTTCCTGGAGTCGTATAAAAAGCCCAGTCTTCTTCGCCATAGAGGAGTGGTATGTTGACACTAAGTATTCCTAAAAGCTAGGAAGCTATATGTTGATATTCGACCTTTGTTGGATTGTGAACTACAGCCTTAGTTTCGGTGACGGATCTCTGGTTAATGAGTGGGCGGAGTTTGAGGGCAACGTTGTTTCTGTCTTCCTGGATCTGGATTATTTACTGATAGGTTTAGTTCTTTGGTTTAAATACTATGATCCAGAAAGTGATGAGGTGAACTACTCTTTTTACTTTTGATAGGTATAAATAATGGCTATTATTGTTACGTGCCGGTTCTGAAAGCATTATGTTGACGAGTTGTCTCTATCCACATTGTTGTTTTCGTTGTTCTAATGTCCACTACTAACATGATGAAGCATCACGTGCTAAGACCTGTAGGATATTACTACTTTATGACTACGAAAGATGTGTTGTGGGTGCGTAGTGAGTATCTATTTTTGATCAGCGCATTGGGGGAAATGATTGAAGAAATACGACTTTTCCTAATAATAAATGAATGCGGGGTTTGCAATGCGCAAAGATGATGGGCGCAACTTCTAAAGTAAAGCATATGCGAACAGGTTCGGAAAGCAGCGAGTGGTAGGCGACTTAGGTCGATGATGAGATTAAGACAAAAGTTGTATATTATATATTTTCTTGCGTAGTCCAACACCGCTATTCTATGTGGAATATATATAGCTAGTAATTCCTGTTTCTGGTCAAATCGATATAGATTTCAATGTATATTCTGAAAACGTAATGGTTTTGCTTGTGTTATACCTAGTATATATTTTGTATTAGGAAAAGTATCACATTTTCCCATGTGCTTTTTGTGATTATGGCTAAGTGTAGATTAACCTAGCGCCAATTTAATATATATATATTACACTAAAAGAAACAAAGGGGCCGAGAGAATAGAGCAGAGAGGAATGTAATAGAACAAAAGGATAGGAAGAGGGAACTAAGACTTAACTAATAAGTCTTTACTTGCAAGGATACTGCTAAGAATTTATTGGAAGGGCGTAGTTATATTATATAATGTGCTGTAGTACGTTCTGCCTAATGATTCATTGTTTCCTGAACAGTTGAGAGTGGCATAAATCAAGTAATAATATTTATTCTATAAGGTATAGGACGTCCCGCCTTGTATGGCATAAAGTTTGCCTGCCCTATTTACCTATATAAGCGTAGTAGCGGAATGGAATGGAATGGTTTGTATGCTTTCCGTTTTACTACACGCTTCTGTCAATATACCTGCGCACACAGGTTGGAACCAACCGGGTCTTTCCCCCTTTCTTACAGCCTGTTTCCCCGAAGAAAAATCGGCTGGGTTTGATATGACCTATCATTGCTCCCTCCCCTTTGCCCTTGGACCTCCCAACACACCCGCCTTATCTAACACGAACAGAACTGCGGTACTATACGGCAACTTTACAAAAGTAGAGTGTAGTCAAGCTGAACACTTGGCAATCTGCAGCTATTATTCATGTACTGTGGCATCATCTAAGAAAACCATAACATTGAAACATACATAGGTAAATACTACCAAATAGTATTTGCACGTTTGGCCTTCAAGTGGCTCGCCCTCGATTATATACATTCTACTTCCTTCCTCCACAAGCGGAGCAGCGTGATAGTCCACATCTCATCCATCACTTTCACTTAAACACCCTCCTTCACACTAACGCTTCGTCAACCTGGTAGGCCCAAGATCTCTCTGCTCTGCATTTAGGTGTTTCTGGAAGGTAATAGAATGGGATATAACGCCTAGGCGGAAGCCCCAGCCTGACACTTCCCAGAGGTAGCCTCGGTCAATACCCTCGTTGTGCTATCTGCGGCCTGTCTGCGAACCCCCCTAGTACCTCAGTACTATCATCCATCGCCTTTCTTCGCGGGACGCCCACTGCCGTTGTTGATGCAACCAGAGGAAGCGGCTCTGAGTAACCATTGCACGTACGCGATTATCGAAGAGAGGCACGTTGCTATGCAACAGCTCGGAAGAGAGTTATCCAGTGACATCTGATGCTGGCCTACAAACAATCTGACGGGCAACACTTCCCTTCTCCTCCTTCGACGTGCACCTCTCTGCTCTTGGTCCAGTACTCGTGCACCGCATTACATCTCAACCGAGTTTATCAATAAATAGTATGTGCTCCTGCAACACTGACTCCTCTATGTTGCAGCCAGAGCCGTGCCAACTCAAAGCCACAGATATACATGCACCCTCGTCCTCCCCTTGGCGACCAATAACTGACTGCGTCAACCGCATCTTCATCACAGCAATCGCAGTAGGTATCTACTTACCTACGACCTACCTATCTACCTGCCTGCCTGCCTACCATCTTGATTACCCCGCCACTCTTCCAGTTGCTTGCAAAACAACACCCCTCTCTCGTCTTCGAGTTGTTCCTATTCCAGAAGCAACAGCACCGCTCCATCGCCTCGCACCTTGATCCTTATTCCCACAACTCCGCATCACCTCGGTAAGTCGTGTTCCTCTGCTGCCATCTCCCGTTTGTGCTGTTTAGTACGTACCTTCACGAAGCGAGTCGATTCAGCACCCATCCATGGGTTCTCGACATCTCCGGTGTAGCTTCCTTCCCCCATCGTGTTTTGTGCCGCGAACCCAAGCTCCCTCCTGCGTTGATTGCACCTTTCCTGGTACCTGACACGTTCGTCACTGCAGGCCATCCCTACGCCACCGCAGACAAACCTTGACCCAAAGCACAACCAGGCTATACCTAACTACTACGACGATGCCTAAGTGGGACGATAAGGCGGAGCGCGACCTGCTCCTAGCCATGCGTATGGCAGAGCACGGAGCCAATCCCATTTCCAAAGAGACTTGGGTGAAAGCCGAGAAGCTAATGAGAGAGATGGGGCACAATGATGCTACCGTAAGTGATTCCTGGCGTTATTTCCTTCTTGTTCTCGCGATTTCTCGAGTGTGAAAGCACCCTTTCGGGAGTGAACCTTGTCTTAGAAACTCTCCACGCTTCCGAAAGCGCCCCCGTATTGTCACGCGCAGAATGCTGATGACTAACTCGCATTGTTGCAGTGGACCGGCATCAGGTAAATACATCGTATTACGGCCTCGACCGCACATGTCGGGTATGCTAACTGGAGTAACCTGACAGCCAGCGATGGTCCAAATTCCTGCTGAAGAACTTCCAGAACCAATACTCTCAGGCACTCGGAAATGGCGACGACGCTGCTGCCCCGACTCCAGCCCGTCGAGCGAAGCGCCAGAAGCGAGCTCCCCAGAAGCGCGAGCGAGAGGAGGAGGAGGGCGATGATGATGAAGCCACAGTGAAGAAAGATTCTGCTGCCAAAAAGCAGAAGATCTACGGCTAGAGCGAGGATTAGGGTCATGATTTGCGATGCTGCTGCAGATTACAGCGACAATTGAAACTTTGTCCTGCTGAAACTCTTGTTACAGACTGCAATCGTGACATTGCCGCCGGCATGAGTACCTTGCGGTGGGCTACGGCCGAATTTCTAGGATCCCGCAGTTCTCCAATTTGGGACCGTTTCGCATGCTGTAGTCCTGAGGCCTCTAGGATCACTATATCGTATCCCCTTGAACAGCCGGCTTGGCACTACGTCATAGCATAGCGATGTGCGAGGAGGGTAGATAACGCTTCAAACATCGAGCAACGGTGCCATACTCTGTTGCATATGCCAAGCGTAAGAGTCATTCATAGCCTTTCGGGACCCGAGACAACTAGACATGACTTCGTTCAGCTCAACTGACATGAATTTTGGAACGCGGGAGTTACGAGAACAGGTTACTGGTACACTCCTTGCACGTCTAGGCCCTATTCGTAGTCGTAGTGAAAGGCCCACCGTTGCATGTCGGGCAAAAGGCGGGAGCCAACGCAGGTTTTGGCTCTTCTCGGGATAATTCATCTTGCTCGCGATGCATAACTGTACTGTCGAGGGAGCACCTTGCAGCTTTACTGCACAAACTATCGTAGCCCCTTATTACGGGAACACAAGGCGGATTTTCGCGCTTTTTGGTCACCGGCTGCCACTTCGGTCAGTTATGGAACATTGCTGCAAGATTTAGAGTCGTAGCCTGGAAACAGACGATGGGCTCGCTCTGATTGGTCATTCAGATCAGTAGGGGAATGCGACATCATGTTCATGCTGGATTTACTTGCGCTGAATACCGATCAGGGTGAAGCTAAAACTGTGTAGGTGCCTTGTAGTTCGAAACCGAGCCCGAAAGACCAGAAACGGGCCAAATATTGCGGTCATTGCATGTCTCGCTGATAGTGACCATGGGTTTATTGGGTTTCATGTTTGCTTTGTGTAGGCCAATGAGATGCCTAATGATATGCCAAATATTAAGATCAAATATTGTCTTTTTCGTTGCTCATATCGCCATGACGAACTATCTATTCATTTACTTTGCTAACTGATCGCCTGGGACTGCTCCTCCCCCCCTACATAGGAGGATGCCGCTTCTAAGTATCGTGGGATTTCAAACTACAGCTGACCTAGCATTCCAGGCTGGGCCCACAGTGTGGACTCATGTAAAGCTAATACGTACCTTCGATAATGCCCACAGACCTGGGGTGCACGAGGGTGTATCATGGTGAGGTGTATATGATAGATCATAGAGGTCTCAGAACAAAAGCCCCGCGGAATACGGCATTAAGCATTCTGTAAACTCGAGAGATGGACGAGCACTTCTTGAATATATGCTGGTAGAGCTATGCCTTTGGGAGGGAATTGGACTGGTCCATGTATAGCTTAGGTTAAGCACTGCCAACTTCCTCGTTTAGGGGCCATTGGGTTCTAGCTTATTGCACGTCCCGCGCATTGCTGGCTGTATTGCTGAGTGGCTTGTTCCAGTGATTTCCCTTCTGTTCCGCTTGGTATAGTAGGGTCTGCGGTGAGTCGCAGATTGGTTGATCTGGAATCTTGTCGTCCTCACAGGATACAGTGCTCTTCCTGTACACTGTTACCTGGACTGGTCATTTTTCATCGTTCTTCTCTTGAATGAACTCTTTCTAGAGGAAGCAATTTCACCCATTCAACTCTCTGCCGATGTGGTGACTTAGGGACCCATGCCTCACCCATTCTCTAGTTATAAACAGGGCGATGATAAAATGGACTAGGGCAATTTCGCCCCAGAACCGTACCGTTCGGTATAGGAACCAGGAGTTCAGGCCTCCCGCCTTCCTCTGGTGTTTGTTAGTGGTTGGTGTCTGGCCTTCGATATTGCCCATCCGGTTACACACTCCATGGAACAAAGCGACATCGTCCGTGATAACACCAGAAAGCCCTTTTTGAACACCCCGAACACTCCACTCCATCCAGCTCTCTTCATTTACAGTCCACACATGAACGGGGATACCTAATTGATTCATATCTCGAAGGAAGCGCCCGCCGAATGGCGACGCTAGGGTATGCCGCAGCATACTAAAAGATATGTTGGGAATATCTTTCAAGCAGCGCGCGTATGTAGTGGAGAATCCAACATGCGTGATAGGGTAGTTAGGGAGATACGTCATGCTAAGTTTGATATATGTTACCTAACGAGAAGTCAGTTTCACACTATGTTGTTATAAGGGGTTTCTTGGAAGAAGAGAACAGGCTTACGTTCCAGCAGCATGGTGTAACTCTAGTATTCCAAGGCTGCTTACTAGACACAGAGGCAAGCGCCTCCGCTATTTTTTTCATCATCTCCTCAGCGTCGTCGTGGGTCTGCACAAGCATTTTAATTAGCAACCCTAGCGTTTAGCCAGCCGGCTCTGGCAGGTAACACGGCTGCGAGAAGATTACCTTAATGTCAAGCATTAGCCACACATCCTCTAGCCCGGGCTGGTCCAAGTATTGTAATAGATCAACGAGCCGGGGCATTGGCTGGTGAGGTGCACGGAGCGTCCGCAATTTACTGATCTCGCTCCAATCGAGGTCCCGAACTTTGGCCTTGCTACCGTAGCAGCGTTGGAGTGTCTCATCATGGCAGAGCACAACCACGCCGTCACGAGTAAGATGGAGATCTGTCTCGAGCGCTTCAGCACCTGCCTCAGTAGCGGCCTTGAAAGCCGCCATGGTATTCTCAGGAGCAGTGGCTTTAAACCCTCTGTGAGCAATTGTTTGCGGCACAGGGTTCTCTATATGTGCGGCTCGTAAGCCCATCAAGCCACGTTTCAGCATAGCAGGGTTGGTTGCTGTTGTTCATCAGCCTGTGCCTCTGCAAGCCCGTCGAGGGAGAGAGATAAGAAGGATGGATCTTACTAGGTTCGTTTTCTGGTCCGAGTAACGGGCTCTGCTCACGTGCTGTGACTGCGGGAGGATGCTTCATGGCTGCTGGCATCTTACCAGCCTAGACCTGTAAATGAAGGGTCGTAGACAGCCAAAAAGCTGGTTTCTTGCAGATGGGATCTTGTTCCAAGCATAAAGCCTAAGACAATAATGCTTGCTGCCCTGACAAGCAAGGCCACAGGTCAAGAGTGTAGGTTATATTAGCTTATTTGTGGTCTGGTGTGTTAATGATGTTATGCAGAGAAACTGGAGTGAACGCCGACTCTCTTCAGCTTGTGCTCTTCGGGTGGATATGTAGAAGCCGAAGAGACAATGCGATGGCTTAGACAATCTGTACCTGAGGCTGCAGGCCAGGCCTCGCACAAGGCTACCGGAGGTTGAAGCGTGTTATACCGGACCAATTGGGGCTTACCACCAGATGATGATTAGGAGTAGCTCTGCCGGTTCGCTCTCGGCAAGCATATATTGGGACAGTCTGATTGGATAGCGCTTCTGCTGTTCGATGGGTCCTCAGGAGGAACAGGGGGGTGATCTGTAAGGGTTTAAGGGAGGTCCCGATACACTGACCACCTAATGACAAGCGGCTGAGCCACCGGGAAAAGCGTCGTGTAGTGGCGGCCTGACTTGGCTGATGCCAGTGTTAATATTTCATAGCGAGGGTCAATTGCCAAATTGAGAGAGAGAGAAATCTCATCGTGACAGCTGCGGTTCGTAGTGTTATGAAAGGTCGAGGAACACAGTAGCAGAGAAGGCAAAGGTATATATATGATACACTAACGACTAACAAGGAGGCCATCCAAGCACCTTCGGGTACATCGGATTCGCGAAGCGGCCGAGATGGTTCATCTGGCTGCGTAGAAGCGTGAAAGCGGACCAAGGCGCGCGCCTGAAGTTTGTTCTGGTCGAGATAACTTTAGACAAACCTGGGGGGGTTCAGCCAATACAGATATGTATGCACCTATAGAATGCATGTCGCCTAAAGGCCAAGCGCCACTCTGATTGAACCACATCACACGATTGTGATGAAGAATGTCATTGCATGATCTAGACTGAATGGTGGGAAGGCAATGAGAGGTTTGGCCGGCTTTTGGGAATATCGGATTGGATTATTCATTCCTCGACGGATAGTAGCAGCTCGGATAATTACATCGGCAATCTTATGTAAGAGAGAGAGGAGAGAGAGAGAGCCCACAATACCTGTGGAAGCCCTTTTAAATCTCTCAAATACAATCCACAGGCGCATGTCCCGGCTTATTCCAACACCAATAAATATACACCTCCAATAATTGTCGTTGTTATCAAGGCACAAAATTGCACTACCCACGGTAAGTACCGTAGCATCAATATATCTCCATGAAATGATACTACCTAGTGTAGCATCAACCGTCGGAAACAGACAGATCTGCGACTAGGTATCTGGCGCTGGGACAATCTAATATACATTAGTGCAGACACAGAACAGGGCCGCAACCCTACCAAGAAGGTTCGGGATGGGTTAAAAAACGAAAGAGGATTAGGGGCTGCCGCCCATGATGTCAAGAAGCGCCGGGCAAGAAAACACAAATGATGCAAATGCAAATGCAGGGCAGGCGAAGTTTTCCGAAGACGGTGAGGCGCAGTGCCTGCAGGAGTTAAGGCAGGCAACCGTGACAGGACCCAGGAGTTCGCAAGTGCTGGTCTTACTGTATTGGGTCATGCCGATGGCGGGCCCCTCACGAATCACGATGCAGATCGCTTGGTATGATGTGATGACGGACTGCAGCTAGCCAGAGAGCAGACCGGGTTGAGGCGTCTGCTCACGGCCGTAGGGGTATCCTACAATATACGCTATGTAGCAAAAGGCATAGTGTAGGCTCGAATCCTATTCGCCAGATATGCGCTAAGCTGCAGTCGTGTTGGCTTCTTTTAGCGTGCAATGCCTGCCAGCATCTGGCCAGAACTTATCCAAACCATTGCAGATCAGGTATCTATGCTACACCATGTGCCTTTGGGTCGAGTCAGAAGTTACTGTACCCGCTACAACTAGACCTAGTATACTAGCCCACAAAGGGAGGCCAGCGAGCAAATCCCGCCCTTGTGTTCGAGTCAGTTGCGCTCGCTCGCCTATGTGGCATTTCCGGGTTACGTGGTTTGGATGAGGGGGCATGTTTTTGTGACGATCGTTTTACTCCCGTCCATCGTGTACAGTAAAACCATCCTATACATGGCTCGAGCAAGGGAAAAAGGACATTCAATTTCGTTGAGAACAATTGTTGAATCAGACTAAGGGATCAACCCTAAACCTAGCGTAGGTATTACAATCACCAATGGAACCGCCAAGGCTATAAAATCTCACAAGACCCTTGCAAGTGCTGTCGAGAACCCCTCATGTGTACAAGACAGGATATACCGTAGATCCGAAACCGGCCCCAACCAATCATCAATCATAGAGCGCGAGTCTAATGCCATCAAATCAAACGATTCGCTTAGTAACAGACAGAAAAAAAAAACACACAAGTGGGAGGTGGGGAAAAGCTATCGTCATAACCCCAGACCCATATCGAGACCATCCAATACGGATGGCCCGTCGTGGCTGTTCCTGTGAGGTATTAACCCGCTTTTGTAGTCTTCGCCGTTCATACTGAGATACACGTCATTTGAAAGATCCTCCCCCGAGCTGAGGCTTTCATCGCTGAGACTGAGCACACTCTGCGGTGGGTTCGTACTCAAGTCTAAGTCTCGAATGTGAAAACTAGACAAATCCCAAGGATCCTGTGCCCATTCCGTATAATTCGCTGCAGCGCTAGTGGGCGTCTCTAAGGATAAAGCGGGCCCGCCATAAATGGCGTCGTAAACGTTGATCTGGCCACCATCCATTGCACCCAGCAGTGCTTCCCACTCAGGTAGTGAGATGCCACCCCCTGAAACACCTTTAGTCGCCGTGGTAGGCGGATATAATGGGGCTTGTGGCTGATGAGAAGGTGGAATAGGCTGCGACGGCGGTATTTGATTTTGATTGGGAGATAGTGGTTGAGGGTTGGATGCTGTGCTGTTTCCAAGAGAGAGATAATCCATATTTGGTTTTGTTCTTTGAGCGGGTGGCATTCGCATCATCGATTGTTGGATCTGAGAGATAGAGAAGCGGTGGTCGCGTTGTGATGTCGGTTGGTCTGTGCTGGTGTGGTCAAAGGAACCTCGTGATTGTGTGCGATAAAGCTCTGGTCTTGTAGCCGATGAGCTGGGCATCGTCATCCGACGTAGTTTCTCCTGTTGAGCTAGCAGATCCGTTTCACTCATGGCAGCTCCGGTATGCCGGCCATATGGCGAGCCCTTCGTAAAAGCGGTCGCTGGAGGAGAGGCTCTCGGGGGTGCGGCTATTGCCATGCCCGGACTCTTTTGCATTGATGCCGGTTGTGCTGGTTCGCTGACCATAATCAACATTCTCGCAACTCTTTTTAGGTCGCATATTCCCGGAGCTCTACTTTTTTGCAGGGTCTTCAAAACGACGTTGGTCAGCCGTTCTATATCCTTCATGAGCTTACTCTCATGCTTAAGCTCTAGGCCATGGTAAAGTAAGGTCACTCCGCAAAGAACAAGAATATCTGTCTTGTTTAAGCAGAAAGAAAACGACATGCTTCTCTCTTCAAGCAGTTGAACGATCTGGATGATGTGCTTGCTGGAATCAGCAGTTGCTATAAGAGCTGGCGCAGCTTTTGCCCCCAAGCTCGAGCCAATTGCTGGCCGATAAATAAGCGTACGGACATAGTAATACGCCAAGGCCTGCAAGTGTTAGCGAGCGAAATCACACTTAGAAAATAGAATCATACCAAAATCGGAGACCTGCTTCCCGTGACGTCTGTTGATGGTTTATCCTGCACAAAGTTGAGTTTGAGGTGGGTAGGGAGAGCCTCATCCCATGCCCGGAGTTCTGCGTCAAGTAATGACATTTGTTGAAGTGAAAGCTCATGAGAGGTGGCGGCAGGGTAATTCTTCTCCAAAACATGGGCCAAAATCCGCGATAGTCTGAACAGGGCAAGAGCGCTGGATATCCTAGTGTGTTCTCCAGGGAGAGTAGGCTGGAACCCCTTCTCTGTGACGTACTCATCATCCGTATCCGATGGATACTCTGCATGAATATCCTCATCCTTCAACAACTTTGGGAGGCCAAGTATGGCGGCGGAAAAGCTTTTGAAGATTAGTAAAATTACACGAGAACAACGACGAGAAAACATACCAGTCGAGAGAATACAGTGTCCAGAAGACCTTCTTCCGCGTCTCGATAGTGAGAGCTCCGAATGAGAACCGCTTTTGGCTCTGGTGCAGGCCTAACCGATGGGATAATCCAACGGCGATGGCCTTGTAGTGCTGAAGACGCTTGTAATCGGCTCGAATTGTGCAGTACACAAGAGCTAATACCAAACACTGCAGTGTGTGCATCGTGTTGTCCATCATGACCGCATCCAGCGCCTTTTGCCATTGTAACTCGCAAGCGGCAATCTGCTCCAGGTCCGGCAGTTCGCTCGACAAGGCAGCAATACTGAAGACCAGATAGAGCTGAGCGAGCTTGTGATTGTTCTTGATCTTATCAGAATCACTAGCGAAGTCTTCATATAAATGCAGGAATGTGGGTTTATGGAGAACTGGAAAAAGCGGCGCCCACTCCTGGAAGTAGACATTCACACATCTATCTGAGAAGAGTCGAGGCGGGACTCTTAACGACTGAGGTGGAGGTTTCGCTACTAAAGGGTAGCAGCCTTGAATATGAAGGAATGCTTCAGGGTTGAAGTCGCCACATGGCTTCCCATTCTCCTGGATCTTCCGCTTAAATGTTTCTAGCAACAATGTTAGTGATGATATACATCGATTAGAGCTACAGACTTACCAATGAAGGCACGTCCACTTGACGACCCCATGAAATACGAATCTGAATTTTCGACGCCGAGCAATAGCGGTGTCGCTTGCACACGGAAAACATCCTGTTTTACGGGTAGACCTCCGTCTCTGTCCGGCTTTACCGGAGGCTTCGGGCTCGCACTTGACCTGACGGAAGGCGCGCGGTGGCCATGCATTTTAGAGAGCATATCAATCTTCTCATCCTTCTCGTCCAACAAGTCCTTTAGCTCTCGGACTTCGGTCTCCAATTGCCGTACTCTTTCCTCTAGAGACTCGGTATAGCCGCGAGGAAAGGCGCGTCGACTCAGCTTGTCGCTGGTCTTACACTCGAAGCCGACATTCGAGCATTGTGAACACGTGGGCCGGATCCCATCGCAACGTATTTTCTTTGAACGGCAGCGGTCACATGCTTGGGCAATTCGGCTCTGCGAGCTGGTGCCCACCTTGATCACTTTCATTGGCAGTATGCCCGGCATCTTGGCGAGCGATTATATGCAGTGCGACCTTTGGATCTGGGGGTTGCTCGCGGGGATGTCGAAGTCGTGGCAGGAAATTTCTATACACGGGCCGGTCCCCATGGACGACAGAACATTCGAATCACGATGGAAAGGGGGAGGTGTTGCCTTCCGAACAAGGTGGGCTCCTTCAGATCCTACGCACAACACCGAACCACGTCAGTCACGCGATATTTTCGACTCCGGGTGTCCAGGCCTATTTTGAGTCGAGCTTGGGATTTCCGCAATAGAGACAAAGCGTTTGTCGTGCGAGAGGCCGAAGCGGTGAAGTGGGAACGAGACGACGGTAAGCGGATTCCGGGAGAGAGGGAGAGAGAGCGAGACAGCGAGAGAGCGAGAGAGAAAGAAAAAGAGAAAGTCAGACGGAGAAGAACGGAGCGCCCGCTTCTCCAGATACCTAATGGCAAATTTGCGGGGCCTTGGAAGAGTAAGTAGTAACACCCCGTGCCCCAGTATCGTGTATCTCCCTAGCAGATTTAGTGTAATGGGGGTTGGGCTAGAAATCTGGGGTGTGGCCGGGGTGACGGAGTGAGGGCCGTTTTACTGTACTATAACGAGTCAAGTATACCTCAGCGGTACTCAGGTGCTTAACCAAGTGCAGCTGGCACACACAGTTGAAGGCTGTTAGTGAGGAGATAGTAACTCGTAGCGCACAGGGACAGGGTGGCAAAAGCTGGCCACCGGAGTGTAGGGGATCTGCTAAATGGTATAATCCCTAATTTAGTGAACCGAACAATGTTGTAGCGTTGTTGCCAAGAGCTGCCACATGCATTCCATTTCAGACACTAGAAGCGAGCATCGTCAAGTTGAATCGGTGCTTCACATCTCGCCGTCTATACAGACGTATCTCACATACGCATCCAGGGTAGACATACCAAGCAAACTGCGCCGCCCGGGTCGCGCTGGTGTTCATACATAGTGTCCAGCACAGTACCGTGGTTGAAAATACATGCCGCCAAGGTGCATTTGCATCCGCGCGCCTGTGTGCTAGTGGCCTTGGTGCAGGGCACCTTTGGTTATCGAAGAAACCTGACCCTGGAGTTTCCGAGTGGGTTCATGAAGTGCCTGTAGCATGTATACCAGGTCCCTAGTCTGTCTGCTACGCTGACAATTGGCCGAGGAGGGCGCAGCGTGCCGGCAATGCTCTCGCCATGATCCAGAGCTTCGACTTCTCCTCACGTCTGGGGTCGGTCTGGGGACCGGCGCCATGGTACAGCTTCTTCCATGTGGCCGTGGGATCTCGTTCGTTTGCGCCAGATGACACATTTAAACCAGGTAAGAGCGACACTAGAAACTATCTCGGGATCCTCGACCAGCTACTTTATCTGACATCTTCCGTTTTGTTTTCGTCGTGTGTGTTCTTGGACCCAATGACGGGGCAAAGAGCTGCCACCTAATGCAGGACGCATGCAGTAGATCCTTCTCCCGTATTCTCGAGGCCAATTCGCTAGACTCGCACAAGTGCGGTTGAATGCATTCAATACTATCTAGGAAATGACCTGGATAGACAGAAACCTGGACTAGGCATCCCAACCGTCATCCCCTCCGGGCTGATCTGGGCAGAGTCTGGGGTAATCTCAGCAATCGATCGATAGCCGGCCAGAACTTGACTCGTCATGCCCCGCGATATGATTGACCGCTTATGCACCTCTGCTTCGGGAGAGCTGATAGGCGCGTCAGAAAAAGAATTACAGAACGAAACGTGACGGGTGTGGGGGGGCTCTCGCGTGTCCGTCCCTAAACTATGTCTTTCGATAATGTCCGGCTGCTGGTGGGAGGACACGGTCGGTTCATGTATCCAATGCCTGCCCCAACAAGCTGATCGGGGCAGGCACGCAGCAATCTCCAGTGGTTCGAAGTGACACGTCGCCACATTCAGACGAGTGGTGTGAATTTCTGTTCTTTGGCTGTGTCGGCTTCGCCAGGACCATGAGGCAGTAGATCCGCGCGTCGAGGTAGTCCAAGCCTCGTGTTTCTCAATGTGGCCTACGAGATCATTCGTGAGATGTCTCTCACCCTTGCCTCCTAGCAATGTAATTTGGATAGATGTAGGCGAGAAGTAGTGCATTCTGCAATGCCATCGGGATTTCCATTCTAGTCGACAGATTATGATAAGCTCAAGGTCGCCGATGCATGAGCATACCAAGATTTCATGCACCCAACAAACTTGTTTAGTTAGATGAGAGAGACGTTGACTGCCTAATCAGCGGTATCCTGCACGTCTGTTATAGGACAGCATTCTTAGCACCATCTGATTGGAAGAATCCCATATGTCCCGTCTTGGGCGCGGGAGAGCAGAAGACAGAATCTCATAGGTATTTATCAAAACGAGTCGCTTTGTTCCGATTTTAAGATCGCTGCTATATGAAAGGCATCCATCACTATAAGATCGAATAAAGGTGCAGATAGATTCAGGGATGCCACGAGGGATCCAAATCATATCCCTCCGGCGACGAGATTCCGGTTGAATTTCCCGGCGGGTAAATAGACGAGGCGACAGGGCACAAGGAGTCACACTGGCGGGAAACTTGGACATTGAAGATTCAATCATGCGTGTTATCGCACTGCCGAGAAACTAGAGAATATAATGGACAGTCAGAGTTGTCGGCCCGAATCTTTTATGAGAGGCGTTGACGATATCGCCACGTATATTATCATATCTCAGTTCTATTTTATTACTGCTAGTTAAATTCTCTCGTTAACTATTTGACCACGAATTCTGACTCTCGTGCAGAAGCACATATCAGGGTGTTGATACACCTCGCAAGGACTACATATCGGATACTAGAGTAGTTAACGAAGTAACGGTAGCGAGATTGTTTCAAGATTCTCAAAACGCCGTCTATCGGAGCAATCAAATGAGTTTATAAGCTCGTATCTCTGCTGTCCAGGTGATCTAGGCGCCGGAGTAGATTGCGTACAACTGTGCTGTTTGCCGAACTGGAGACCAATACTCACTACGCACATATGCAGCCCGGAGGATGCGACCCAGGTAACCGTAGCATTTTACTGCACAATTATGTGAAGTCTTCCTCATCTATGCTATCTTGCTGGATGCCATTCATTTCAGCAAGATAAGTAGTAACCGACTCATCTTCAAACAGCCGGGTTTTCTACGAGGAAGTTAGTCAAAATTGCTCGGTTGCTCATCATACTTTGGGAATTGTCGTGTAATACGTCTCCTGACAGTAGCTGATAGAACCGTGGGAGAATCCGCAATCATCGGGGCGGCGGAGCAAGTCTTCATTTCCTTACCTCCTGTTCGAGCACTTGGAAAGTCCTTTCGAAGAGATCTTTCTCAACTGTTCTTAATTGCGATGCCGCGCTGACGACATTCGGTCTCTCGTTTCCAACCAATACCTTCTCTTCTGCCAAAACTTCCAATTTTTGCCGAATTATTTGAAGGGCAACAGTGACGGCACGAAGACGGAAAACCTGGCACAGCTTGTGCCCCTTTATGAGGGTTTCCATTGTCCCTGCTTCTCCCGTGACGTCTGTATCCTGCCAAAACATTCTGAGATCGTGAGACCCATCAGTCTCCTGCAAAACTTTGAAATGTAAGCCGTCTTCATCGTTTAGACACATCAGGTGAATAAATGGCGCATCCCATTGCGGAATACCAGTGTTGCTGTCAGTGATTTTTAACGTCGGCGCAGACCCGAAGACATAGAGCTTCGCCTTTGCGAGCGGGTCATCCTCCATAGACTCAACTGGCAGGACAATTCTTTTAGCAGTCGAGACGGGATCGATGAATCCATAACTGAACAACATCTCGGCAGCTGACTTGTCGTACCCGTAGTCAATAGTGATTTCGTCCTGCCCAAGAACGTTCGCCCCCCCGCGCAGAAGCAGCACCACTTCATCTTCTGAGGTTTCCTCGAAGTACGCCGTTGCTGGATTCGAATGATTCACTAGGTCAAGACAGGGAACCATTGACTCTCCTGACTTGGGCAAGGCTAGCGAGCGAGACCGGTAGAGGGCATCTAATAATATCCACTCGCTCAGAGTAATTGCTCCATCAGTTTTCATCAGCACACTCCATCGCGGAAGGCCTATAGTCGCGCCTCGAATGTGATCGAACTCCTTCGCCAACGCGACAAGCTTGGCAGATACAGCAGACTAATGTGCCGTTGTTAGATAGGAACAACGAGAGTGCCCGTAAGAGCTTACTTGGAGTGAAGTGCCTCTTAGAAGAGACAACTCAGGCTCAGACCACAATGTTGGGACAGGGACAGTGGTGGGAAGGAGCTTGAAATATTGAGTCCAGGCTGTGCTGGCGCCTTGACCACCGGTATAGTCAGGGGAGGAGAGGACAAGTTGTGTCAATAAGAACAATAGGATGTCTCCCCTGAGGGACTAGTGGATAAAAGACTTGTCAACTCGGCGGCTCATCGATGAAGACTCGAGATTTCTACCTGATGGCCGGCTACATCGAGGAGTTGGCGAAAGTCTTTGTTCTCTTTGGCATTCTCTTCGATGCCCGCAGCGGAAAGGACAAGCTCTTTCGGAATCGTAAGCAGGGCCGGTAGTTTGTCATTTTCGTCGTTGAGGTTTTTCTCGGCAATTAAGCCCAGCCCTCGAGCCTCCATGTCGGCGACGCAGACGCCAGCAAAGGTGATGTTATTGAGCATGCACCATGCTGGAAGGGTTGATAATGGAAATTGCCCCCTTCGCATGTTGGCCGGAATCCGATAAAATAAGAATATCTGGTAGTCCGAGGTGGATAAATAAGCACACACGAGCACTCACTCACATATATATAAATAGATAGATATATTATGAATATTGGACAAATCAACAAGGAGGTTTGTCTTTTTCGTTGCGACACGATACAACAACTTACCTAAGTACCCAACTACCTAGCCTATTATGTGGTGGTCCAAGGTGCTGGATGATTGGACGTGGTACCTATATATCTCCCGGTAACTTACGTCAATGGCACGTGAAAGCGGCTTAAAATATGCTGTATATCTTGGGTACATCCAGTACCTAGTATGTAGGTAGGAACCGCGAAAACATGCCCCGCGCAATTTATACGACCCCCACCTTAGATCATCCCACCCCAACACCAACACCTGGTACTTATTCTGTTGTATTGTGGGTTGTACCTAGAATGGATGGAGGCTAGCACTATGGTTACCGTGTACAGCATATGTACTACCTACTATAGTGGGTAGGTCAGGTGACATAAGTTATCTATCTAGGCATCTATCTATCCGATCTACCGACAAGGAGGCTTCAAGGTTCCTATTTGCTCCTCGCCAAACCGTCCACGAAGAACGCTCGTCGCACGATGCCGCGGGATCCCTTGATCGGCCTAGTCGGCAAGCCCTCGGCGGGCAAGAGCACGACCCTGAACAGTTTGACCGATGCCACGTCCAAAGTTGGTGGGTTTGGATCTCGCGCCAGCCTGTCGAGCTGAGCAACGACGCTGATCTGATGCCCGCACCACAGGAAACTATCCGTACGCCTGCCTCCCCGACCCGTCGCTTGCTTGCTTCTCCTTCAGGTGAATGCGTCACTCACATTTGACATGATGTATTGCAAAGGTTCACGACTATCGACCCGCAACGTGCCATCGGCTATCTCCAGATACAGTGCGCCTGCGAGCGGTTCAACATGCAAGACAAATGCCGCCCGAACTACGGGTCTTGCGTTGACGGGCGACGCTCGGTGCCCATCGAGCTCCTCGACGTTGCAGGGCTGGTCCCCGGCGCGCATCAGGGTAAAGGGCTGGGGAACAAGTTCCTTGACGACCTGCGCCACGCCGACGCGCTGATCCACGTGGTGGATGCGAGTGGGAGGACGAACGCCGAGGGCGAGAATACGCGGGGCTACGATCCGTCGCAGGACATCGCCTGGTTGCGCAGCGAGATCGTCCAGTGGATCAAGGGTAACCTCTGGGAGCGGTGGGGTTCGATCAAGCGGCGCCATGTTGCCGTCAAGGCCACGGCCGTCGAGACGCTGCAGCAGCAGTTCTCTGGCTACGGGAGTACGTCGAAGGTTGTCGCGCGTACGCTGGACAAGCTGGCGCTGAAAGAGCCGCTCGAGGCATGGTCCGAAGAAACGGTAGACCGGGTTGTGACCGCCTTCACCGACGAGAAATTTCCTACCGTCATCGCTCTTAACAAGATTGACGACTCAGACGCCTACACAAACCTCATGAAGATTACCAAGCAGCAAGATCCCAACCTGGTCGTACCTTGCTCGGCCAAGGCCGAGCTATTTTTACGCAAGATGGCGAAGCAGGGTTATGTAAGATATACGGAGGGAACCGAATTTGTGGATACCCGTGAAGATCTCATCGCAGACGGCGATCCGGATGGCGGGGGACTCAAAGAGCTGGATGACAAGAATAAGGCTATAATCGAGGAATTTAGAGACATGATTCTGTTCAGATACGGCTCTACTGGAGTTGTCCAGGTTCTGTCAAAGGCAGCCGAGATATTGGGTCTGGTGCCCGTCTTCCCGGTAAGGAATACGACGAACTTCAGCTCAGGCTCAGACACAAAGGTCGCTTTCAGAGATTGTGTCCTGGTCAAGAAGAACTCAACGGTAGGCGAGGTTGCTAGAAAAATCATGGGAGATGCCCCAATAGCCTACGTGGAGGGCGTAGGGAGTGTACGCGTATCTGAAGATGCTGTTGTCAGCCCAGGAAAAAACGATGTGAGTTTGATTAAATTGTGGTGCTAAGTTCGCTCGCTGATCTGTTCACCTAGGTCTTATCATTCAAGGTAGGCCGAGCTTAATGAAATCTACAGCATACTTAGCCGCCTGGCATATACCATTTTACAACTACCCTCTGGTACTCATCAACATGACTCCCGGCTACCGAGGCAGGTTAAATGATCGTGATATATATATCTACAGCGTAGTTATATGGCTCATTTGAGTGGAATTTATTGTCAGCTCTCCCAATTCGCTTCCACGACCATATTGATCAAACAGCGGACACTTGTTTGAGGGGTAATTCGAAGAATCTTAACATACTCCATCAGGCAGGACATTCTGTCATGTATATAGACAGGCCGATCTACCCTCCCCAGCCACACCCAAGCAAGGTGAACATAGGGCGGCTTGTAATGTAATCCATCTAGGTTAGATAACTTACACATGTCAGCTTGAGGTGGCATATCTGGTATATGCTTACAGTCACGCTCAGCTTGGCAATCGCGAATTCACCATCATAAACCAACTAGGAAACGGCAGAATTACAAGATGGGGGCATGTTGGGTATCGAAATTCATTCATCATTATAGGTATCTAGGGCTCGCAGCTGCATGGCCACAACCCAACAACAAGACGCCTGAAAGAACTATTGTTGTGCCGAGACACTCCACAGAACAAAGAGAATATAATATAGCGATGCCAGCCAATGGGCCCATCTCTTTCCCGCTTCCGGACGCAAACAGCCTAAGGACCACCAAGTCGACGCATGTGAAGTTGAATCGACAGTGACGAACACGACGAAAGTGAATTGAAACAGTGATCCAAAGACCACGGAAACCCCCCACTCTACGCCGAGAGCGGTATTAGGTTAAGTCGTACCGCATTGACTTGTATCGCTTGGATGCGGTTCATGGTGATCTTATGGTGTGTTGCCAAGCCCGAGCTCTATTTTCTTTCTGCGCCACAGGCCTCATGAGATGCATTGTATGGGTATAGTGCGTTGGGTAGAAATCAATCGCAGTCAATGGAAGGAACCGCCGCCCTAACTTTCGCTGCATTTCATGCGGTCATGATTAATATTTTAGGATAATGTACCTGGATGCCAAGCAAAGTTAGCCATGATCTCTGTCATGCTTGGAAGGGGGGTAAGGGCCTGGCCGCTTTCTTGTGGGGCAGATATTTAGATCGATTGGGGACTGCAAGGCAATATCGGCTAGGACGGCGAGTTCGTAGTATGTATACGTACAGCGCGTGGATGATGCCCGGGAGGTAACCCAGAAGGGTCAAGAGGATATTGATCAGGAAGTCGGCACCGCAGCCACGCTCGAGGAAGACACCGAGAGGCGGGAGAATGACGGCGAAGATAATCTTGCAGATATCGCTAGGGCCCGTAATCAGTCATGAGCAACATGTCAAAAGCGGCAGCGCGTCGATGAATCGAACGAACCGTCGACATACCTAGCAGTGAATGCCATCTTGGCTTGGTTGGGCTGGTTTGGCTAGGAGTGAGGAAGGATGTGGGTAGGGGGTTTCGATGGGGAGTAGAGATCTTCTTCGATGGCGGTAGTCGAATTTGGAGAGACAAGAAAACGAGGGATGTGATAAAAGTCGAGAGACGAAGGGCGAACGAAGGTGGGCTGTTGGGTTGTCGGGTGTTTAAATAAACAATCAAGCCTGTCCACCGGTGCGGTCAGGTCAGGTCAGGTAACCGCTTTTGTCACGGATTGCGTTTCTTGGGCACTGAAATATTTCTTGGTTGGCTGGGTTGCCACTTGTTTCTCTCTGCTCATCTTCTGGGATTGCTGGACCGGACAATGAATGATGATGATGGAACCATTGACACTACCTGCATTCTTTACCCTGTCACGAGGTAGACGCTGCGTCATCAACCTATCGTGTGTACCTGCCCTGACAGTGGGACTGGCTATCTCCTCTGCTGTTTGCTATTTCAATTGCCCAGGGCATGGCCGGTTTCTGGTACTACCTAAGTACATAGGTAGTACAGTATCTAGTACAGTACCTAGGTACCTACTTACCTATATGTTTACTTAATGTACTAGTAAGTAATCGTAGATACCTGTATGGCAAGCTTTGATGCCGGCAATCGGCAATCGGCAACACCGCCTCTAAGACATCATAGGTTAGAATGACATCATTTGTCGTAGCTTGGAGCTTTCCTAGTAAGACCAGCCCGCATTAGCACCCGGACAAATGCTACGCACATCAGCCACATTGCGTCTCGAGACATTTGGAGTCTCGAACTGTGGCTATGTCCCCATATCCAGGCTACCTACCTCACTCGGCAGTGCCAAAAAAAACCCCGGCCCCTGTCCACCTGAACATCCCACGAAATAAACCTAATAAGGCAATAGTTACTCTATCTTGAGGCTCTTACCCCAGAGAAATCAAACACAGCCCTCTTAGGTACTTTAGGTACGTAGCATAGCCAAAAGAACCTATTGCGCATTCGAGACTTCGCCACAAGCTTGTATACGTCAGCGTTCATGAAAATCTAGGCATCATATTTACCTGAAACTTCTGATGGTGGTCGCTGTCTATCTAGTAGTTACCTACTGTGGTATCCCTCCAAGTCTCTACAAGTTGTCTCAATCACTTGTTCCATAGAATTGGCCCTCAAGTCGCATGCCATGCACCATATCAAGTCTCGATGTGGGCGGCGAGCTAGGATTGCGATTCAAACAGAGTGATGAGAAGTGTCCGAGATGACCACTAAAGCAATATGCAATTCAAGAAAGTTTCTCTTGTTACCTGGTAGAGGGAGGTATTTTCGCTCCCCTCGAGACCGGGATAGACCGATGACAGAAATGTTGACTAGACAATGAAGCGGGGTTTTACTAAACCACATCTGCCTTATTATATGATTCTCGCATTCATAAACTAGTCTCATCTACCGCGTGGGAACGATGAGCGCAAACTTTCTGGAGCCTCTTATGTTGCGCTGGGAGAATGACCCTCGTACTAAATGTTTCAACTCGACGATTGTATCTAGTAGAAGACAAGAGATCGGGTCATTTGCTTGCTCCTCGCTTGGTGGTGGGTAAGGACGGGAAAAGGAGACCAGTCCGACAATGCCAAGCCGGGCGTCAGACACGGACGGGATTTGTCAGGAAGAGAAACAACTGTCCGAGAAACGCGGGTTCTCTCATCTCTAATCCTCAAATTATGGCTATTGTTTGTTCCAGGCGGGAACCGTCGCCTCCATGAGCGTGAGTCGTCAAGATGGTATCGTACACCTTGGGCGCAAGGACCCGCTGGAAACCGGATATCGTTTTATTAGTCAGCCTCGACCCAAAAACCCTCAGGTACCATAGCTAGAGATAAGGTAGACGAGACCAAGAAAATATCATAAATCTCACGCTTTTGGGAGCAAGAACCAGTGAACCCGACCTCTCCTCCTCAATATCCGACATACGCCAGCCGCCTCAGACCGACAATGGCTCCTCCAACGCCCCTCCCGACGTATGTCTACAAGATCGTGCCGACGGCCCCTCCATCGCCCATCCCTGCGCAGTACCCGCTCTCGGAGCTGGACCAGAACGACGGCTTTGTACACTTGAGCATAGCGACGCAAGTGAGTGTCGCTTCCACATCATCGGCTTCCTATCTCCGCCGATCCGAGAGCGGCTTCTCGCTCCTCTTTCGGAAACCCTTTTCTCACATTTATTTATTACCCACCCACCTACGTACCTAAATACATCATACTGACATCGTTCCCAAGATCCCGACGACAGCCGGACTCTTCTTCAAGGATTCGACGACTCTCTGGATCCTCAAGATCCGTTTCAAGCCCGATTTCCACAGTGCTACGACCTGGGAGGTACAGGGCTGTCCGCATCTGTACGGTAACTTCGGGGCCGACGACGTGGCGGAGACCAAGGAATTTTCCCGATCCGCGGGTGAGAGCTGGGGAGACGCGATGGAGAGGCAAAGCGGTTTTCTAGTTTGAGAGATCTCCCATAAACTACAACCAGACGAGCGATAACGAACTATTCACACAAGATATCAGTTGGCTGGTAGTTTGGCGGTGTTGAATGTACGACAGCATCTGCTGCTAAAAGGGGGTTTGAGAGCTCTGTTGCTTTGAATTTGAATCCAAAGTTCATCATTATTAAATATATATTTATTCGTGCCCCTAGGTAATTTTGCTTTTCCATCGGTTTGGTTAGCTCATATGAGTATTCGGCCATCAGGTAATGGGGTGTTGGACCCGTGTTCTACCGTCGCAGCAACACACATCGACAGTACTGCTTGCCAGTACCCGAACATCCCCAAGAACCTCTCCAAAAACAGGACACATTTCTCCGAAATCCACGATTAAACCATGCTATCGCAAACACCAACGCTAAAAGAAACAAGGTGCCCAAACTGAAAACCACCGTGAGCATTCTCACCTTGCTGCATATAAGAAGCAGACGGCTTCTAATCTTTATTCGGCCGTGTCTCGTGATTGTGATCGCCCCATCTTCATTTCTGCCTCCAGAGCCCGACCACATTTAGGGTTTATTCATCAATTTCCGAAAGATTTTGTTTCTCCGCCGTTCGTCACCGTCATGCTCCCCGTCGTCAGTGTACTGGAATCCTGGGGATATGCCCAAGATACTTTCAGACCCCTTTGCCCGGCTCGGGCTCTCCGCACCAGCCTTCGACGGCTGTGCAAGGTCATGGGATTTTTGGTCAACTAGCTCGGTCGCGCTGTCCGCCGCAGACAACCTGGAATGAGGCCGTTCTGTAAAATTCTGGCCCAAGGTTCCCTCGTTGATCTTCCCGTAGCTGATGGTCCGTCTGTGCTTGCGAAGCAACGACTTCCGCGAGCGATGTAGTGTCTTGGCAGGGTCAATATGCTCGGCAGAAATAGCGAAGCCCGGGTCGAGAATGGCGTCCGGGTGTCGCATCGATGTCGTGCACGAGGCAAAAGAGTCCGGGAAGCCGGTTTCATAGTGACGGCTCGTCGGTCGACTGTCGCTGGTGCTATAAGAGGTCGTCGACATAGTGGTGGTGGTCAAACTATCCGATGAGACAGTATAGGCATAGGTTCTTGGCAGGTCACGTTCCTTGGTCTTGTATAGAGAGAGCAAGCCCATTGCAGGTCGGTCTAACGGGAAATCGTGAGAATGGTGATCTTGACGAAATATAGGGAGCAAGGCGGTCCAGCCGCCATATATACAATTTGAGAAGATAGTTTGGTAGCGTGATGCCTTAGAAGCTTCTCAGGGAGGACAATGTCTGAGTAGGATGTAACAGAGGATGAATGAAGGTTTGAGTCAGGCTACAATGAGGTGAATGAAGCTCTGTTGCTTTGTTTGAGTATACGGTGCTTGCTGGCTGGAGATGGAAGCCGACAAAAGAAAGAGGGTCAGCAAGGGAAAGTGAAGGTCATTATTAGCCCCAAGTCATGGACGATGTGATGCGGGCACGGTGCAATCCGGCATCACCTGGCCGAGCTCACTGGCCACCATCATGCAGCCTTAATGGTCCCCTCTTTCGCTCACTCAGCACTGTTGCCAGGCAAGAATGTGGAATGGGCATGATTTGATGCAGAGGGTTGGCTCCATTCGGGAAACGGCAACGATGCAAGGGTGATGGCGGCTTGGACGGCGCGTAATGTCATAAGTTTGCGCCAGCTGTGCATCCGCCCCCTTGAGATGACGACGGGTTTCGACAAAATAATAAATAGCAATCATAATGTGAATGCCTGCTCACCTGAATGGTAGGTTCACGTCAACGCAACACCGTGCTGCACGCTCAGTAGACGAGCGGCCCGACAGACTGGAATGAGGGTTTCAATGCCAAGAACTCCGATGGCTAGCCCAGCTCTGGACTGGGTTTGGGCTGTTGGGGACGATGGAAATTGTTGTCTTCAGGCAGCACTGTAGAGTCCTCCCGGATCGCCTGTAACTAGGTACCTATACAGATAGGTGGAGAGCGCTACAGGAGAGCGCTAGACAGCGAAATATCGGGTCGGCAGGGGGCTCCACGGCTAGTGGAAGATGCCGGCAGTGCCGAGTGCGATAATGATTGGGCGTGCCGTAAATCCGGGCGTGATGGCTGGTCCATAATCTGTCAACTGTAATTTGGAGGGGTTGAAGAAAGACGAGAAGGTCAGGAAACAGTAGATGTGGGAAAGCCGATTTTTTAAATATCTATTGTCGTCCAAAGGCAGGTCTGGCCTTCGAGGCAAGTAATTCCGCAGGTACGGCAGACAAGTACCGATCGACTGTACCCTGAGTTGCCGTACTTCCGATATTTTGCTCTCGTGTAAGTGCGAACAGCGGCCGGTACATCGCGTGTCCCCACAACAAGCTTCGATTAGCCTCCGTTATCAACAGCTCGTGTGCAGTAGGTCGCCGAACGTGACTAGCCGCCAAACCTGTCCAGACCTTGGAGAAACAGGTCGTATACGAGAGGTTCGAAGACTGAGTCGTAGGGCAGGCTGATATGTCTCTGAATAAGGAAGGTCTTGTTCCTCACGCCCTTCCCCGACAAACAAGAGCAGAAATAATGACGAACGACTGTTTGTTTAAAGCATTAAAATGTCACAGAGACCTGCATGTTTGGCCAGATTACCGCGAACCTAACATGTTACCTATGAAACGAGGGGAGTCGGAAGCAGGAAGTCCACGCTATCGAGTCCAGCACTGCTAAGTACAACAACGACTATCCAGCCAGCCACCATTCTTAGCCGAACCTAATTGATGGATAGCTCTACGGAGACCGTCAAAGACAAGAGGGAGGTCAAGAAGAAGAAAAGCTAGGTACTTAGAAAGGCAGAGGAGCAGAAGATTTCTTGCGGTGTATCCTGCATGCGCCATGCAGAGTAATTCGAGACCATCTGCTGGTTCATGATTGGCCATGCATCAGATCAGGTAGTGTATGCATGCTGTAGGCGTGTCGGGAAGCTCGGCCTCACCGTCAGGTAGCACTTGGGGACCGGGCTTCATTCCCGTGTAAGACATAGTGATATTAAGTGATATTCCTAATGCATCGTGGCTACCTATTATTATTAGGCTAGCGTTAATTAAGTTATAGTCAGGTACTTTAGCAAGTAACCAACTCCTCTTGTGGTTGGTTCGTCAGTCCACCTCGAACTTCGCGTCAAAGTGGATATAATCCAACGTTAGCTATATGATTTCCCAGGGACGTTGAAGAGTTGAGAATGCACACACACACTTCGCTTATCTCGACGGGAAGATCCTCTATTGGGCCGAAGAGCGCATTCGATACGTTGAGGGTTGCAAGCTTTACTATCGGTCATGAACCGACATCCAGGCATGGGAATTCAGTGTGTAAAAGGACCCAATGTTGGGAGCACTGTATATGATGTAGATCTACACTACGCATTACCTACTCCAACCTGGTCCATTGACGTAGGTATATGATATGAAGTCGCTATACACCACCTGCCCGGGTAGTTTGGCGCCGTGGAGGTAGCAGGAGATAGAGAACAAGCACTCACATGCAACGGGTAATCCTTTTTTCTTCTCCATGAGACACACAGGCAGACGCCTCGTAAAGAACCCGTACCAAGTCCATGATGATGCTATGTGCGGGAAATAGAGGTTATCGAGAACCCGATAATATCGGCCCATGACGTCATCTAATCCTATATGAATCCTACCCCTCTCCCGATAAAGCCTACCTTAAACGGGATACCTCAAGAATCAAGACCTTGTCCGTTCCTCATCGCATAACGAGGTAGGTATCTGGCGACATGCCTATCTAGTCTACACTAACAGGCCTCAAGGACGGTCCAAGTTCTGTATCAAGCAAGTCTATGGGTGATGACTCTCCACCTACCCATCTAATCCCAAGACGAATCTTAAGTACTGCCTTCAAGCGCAATTCAAAATGGACCCATCGTACGAAGAGGTCATGGAGGGCCTGAGTGCGATGCAAGATAAAGCCAACGAAAAGCACCGCGTCGCGATGACGGAAGCGAACGTACCTCTTGCCACGCTCGGCCGTGAACACTCCCGAGCCATGGACGAGGCGGATTCGCAGCTCGCTGGCCTGAATCATCTCGAACGGGAAGCTGCTGGGAGTGGCGAGCGACTACGCTCTCACGTTACTGAATACGAACGCGAGATGGCTGAGGCGGATCGTCGATTAAGGAGCCTGAGTTCCGAGGGCGAGCGTCCACGCGGTGGGAGTCAGTAGGAAATTCTGTGTGGGCGTTGAGGAGCGGAAGTGTCTTTCGCTTATTGCGAAGCAGTGTGACAATTTGTGTAACTTTACGAACAAGGGGGGCTTCAGATTGCTCTGCAGGGATTACAAGAGCGATGAAAATGCCAGTGTACTGCTCATTGTGTATTGTGTATTGTTGTGTTTACACGAGTCTTTCTATATCCGTTCCATCTCATTATGGACCCTGTACTATACAGAAGAAATAGCAGTCGCCGTCAGAGGCTGAGAGTGAATACCCTTCTGATTAACACACTCTTTGATTTTAGTGTGTTCTCCCAAACTTCAACAGAAAAGGTTCCAATCATCAATCATTTATTGCGGAAAGCAAAAACCCGAGCCTATCCAGTATGTCGCATAATTTTTATGGTTTAGGTGTCCCTGGTCGATCATGTTAAGCACCATCCCTAAATAAACTCCACGTATCAGAGAAAGGGGGGTTATAATGGCTTCGAGACTTCGGCGACGGTTGACTCATGATTGTCTAGGACACCGAGGTTCAGAAGGGGAGCTACGGGGGATAAGGGGAGCATGTGCTCAGGAGGGAAAAGAAGATCCGGGGATTAGGATACATAAGCGAAGCAGTTAGACTTACAATAGAGCCAAGGTCAAGTCACCGTGAATGCGCGCCTTCAACGTGACCTCGACCTCAAGATTCAAGTCCAGTCTCAGCTTCAAGGTATCACTCTTGCCACCGTCGTTCTGCTGTTGCATATGTTGTTGCTGCTGGTATTGCGGTTGCGGCATCATCTGGTGCTGTGACATCGGCGGCATCATCTGTTGTTGCGGCTGTTGCTGTTGCTGTTGCTGCCCATGGGCCACTTGTTGACTGTGGTCCGCCTCATCGTCCGGCTGGAAATCTTGCCGACGACGGTTCCGGCGACGCTGGCGCGCGGGGCGTGAGACTGAGGTTTCGGAGGGTGCGATAGACTTCTCTCGCGTCTGGGGGCGGTGGCTTTGCTCGCCCTGCTGCTCTTGCTGCTCAGGTTCTTGCTGAGGGGCTGGAGACGAGCTCCTCGACTTGTCGTCGCCGCTAGTAGACATTATGATGTTTGAGTCTGCTCTTGTTTTCTTGTTCCCACCGAAGATTTACCTGAGAAGTCAAACGAGAAATGAGCTTCGAGTTTTTAGATACACGTCGATCAAAGATCCGAAGGGGTTATGGCCAAAAAGTAAGATTGAGAAAGCTCTAACGGAAGAGGAACCAAGGGGTGGGCAAGCAAGTCCTATATATCGGGTCCATACTGTACGAAAATCAAGCTACGGGGACCCTACCTGCATCCCAAGTCCGTGCTTCCACCGCGCGCGCGGTCCGTGGTCTGGTGTCATATTGTACTACCTCAACGTCACAGCCGGGGATGTAGGGTGGGATAAATCCTGATTTTGAAAGTGGTTGCGGATCGAGATCACGGACGGGGTGGCCACTTACATCATGCGCCACACTAATTACGGCCTTGACATACCTATTTTGAGCCCCAACCCCTCGTTGTCTGCTTATTCTTGGCGTGGGGATTAGATCCCTGTAAGTGAGAGTGACGCTTTGTCCCTTTCATATAATACCTACGTATACTACCTACTTCCCCAGGATAAGGGCGTACAGGTATTAGGCATGTATCATACGACTGACGGGTAACAGCATGCGTAAACCTAGGTGTAGCTACACTAGATTCGGGGATAATTGGTGCTTGTTTGAAATGTTCGAGGGAATAGTGAAGACTCAACAACCCAAGCCACCAGTGCCCGAGGATGCTTGGTGTGATAACAGGCAAAATAAGGATCTGAATGCCTCAACATTAAATGCTTCCAAGGCCAATAACTAGTGACTCAAACCGAGTTGTGGGATAACCGGAAGTAAGTCCGTAGAATTAACTCATACAGTGCGAGTTATATGCTGAGCGTTCTCAAACGTTGTAGATAAACTTACATGTATGCGTAGGTAGTTATCTTCTTCTGATCCACAACTTACCCCAAAGCCTCGCATACACTACAGCTATCAACTTTCCGCCAGTTCTTGGTGACGACTTAGAGTATGAGCTAGGTACTGAGATGTAGTTGCTAGTCGTAGCATCTCGGCAGCTTACAGTCTCGCTGTTATTTACTTCTAACTGTCATACAATCGGTAAGATAGCATTTTAGCGGATCGCATTACACGGGGCGATGAAGTAAACTATACAAACACGTGGCGGGTGCACAAGATTCAATGGGTCTCTTCAAAAAGTTAATGCATTAGGGTTCGTCTATACTTTCCGAGAACCCCATCAGTTTTACCAAGTATCCTCACCGCCCCTCGTCAAATTCCAGGGGGTTTTCGGTTTCCGGAGAAATGAGACAAGTCAAAGCAACCACAGTTCTAAGAGCACTAGTTTCAGAGTCAACCACTCACTCGAGAGGGAACATATTGACTGTTTATGAGAGAATGAAGAGCGATGGTAAAATCTGACTTTTAATTGGATAGGATCCTCAAAGCCCACAAGCCGACAATGAGCTTGCATTAACTTGCAGCAGCTTCTCGTCTGAATCTTCTTGAGTTACCAAGGTAGGTATCCCAAGTCGCGTTGTATTAGCGGCCTCTTAAGCGTAACAAAGCCGGCCAACGCTGCACAGGTTGACACAAAGTTGAGATCTTGACCTCCGCTCGCACTATCTAACAAACACGGGCGGCTCATAATTTTACCCTAAGTATAATTAGGTGTGCTCGTTGGTAGGTAATGTGAGGAGGCAATGCTAAGGGACAATTTCTGAGTACCACATTAAGTCAACAAGTGAGACTAGGTTTGTCTCCGTCGTGGATATATACCACTAGTGCTAACAACGTAATAAAAGCGTCATTTTGCATTGTTGCAGTTTCTATATCATTTTCGTAACTAGAGCGGCGCTTCTTCAATTTATCGAACTCGCACAAAAAGTATCAGCTCTTTGCTTTCAATTTCCATATCTACTTGCAAGTATTTCTCGTTGTACTTCATGCTGGAGTAGGTGCGAGAGTTGTTGTTACAGAGTGAATAGATAGACTTGTATACAGCCAGGTCGGTAGTAGCTGAGGCCTGATACTTAGTATCTAGGGAAATGGGGTTATATACGAGAAGTAGAACTGAGTGAATCATGGGTAACAGATTATGATATTACTAGCAACAGGGCAAATATCCACGTATCTCAAGGCTACAGATTATATGAACTCCACTGACAAGAAGAGAATCAGCAGTGCCGAACTACCAGTAGACATATCCCGTCATTAAATTATAATATTCTATCGTCACTCAGCTTTGATCAGCCGTCTTCAAATTAGTTAGTTCGTAATTCATGCCACTCATAGCTATTATGTGTGTCCCTTAAATTCTGCTGTAGCGCCGTATTCATCCTACTGCTTCCCTCGAGCTCCGACAGAAGCGAAAGATGGGGACTATGAAAATTCTCAGATTTCGAGGGACTCGGTGTACCATTCGAGGGACGGTGCGAATTGTGGGCTAGAAATGCACTTTTCGCGAGGTGCGGTGTTGCTAAATCAGTAGTCAGTGACTGATATTTTGAACATGGCCCCTACCACGTGTAGGTTCTGTTCTCTGTGCCGGTACAACATCAATAGCTTGAAGATAGGTATTATTTACCTTGAAAGAACTCATTTGATTGAATAGCACCCGCCGATGGGTCATCCAGAAATGTCTGTTGTTCGCACTTCTGTCGAGCGTGCTCTCTTCGCTTTACCCATAGATAGGCTGCGATAACTAATAACAGTATCACGACACCGGCCACCGATATTCCAGCAATCATCCCAGCTCGCGCACCGCCCCCATCCGTCGGACTCGGACTTGAACTCTCAGTCCCTGTCGGCAGTACGCTTGTTCCTATCGTGCTCAGAATGGTTGTTGTTGTCGTTGTTGTTGTATCCGGCAACATGAACTGACCAGCATTCTTCGGATCTTTACTCAAGGTGGCAGCTTCAAGATTGCCAGCCAAACAACCACCATTGCACGGATTGTTCGTGCAACAGCCAAGGAATGGCGGCTTCGCATTGTCGCACGTGTACCAGATGCTGCTGTTGAAGGGATCGGCACAGCTCTGGGGTAAGAACAGAACGCCGCTAGCAGCGCTGAAACTGGCACTGAAGAGTTTTGATGTCGGGCACTCTCCGTCACGTCCTGGTGTGCAGGGATCTACGTCACAGCAGCCGATAAATTTTGTTGATGAGTCCTGACATATGTGAAAGTTGCCACCTACTGGGCATGATAGCCCGAACTTGATGCGAGGATCGTCTGAGGTGGTCATGCTAAATGGTCTTTCCGGGTTGGCGATTTGAGGGTTGGTGAGCGTTGGCGTTGAGCGGTATTGAATTAAAGTACCTGGTGACTACTGGTTGAATAATCTTGACTTCAAGAGAAGATAATGAAAAGGGGGCAGTTAAACTAACTAAGGTAGAATGAAAGAGCTTCCTGCCTGATAACCCAAGTTCCAACAGGAACAGCAATGGGCAATGTCTCTCCCGTGCCGGGAGATGTTTTAATAATCAATATCCCAACTGGCTGGTCTAAGACAGTGGTTGGTGGTGGCGCATGGCTATAGCTGAACAACATACACTCTTGAATCCCTATCCCCGAGCCTCGTCTGAAGACTACGTGGTTGACCCCATTTTAGAAAGAGTCCAGCGTAAACTAACAATTGCCCAAACGGATTTGCATGTAGGTAGCCACCTACGTCGCTGGCGTTACTGAGGTTCATGCATGAGCGTTCTAATCTTCTTGGAAGCCGTGGCTGTTCTGTCACCTGTGATCTTGGCTTTACTTGGTGAGGGGGTAAGCTGATGTGATAGCTGGAGAAATGGCCAGCCCAGCCATTCACCGAACGCTCCTCCAGATTAGAAAGGATAATTTAACAGGTAGGGTAGAGCTAAGTAAGGTGGGCAGTTAGCCATAGCGAGGCTATGCCGCCGTAGATCAGTCGGCGAGGGCAGTATATACATAGGTCATTAGGACCTAGACTACCTAGATAGACTGCAAGCCATTTTCGTGGAACGAACCTATATATAGCCACAGACTTCTTCATTTTTCTCATGTAGTTGCACACCAAGCAGTTTGCTGTTATCTAGACCAATTCCTGCCTGTCTTCAAAGGCTCTCGTCGGAAATCCCCGACCCCCTCTAGGCACGAATGTTTGTGCACTAACAATCTATTTTAATTACTGGTTGCTGCGCGGGGCAAATTGGATCACGGCATCGTATGTCACTAGATGTAGAAGCTAATTGGATTGGTTTCATCTTCTTAAGTTCACCATGCCGTCAATTATGGCGACTCTGGATGCTCTATTTCGTACTAAGACTGGGTGGCACATCATCATCTCCCGTTCCCCAAGTTGTGCTCTCTTTGGGACCAAGCGTGAGTTCAAGAGTACCACCATTCAAGAAGAAGTCGTGTGTCAAGTAATTTCTAGTATACGTCTTTCCATCTAATTGAGCACTCTGAATGTAGATGTTCTTGTACGAGACGTCGAAGTTGATGTTCTTAATGGTCGCCGTATTGCCTGTGATGCCGTTGATGATTGACACCGAAGGGAAGAACGGAGGCGTAATAAAATAAACATCTTGACCCGGGTTCGGAAAGATTCCTAGCATTGCAAGCGCTGCGAATGAGCCCATTGCCCCCGAATCATCATTTCCAGGAATGCCGGCTGTGGTGGTGTTGAATTGGCTTGGTATGTAGTAGTGGACTCGTTCCGCCGATTTGGCCGGTCGGCCAGCATAGTGGTACTGGAAGATGGGAAGGAAAGCTTGCTCATCTCCGACATAGAGAAGTCCGCTCTCGTGAAGGAAATCAAGACGGCTAACAAACGTGTCAGGACCTCCCAGGGTGCTGATAAGGGCAGCCATATCATGCGGCGCGAAGAATGTGTAGAGCCAAGAGCTACCTTCGTACGTTTCGTGACCATTAGGGTTAAGATAGCAAGAGTCGAAATTGTTCAGCGGTGAGCAGAAGTTCGGATCCTGGAAACCGAAGCTGGAATTCAAAAATTTTGGTTGCAAAAAACCAGTGAAGTTAGTGTCAACGCCATTGATGGACGAAGTTTGGCCCGGTTTGTAGAGGTTTATCCAATTACCGGATCTCTTGGTATACTTCTCATAATCTTCCTCCTTCCCTAGTTTTTCTGCCACCTCGGCGATACAGAAATCGTTGTAGGCATACTCGACCGTCCGTGATATACTCCGTGTGAAAAGGCCGTTCCCGTAAGGGTCGAAATCATCTGCCGGGATGTAGCCAAGATTTTTCCAACTGTATAGACCACCCCGGCCTTCATAATCCCAGACTTGACTAGAAATTATATTAGTATTATTTGCACTATTCTCAATCTTGTAGCGAGGTTCTGAGTTACTTACGGCTCAACTTCTGCATTCTTAATCAGTGCCTCATATCCTTTATCCCAATCGACCCCTTGCGTGATATTCTTAAGATACGAGTCGGCCAATACGATATCAGCATTCGAGCCACCTTGTGTCCAACCCTTAGACAAGCTCATTCGACAGTCTGGAAGCCAACCCTCATGTTCATAGATGTCAATTAAGGAGCGGATCACTATAGGTCGCTGGAGTCAGTAGTTACTTTTTCAGATGAAACAGGCGCGGGGTTTAGGAGTTCTCCATGCTCCCGGGATACGCTTGTCGCCCGAACAGGAAAGTTTTGCCTTCGCAAACGACTATTACAGGAAGAAAATGACACCAGGAATAGCTTACTGAGAGACTGCGAGTACGGGTCAACCAACGTGATAAAAGGATGGATTGATCTAAATGAATCCCAAATGCAGTAGTATGAGTCGTAGTATGGCTCGTCACTCTTCCACAGAGGATTTTCGCCCGTGTAGTCTTGTGGGCTGATCATCGCCCTGTAAACACCGCTCCAAAATATAGTCTGTAGGTCATTCATATCAACCGCGCCAGTCGAATTGGCAGGTGTACGGGTGTCAATTCCAATGACACTGAGCTTTTCTTTCCATGCTTTCTCGGCTATTGCGAGTGTGTCCTGGAAGCTAAAGTCCGGGATCTCGGCTTCTGCGTTCTTACAAGCCTTTTCAGAACTGATGAATGAAAGACCAACTCGTGCCGTCAGCTCTCCGCCCTTTTCGACTTCCTTGAACCACACATACTTCAACACCTGAGGTCAGTGATTGTCGTTTTGAGCATGATCTGGTTCGAAAAAGTGGGAGGCTTCCGAGACACGATTTTGGCCCAATCATATCCTGGAAGTCGGTAAAACAAGAAGAAAATGACACCAAGAATTACTCACTGTGCCAGCTGGGATGGGGGGAGAATTGCTATCTTCTTGAACGGTTATATTCTTCGGCTCACTGCCGCCCCGAGTGTTGATGAACACGCCGGTGTCCCGAATCAACCCTCCTTTGAAATCGGCGCAGTAGTGAAGCGTATATGTTCCAATACCGAATGATGGACTGAAAGTGCCAGTTCCCGTCATCCGACCGTCAGTATCTACCGATGCAGTACCACTCTTACGAGTATTGGGAAGATCAGTCAAATCGACGAATAAGAGAGGACTTAGCGGTCCATCAACTTCAGTATCGCTTGTAGCATTGTCGAAGAAGGTGAATTTATATAAGGCCGTATGATTCGAGGCAGTGATTTCAGCCTTAATGCCGGACTCTAGGCCAATTGTGAAGTAACCAGGGCGTGCAGACACACTCCCATCGACAACACCAACAGATCTTCGACTCTTCGGAAAGACACAACCGTTTACGGTATCATTTTTACATCCTGGATGCACAAAGATAGGGAAATTGGCTAGGGAGGATGCTCCGCCAGTACCGGAATCATGCATATGGGAAAATCCTGTGACGGGGCTCCCATTAGAAGCACTATGAAATTCGGAATCAGCAGTTGATATCCTAACTAAAGTCGGTATATCCACATATCGAAATATAGAAAGGTCCTACAACATCGTGATAGCCCGAATCAAAGAACCCCGTGAAATGGCTCGAATGAGAAGAGAGTGCGCCGGGAGTCACTTACTATCCACCCTGGTTGTCCTCGGTCACGTCTGCTACGGCCTTGGCCATGCCTGCGAACCAGTTAGTGGGGGTTTCTTCAGCACCTACCGCAATCTCTCCGCAGAAGAGAAGGAGCACAAGGGTATATTTACCAAAGGGAAGAGTTGCCCCAGCGAACACATGGCCTTAACATTCCAGTTAGAGACCTGCACACAAAGGGATGGGTCTGACGTACCGCCATTACGAGTGCCAATGAGGGGATTGACAAAATCATAACTGTTTGCTGCGTCCGTAATATCCCGAGTGCTGAACACCGCGAGTGATGGCTTGAGGGATGCAGCTACGGCGCAATAGAAGAGTAACGACCGGAAACCCATCTTGTCGGCCAGAGAACTGATGACCATCTCTCACTTGCACACGACATACAGCGAGTACAATTCCCTAGATCTAGGGGGGATCCGTAAGGCTAGTGAGAAGGAGAGGAGTCACATCCATCATACAAGGTCCGGGGTCCTAAAGACCTAAAATACCCATGGACACGGTGAACACTTCTCGTGGTTCCATCTGCAATACTTCCGGGCGCCGTACTCGGGATAACATTGTGGTCTCACCAGAATCCACTCTGAGTACTACCTACCCAGTTGCTCAGTCGCGGTGTAGAGAATAGCTACCGAATGGGGTAAGATTGGGGTAATCAAGTACCGGTAGCATCATGATTCCGGCCATGTGCATGGTATACGAACGCATCTGTGTATACCTACCGCGCGGCACTATCGAACCTTGAACTCGATCTCTAGGTAGCTGGGGGACCTCCTTTTGCAACAAACCTTTTACGAGTGATGCCACATTCAGTAATCCGCGTGGACCGCCTAATTTGCATCGAAACCATTCTGGCACTCACTAACTAAGTTCGTCGTGGTTGGGAGCATTGAACCTTACGAGACACTGCGGACAGCATTCCTGCGGGGATAGTTTGCGGGGAGGAATGTCACATGACTGCTTCTCAAGCTCGCCCGCAAGGAGCTGGAGTTGTATGGGCTGGGGTGATGTTGTGGACAGAGCGTGGTACGACCGACGTTGTTCAGGCATGAAAGCTTACCAAAAAACGGAATTTGGGTCTAGTCAACTCCGTTGAGAACCTGTTCATTATCGAGGCAGAAAATATGCCTAGACGGCTTCTTGATCCTGAGTTTTGCATTGATCAAAGGTTTGATTATGGGCTTGTTCACACTCAAAGCTGCGCGTTGTCTTATCGACAACCTCTAACGCCATAAATAATTGATCGTTCCCACCACTGGACGAGATAGAATACATATAGTCCGGCCGAAGAATACCACTCAGTTGGAGAGTCTATTTGGCATCCTGGGTGGTGAGTAGTGAGTAGTGAGTGCAACAGTTACGATGGAGAACCCCCGTAACCCCGACAAACGAGCTCGCTGGCGGAAAGCCGTCATGAAGGCCTACGGTGCAGAAAAAGGTAACTGGAAACTGGCGTGGTGCCCAGTTAGCCAGCGGTATGAACTTGTGCGGTGCAATACCGCTCGCTCACATTGTTGGGTACAATGTGGGCGAGCCGGCGGCAGTGTGTCTGTTTGGACCTCTCGATGACTCGGACGGCCATATCTGTAAATTCACTGCGCCGACAGAAATTTGAGGCAGATGGGTGGTGGAAAGATCGCATTGCATATGCTGATACCCCGTTCATTCCTACCGTTGGAAAGTGGTTCGCGAGACAATGTTAAGAAAGCTTGCGCTAAGAATAGCATCTACCCACAGACGAGGCTGATGATTTCGTGGCCACGACTACAGGTGGCAAGCCAGAGGATCTGTTCCAGGGGGGAGAAGCAGCTGTAGGCGTGGAGGGAAGGACGATGAGGAGAAGGAAGAGGTATTTACCTCATACCGACAGTACGCCTACCGGGATTGACGTTTGGTGGCTGATCCTGAGATTCACAGCCCCAGAAGAAGGCTGTTGATGAGAACTTGTCTGTAGCAGTATTAAGTCCGATTAAGCGACTCTACTGAGCCCGTTGACAAAACATCTCCAGTCTAGTATACTATCTGTAAAATTTCCCGTGTTTTTAAACGGCCGGATTTGTTAGCTAGGTCGTCCAAAGACGGGATACAGACCTCTTTGTAATTGTCAATAAGCTCAGCAATCTGCTCCCATCTCAAACCAAGCGTCTCGTCTTCGGAAATGCTGTTCAGGCACTTAGTCCATATGCAGTATTGTGTCTCATTGGGGTCATAAGTTGGATTTCGAGCTGAACATCTGTTACGAAGCTCCGCAATGGAGACGCCACGGTTGATAACAATGAACGAATTCTTAGATATCTGGAAGTGCCTTAAAAGACCAAGTACGAATGGGTCCGATAGGTACCTAGCCTAGGTGGGTAGTAAGATGCTGCGATGCTTTTCAGTCACTAACCCACCTAGGTAATAATGTATGCAGAAGCTGTCTGTGGGGTGCTCGACAGCCTAAAAGCGGAATGCCCCATTCAGAAACGCTCTCTGATTGGCTCAATTGGGATCGCCCCGGGAACGCTACAGCGCATTTGGCACAGAGCAAAGAAAAATTTCGGAGACACGAATTTCTGCAAGCTCGAGTTGGTTCAATTAACAGAGGACCGGGGACATCAAGGGTTGTTGATCTTAAACAATATCTCCTGCCCAATATCAATAGCGACACTTTTTTTCTCATCGCACGCCACGATCGGCAAGGTACTACTGCGTCTCACTTTGTCGTCGAAGCACTCAATTCCCGGTTCCAAAAGATCCTCAGTCAGTCAACAACCAAGAAGAAAGGAAGGCCAGGCGAGGCTGCAAAATAGCGAAAATGGGGGCTACGAAGCCGGAAAAGAAGGAAAAGAAGGAGAAGAAGGAGAAGAAGCGCAGCGATGCGGATGGCGTCGGTAAGGTGAAGAAGGACAAGAAGGACAAAAAGGAGAAGAAGGAGAAGCTCAAGAGCGCCGTCACCGCCGCCCTCGACGACCAGGAGCAGACCGCCGATGCCGCCGTCGAGGAGAAGAAGACAACGGCGACCACCGTCACGATAGCCCCCGTCGTTGGCGCCTTGGTGCCATTCGCTAGACCACTGGCCGATGAGAAGGCCACCAAGAAGGTCATGAAGAGCGTGCGGAAAGGTATGGATTTTTTATTTCTTCCTCGTGTCCCAGTTCCAATCCCTCATCCCCCGCCTTGCTCGCATTTCGTAGCCAGTGAAAGACTTCCTAACTAATGTATCACTTTTCCTTGTACAGCGGCGAAGAATAAGACCCTTAAGCGCGGTGTAAAAGAAGTCGTCAAGTCCCTGAGGAAATCGCCCGCCGCGGGCCCGGGCAACACCTCTTTCCCTGGCGTCGTCGTGCTCGCCGGTGACATCAGTCCTATGGATGTCATTAGCCACATCCCCGTGCTCTGCGAGGACGTCAACGTCCCTTACATCTTCGTCGCGTCGCGCGCCGAGCTCGGCGCCGCCGGCAGCACCAAGCGGCCCACGAGTGTTGTCATGGTCACCGAGAAACGCGTGGGCGGCGCCAAGAAAGGCGACAAGATCGAGGAAGAGGAGGGCGAGGAGGACTTCGCCGATGTCTACAAGGACCTCGTTAAGCTCGTCGAGAAGGAGTCTAAGGCTCAGTTGAAGTTGGTGGTGTGAAAAGATGGAAAAAGGAAGAGATGCTCAAAAAAAAAAGGAAAAAAGACGAATGAGCTGATCGCGTCGCATGCTTTATAGCGCTGCAGCTGAGTGTTGGGCAAGGCGTATGTGAGCAGCCGTGTTGTCCCTTCTCGAGAAACGGAAGCACGCGTTAAGCATACCGGGAACTCAGCCGTGGCTCATCTGTGAATCGCGCTAGCTAACGATACAATTTCTACACACCCGGTTCGAAGAGAGGTGGATCACCTTTTTGTTTCACATCGAATCGGGACATTGTCAGTGTATCTACACGCACTATTTCGACATTGACCACGAATACGTGGGCCATCGGCGTTAAGGAGGGTCATGTTGAATATTTTCAAGATGGGACATGAAAAATATATACCATTCAAAAATTCATGGCGAACTCGGACGGGACAGAGTTTGAACACCTGTGATGTGATTCAAAACATATTTAGGTAACCAATAAGTAGCACAACCGCACACCCTAACCTGTCTGGCCGATTTTGCTCGACCCAAGATTTTCTCAAGCACATATTCAGGAACAGCTAATAATACAGTCCGATACTTGGATCGGATTCTCGTTAAATCGTCAAATTAGACCACCACCCACTGCTCCTTTAGTCAAAAGGATTGGTACGGGTGCCCCACCAAGTAAGGAACACAGACAGGCCGAGGGTCTCGACGACCTTAGCCAAGGCGCTTACGGCGACGGAATCGACTGCACGCTTCTCAGTGAAGAGCTGGCTGAGGTACTAGAGGGACATCACGGGTTAGTTATAGGTCTGTGATTCATTCGTGTAGTCACCGATCGCTGTCGGATCACTTACGGTAGGAGCAGAAGTAGCGAGGAAGATCAGAGAGCCCAGGTAGGCGGCGCCCTTGTAGCTCAGGGTGCCAGTGGCATTGATGAGAGCACCGACACCATAGGCCTGCAGTGCGGAACCGACGAGCGACGTGCCCCAGGCCACGGCGGCACCGGTGGCCTCTCTTGAACGGATGAACTCTTCCTTCGTGTTGGCAACCTTGGCGCGCTGGTAGGTCTGGCCGAAGAGGGGAGAGAGGACTGTTTGCGGCGTTTTAGTCTTGGGGGGTCACAAGTAATTGAGACGAGAGCAAGTGGTCTAAGGGTGGAGGTCAAACTAAACATACCAGCCAGCTCTACGCCGTGATTGAAGATGGTGCCGAGGGCGATGGCCGAGGGCTTGACGGGGGGGAGGTCTGAGCAACCCTGTCAGCAGCTTGGATCCCAGGAGCGCTTTTCGAGGGGAATCAAGTCATTCTTTTTGTCCGCCTTCTCAGCCACTCCGAACTAAGAGAGACGAGTGGTTGATCGGACTGTGAAGTGGAAAACGTACAGTGCAGAGACATGATCAGAGACTTGCTTAATGATATCTAGGAGTTGTGATTTCGGCGGAGATGATGGTAGTTCGGAACTGTCTATCTTGGTAGTTGATGCAGTTCGGAGTTGCTTCTAGGGACGGGAGTGGTTGTAAATTTATAAGAGCTACAAGCAGCGAAGAAAGAGCCGTCGAGGGCGATGACGACACAGCTGGAGCTTGGTTGAAACAGGAACAATGGGATAGTCCGGAGGCGTCTAATGGTATGTATGCGGGCTCAATGTTTCTCCAAGTTGTATCACTAGCCTAGTGCCTTTTACGTCGCTTTGGTTCTTTCTATCATGTAACTATGATCGTGATTCCCGGTTGTCCAGCTCTCTTTAGTACGAAAGGGAAGCGTTTTGGGTGCTCTATGACGTAAGAGACTTGGGGGCTGGCGGGGAACACTGTCCACTTCAACTCTCGGGTCCAGAACCGGCGGCTGGAATTCGATTGTTTCGGGCTAGGTATCAGTACACGCCTCCTCCACCCCGTCCACCAGTGGCTTGGTTGGGGACAATAGGTACTTGCATCTTGGTACTGAGTCGAGGCTGAGGCTGCTGGCGGGCCATGCTATTTTCATTTATGACATTGGTGGCGATTCATGCTATTCCCCTTGCGCTGATGAGGCTAAAATACAAGTAGCACAGCCTCGGCCCGCTACTCTGCCAGGATCTGTGTAGCTGATCTGGAGCCCTCGATCTTGTCGCCGGCTTGATATGCCGTATGAACGGCGCTGGCTTGATATGGGCTCCTCTTCACTTGGATGGCCACGAGATGGTCGGAGCTCCCAACATCTACTTGTGTTCCATTCGCTGTGTTGGCGCTGACACAACTATGATATTGGACAAGTATGCCCCGTGAATCGTACAACGTGACTGCATCAATCAGCACGCAAGGTCATTATTAAAAATACGATATCTAGTGTTCGTCCCTCTTCCGACAGCTTTACGTCACGTGCTGACCGTCTTCGCCTCCTCTTAACGCCAATAGCGCCCTCACATCTGACACGTATTGCAGTCCTTCTAGAAATGGCACCAGGTGTAGCAAGTCATTATCTGTCGGATCACTGATCCATCCCTGGATGGGAATGGCATTATCTGCATCCCGTTAGCAAATTATAACGAAAATGCTGGAAAGCCATTACTATACCTTGGTGGAACATGTAGCTCAGGGGACTGTTATCCAGAATCATGACCTTACTGAGGTCTGGCTCTATCGAGCTGAGATCCTTGATGAACGCCCCATGCCTAAACGTACAATGCTGTCTATAGTAACGTCCCGAGAAAAACTTCCTTTCCGATTCAAGCCAGTCGATGACTGGGTCGGCATACTCCTGCACCGATGCCGTGAAGACAACCAGGTTGAACCATTTGCAAACCTTTGCCGCCTGAGTTAGTCATGGACCAATAATCGCGTAACACTCAATGGGCCTTCAAATTGCCTTACCTTTCGCAAGAATTCATCGCAGTGCGGCCGCTTATGAACATAATACAAGATTGGATGCTGAGGTCCCAGCATCTGCTGGCCTCCACTTCCCGTGTACGCTGTGTTCAACCGCACTTCAACCATGTGCCCCGAGCCCATCCGGCCGCCCTTGGACATGCTGTGTATCAACGTTTCGTCAAGGTCCAGGATCAGAGTCTTTAGTTGCTTAGGATCTTGTGGTTCGAAGGGAACATACGACGGCTGACGTCTCGGTATCAGAGGTCGAGGAGGGGCAGGGGTCTTGGGATATTTTGTCAAGGCGCCTTGAGGAGAAGTAGGAGACTTGAGGTGAGCCGAGAGTTCTTCTGCCACATCGCTGCCTCGGGGAGCGTTAGTGGTGTTTGTTGACTGGGTCTTTCTGTGTTTCCTGTGGCGCATGGCATCGTCATTATGAAGCTTAATCCGGATCGACCTCCTAGACGGCACAAATTCTTCGGCTGGTTGTAGTGACTTTGATCTGGCATGGAGACGGCTACCTTCGGTCCTACCACTCACATCGGATTCTGACTCGGAAGAAATGCCTGAAGACGACGACCCCGATGAAACTGTACGCTGTGGCGCACTGGGCCCACGTTGACTTCTCGCGCTCTGATTATCCCGTTCTGGCTCCGTCTCTTTCTCGCTATAGGCGGCGTTCTCCTGATAATCGGCAGCAAGTTTGTGCGCGTTCCCACCATAGACACCGAACAGATTCTTAAGCTGATGCAATGGAGCGAAGTTTCCATTGACATCGTATAAACAGGCAATCAAATACACTCCAGGGGCGGCGATGGTGGACAGAACCAGACGTATTGAGTTGATGAACCCGTTTGCTATGCGCGCAGGGTAATGATGCCAGGTATGGACGCGAGTCCCCTTCTCTCTTGTATCTCTCTTCTCTAACAGGGGCGACGTCTCGCCAGTGCCCTCGAGGAAGGCATTATCGGCAGCTTTCTCGAATGCATAGTCGTCGGGGGAGTCATCTGCCGTCGCGCTTTTACCCCTGGTCGGAATGTCGTCCGGAGAAACAACACCTTCCCCAGAAGGTGCAACAGCCAAGCCGATGTGGCTGAGAGAATTGGTTCGCGAGGGGCCAGGGCTGGATGTTGGAGAAACTCGCGCGGATATGATGTTCAAGGAGTTCATCTTCCGATCAATCGGCAATCCATCAAGACTCGTTGGGGATCCGACAAGCGAGAACAGAACGAGACACAAGGATGGAAGACGTGAGGGTTGTGGTGTGGTAGCGAGGCGACTAGAGTGACGGAGACAACGTCGGGGAGGTGACGTATCAGGGCCGAACAAGCTGTCCGCGGTCGAATGTTCGGGGGAGCGGCTGGGGAGCCGAAGAGCCGAAGATGATATGTGATACTGCGGCGTTGAAGGTGTTGAAGAAGATGGATTCCGGGTTCGTGGTTCGTGGTCCGTCCGTTCGTTCGTTCGAAGCAAGCCCTGGTTGGGGTGCCTTTGGATTGACTAGGGACGGAGATAGGGAGATGGATGGTTACTGAGGATAGAAAGTAGATAATAGCGAACAGATGGCACTCTCGACAAGTCACCAATGGTAGCTATTTACAACATTAGTTTTGCTGTCGAGGAATGACCACCGATTCTATCTTCCTTTGTAATATTTGTACGACGTCGCAAACCAAACTACGGGTAGATCTAGGCAGGGAAGAGAGAGAGCGCTGGAGCAGCAGAGTGACTCCAGTGAGGTAGATTAGGTACTTTCAGCGTCCACTACAGGTACGGATTACACAGGCGCAGTTACCGCTACCTACCTATGTACGTACCCAATGTACCGTAATTTAGCTTCCTACAGGTACCGTCGTTATGCGCCAAAGGTAGCCACTGAAGAAGCCAAAGACACTTAACTAAGAATACTAGGAAGGTACCTAAGTAGGTACTTTGTGTAGGAGCCTATCTTAGGTACTGAGCATGTACCTACAAAGGCGCCGACCTCAAAGTTTGCATTGGAATTTTTCTCCATTGCGAATTGACCATCTGGAACCCCTCGGTGAAATCCGTCAACACATGCTACAGTACCGTACTCTACATAACCCCAGCCACCTCTGGTGCGGTACCTCACCCACCTTCACTGCCATATGTACCTTTGGTACCGAGGTAGGGTACCTAAATACCAGTCTTCCACTAATTTGGCGGATCGCGGCACAAGAAATCCATGTAACCTCGCATTCCGAACTTTGAGGGATTGAGTCACTGCGCAACGCAGCACCAAACGAATCGTCGTCTCACAACCACGCACGCGCCTCGCTTTCTTCCTCTGAGATATTTCGCGCCATATCCCCGCCTTCTTTTGGACTCTTATTGCGACGCACCAACGTAGAGCTGAACAGCACATTGTCCAGACCGTCCCCGCCTGTCTCGCGCGATCTTAGACTCCGACAACAACCCCTCCAAAATCGGCTCACCCTCAACCCAGCGTCTCTTTGCAGCCTCACTTTGCAGCTTCCGTGGACGTTTTTCATAGGGAGAATGTCCACCCAGAGAGGGGGCTATACCCCGAGCCTCGAGAAGTTCCTCGATAGCCTGAAAAGCCGACCTGTCCAGGCTTCCGTCGAGCTTCTCATCTCGTAAGCAATCTCGACGGCGCAGGATGCTTTGCCCAACATTGTGCATTGTTGGCTAACTGGCGCCGGGTCTTTAGCCTCCTAAAAAGACGACAGATCAAAGGGTCCGAGGCCTGTGCCACTGCGACCGCCCATATCCTTCTCCAAGTTGTCGCCAGGGACAAGTGGACCAACGTCAACCAGCTCCTCGGCCGCATTCAACTAATTGGCAGGAAGCTCGTTGCCGCGCAGCCCCACGAGCTTGCCATTGGCAATATTGTGAGGAGAGTTCTCGGGTTGATTCGTGATGAAGCCTCGGAAGACCGGAACGACGCCACCACAGACTCGCCCCGGCCTGCCTCCCCTCCTGTACCAGCCCCGAGTCATGCGAACTCCCCCCCGAAGCCAGCGCGTCCTCCGGCTCTGGCCTCGATTGGGTCGTTTGCTCGGACCCAGTCTATGTTTAACCTCCTCTCGGACCCTAATGTCTTTGCACCAACGGGGTCAAACGCATCAACCCCAGGTCAGGTTTCGGGTGCCTCGACCCCGATCTTGATCCCTCAGGCAACCAATGTATCTGCTTTGCGCTCTGAGGTGATCGATGGGATCCAGGAGATCATGGACGAGATTAAGATGGTCGACGAACAAGTTCAGACCTATGCCGACATCTTCATCCACCCTGGAGACTATATACTAGTATACCAGCCGTCAAGAACGGTACAGAAGTTTCTCGCACGAGCCGCTTCAAAGAGGAAGTTTACCGTGTTCCTCGTAGTAGATCCATCTTCGGCCACAAGTTCGGACGGCCAGTATGCATCATTGCTCAAGTCAATGGCATCTAACGGTTCAAGCGTCATCACTGTTTTGAATGCGGGCCTCATGGCATATATGTCGAGGGTCGATAAGGTCATTCTAGGAGCACGAGCTATAACCGCGCAAGGTGGCGTAATTGTTGATTCTGGTGCCGCCGCTATTGCACGAGCCGCACGAGAGCGCCGACGGACCGTCATCGTTCTTGGCGGTGTGTATAAACTGAGTCCCGAGAGCAAGCTCCTATCGGAGAGCCAAGTCGAATGGGGCGACCCTTCCAAATATGTCAATTTTGCAGACGGATCACTGGTATCGCACGTCAGGGTTAAGAATGCTGTTTCCGAGTTCCTCTCCGCCGACCAGGTCGATACTTACATCACAAATCTGTAAGTTTTCTCCCTATCAAGTGGCGCGAAATGCGCATAGCTAAAGTTTTATAACAGTGGCGCGCATGCACAAGAAAACCTGCACACAATCATTGCGGACCATTACAAGGAGGAGGATATCAGCTTCGATCTGTATGGTAGAGCGCAGCGGTGAGGACAGTGCCTAGATGATCGCGAAAGATGCAAAATCATTTTTGCGGTTCTTTTATAGCATTAATACTGGCCTGATAAGTGACGACTACAGAAGTTACCTCTCGAACCTAGGTGGCTCGAGCAAGGCTCGCTGAAGCCCTGATTTCGACAACGGTGATGATCTCAACTACAGCAGCTGCATCACCCCGCACGGCTCATTGTCACATTCGGTAAATAGTAGGCTAGCTTGGTTGGGCTGAGCTGCTTGGCTCTGGGTGGCCCGATCAATCGGAAACCTCCACCGGATTTGGGCCACTCCAGAGGTTTTACGAGCCGGGGTCGAATCGTAGGCAGCAGTGTATGAAGCTCCGTCAGTGAGTGAAAACCCCACGTTTTCCGCTGGTTGAGAGAGAGAGAGAGGACAACAGCTTCTCACCAAGCCAAAGCCAGGATCTTAAACAGGTACTAAATACTCAGAATATATCCTTCAGCCAACCCATAAACTTGGCATTTTTCCATTCCTCCTTGTTTCAAAATCCATCCAATTCTATTGGTACCATATATTAGGTATCTACTGCGTAACGGATCTTGTTTGTTAGAACCGTGGCGCATATTGCTGCTAGTAATCCACTTGCCTTGAACAAATATCAATTCCAACACTTCATACCTAAAGCGCACTCCGGTATTAGCCATGGAGCATCATGATAGTCCGGATGGCCCACCACCACCTTATTCGGAAACCGACATTCATTCTCGCTCACACGGTTTACGCAATAACCACCCGAGTGGCGCTGATGATGATGTGTCGATTGCACCTTCGTCCTCACACAGTAACATCATCGACACGCCACCCGAGTCGCCTCACGATGCACATTGTAGCTTCGCCGGACCCAGCAGCGATCACAACATAACCGCCTCGGCTCAGGACTATTTCGACTCACGTCCTCCGAATCAGTCGCCGGGCCCGAATATTACTGTCGTTGTTGAGATCACACCAACTGCCGCACCATCCGATTTCCCATACCCCGACTGGGCTCTCGATCGCGATGTATCCGACCAGGACTGGCAGACATTCATAAACTATCTCATCCCAGGACATGCGGCAAGGACGAACTCACATATCATAGACCGTAAACTGCGGGTCGCGGGGGATGCCCAATTCTCTACTCATGATAGCATCACCAGAGCACAGCTCACACCACTAAAGTCATCAACAAGTGTGTCGGTCAGTCCACAGAACCTAGACACGGTAACTCGCGAATGGAACCAGGGTTTCTTCGAGCCCCGGGGCGTGACAATACGTCTCAAATCCCCCACCGAACCTGCTGTGGAATCAGAGACACAGCAGCGCGGGCCATCCCGGGCCAATCCAGCAGGTGCAGAGCAAGGCCAGAGTCAACCTCAACAGCCGAGCAGCTGGTGGAGCAGCTCATTCGCTTTCGTGGACGGCAACAACGGAAGTCTCCGCCTCGGTCCTCTGTACATCGAGGGCGACCGTGTTGCGATTGGTTCTAGGTTCGAAGTTGATCGCAACGGTGTCCGTTGGCGCGGGCAACCCAACGCCCCCCCGCTATTCGAAGCTTCCTCCAGAGATGTTCGTTGGGGTGAGCAACCCGGTCCTGGTCCGGCACATGCGCATCCGTTCGGCCATCAGGGTGGCCCGTGGGCCGGGCCTTTCGGTGAGAGACGTGGGCGCGGTCGTGAACACTGGCACGGGCACAGACAGAGGGATCACTCGCGCAGCTCTACTAGTACATCGCGCTCATCTCTATCCTCGAATTCGGACTCTTCCATCGGCAGTCTCCCAGATTGGGACGATCTGAAGGATGTGCAATTGCCGGTAACGAAACACTCAGTTCAAGCCTGGTTGTCGCACCCGGACCAACCCATCACGAAGGATATGGTCAAGCAAGCCCAAGTGGAGATCAAGGCCGCGAAGAAGGTCCCGCCTCCACCGCATGACCCGTCATGGGACAGGGCGAGAGAGACTCTGCGCCATGAAGTCAAGGACCTACTACAGCAGTTTAAAGTGCTCAAGAGGCAGCAGAAGGCAGCGAGGAGAAAGGCACGCAAGGAGGTCCGCCAGCAGAAGCGGGCCGCGAGACAAGAGCGACGCGAGAGAAGACGTGCCGAGAGACATGATCGTCGCACCCACGACCACGAGAGCCGTCGAGCGGACCGCGCAACACGCCGTGCAGAGCGAGACGCCGAACGACATGCCCGTCGCTATCGCCATCACCACATCGTCTCCCCGGGCCCCCCTGTGCCCGGTGTCGCCTCTACTCCTCCCCCTCCCCCTCCACCTGCCCCTCCCGCTTTCCCCGCTTTTGCTGGTGGGTTCGGGGGATTCTTCGGTCGAGGATCTTTCGGCCCACGACATCCACCTCCGTCCGGTTTTGGATTTCGTCGAGGCTCTGGCGAATACCGTGGTCCCGGCCGTGGTGGCCAAGGCTGGGAGCCATCCCACGGTGTTGCCGAGCGAGCGAACCGCGTTGTGGCAGAAGCAGCAAGCGTCGCCAAGAAAGACTTTGAGAAAACATTAGCCCACGCGGATAGAACCCGAGAAAGTGCCCTGTCCCTCGCCGCCGAGCAACGGCGCGCCGCAGCGGCCGTGGCGGCGGAGGAAAGCAGGCGTGCGGCGACGCAGGCCGTGTCGCGTGCCGCTGTCGGCGCGAAGCTTGCTGAGGCCCGCGCCTTGGAATCGAAGCTTGCGGCGAAGGCTGGGCAGGTCCAGGCCCTAGAGGTGCGCATCGCGGATGCCGAGAAGCGGATGCGCGGCGAGAAGAAGAGCGAGAAGGATAGAGGTGCCGACACGCGCGTCCACGATTTGGAAGCAGTGGAGCAGTTGGAGGGCGAGATGGAGCTACTTGCGCGGAAAGTCGATACCTTGAGGCTCGAGGCCGACGAAGAGTTTGCGAGAGGGTTTGCCGAGAGAGACGGGGAATGGGGAGGATGGAAATAGGGGTGAGGTTTCGTAGTGTATTATGTAAGCGTGGATGGATGGGCTGGTCGCCCTTCATAGCTCCAGGTATCTCTTTCTACTGATCCTATAATGACATATATGTATTCTGACTTGGTTGTTCACGTCCTTCCTTTCTTGTCTGCGCCTGTACCTTACGCTATGTACGTGGAGAGGAGCCGAGGAAACCCATGTCGTAAGAATCAGTTGGGTGCTTTTTGTCTTGCTTATTTTTGTCTACCAGGTCGCGTCCCATGCGCAATGCTACACGCCCACGATTCAACTTTCCACATCCCGTCGCTTGTCAGCCGTCTAATACGTATCCCTAGCTCTGTCTATATTCATAATATTGAACTACTCCTGTCGGCCTGAAATAAAGACCCTTCTGCTCCCGCCCAACAACAATGAAAGGTCTAAGTTATATGTCACTGCCGATCCTAGGAACCTAGGAATTTTTTATTTTATTTTGTCCTCGCCACCCTCGCGCTCTTTCGCCGATTGCGGTGTTCCCCCACTGGCCACATCCATTTTATTCTTTTTCGTATCCCAGGGTTTCTGCCTCCTCTGTCGTCGAGCCAGGATCGACCGGTCCGAAGATGAGCTACATTCGCCCTACGAGTGTTTGCTCTCGTCCTTCTCAACAAGAGCCTGAACGCCGAGACCTCGCCCTACTTTGACCTTCTTTAGATCCTTTTCCCGTACGGGGAGGGCTTTGCTGCCGGCCTCACCGACGGGTTCGCCCTCGTCGACATCCTCGGCGTCGGCGGCGTCGCGGATCTGCTCCCGGATGACAGACAGGTCCAGGCGCATGCTGTAGGCATCCTCGCCGTCGGCGTAGTATGAGGCTTCCGTCTTGTCCTGGTCAAAGCCGAGTGTCTTCGTGTAGAGGTGGATGGCGGCCTTGTTGGATACGCGAACGTGCAGGGAGACGTATTGTGCGCCGAAGGTCTCGACCATGGCCAATTCTGGAATAAGGGGACCTGGTTAGCGGGCACACGCAAGTTCGACAACGCCAACGAGGCCATGCATGCATCTAGAGGGCAGATGGTGGCAACGACAATGACGGCAAGCCAGGGCGCGAAGGAGAATGGGGAGGGGACATACGGCTCTGGCGCATGAGCTTCTCGGCAATGCCCAGACGACGATGTGTGCGCATGACAGATAACGAGGTGATGTGGCCGTGCTGGACGCCGTCGGTAGGCTCCTCCTCCATCTTGGCCAGAACATAGCCGACGATCTTGGGGTAGTCGTAAGGCGTCTTCTTCGGCCGTGAGACGTCGACGGCCACATAGCTTAGCTGGGGCCATGAGAGCGCGTGATATAGGTAGTACTTCATGAAGTAGTTCTCGGGCAGGTTCTCGAGGTTCGCATGCTGGATCAGCGGGATGTCGCGGGGCTCGAGGCGGCGGATATCCATGGTTGTGCGTGTGTGCGTGTGTGCGTGTGTGCGTGTGTGCGCGTGTGTACGTGTATACAGATCTCTCAGGTATCTGATGTGACGGAACAGGTGGGCAATTCCAAAGTCAGCCTCGTCTGATGCCTGCGTCTTTGTCTGTGTCCTCGGCCGCGTCTGCGTCTGTCCGTGGTCGCGCGATGTGAGGAAGAGTGGTTGTTCGAATCGGGCGAGTACGGGTGTCAGTTCGGTGGTTTGAGGTGTCTAGGTTCGAACTCGACTAGAGTCGCGCCGGGGGCCTCGGGATTGGGCTTAGACGCCAGGCAGTGGCCAAGTTTCGGTCGATGGCTCGTTATGTAATCTTGGATAAGAAGGCTCAAACGTTGCGGATTTTCGAGGTAAAAGTGTTGGTACACTACCTAAGGTACCGGTAGGTAACTCTGAGACGAATAGGTGTGGTCCTTAGGTCCGCAAAGCCCCAGTTTTAGTGCACTGTTTAGTACGCATAACTCTCTCGTCATAGCTGCGATGATAAGACCGTCTCGGACGGCCGCCGGGTCAAATTCCGCCGAAACTCACCTCCACGTGTACTCAGGGACCTAGTAGTCTACTTGGGTGCTATAGGTACGTCTACTTCAACCCCGCCAATCTCACATTAGCGCGCGGGGCACTCCCAACCCCCCTCCACCCCCTCCTTCGGCCTTCCTATCCTCCAGCAGCTTGCCGCTAGGTATCTACGCTCCCATTACCTAATCACTGGCTGCGGGCCAGGGCTTCTTGCTAGGTGCTGTAAGGTGCGGCTCGGTATACCTGTATCGCTCAGGTTGGGCGGAGAATGCTTGGTTGGAGCCTGGCTGGCGAAATCGGTCTGGATTATCGGGTTGATCATGGTTGATCCATCCATGGGGATTGGAGGGATTACGTGCAAAGCTTGCGATGAAATACAGCCAGTCAGTGGACAAGTATTTATGTGTGATGTGCCCATGTATCTAGGCTATACATGATATTATTCAAGTGCGGGAAAGCTTGATTCATATCTCTATTGCCTTTGTGTCGTCCTTATTCCGTCTTGCTTGCTCTCTATTTCTTAAATTTCATTCCCGACTCTTCCTCGTTCTGCTGCTCACCTCGCTCCCTATCCTGCTAGCCGTATAGACTTGAATGAAGGCTTGGACCAATAGAAATGGCACGGACACTTGAGGGCAAGCTCGCCATAGTAACTGGTGCTTCACGAGGTAACTATGTCGCTATTACAACCAAGAACGTCATCTCATAAAATCTCATAGGAATTGGTGAAGCGACTGCCATTAAGCTTGCTTCATATGGAGCCAATGTCGTCCTCGGCTACGCCTCTTCATCTTCCAAGCCAAGCATAGAGGCCTTGGCCAAAGACCTCGAGTCAAAGCATGGCATAAAGACGCTGATAGTCCAAGCGGACCTCGGGACTGTTGACGGTCCTAGGTCCTTGATCGAGACGGTAAAGGGCAGTAATGCCTTCCTGAAGTCCGACGGCTCATTCCAAATAGACATCCTTGTCAACAATGCCGGCGTTGCGATCAACAGGGCGTTGCCTACCATAACGGTAGAGCAGTTCGACCTCAGCTACCGGGTTAACGTCCTAGGACCCTTGCTTCTCACGCAGGCGGCGGAACCCTATCTCCCGCGCGACCGATCTGGTCGTATTATCAATCTATCTAGCGTTAGCTCTTCCACTGGATTTGTCGAGCAGAGTGTCTATGGCGGGACCAAGGCGGCTTTGGAGGCCATGACGCGAACCTGGGCACGTGAGCTCTCGGAGCGCTGCACCGTTAACGCCATCAACCCAGGCCCCGTCTTGACTGAGATGGTGAGTAACCCCGAGCATCAAACAGCGAGCCGTCGTGGCCATAGACTCGCCGGTCGCTAACCCGTTATTGGGCAGTACGCCAGTAACAGCCCAGAGATCAAGGCAGGAATCAAGGGGTGGATCGAGCACACGCCTCTGATGCGTGTGCGTCAAGGCATCGATAGCCAAGAGTTAGTTGACGACGCTAAGACGAGCGGTGGGCGGCCAGCGTATGTAGGTGAGATCGCTGGTATAATAGCCATGTTGGTCGGTGAGGATGCCGCATGGTGTACGGGACAGGTCGTTTGTGCCAATGGTGGCATGCTACTACAACATTAGACGGGGAAAGGTATCCATGTACTGACTGGTTCCCTACACGGAGACAGTGACGACCTCCAGCGATAGCTGCTGGCAGGGAGTGTGGCCAATTCGTCTACTGTGTCCCAGGAGATTGGGATACTATCTGCTTGGAGGAGCAGTTCGGCATGTTTCAGGAGATCCCCTACGTATCAAACCAATCCATATAGAATATCTTTCCCAGAGGAAAACAGCAACTCGTCGGAAGAATGCGTCTTCCTTTAGAATTCCTTGGTTGAGACGCTGGCGCTGTGGCTCGATGGCGGCTGGTGGTTCGGTCATTTGTACGGCTGGCCGCTTGCCCAGTATCTAGCAAACGAAAATTAAGCCTTCAATGCCCTCGTTTACGCTGTTCTTCCGAGACCATCACTAGTAGAAGAGAATTCCCCAGTCGAGAAGGAAGTGACAGGTTCAACACTTTGAGACAAAGTAGGTTGAGCCTTGGAGACATATGGTCTTGCCGATGCGCTCTCCTTCAATTTCGTCTTCATGTACACGAAGAGACGGTTGAGTGCATTAACCTCTCTGTCCACGGAGATGTTCCTTTCAGTTGAAACCACGACATGGAGGCGTTGATCATGTAATAATTGCGCCGTCCGGTGAGGATCATCGGGCTGTCATTCAACTCTCACAAATATATGGCCAAATCGGGTTAGCCAGACAATTAAGCTAGATTAGATTGCCCATGCTTTCCAAGTGCCCCTCCATCATCCCATCACAACTCTTCACGCAGCGAAGCTTAAAAGGCACAACCAACTCTCTCACCTTGAACCAAAGGATCAAGAGATAAGATAAAAGCGTCCTAATTACCCATAAATACATACGCAAACCGGTATTCCGGAAGGAGGTAAAAAAGGAGAAGAATAAATGGGGTTAGAAGCCTTGGCCCAAAAAAGCTATTCTCGTCCATCAAGAGGTTCATCTCACATCTCGCCATGAACTCCTCCAACGACCCCTTCGACGACCTCCTCAACCTCGAGGAGCAGTACTATAGGGAAGGGTACGAGGCGGGGCTTAAAGACGGCATCGAAGCCGGCCGGATAGAAGGGTACTCCCTGGGTCTGAAGAAAGGCTTCGAGAAGTTCGTCGAGGCTGGCCGTCTGCAGAGCAAGGCCGTGGTCTGGGCGAACCGGATACCCAAGTACCAGCAGAGGCGACAGCAACAACAACGAGACAGCACGCCAGAACAAAAGGAGCTAGAAGCAGATGTCGAGAGCAAGAAGGGGGGAGGTGAGACGTCAGAGAATGATGGTAGACGTTTACCGCCCATTCACAGCAACCTACGTTTGGAAAAGAACATCGAGATACTCTATGGCCTCGTGGAGCCCGGGACCTTGTCTACGAATAATGACGACGAGGCCGTCAATGACTTCGATAGCCGGATGAAAGGCGCGCATGGAAAGTTAAGGATCATCGAGCGGGTCATAGGTGAGGGGATGACTAGCCGGAATGTCACTGCGTTGTCGTCACCTCCAGCGAAGAATGAGAACATTGAGGATATTGGCAAGATACGCCCCCCGGCTGAGACGAAACCGACATATGTTTGAGCTGTACGGGTCTATTTGACGAAAAGCTGCCCGAAGTCGGGAAACTTACGGGATGGCTGACGGTCCCGCCTCAGGATGGGAACTTAGCCCCGATAGGATGACAGATTGTAGAATATCACAGCATTGCCATACCCAATCGATCGTTGCAAATTGACAATAACGACTCAAGGGACGCCTGATGGTGATAATGTGGTAAAGCTCGAGTTCTGTAGGGAATCTAGGATGTGAGGAAGTTCCATATGTACACAAGTAATCCTGTCCGTTCTCCTTACACGCCTAATTCTCTATTGGAAACTTCGGCACGGGTAACTGTCATCGAGTAAAGTCAGCAAGCCGTCAATCAGGTCACACACACGGCCCAGTCCGTCTTCATCCATGGCCAAAAGACAAGATTACAACAGAGCGACTTACTCTTCGGGATACGAATTCTCCTCGGTTAGAGCGTACTTATATGCCTCCCAGTTGCCGTCGGCCTTCTTGCGCTCGCCGCTCGGCAGAGGTGGCAGTCCATTGACTAAGAAATCCTGGGCGGCAGCGGCAGCCGTGTTCTTCTCGAAGTACGCCGCGAGGCCGCCAGCGTGGCCTTCCTCCTCTGCGGCGACGAGCTGCTTCGCGCCCGCGTCGCCAATCAGCTCCTGTTTCGGCGCGGCGGCGCTACCAACGCTCAGGAGCGCCACGGCATCGCCCTGGTTTACAAAGCTCAGCTTCGGGTATGACCGTCGGGCGTCTCGCTTCCAGTACGGGTTGTCGGCGATGTCGCCCGCCGGCAGCGTCACCGGGTCGTCATAGGTGAGCGGGTCGAGCGCGCCTGGTGTCGGGTTCCGGAAGTATGGGTTCAAGGGCACGCCGGACGAGCGGTTGGGGTCGACGGCAAAGACGCGGCGTACGCGGTCCCAGATGCCGGTTGACTCGAGGGTTTGTTTCTGTCGTTGTCGATTCACGCATTAGCTGGCTGGCCTCGGCCCCCAGATAGACACAGGAAGGGCGGCGATAAGTGAAGTCTTGTCCGCGCTCGCCCGGTCGATGCGGATCGGCGTCGTGGCCGTTGCACGCCATTGACGGCGACCTCGGGCCGAGGAGGGGGAAATACACACCTGGCTAAGTGGCACGACGCCCCTTGCAACTTTCGCTACCGCTTTTGAAGCCATGGTGGCGGTAAGGGGACGGGGGATGGCTGTTGGAAATGTCGCTGATGTGGTCGGGTGAGGTTGTCTAGCGCTGCCGGGCAGTCGAGGCCAGCGGCAGCCAATTTTCCCGAGGTACTGCCGCACCAAACACCGATTATGTACGATTCAATGTACCTAGGTATGGAGCACCAAACCATGTGTCTACTATCGAGGAGCCATATAATTACTATGCATTTTGCATCATGCAAGAAATATCACTATTTGCTGAATTTCTGTCGGTGCACTTTCTGGGGGGTTTTCCCTCTAACATAGTCTCATCCATAGAACCTGCAATGATAATCCGAGACCACCAACACACCGCTCCGACGCCATTCGGCCATCCGTCCGCCTCCCATTTGATGGCCGTGAAGACAGTTCTAGATACCACAACCGGTCAATGAACATGATAAGTAGCCCTATAAGGACACTCTGAAACAGAACATAGAGTCTAGGCATTTGTGGGAGATGCAGACTCTTCTTGTTGCCATCCTTGGGAGTGTAAACCTCGGCCAAAAGCCTGGCAAGAAACACGCTGCCGGGGTCATTCAAGTTTTGGGGGCATGCCAACTGATCGACAAAATTTACTGAATGATATCATTTCGCGTTTGTTCTACGCCCATCTATTGATATACAAGGTTTTGTCTACACGAAGCACGGGTTTTCCATCTCTCTCCTTATCGACAGGGCTCCCTTATTCCGAGTCAGCGAACTCCTTGCGACCCTCCTTGGAGTTCAAGTAGTGGTTTCTAGGGAAAAAGTTAGACCGATGATGATCTGCAGTGGAATGCATATTGAATCATGTGCAATATGTTCTAGGCCAGGGATCCGTACCTCTCGGTAGCCCAGGACATGGCATAGTAGAAGGCGACGAAAGGAGGCGCGAAGTAGAGCACCTGTTTGCTAAATCGGCGCCAGGTGTTGAAGATGGCGTCGTGGGCAGTGCCGGCGAGCGGATTCTGCCTGTTCTGGCTTATGCTGTATGTGATGATGCCTCTCTGCTTTTGGCTACCTGTGTATCCAACTCATCAGTCTCGTCATGCAAAACGTATGCGACCGGCTCATCACAAGATCTTGCTTCTCGTTCGCTGCGACATGCTCTCGTCATCGGCCATATTCATATTCTAGTCTGATTTCTCCTTGCCCAATAGCCCAGCGATTCTGCCCATGCATCGATTGATTCCGGGGCATGGTATCGAGTCAAGAAAATATTAGAATACACTAACCGAAGTTGCCCCAGGTGCCGAGATACCTATGCCGAAATGGTTAGCACATGACAACTTGCGTCGAAGAGACGATGGTGATGACAGCCTCCTAGTCGAGAAAAGCCGCACAGGGTTCGAACGGGCGCACTCACTTGCCATAGCGACCGAGAGGCGCATCGCCGCCGCCACTTCGTAGAGCCTGAGTAGGACGCATCTTGACAGTTGGTCGGTGATTGACACGGATGTGGTGTCAATTGGAAGAATAGAGTTGGGCGGGAGAGAGGGAATGGAGGACCGGAAGTGAGGTTCGGTGGAACTCGGCGTTGAAGATGTTGTCGGCTCTCGCACCTGTCTGAAAAGGGTTAGGTTAGTGTCGCAACAGCCCGAGCTCAGTGCCCAGGGACCCGCCTGAAAGTTAACCCGTCACAGGACCCGTCAGCGGCTTCCATTGGAGCTCGAGCTCTGCTGCAGCCTTCCTGTACAGTGGGGGGGCACACTAACCAACCACAGGACATCATTGGTTAGGTGCTTACCCACGGTGCCTTTCTTTTCGATGACCCTCAACCCCCAAAACTGCTTCCTCCAACTCGAGCGCAGCTCCGACGACATTAAATCCGACCGAAGCCCTCTTCTAGGACCAGAAAAAAGGAAGCCGAGGAAGCCCTAGAGAAATCATTAAGAACGACCAAACGATGGACCCGCTCATTAGGTCAGCGACACGACTCGCAGTGCCCGCCATTCTCGGCGCCGCCCTGCTGCAATCGAGCATCTACGACGTCCGGGGTGGAACAAGAGCTGTCATTTTCGATCGATTACAGGGAGTGAAGGAGGGCGTCATCAATGAGGGCACACATTTCTTGATACCGTGGCTGCAGCGTAGCATCCACTTCGACGTCCGGACAAAGCCCAGGAACATCGCCACCACGACGGGTAGCAAGGATCTGCAAATGGTCAGCTTGACGCTCAGGGTCCTGCACAGGCCGGAGGTCAAGTCTCTGCCCAAGATCTACCAAGTATGTGTTTATTCCTCTTGTCCCGGGTTGGCATTGTCGAATACAAGACCGGATTGTGGGTTGAGGCTATGGGATCGTACTCGATGAACCCTGTGGTGGAAGCATCGGAATCAGGCAGACAATAAAACAGCACATATGCAGTCACCTGCTCCGAAATTTCTGAGCTAACACATACTTACACAGAACCTTGGCACTGACTATGACGAGCGTGTGCTCCCCTCTATCGGCAACGAAGTCCTCAAGTCAATCGTCGCACAATTCGACGCTGCAGAGCTGATCACTCAGCGAGAGGCAGTATCGCAGCGTATCCAGGCAGACTTGACGAAGCGCGCCGCCGAATTCAACATCGCTCTGGAGGATGTGTCCATCACCCACATGACTTTTGGCAAAGAGTTCACCAAGGCTGTCGAGCAGAAGCAGATCGCACAACAGGACGCTGAGCGCGCCCGCTTCATTGTCGAGAAGGCTGAGCAGGAACGCCAGGCTAATGTTATCCGCGCCGAGGGTGAGGCCGAGTCGGCCGAGACTATCTCACGCGCCATCGCCCGCCATGGTGATGGTCTCATCCAGATCCGTAAGATTGAGGCCGCTCGCGAGATCGCCCAGACCCTTGCTACAAATCCCAACGTCTCCTACCTCCCTAGCGGTAGCAAGCAGGGTGGTAGCGGAAGCAACTTCTTGCTGTCTGTTGGAAGGGCGTAAATTGGAAGCAGTGGTGGAGGCAGGAAGGACGTTATGTGTTCGGGGAGATGATTACAAGAACTCACAACAAAAACAGGAGCAAACCTCCCATGTACATTAACAAGGTATCTCCCGATTCTCCTCTCGGGGCCATGATTAATATGTGCTACTATCACTTAAAAGAAAATGAAGCAAAAACCGTAACATTTTGTGTGGTCGTGCTCGTCGGCTTTTCATATTCATGAAATGCTATCCCTATTTATTATCACTTGATGCTCAACCATCAAGAGCTCAGTCTTGGGGTCTGAAAAGCGATCATTCTAGTATCTAACTAGCTGCATTCTAAAGCATTACACCCGTGAGGTTTTCGAACCCTGTCGTCAGGGTTCCTGGAGGCCCTTCGTAGAGGCAAGCTCGTGAATCCATTCTTAGATTCTGGACGCTGCCAAAAATATGCCCCAATGGTTAATGAGTATTCGGCCTCTTTACGTGGGCGCCTCCAACAAGAGTCCAGTCCTCACTAGGGGCCAACAGCTCTCCGTTAGCACCCACGGTCCAGCCCTTCAGCTGCATGGCCTTCCATTCATCCCGGATTTTAAGCCGAACTAAATCCCCTGCTGCTTGCGCATCCTCAGCACTATCATGGCCTTCTGGCGAACCTTCCGCAGCGTCAACCTGAATCTTTCGGCCGAGCTTTGCCTCCATTAGATACTTGAGGCCGTGGCGCATGGGAAGACCACTCCTGTGCGGCCAGAGTAGTACCGTGTCAATACAATTCGGGTGGATAATGCGTGCCGCATTCATATCATTCTCAAGCCCATGGCCGATCAGGGGCGTCTCTGCACTAATAACTGTAAACAGTATATCTCGAGCGATTTTAGGCGACGCGGCGATCTTTAATCGTCGTTTAGGTATCTGCATAGGATCATGCGCTGGAATAACGGTAGGCTGGTGATTAGATCCAACTTCACATCGCTCAGCTGAAGCCATGTCCTCTGGCCGCACGCCAGAGAATCGAGTATTGAGGTCTAAGACCTCGCCTACTGGTCGAACCAAAATGTCAAGGAGAGTATCGCCAGCCGGCCAAGACACAATAGTCAATCGGATCAGTTCCAGGCCGTAAACGGTATATCCCATCTCACAGTCGAAGGACACAGCACGGTCCTTAGGGACTTGAGGGTTCGTCGGAGTATGAACGAAGTTGAGAACAGCAGCAAGTCTCTTGGGATCTGTTGTCTTGAAAACGTGGTGCTGTGCGGTCGTACAACCGCCAGCCTCATCATCATAGTTCCTCTGGCAACATTTGAATCTCCGTTGAGCCCTTGAGCGGTCGCCTGGTGCTCGCTCGAGGTAATATAGCTTGCCTGGGTGATAGGTACAGCTGCCGTTGGATGCCAAAGTGCCGTCCGCCTCTCGACGACCAGGAAATACTTGGAACCTTCTTGTACACCGGTCGCAAGTTTCCGTGTTTCCGCAAGCCTCGACGGCCGCCTCGGCGACCGCAATGTCATCTTTTGATGGTATCTTGGAAATGTAGCCGTGTGCCGCGAGCGGAGTTAGGTCAAACACCAGTCGAGGCAGGAATTGAAACTCCTGAAATGGAGTAAGTCCCGTCTCAATCGACTCTACTACTGCTGTTAAAGATGGCTTCGTGGTATTGAGATTGGCACTTTGAGCTATCTTGAGTCTCTCATCTTTCCATTGAGCGAGGGACATCTTCTTATATGTCAAAATCTTATTCCGTATTGAGGTGTTGTAGATAGAAGTTTTCTTAGTAGCTATTTCTTGCTCCTCATCAAGTGTCTTAACAATGAGTTCTTGATCAGATAAGAGCCACTTCCTCTCTGTCCCCTTGGCTATCTTCTTCAACTCATCATTGAGCCGTTGGAACTCCTTATGCAGGGCTTTCACCAAGGCCACCCGGGTAGCATGACTCGCTGGGGCTTTCTTGAGCAGGCGAGGGTTGAGTGATTCGGGCCCTTTGCTGGATTGTTTTGGCTGAGTATCAGGGGCTAAGTCCAGCGAACTGGCGGGTGCTGTAGAGGCAGCAGCCATTGACTGCTGGCGTTTTTCCTGGAGGCCAGCTGCGTGCTTGTTTGTTTCAGTGGATGATGGGGGGTTACGTCTCAAGGTACGAGGTGAACCACCCATATGTATGGTTGCGGATGTGTTAGCAGGTGACGCTCTTCTTTGTTCTCTGGGTTGTACTTTAGGAGAGTTAGCCGGGATTGAAGAGGGCCGATGTGAGGCAGCAGTACCATCTAAGTCGAGCTTTACTCGCTTCCTCTGCTGTTCTGGTTCTGCAGTCTCCTTGCTGTCCTCGCTAGGGTGCGAACGAGATGTAGCTAGCACGCTCGGCGTATTCCTACTGTTCAATTTTTTATTGTTGGCGGCTTTATTGTCACTCTCGCTTTTATCGCGGGTGTGGCTGAAAAGGCACTGAAACGCTGTGCAGCTGTCGCCCGCGGGGCAGGGCAGGCTTTTGAGAGCTGCCAGTGTGTTTGCCATAGTGAATGGGCAATATGTAACCCAAGGTAACAAGAGGAGCAGAATGGGGAGAAGAGTCAATGGGAGATAGTCTCAAGACAATGGTAACAAGGGCAAGAGAGGCTTCGGAGGTGTGACCTCATTCAATAGTAGCGTGTTTGCTTCATTAAATTCGAGATAACAGGCACGTTATCACATTGGTAGGCATGTATGTACCTTAGGACGCCGGATAGAATGCATCCACTATGGGAGAGAAGATGCTGCGAATAAAAACGGTGTGGTATGGAGTGCTCGTACGTTTTTCATGTCCTGGTGAGGGATGTGAAGAAGCATAAGCGTCATGAAGCGAAGCGATTGCTTGCCTTGCCTTGCCTACTTAGTTAATTGGGCGGGAACAGGGAGGGATTGGCGTCCAGCCTTGCAAGATAGACCCTGTATTACATATAACAGTCTCTACTACTGTGGCCCTGTTGCTATAATGAAAGATGGGGAAAGGAAACCTAGCGTTACTTGTACCTTTCGGTACCTTTCGGTACTAGTAGGATTTGAGGCTAGTGGAGACTGATGCAGGAACATTGGTTCTCTCCAGCAAGGTCGAGGTAGGTAGCTACCTACCCACCACGGGTAGACAGGCCTATACTAGGCACAATAGGTAGCTACCGAGGTCGCCAAATACCTCCTTGTTATTACCTATAAAGTAGGTTACTTGGTAGGTAGTTAGCAGCGTACACTACCTAAGTAGGTAAGTATATCACAAGCTAAACCTAGTGATACATAATATTAGGCATACTTAAAAACATATCTATGTGGCATTCACTTATGTGAGAGTGAATATATTCTATGGTTTTGGTTTTTTGTTGTTACTTATAGCTTTCCTTATTGAACATACCTTGGTATCTGTTCTATCTTGTGAACCTAGGTCACTAAGAATGTAATTATCACCTGTTGCCTTCTAGACGCTAACCTTGATAGTATCTTCCTAAGTACCTTAATTCTTGGCTACAAAACTAAGGCCTTGGTAACCTGGGGAGTACTTATACTATAGGTAGTTTATACCTACTTACTTACAGGTGGGTAGGCAGTCCGCATGATGGTACAAGATGACTTAGTACCTTAGGTAGGTACTAGGCAGGTAGGTACCTAGGCTTTCAGCTGAGCCGGGCATGCGGGCAGTTCCCATGCCCGCCGGAGTTAACATGAGAGATAATGGACTGGACAACCTGATACAACATATCATGATTATTTGCTTATATGTAGACCAAATGATCATCCTTTATTCTCCTATTTTCTTTGGACAGAATAGGACAGTCCAGGTCTTGTTAACTTTTGTTAATCAAGGCACAGTCCAAGGCATCACAAATCAATCATGGAGTTCAGTAGCGGAAACTCGCGCGCAAATCATCTATGTGTCCTAGTTCATGGGGTATGTCTTCTCCCCCCAATGTTGCGACCACTTGCCCACCACATTTTGTACAGCAATGCACCTGTTTACCAATTGCTGGCTTTGCTAACTAGAACAGCTATGGGGCAATCCAAATCACATGAACCAGGTCGCAAACGCTCTCCGAGCCGCCTATCCCGAAGACCAGCTCCACCTCCTACTCGCAAAGCGAAACAGTGGCAATTTCACCTATGACGGCATCGAACTCGGCGGCGAGAGGGTATGTCTCGAGATTGAAGAGGAAATTGAAACTATCCGCAGGAAAGGCGGCAATGTCACAAAACTAAGCGTTGTCGGATACTCCTTGGGCGGACTTGTCGCTCGTTATGCGATTGGGCTTTTATCTGCCAAGGGAGTGCTGGACCATCTCGAACCAGTTGTATGCGGGGCCTCTGCCAATTCGACTCGGTCATCGCGACTAATATAAAGATGTACAGAACTTTACTACCTTTGCAACACCACATCTTGGCGTACGATCAGCCCTTCGCGGTTGGTACGACAAAGTATGGAACAGGCTAGGAGCCAGGATATTATCAGAGTCGGGGCGCCAACTCTTCATTGTCGACAACTTCCGCGACACCGGCCGACCACTCCTCTCTATTCTCGCCGACCCTGACTCTATATTTATTACAGGCCTGAAGAAGTTCAAGCGCCGAACGTTGTATTCCAACATCATCAATGACAGGACCGTTGTCCACTACACCTCCATGATAACAAAAACAGATCCATACAGGGATATGACCAAGATCAAAGTCAATCACGTCAAGGGATACAAGGATGTTGTGCTTGACCCAACGAACCCAGTTGTACCTCTCCCACCAGTCGGCCCTAAATCGACAATGCGCTCAGTGGCTGCCGATAGTTTATCTTACATCAAGAATGGACCATATGTGCTTGCACTCGCCATCTTTCTGCCTATTGGTATTACTGCATTCTTGCTCAACTCAGTAGTGCAAACAGTCCGAAGCTCCCGACGCATCCAACTCCACGAAAATGGGCAAGCAGGGATCCAGATCGAAAAATATCGCATGCCTCTCTGGATAAAAGAATTTCAAGGCACAGTCGAAGATGTCTACGAAAACCTAAATAGTTCACAGAGGCAGGCGTACCTGACACCGCCAGGCGAGGAGAACTTCGACAACGCTCTAGACCCTGCAGAGACTAGTATCCTCGATCTCGAGCGCCGACAGTCTCAGCCCCACTTGCCCACGCTGGCGTTGGCGCCTTGCCAGTTCGATATGATCACTGCTTTAGATAGCGTTGGCTGGCGTAAATACCCAGTCTGGATTCACAAAGTGCGGCATTCTCATGCGGCTATAATTGTTCGTAAAGACAGGCCAAGCTTCAGCGAAGGACTCGTTGTGTTAAAACACTGGCTAGACAAGGAATTCCTAATATAAGTGCCCAGTTTGGAGTTGGTTGCGTAACATGTTTGTATAGAGAGGCGTTCGGTAAGAAGCATTATTATATCAAGATAAGAGCGGCTACCTTGGCAAGATCCTAACGGGGTTGGAGTCCGTAGATAGAAAGCCCTTGTCGGGTGTGAATAATCATAATATACTTTATGGGTTGAAGATATTAGGTACTCATCAAGTCTAAATTATCTCATTAAAGCAGTCGTGGTTGGCAGGTACGTTGAACAGAAATCAAACCATTCCTTTTTCAGGTGTCCTCAAGTATACCTACTCATCATGATGCTAGGTAGACTATATGTAGGAGAAACACCAGCGTTGAACGGGGCTTTCGGCAGCTGTTGAACAGCTGCCAATTGCTACTTTTGTGGGCATCAACATCCATCCATCCACAACATTGGAAACGTCAACCGGTGTTCATCAAGAATATTTTGTTTTGTGTTGTTTCATTTCGGTCTTGACACAATACAGCAAGAGCCATAACCGCTCTCGCAGTAGACTAAGATGTTCCCTCGGCGGCTTTGGACTCAGGCTCCACGCGTCCCGGGGACGGTAACGGCCCAGAGCTGGTCAACAAATTGTCTATCCCAGCAGATCCACGGAAAGACGCGGGGTCTTTATAGAGGCGCGAATCTACAATTTGGGTTTCCAAAACTTGAGAAGTGGCAGCATTTTTTCAGGGCCTATTCCAACTATGCACCCAGAGGCCCACCTCCTCACTACAACTATCCGCCGCCCAATTCGCGTACCAGCCGATTAAAGGACCTGGCTATCGGTTCAGTCTTGACCATCATTGCGTATCTCGCATACAATATCTACGGCTACTGGCAGGGGCTGAAGGAGAGGAAGGCATACATGCGGTCAGTCATCGAAATGTTCAAATTCTTAGTTCACTCCGATAAGCTGCTGGCGGAAGCCGAGGCGGACGACGATGGCAGTCCAGAGAGCGCGGAGAAAATCCGAAGCCTTTTTAAAGAGCGCGCGATGGGTGCCGCGCGCTCGTACATCCCCAAGAGCCAACAAGGTCAGCCCGTCATTGACCTGGGGCCGTTACATAGGCTTCCCGAGGACGACGAATCACACGAAGTGCAAAGAATCAAGGACAGTGACACGCTGGTGCTTATGTCGCCGACAAGAACAGCCGAGGAAATAAAGAAGTCGAAGGAGTTTAGGGAAGCCAGTTTGAAGCACGGACCAGAATCGATTGCGCTCGTAACCTGCTGCATTATGGTTGCTGTCAATACCTTTGTCAAAGACTTGGGAGTTAGCGATCTTCAAAAGGCGTTGATCAACCACAGGGCATCGAAATTCCAGGAGATTATTCGCCGCACGGAATTTACGTTAAACAGGTTGCACGAGGAGCGCCGTGTGGGTATGCCGATCACCGTCAAGTTCTTTTTACGGGACGAGATCCTCTCATTGGTTTACGATGGGGACAGTTTTATCTTGCAGTAAAGGGAAGAGGTATGCCAGCCCACATGAACGACTACTTTCAGGGTCTTTGATATTGGTGGTCGGATTAGGGTAACTCTGCGTATTTGCAGCAGCTAACTTGTACTATTACTTCTGTGGTGGTTAATGGAGAAGGAATTGCCCTTTCTCTCTAGAAGGGGGGACCTGGAAGCTTCCCAGCGACTGAATGACCCCCCTCGACATAGCAGCTAAATTCCTCACAAGGTCTACCCAGTACAAGACATACAACTATGCATTCATTCTGCCTCCAAGGACCAACTCAAAGTAGACTCATGTGATCAAATCTGAATAGGGAAGCTAACAGGAAAAATCAATATGCGTACTTGGTCTTCAACATTTATAGATCCATTGCTATCGTAGCCTCTCCAACTATCTCGTTACGAATTACGTTAGATCTGAGAAGGGTCTATCTCCATCGAGATTGGAAATCTACTGTGTTACATACCTGTACGTAGGGTACTTAAATGTTCTTGATACCGAGCGATTGCTGATTGGATGGACGGTCGTACCGAGTTTTTCGTAATGGGGTAACCAAACATTGACGTCATTTAAGTTCTACCTCGGCCACGAGCTAGGTGGGTCATATTCAGGAACTGCCCACTGTGCTTACACTACGGTAGGTGCTGTAACGCGACCCTGGAATCTGAAGACTCGGACCGTACTCCAAGGGGTTTTGTCCCTAATTGATTGTTGCAACAAGCAACCCATGGAAGAGCAGCAAGCTTGCTTTATCGACTGCTCTCTGAAATAAGGCGTCGACGCTCTGATGCACGAGGAAACGCCACAAACACCATAGTTCTCTAAGTGTATGACATCTAGAAGCTCGCGAAATACAACCTTTTTCTTCTGCACTATGGCGCAACTTGCGGCCTCAACACCACGGCGGATTACACGCGCATCACTTGCTCGGTTTGCATATACAGACACGCCAGACAGTGCAAATACCGCAAGGTCGCAAGACAGCCATGAACCCAGTCTCGACATCGAAGATGTAATACCCGACATCAAATCCTCCTCGTCCTCCACGTCCACGTCGTTCCGGAAACGGAAGCGAACCACCACGACTGCGCCCTCGCCCGCGACTGGCAAGATCACCAAGGAGCTGAAGGCTAGCAACGACGTCGAGGTCGAGACGAAGATCAAATCCGAGGATATCGCAACGACGAGTGCCGTGCTCGCTAAACCAGCGAAACGCCAACGCAAACCTGCCCGGAAGACAACAGACCCGTCAACCGGACAATCAACCATCTGCGCACCCACCGACTGGGAGGAAATGTATGCCGCCGTGCAATCCATGCGCAGCAAAGGCGGCGCCGCCTCCGACGCCCCGGTGGACACAATGGGCTGCGAGCGTCTGGCGCTTTCGACCGCATCGCCGCGCGACCAGCGATTCCAGACCCTCGTAGCACTCATGCTTTCCTCGCAGACGAAGGACACTGTGAACGCAGTGGCCATGAACCGGCTCCAAACCGAGCTCCCTCCACACGCACCCGGCGCGCCTCGTGGCTTGAATCTGGAGAATATCCTCGCGGTTTCGCCGGCGCATCTCAACCAGCTGATCTACGCCGTGGGGTTCCACAATAACAAGACAAAGTACCTGCAGCAAGCCGCCGCCATCTGCCGCGATGCACATGGCGGCGACATACCCGATACGATCGAGGGCCTCATCTCCTTACCTGGCGTCGGGCCCAAGATGGCGCATCTGTGTCTGTCGGCGGCGTGGGGACGCACGGAAGGGATTGGCGTCGATGTGCACGTCCACCGTATCACGAATCTATGGGGCTGGCATGGGAAGGCCGGTTCCAAGAACCCCGAGGACACGCGCATGAAGCTCGAGAGCTGGCTACCGAGAGACAGATGGCGGGAGATCAACACTCTCCTCGTTGGGTTGGGACAGACTGTTTGCCTGCCTGTTGGGAGGCGCTGTGGCGATTGCGAGCTTGGGCTTGGGGGGCTGTGTCGCGCTGCTGAGCGGAAGAAAGTCCTCGAGGGACGCAGGTTGAGGGGAAGTGTAACGGCTGATGCTCAAGGAGAAACTATTGTCAAGGTTGAGAGTGAGAAGATTGAAGAGGTTGAGAAGGGGATTGTTGTTAATGAGGCGGCTAATGGTGAGACGGCTGACAATAGGACAGTTTTGGTCAAGGGGGAGCTTGAAGATGGGATATAAGCTCTGGTCAGACAAGTTCACAAAGAGGAAGGTGAGGAAGTATGTTGTTCCAGCTGGCGTTTTCAACCATGTACAGCTCAAGATACCCCTTCAGTCACGATGAATCACACGTCATGCATCCATGTACATATTCAAACTAGAATTAATTGTTCAGAAAGAGATACTGCTTTACGCAAGTGTTCCCCGAGAATGAGATTGTCATCTACAGATGAATCGATTTGTATGTACAAGACAGCGCAAACTGGCTTGGTTCCTGACTTATTCTCCTGCCCTGGGGTGCTCTACTCTAGGTAGATGATAAAAAAATCCGATACCCGCCATCTCGGAATGCGAGTTGATGTGATGCGAGTCATGGCGTAAAGCGCCCCCTAGCATGTTTCCAGGGAATCCAGTTATGGGTGGATAATCCGGCACCAGACGCAATGCCAAACCGGACTAGATGAATTGCGTATGCACGTGGGTATAAGAGATGTCCAGATGCCCAGGTGTGCGTAATCCCACGACGCCATACGCTTGGTTATTGAAACAGGATGCTAATAATGGTTGGTGAAGAAGGTGTTGTTGTGTTTGGTATCCCCTCGGCTTGAAAGACCATGAGGATAGGGGCTGGACAAGTAAGGTTGTGCAGCCGCCTTTGGGTCCGCACTAGTGTTAAAGATGGGCTGACCGTCTTATTTCGTCATTTTGGCTAGCTCGTGTATAGAAACAAGGTTGCAAAATGCGGAGAGCCGAACCTAGCCCTGGGTGGTTGGTTGGTTGGTTGGTAGGCGGCCGGGTGGGTGGATGAGCTTATACGCCTCGGATAACTTGTGTCCTCTCGGCCTCGAGTTGTGCGGCGTTGCGCTCGTGCGACTCCTTCTTGCACTGCATGCAGAACAAAACAAGCCACGCGTTAGCAAAGTAGTGCAAATGTGCATCATGGCTCTGAGGCTCGGGACATTAAATCATTCTCGGAGAGATATTCAGCGAGCCCAACGAGCCACCACTGAGTGGTATCTTCAACTAACTCGTCCGTGCTACTCACGATCGAAGCAGGAGAACCGCTACGACGGGGCGCGGTGTTGTTGTCAAGGGCGCCTGTTGCAGGCGGAGTGGGACTTACATCTTCGAGACCGGTGCACTTGTGGTCCTCCAGGAGTCGGTGCTTCGCGCAGAAGTGGCCGTCGCAGAACCCGCAATCCCCAACAATCCGTTGCGCGGCAGTCTTGCACTGCTTGAATGTGCAACGAGGTTTCACAGGCATGTTGGCGGGCGGTCGATTTGGGCCGGTGTGAGAGGGTCGGTGTAGAGAAGAGCGTCGCGGTGGGGGTTGAGGTCAAGGTGTACGAGTAGACGTCGAAGCAATCGGCTTATCGTCAAGGACAGGGTTACGGTTTCGTGATAAGACACGACCACGTGGGGAAGGAGGAGATCAAAGAACCACGGGCTGCTCTGGGCGTCTTTGTGGTTGGTTGTTCCTGTGCCGGTTTGGTTGGGAGGCGGAAGTGAAGCAACGGGCAGCAGTAGAGAGGGAAGTGTCGAGTCCGGTCTGTGTCAAAGAAGAAATAGGCGTCAGCAGGCCCGATCCTTTTGTACGTTCTCAATGTAATCAAAATAGTAAATGACACAATGACTAAGGATCCCTGCAGATTGGTATCCAGGGAGTAGGTTTGCACAGTATAGTCAGACGCCTGGACCAGGCGGCAACGGAGAACACAGTGGAGGGCAATGGAATGCGATCTGGAGACGAGAGAGGATACTAGCACCCCGTAGGTAGGTCGAGTGTGGCGGCGCAAGTATGGTGATGACAAGTATTGCTGGGATGGCTGGCTTGCTTACACGAAAGAATCCCGGCTTGTTGCAGGACCAAGCCAGAGGGTTGTCGGTGAGACGAGGGATGGAGTCGGAGAAGAGAGCAATGTAAGAAAAAGCAACGGAGGAGGTGGAGGAACGAGGCCAAGTGAAGAGAAGGAGGTTCTTCGGAGAGATGGAGAAGGCAAGGGAGACGATGCAATATGTAATTGCTGGTCGGGTCTGTCTAGCTCCTGTCCTGCGTAACCGGGTCTGGCCCGCGCCAGGTCAACTGACTCTGCGACGTTGGTTGGGCGGCAAAGTGTGGGATGATGAAGAAAGGCTACTTCTATATGTAGGTAGGTAGGGTAGGTTATCTGCCCATCTGGGTCCATAGATTGAGGGCGAATCCAAGGATCGAGTCAGTGGTCATGGATGAATAAGAAGCAGCCAAGTAATCCCATCGCCGTGCACTAGGCGGCATGTAGTGTGCACGCTGTTCGGCGGCTGTCTAGTGTAGGTCAGCCTGCTCTGTTCTAGTGCCGTCTACACTAGCAGACAAGTGTCTGTAGGGGATGAGGCGAAAGTCGGCGAGTCAACTGTGCTCCATCTTGGTATGGTCTGGTATGGACATGCCAATGCACAGACGAATGCAAGCACAACGAATGATCCGAGGCGACTCCAACGATGTTCCTTGTCCCGACACTGTCCCGATATGGGTTGGCGTCTTTCTGGATAAGAATATCGATGCCAGTACGAACGATGCGATTCGGATTGAGGCTAGTGTCCAGCCGAAAGCCAGCCATAACCACGTCAGACACCAGGTAGCGTGGGCAGTAAGTAAGTCACAACCTCGAGTTGAACTACCTACATTACATATAGCTACGCTGCTTACAGTATGAATTGCAAGTTGCTGTTATTGCCGGTGTGCCGAGGAACACAGGCGGGTTGGTTTCGAGCTTGGAGTCTTTTATTTGTTCGCTTCCCGACCCTGGCTGCTCCATGGTTGGTTTCTCCAGGTGACGGTCGTCTGTTGCGAGGCTCCGAAGGCGGGAGACGGGTTACATTTTCCAAATATGGCCCCAACGGGTACACGACATATCTATACTAAGGAGATAGGCAAATAGTGTAAACGCCTCGCTTCTCGGTTGTGGAGATGCTAAGCGCTGGTTTGCTGCGAGAAAGATTGGGAATACCACTGCATACGTACAGTCCCGGGATACACTACACTAGACCACAAGCTATCTAGACCAAGACCTCAAGGCAGAAAAGGCCACCGTCAGCCAATTGGTCGGGGAAACGTGAAGATCGTCAGTGAATCAAGGCCCACAAGGGTCGACGGCAATTCGGGGTAAGGTGCAGAGGGAGGTGGACCAGAGAATGAACCTAACCGGGGATTCTGACATACATACATAGGTAGTACTAGTAGGATGCATACATTGCATCTGCATCATCCACGTAAGTATGCCGTATTGCATTGATACAAATGATCATGTTTTGTTTCCCCTGCTTGCTCGTCCTGCTAGTCAGCTTTACCTCCTCCACGACAACGTCCACGTGGACAATTCCTCGGTCGCTCACGAATATCTGTCGGGGACTTGGAAACCCAAGGTACTACGGGCGTAATATCGAAGAGTGGACGAGTAGACGGGAATTCGTTAGTGCTACTATATATCTACTCCAACCAGCACAACCAAGACATGAAGCGGTCATACATGTATCGAGGTACCTGCGGCTGTGGTCACATTGCATGGCCGACTAGAGCGATACCTAGACCCAACAATCTTGCTAACCATCTTGCTGCTGGTGGCTATTATTAACTTCGTTAGATCATTAAATGGCCGAATGGTGGCACGCAGATACTTACCTTTGTCTTACCTTTGTCTACGCTATTTGCCATCGAGAATTGAAGCATGGTCCCAAACCAGCTTCGCTACGGATATCGGTCGGCAATTGCCGCCACCTCCACCACCATGGAGTCGAGGGCATGAAAATGATGGAGAATGTACACACCGTGCTGCGGATCTGCTGCGGGTAAGGGTGCCACTACCTTAGGAGGTGCTCAGATTCCTAGTCAGATGAGTGTGATAGAATGTCGCCAGTTCGTCCAAAGGACGGGACTTGATAAATTGTGATAGGTATTGTCCTACTAGTATCAAGAGGTCGGCCTCATTTGCTTGCAGCACTAGCCCTTCCGCTGCTCCGTGGGGAGGCAAGTGTTCGCATGTCATCAATGGCTGCAATGGCAGGCGATAGTGGCCAGAGAGTAGAGAGGGAACTGGGAGCTGATCATGGAGCTGGATTCCAACGGGAAAGGTTGTTTACATTTCCGCCGCCGCCGCGAATCCGGCACCGAGCCGGATCGGACCGGACGATTTGCTGGTGCTGGTTAGCTAGCTGCAAACATCTGCTCATAACCAGCGCATCTACCGCCCGAGATCACCATCCTCGTGGCAGCATCTGACTTGCTACAAATGAATTGGTGACACACAAGGCAGAGCTCAGGAATGGGGGAGCGATGGGGATGGAGTCTAGGGCGTTGCCGCGAGTGTACAGGTCCGTATCGTGGCTCGAATCGGAAGAGTCGCCAAAGCTTCAATCTGTGACCATCATTCAGACGCCGCCGCTTATTGCGCCCCGGGTGCCTCTTAATGACGCATGAACCATACCTATAGGTAAGTGTATACGTGAGTAAATGGTGCAGATAGGCAATCAACAAGGAGTTAGTGATAGACCTAGGTACTCCAAGTCACGCAACCCAGTCCAGTGCTAGTCGTAAAATCGACACAGGCTCGTTATCTCGGATTTTGTATCAGACAAAAAGCGCTTATGGATGGCGCAATTCTTTGGAGTAGGTACCTGCCTAGTATACAACGTGTACTTTAGGCCACTGTCGGTTGTAAGCGCCACATTTTGTTACACGATGTAACGTCAAGTTTAGGGGAAGGCTGTTCCGGCGAACCGCCCGGCTTGCCTGGACCATCTTACGTATTATCTACTGTAGTGAACACACTCCCTATGGATATACATACAAGTATCCTGATCCCAAAAAGCCTATACAACTGACTGTATGGGGGTTGTCCAATACGCAAGATCGAGATTTTGCTTGTTCCATCACATGCGAGAGTATATGGTTTTGGTATGGTATTATAACAGCACAATGGCATGTTCTTCCTTCTCTTCCCCTCCGTGGGGGAGCGCTGGGTCCAGACTCAACACCCCCAACAGGGTCCTGACATACTAAGTAAGATCTCTTGTCAGCGCTTACACCCTTTCAGTGAGTGAATGTATGTCGAACTGAACAGCACTAGATAGGGCTAGATTGGTATTTGTACACCTAGGTTTCGATTTACACTATACTTGGCCTCAGGTAGGTATTAGACCTCAGATTGCTCTTTCGCACCCTTCTTCGCCACCTGACACAACCTCATCCTGGCCTCTGGGCCTCTGGCCACAACGAGCTAGGCCAGCTGGTCCAGTGTTTGAATTTATTGAGTATTTTGTTCATCACTGCTCATTCCTGCCACTAAGTACAAACCCCGAACTTTTTCCCCCTTTACTTCATCGTCACGACGCAGCGTATGCAGTCGCCTGCCTTCATTTGCTCAAAAGCAGTGTTAATGTTGGTCAGGGGCTCACGGTGGGTAATGAATTCGTCCACCTTGAGTTTGCCATTCAAATAATCAGACACGAGGCCATGCATTTGCGATCGACCCTTGACGCCGCCAAAAGCGCAACCCTTCCATACACGACCCGTGACCAATTGGAATGCTATCTCATCTCGTCAGCATCAGGAACACGCATATTGCAGATTATAAGAATTACTTACGGCGAGTCGAGATCTCCTGGCCAGCAGCGGCAACACCGATGACGATGCTTTCGCCCCAGCCTTTGTGGCAGGCCTCTAGGGCAGCTCGCATAACGCTAACGTTGCCCGTGCAATCAAACGTGTAGTCACAACCGCCGTCCGTCATCTCGACGAGCTTCTCAACAACTGTCTGGCCGTCCAATTTGGTGGGATTGACGAAGTCAGTAGCCCCAAACTTCCTGGCCCATTCTTCTTTTGTCGGGTTGACATCCACCACTATAATCTTTCCTGCCTTTTGGAGGACGGCGCCCTGGACGACAGACAAACCGACACAGCCAGCGCCGAAAATGGCAACATTGGAACCCTCTTCACACTTGGCCGTAATTCTGGCGGCACCGTAACCAGTGGTGATGCCGCACCCTAACAGGCAGGTCCTGTCCATGGGAGCATCCGGCTGAACAGCAACAACAGAGATGTCGGCGACGACGGTATATTGCGAGAACGTAGACGTTCCCATGAAGTGTAGGAGATCTTGGCCCTTGCACCTGAACCGCGACGTGCCGTCCGGCATGACACCTTTGCCTTGTGTTGCTCGGATCTTCCCACAGAGGTTGGTCTTGCCTGACTTGCAGAACTTGCACTCTCCGCATTCTGGCGTGCTGTTATCATCCGATTAGCCGAGAGCAGGGATGGTAGGGTTGGAATACACATGCTAGAGGGCGACAACATGGTCTCCAGGCTTCACGTTGGTGACTCCCTCTCCCACGGACTCGACGATACCGGCACCCTCGTGTCCGAGAACGATGGGAAATGCGCCCTCCGGATCCTTCCCTGATAATGTGTAGGCATCTGCGCATTGTCTTAGTAACGATTCGGACGTAGTTCGGCATGTGGGCTTGGCGAGGTCGTACCAGTATGGCAAACACCAGTGTAGTAGATCTGAATGCGGACCTCGTGCGCTCTTGGCGGCAGGACCTCGATATCCTCAAGAGACAGCTCTTTGCCGGCTTCCCAGGCGACGGCAGCCTTGCAGGTAATTGTCTGTAATAGGAAGAATACAGGAGGTCAGCTTCCAATCAACCCAAGATCCGGAACAGCGGCAGGTGTAGTGAGAGCAGTGTATATTATATAAGCACTCGTACGCTGGTGCGTTGTTGCGCGGGGTCGAGAAGGAGTGTGCATGGGAGAGACGGACCTTTCCAACAGTGTCGGCCATATTGCGTGGTGGATATGCGCGTATGTTCGGGCTGTAGAAGCGAGAGATTGCTACAACAGTCTGCAGCCGCCGGCGGCGAAGAGGGCGAATTTATTAGATCTCGTTGCGCGCAAAGGAGACGGCACCGAGAGAACCCCGCCTGGATATTTGCCTGCATCCAGCTGTGCGGTTGCGCAAAGGTGGGGGGGGGAGGGGAGCCGGCAAATCGCCCACCCACGGCCAATGACCCTGGGTATGCATTTTGGATGTCATGTTGCCTACGGCAGGTCAAGACTTGGGCCCATGAAACCGAGGCCGCAACACCGGTGCTTCCAGCTTTGTTTCCAATTAATTATTCGTCGTGAAATCATTGTCCACACCTTCTGGTCCTCTCTCAACCCGAAGAATTTGAGCATGGGGAACTGAAACATGCCCTTCGGATCTTTGGCAGTGGGTTTCCTGCTATACGTTGTCATAGGCTGGACCGGAGGCCATCCCGTTAGCTAAAACGATAAAGGAGAGCTAGAACTAGTCTAATGGAGATTTCACGGGCAGATAGCTGGACAAATCTCGGGATCTTCTTAGGGATAGGTAATGCCTTGCTAACCGCGTGACTTGGTCGACCTTAGCTTCAAAGTCGATGAGTCTTGGAAAATGGAACCTGGCAAAAAGGCGCTGGAGGGGGCTTCTGTAAAAGGGCTCTGTAAAACAGCATACATACCTACTTAGTATATACCAGGTAACCTTCAACCAATAATATCCTTTGAGGCTCCTTGACAAAGCCACATGCAGTTGCCCCCTCCCCCCATGTTCAGAAGATGGACATTATCTCATGTGAATGGGGTGTTGGTTTGTTTGGTAGTTGAACTGATCGATAAATGGAACACTGGGGAGTAACTAACACCGGAGCAGAACCAGAGGAGGTAGATATGATGGATCAATATATAGTAGCAAGTTGGGCAAAAGGGGGACCTTGAGGGCTGCAATGTCCTGAAGGTTTGGGAGGTAGGCGGGCTCAAGCCTGAGGTAACCAGAGGTATGCGTGAAGTTGCTTAAGTACCTAGGTACCAGTACCTCCCACACTGCCTCACAGAAGAAGGAAGGGCATTATGATGTACGTACGTACTATACTAACTGCCTACAGTACCTATATGCTATCGTGCGTAGAGGTATTGTGGGAAGAAGGACAGTGTCTATATTACCCCTCACGATGGTTCCCATGTCAATTACTCCATCTCTTCTGCAACTTCGCTTTTCCTACAAATGCTAGGTATACCAGTATTGCCCACAATATATATGCTGACCAGCTACTGTAGGATAAATCAGGTATTGTGCCAAGAAGGTTGTACTAGACGACAAATTGGACTTAGCGCACTCGCCGCTTTTGCTCAGGCTCGGCTCACGCGAACGCCAGTCAGGTGACTGAGAATCTATAGAGGAAAACAGTTCTCAAATGGCTAGATTGTTGCGCCGGGTCACAATGGGTTTTTTGGGCTATTGTATTTTGAAAATCAAGCTTGTAGGTGTTTGACACGGCCGGACATCTGAAAAACCAGTAAATATGACTGCTTTTTAGCGCCGTCGTCCGTATAACTGGTGACAAGTTATCTCGATGTAGAAAGGCGAAGATGTGGAGCAGTTCAATACATTTATACCCGCATTCCAGTATCTCCTGCTCAATCGTCGATTTGGAAATTGGAGAACGATGGCAATACTACAATTGGCTAGTGTCATCTCCATTTTGGTGGGTAGTTGGTGGTGGTATCAGAATTTGTGGCTGTTTGTACATACATATCGAGAGGCGTAGACTTTCACAGACTAGACTAATGAACAATTACTGTACGCCACGACCATGGTGAAGCAAGAGAATGCAGACGGATACATATGCTCGCATCATCCTGGAGGCTTCCCTTTGGCATTGACAAGTTGCTCAAATCACTTGAGGCGGAGAGGGGACGAAGACTGCCCTTGCTATCTCGTTCGAAGGCCATGAGCGCTATGGTGACACATTCGGACAGTACGCCGGCGGAATGTTTACTATTCTGACTAGAGACTCTCGCAATATTGCATCACTATTATCCGGACAATCTTCCATGTTCGACTCTGGCAACCTTCGACGAATCTGCTTTGGATGCTTACTCGGGGAAGGTACTTTCACTGGGAATGGTGAGGATCGGAAGAGATCGAGAAAACTACTAGCCTCAGGCAGCAGATGCCCGAGTTTCCGTTTCTCATATCATAGAGTCTCACTTTCAAAACATGTTGCGGACGATTTCTTCCTCAGGAAAAAATCCGTCGCGCATAGATGTTCGATCTATCCTCTCTAGTTAATTATACACTCGATATAGGGACAGATCTTTTTCTTGGCGTCTCTACAAACCTCCTTGCTTTGCCTTCTTCGACTAACGAAAAAGGCAACCGTTTCTCACTAATATTCAATAAAGCACTACGATGACTTACAACAAGGGAGCGATTTAAGATGTTTACGTGGCTTGTCTCTGATAGTTTCGAGTTGTAACAAAAGGAAGGCTAACTCTCGCATACAAGATTTTGCGCTGAAGATAACAAAATATACGATCTGCTGGCTGGTTCAATGCTTCGGCGCGACCAAAGCTGATGGTCTCAATTCTCAAGATAGATCTAACTGGCAGGAGAGGATCAAGGACCAGATTGGACTTATGATGTCCCCTGGCGATGGCGTTTATCTTGGACTCACAAGTCAATACGTAGTTAGTATCCTTGTTGTAATAGTATTCCAATCGAGCATATATTATCACAATTGAACTCACTTATCCCACTTTATATTGACAGTTGTACTACTTTGCCATGAGTGACACCAAGGTGCGGTTTGAGCGTTTCAGGAGCACTGCCAACTCTATGGCTTCTCTTAATATATTACAGACGGACGGTCTTGGACATACCATTGGGAGAATCTTGTTGCCAACAATTATCGCACGGATAGGACTGTATTAGCAAGAGGCTCTCTGTTCAACATATTGTCTGTAACTTGACGGCCCCGTTCGGGCTAGTATTTATTTAATATATGAGGTCATCTTTATTCCTATATAACTGAGTATACCGGGTTCATTCCCCTTGTGGCCTTTAAAAAAACCACGAAGCTGTTTGAATCCGGCCTCGAGCTCAATCTTGATCCTCGTGTTGCCCTCGTTTTTCACGGAAGGAGGAACGACTAGCGTGAAACGAGGGTTCTTTTGTGTCGCCCTTCTTCTGCAGCGAATGCGGCGTCCCAAGTAGGAAATCGCATGTTCCTATTTGGGCTTTAGCGCGAGTTATCCTGTCATAGTTATGTAAGCAGAGGTATACGTGCAGTAGGCTCGTCATGTGGGCTTGTTGAGACTTGGCCCGTGCGTAGGTAGGCTCCCGTCGCAACCTGCAAAGTGTGGGTCTTGACCCGAACCGCGTCTCTGGGGGAGCTTCAATTGTATGGATAATTTTGCTGCCATCGAAACCTGCACAGCAACCTGTACAACTGCAACGAGCGAAGCACACCGACAGCTCTCCACCCGCCTGCACGCCACCGAAACCTGTACTTGTGCAGGTGCATGTTACGCCTATGGGCCCCGGTCTTTTTGGTCTTGCGGCCTAACTCGCGGCGTCCCAGACAACGCACGTCTCAGTCTCTCCGTCGCGCAATCAGCTTACTTCCGAGCAGCTGTGCTCCCTCAACCCCCCAATCATGGCCTTCCGCTGGTCAGAATTAGGCTCCTCGCCTGTCACGCCCGACAGAAGCTCCAAGAAGGGGTTGAATGCCTTTGGCTTTAGTGTAGACCACCCCTCGACCACCCCTGCCGGGCCACCACCTCCCTCTGCCTCGTCTGCTGCCACCTTCACCCCTGTCGGTGATCCCTCGCCCTCCTTCCTTCAAAGTTCCGTTGGTGCCATGAGCAATAAGCCGAAAGCCCCCAACTTTGGCAAACCCAGCCTGAGGAGTGCAAAGTCCGGTTCCAAGGGAACCAGCGCACCGCTTGGCAGATCCATTCGGGGCTCTACGAGACAGCCATCAAGCCTAAGCAGGGAGTATCACGGCGAAGACGACGAAGACGGGGAGGGGGACGAGGAAGAAGACGAAGAACCCCATACCGCCCCCGCAGCCCGCTCGGGAACCTTTGCGATGAGCTTCGACGATACCACCGAAGGCGAGGACACTGAGATTGACAATACCGATCCCCTAGACAACGAGGAGAACGACGATAATAACGATAGCGAAGAGGGCTTCGACGACGGTGGCGATAGTGGCGACGGACGAGAAGAGGATATCGAAGCCATGATGGAGGATGCCTTTGAATATGATGTCGAGGAAGATCTACTGAAAGAGATCGCCGAGACAGGCTCCTCGCGGGATCCTTTTGAAGATGCGGGTGATGATACAGATCTCATGATGTTCGCAACACCAGCTGCCGACGAACGCATCCGCAGGGAAGCCGACGACATATTCCGCGCTTCGGTCATGCGCTCCACTATGACCCGAAGGAGGGAGGTCAAATATGCTATCCTTGCGAAAGACCTATATAGCCATGTGGGCTTCGCAACCATCTCGGAACCTGACAATGTTCTCCTCCGAACCGAAGAAGTTGTGAATCGACTTTATGACGAAGGAGTGGGCACCGAAGATGACGAGGAGAAACTCGACATCACCCTGTCACAAGCTTGCGTCAAGCTCGTCAATGACGTGTGGACACCTCACGTGGAAAGCTTACCCAGAGCCCGAGATGAGCATTCAGCCAAAGTTGGGCCTAGTTCCAATGCTCCCGCCTTTGAGAAAGCCATGTATCTATCCAATCTCATCTTCCGCATACACCACACACTGCCAGTCCAAAATGAATTTGGGGGCTCGAGGGTCCCGCTTCTTCCTGAAGTTCTGTTTAGATGGCAAGAAGATGAACACAGCCTAGATGAAAATCAAGTCGACATAATTTTACGACATCGTCCATCTCCGGCCGCTCATGGCTTGTTCTGGCAAGCCGTCTTCAACACCCTTGTTCGTGGCAATATTGCTGGGACTGTTCGTCTATTGAGGAATGCGGCTTGGGATTCAGTTAAGAAGACACCTCGGGGTGAGTCGGCATATATCGGTCAGGCCCTAGCCAATATTAAGCGCGTTGTCGAGGATCTTTGCCAGATCATGGAGGGGTGCCCATCGATTAGTGATGGTGGTTGGGATATCCGAAGCAGCGACTGGACTTTATTTCGTTTGAAAGCGAAGGCAGCCCAGGAAGCCCTTATAAGTTTTGCGGAAGGCAAAGATCGATCCAATTTCACCTCTAGTCGATTCAATGACTCCCAGATCTCCAATTCAACAGGGGGCAAGCCGTCCCTGGCCGGGCTCGCGCGGAGGGCTGAAAGCCAGATTCCTTGGGATGTCTATGAGAACTTACAATCTCTCTATGCCATTCTCACAGGCAAGCCTGAAGCAATTCTGGCAGCTGCTCAGGACTGGTGTGAGGCGACAATCGGACTCTTTGGGTGGTGGGATGATGGTCACAACAAGCGTAGTCGAGGGTTGTCACACTCCAGATCAGCTTACTCGGTTTATCCAGCCTCACATGATGAAGATTTCTTCGATCGCCTGGCTTTGTCTTTGTATACTGCGACAGAGTCAGACTTCCATTTCAATTCGGCTGATGCTGTAGAAGTTGGTGTTGCATCCACTTTTGAGGGCAATATCGAAGGTGTAATTGGATTCCTTCGCCTTTGGTCTCTTCCCATCGCAACATCGGTAGCCGAAATTGCTTCGCTTGGACGATGGCTACCACCTCCTGAGCCCCAAAATCTCATTAGCATGAGTGAGTTTGACATAGAAGAGTTAGAAGTGCTGGGTATGAAACAGAGTAGTAGTCCCGACGATAAGGACGGCATCAAGGACTCAACTCTCATTTATTATGCCCGTGGCTTGAGAGACCGTAAAAACATATCCGGCTCAGCACATGGCGGCAGAGTTTATCGAGATGGTTGGGAAATGGCAGTCCAGGTCATTGGTCGCATGGACTCGCATGAACGCTCTGAGCAAATGGTCCAGGAGCTACTGCAAAACGTGCTGAGTACTGTCGACGAGAGCTCTCGAATCACGATCGACAAGATGTGGAGACTCCTGAACGATCTCGGTATGATCAATTTTGCCGAGGACACAGCAGAAGTACGTGTTCACGCCATGTTGTTTTATAAAGCATACTAACAAGCAACAGACCTTCGGAGACATCTTAGCCAAGGACACTTTCCGCTTCGGCGAGGCACTTCGGTATTATGCCTTGGCCCATCGCCCTGGGAAAATCCGAGATGTTCTCAATACCTTGATGTCGATTTCTCTCGTCGAGTCCACTGTGTACCCTCCGGAGAGCGAACTCGATGACACTCTGCGGGGCCTGCTAAGGGAACGAACAGCAACACTCGAGGATTTCGCAAAACAAGATCTTGAAGCCGCAGAGCTCCTTGGCAAAATGCTCAGTGGATATGCAACACTCAGGCAGTTCTATGAACATCGTGATCGTGACAGCAAACCCCATCAGAAGTCGCTGCTTCGCCGCCAGCAAGCCGCTGCCGCTTTGACGGCCGTGATTGCGAGTGCCGATGATAATATTCGAGGTGGCTTATACGATGACACTCGTGATGCCGTCGTCAGTGAGGACTTCTTATTAGCACTTCTTGGCGAAATATCCGTCTTCGTCGGTCAATCACCTCCCGTGATCACTCTTGAGCAGATCGATACTCTCCTCAAGGCCATCGAAGACATCCAAACAGTCGGAAGCAGGGTTTACGAGGTAGCGGACGAGTTCTTCAAGCTAGTCTTGGCATCAGGACCCGGAAAGGGCTCCACACCAGCAAGCCTCTTGGGCCAGTCAACTCCATCATTGGGTGGGAGTTTTGTAATGACGGGCAGTTCTATGATTGCTTCTCAGCTTCATAAGTCCGTAATAAAGAGTGGCATGATCAGGGGAGGCATCAAAAGGGCTTGGGACTGGAGAAGCACGGTGTTCGCTACCAGCAGCTCCGGGGAGGTGCTCAAAGAGTTAAGACTGGGTCTCACAAAGGACTTAGCCAACCTTTGGCTTGAGCAGGCCGATAATGTCATCCTGTAAATTCTAATAGACATTAAGAGGGATCGAAAATCACCGGTGGATATCATATGGCGTTAATGGTGGGAAGCATGCACTAAATTATGTAATACCAACACATCTGGAACCGTGGCTCTGATTCACTTTGCAGCAACTACTTGATAAAATATTACTTCATAGGGGCGGATTCACTACATGTGAACCGGTCCCCTTTGTTGCCGCCCTCGTGCCCCTTACGAGAAAAAACATTCGATCCCTTACACAATGACATAGTACTGGGTTTCTTAACAAGTCGATTGTGCTTCAGCAAGCCTTCGTCATGTGTAATTGTCAACTCTTCGAGATCTGTGACTAGATTATCTCAATGCGGCGTTAGAGTGCATGTGATCAAGCAACAAACTAATACTGGCACTCGCCAAACACAAAACAAGATGACGTAAACGAAGTTACGAGCCGTCTGCCAAAATATTGAGTTGAAGTCTTTCACATAAAATTCTATTCTTGTACGAGGTACGTCAAATGTTCCACGTACTGGGCTGCTCCTCTATCTAAACCCAGTGGTTCTTTAGACACGGTTTATGAGTGAGGCGTCTGTCTAGCGGGTCGAACTGAGGATATACAAATGTAAAGCAATAATGTGGCACTTTGGTAATCTTTATTCACCAATATGAAAGCAATATATGGGTCTTGAGGATCACACGAAATAGTGAGGGCATTGGCAACTATCGGTCTTATTACTCCCCAAGCCTCTCACCCTCAGTGCCAGAGCCCTATGCTCCAGTCTCCGGAGATGGGAAGAAGGACCAACTTGGATTTGCCGGTAGAGATCCGGCCGGCTCAGGGATGGGAGACGAGACGCGCAGACACCCCGGCACGCCGAATGTGGCGCCACAACAGGCCCAATAGAAGTTAAACGGATATCTGATATAGGGAAACCAGGTGTCGCTAGTGTTCAGGTGGCTAGAGTTGCTCTGTGGTGTGAATTCGCAGATTATGCCGTCGACTACGCCTCTTAGGGATCCTTGGTAGATGTCAGTGATTTTGGCTCTAGGTGGGATGAGAAGTAAGTCGAATGAGTATGGGTGTGTGCCAAGAGAAAGAGAGAGATGGCATACCGTTGTGGTGAAGACAAATGTCCTCATCTTCTGAAGTCATATTATCCGAATAGTCACCTGAAGTCCCCGAGCTATAATCCTCCGAATCGAAGTCGGATGTGTTGCTTTCATCTAGCTCATCTGCGCCGCCGCCATGCGAATGTCTGGATAAGTAGTCGTAGTCTTCTTCGCTCTGGCTGCTTTACTCACTCCCACCAAAAGTAAACTCATCCGGAGTTGTTAATCTATAGTCTGATGCTACGGGTCGGCAATGGAATAATGGGTCCTATGAACTATCAATGAGTTGGAGCGGCAGAGATTCTTGGCGTACGCACTCTTCTAGCATCATTGGAATATTGGAGTTCCTTTGCCGTAGCTCTAGCTCTATTCTCCGCTCGCATGCTCTAGACATATCATCAACAGATGTAAAGTTATCGAGGGGCCCCATCATGGGCTTAAGTAGAGCGTAGTGATGCAGTGACGTGGGCTTAAGCCGTAGGGGGGGGGGGGGGGGGGGGGGGGGGGATGGATGCTGGTGCGCTGGAGGTACGAAGGTAAGGTTGACGGTTGACGATTGAACTGCTGGTTTTAACTGAGGCGAAGATGGCTATCTTAGGACTATAAGCAGTCTAGTATATGTATATATGTCTACATTAAGGTGCTGGATGGTTCCATCAAATATACATGATACTCGTTGTCTTGTAAGTTGACACCCGAATCAGAGCTTTGCGACCATAGAAAGCCTGGATTCAAATATGACGATCACCTCTAGAGAAGACTGATGATATGAAAGGGGCTCTTCGTAAGCCTAGATGAAGCTAGGGTGTTAATAAAGACTAGGGACCTTATTAGGTTTCTAAGCAGTTTCGTGCCTCAGAGCACCTTTATCAACAGAGACATGTGCTAGGGGAAAGAGCAGAATGTGAATAATCATATATGGAGGCCAGCCGGTAGTGGGCTTCTTGCTACACGGGAAATTGTTCAATTTCAGTTCTTGTCCGACAGATGTTCGCTATGGGGCGTCTGAAAGTGCGGTAGAGATCGGGATCGTATATATTTGTTGGACAAACTCCTATCCTGGACTGTATGCTAACCCCTGATCAGCCCAATTCTAAAGATCGGTGTCGTCTTGGTTCAGCCCTATGAAACGTAGTATCTGCTGACTCATATGAGTGAATGAAGACTTCGCCGTCGTTTACCCCCGATCCTCCACGCTCAAAGTCTTCAGCGGGTTCTCCCCTCGTTACCAGTAGACTCAGCTGCCGCGGTAGGTTGTGTAAGAGTATGGTGCCAGTAGCAGTGGGACGTGGTAGTGCTGACCCTTGCTGACAACAAAGGTCACGACGACCTCGGGGAAGAAGGTGTTGCCGTCACCGAAGTAGGAGCCGGTATCAAATCGGAGGGTCCATGTTGAAGTGTCTTCAAGATCGGACAGCACGTCTTCCAGCGCATAAGTGGGAACATCGCCCGCCTCGTGAGCGCTGCTGTACGGCAGCCATGTCTTAATACGACCGTCGTCGTCGGTCTGCGACTCAAAGGTCTTGAGAGGCGCGTGTCCGCCCTCCAGCTTCACTCGGATTCCCTTCGCCGGCTTGCCTATCGACGTGTCGAGCACGTGGCAAGTGATGGGGTCCTTCTCGGCCGCCATGGTGTCGACGTGTGAAATGTGTGGATTTCTATGCCTGTCCAGATTGCAAATAACAGCAGTTCTTCTTTTTCCTCCTCCTGTCCTTGTTTCGTCGTTGTTGGATTATCGGACCTTTGGATAGTTCTCAGACGGTGTAGACTGTCTAAATGACGCGTGATGTGAAAAGAAAGTTGGTGGTATATTATCTAAGGTTAGTGCGTAGTAGAACAGGCGGGTTCGGGTTGAACAGAGGAGGCGAAGCTCCTCCCTACCCACCTAAGGTGATGGGATTACCAGTACCTAAGTAGTCTACATAGGTAGGTACATGTAGATATATTGCTAGACCGGTGAGATGTTGAAGAGTGCTACCCCGCCCCCACTATGGCGTCGCAAGAAGCTTCAGTGAGGGGCCAGGTAGGTACAATAGGTATGTGGTACCGAGTGTGTTGTAGTGTGCTACAGTGCAGCATCCACTAAGCCCTCAGCTATTCCAAGGCGTCTCTCTATTTTTAGTAACCCGCCCACCCCTGTACATACATGGATACCTAGGTGCCTACTCGAGGGAGAGACCATCTGCCTAACATACCTACAACGTAGATTGTAGCATGTACCATTCCCAGGTATTCTGTGACGATCGGTGTCACTTTGCAGGATACATGCCTAGGTATACCTACCATGTGTCCAATCTCTGAGTGAGGCATTGTATTGACGCCTCCACTACCACACACACATAATAGTACCTACCTCTGGGTAGGTTACGTACTTATGTAGGTACATGTAGGGAGTACTAGTAGCTTCATGGTAGTGTTCGGGGCTCCCCTGGAATGTACCACTCTTATTATAATTGCTGAGTGGCTTCTTGATTCGGCATTGACATTAGTTATATTAATTTCTTGACCGCTTTTCTTGTTGTTGGTTATATCAGCAATTTGAAACTGCATTGCTTGCCTAATTTTATAGTGGCATAAAATAGTACTGGGTATGTGCAGGCTCCTGATTGAAAGTTCGATAAGGAGAAAACGAATACTAGATAGCTCCAACTATCAAACCCGTAGTGTCTGTGTTGGCGCTTGCGCAATTGGTATGTTGCCCAGCGAGTGTCTTGGATGCGTATACTTGCAGAGGATCAAGAAACGGTATTGGATGAGAACAACGTACAGGATATGCACATCCACATGAGAACCCGAGGTCTCCCAAAATGCTAATTCCTCTGTTACAAAAGATGCTTAGTATATAAAATTGCTAGCTCCTTGCCTATAGGTTAGGTTACCTAGTACGATGCACGAGCTGTGTAGAGACCGTGCGTAATAAATAGTAGTCGCGGAGCTTGCGTCTCGACCCCATTGACGACAACTTGACGCCATGGTTGAGGTCGAAGGTGAAAAGGGTGGCTGTGGCAGAACCATTTCACCTCAGAATACAGGCCTTTCCATATTACTTGCCAACTCGTGCGACTATCGGTTACATATCTCATCTATCAAGGAGTCAATAATACCCCAAAGGCTACATAATAGGGACCAAAAGTATTTTTATCGAACAGGATTCATGTTGGAAGGCTCATATAAAAGATGGGTGCTAGTCCATGCAGACTGTATTATTGGAGAAACCCAAGGGTTTGACACCGCTAGAAATATCAATAATGTACTGTCGACATTCTAGCTCTCGGTATTCCAGAACTTCCAAGGTTGCTACCTACCTAGTCAGGTAAAGGACTATGCGTTACTTAGCCACCTTTTAGGCATAGACTACATGGGCATACATAGGTACATGTATGTATCTACAGCCTGGGGGCCGTTACCTACATGACATGTAGGTTCCTAAAGTTGGGTAGGGGATTGTAAGTGCCGAATGCTAGATAGTGAGGCCAATACAACGCTACCTCAGTATCAGTAGAGAGCTCAGTACATACTATGAGGCACCTAATCTAATGATCTGAGATATACTGGCCTAGATAGTCCATTGAAGACGACCTCGAGTTACCCGGGAAGAGGGTTTAGGGGCTGGGGCACAGACCATACATCTTTTGGTGTACTTATGTATACTTAGGTACCTAGAGTAGAAGAAGCCCCCACCATCCTGGTCATCCGCGGGGCATCAGAAACAGCTTGATGATTCCGTTCACATATCTGGTTCTACGCTTTGGCGGCTACATCTTTTGCCTTACCTTCGCAACACCCGCTGCCCGCGCATTTCGAAATTCTTAATCCTTTAGCATTGCGCTGCATCCGTACCTTCTCTTCTCACATATCCTACTCCAGCTATTTCATTCACTGCTAGCCCATTACCTATTGCTATTGCTCACCATGTCCACAGCAGTTGTTTCCGCCGACGATGACGTCTTTGAGCCGACCCTGCAGTCCATCCTCGACCAGAAGACGCTACGGTGGATCTTTGTTGGTGGTAAGGGTGGCGTAGGCAAGACGACGACGTCATGTTCCCTTGCGATCCAGCTTGCGAAGGTCCGCCGCTCTGTCCTACTCATCTCCACTGACCCTGCACACAATCTATCCGATGCCTTTTCGCAAAAGTTCGGGAAGGAGGCGCGCTTAGTAGATGGCTTTGCAAATCTCAGCGCCATGGAAATAGACCCTAATGGTAGTATTCAAGATCTGCTGGCAGGGCAGGGAGAAGATGCGGACGCGATGGGTGGGATGGGGGGCATGATGCAAGACTTGGCCTTTGCCGTGAGTATTGGGATATCGTCGGGTCTACACGGCGTCAAATGTGCTCTGGCGGGCTGACATCTCACCTACCAGATACCTGGTATCGACGAAGCCATGTCTTTTGCTGAAGTCCTCAAGCAAGTCAAGTCCCTCTCCTACGAGGTCATCATCTTCGACACGGCACCGACGGGCCACACTCTGCGCTTCCTCCAGTTTCCCTCGGTCCTCGAAAAAGCCTTGGCCAAGGTGTCCCAACTATCGAACCAGTACGGTCCTCTCCTAAACGGCTTCCTTGGCTCGCAGGGCCAATTACCGAACGGACAGAACCTAAACGAGATGATGGAAAAATTGGAAGGCCTTCGTCAGACCATCTCCGAGGTCAACGCGCAATTCAAGGATGAGAATCTTACCACTTTCGTGTGCGTCTGCATAGCGGAATTCCTCAGCTTGTATGAGACGGAGCGGATGATCCAAGAGCTGGGTGGGTACGGTATCGACACCCATTGCATCGTTGTCAACCAGCTGCTATTCCCCAAGCGGGGAAGTAGCTGCGATCAGTGTAATGCGAGACGGAAGATGCAGAAGAAGTATCTCGACCAAATCGAGGAGCTGTACGACGAGTTCAACGTAGTCCGGATGCCACTGTTGACGGAAGAGGTCCGAGGTAAGGAGAGACTAGAGAAGTTCAGCGACATGTTGATTCAACCCTACACACCTCCTGAGTGAGGCTCGAGCAAAACAGGGGGTGGCTGGGAAGGATTATAAGCAAATATAGCGCGACAAGGCAAAACAAAACAATGCATTCGGCAGGAGGGCTGCGTTGGCACACAACATTGAACCTAGGGGCCTTATCTCTCGACACCTGGGACAATGCCCAGGAGGTCATGCTCATATGGCATGACAGGTACAACGAGCCTTCATAGGGTGGGAAGCCGTACACACAGACGGCCGGCCACATGCTCAGCCCTGGGTACCTTGATGGGGCTATCGCTGGGAGCTGGATAGATGAATGGTGGTCAAAAGGGTAGATAATTCTACTACGTCATTTATTTAGTACACCCACTTGAGTTTTCGTTAACATGATTCAATTAGTCTCACGAATAACTCTCCTTCTTCTCTCCTCATTCACCCTCTATTGTTGTTACGGCTTGTTCCTTGACGGCATGCCTCTGCCACCTGGTATCGAAAACTAGGCACAATGATTTACCAAGTCATGTCCAAAGGCGCTGCTATTTGCTGTCACGCGCTGTCCTCCTCGGCCGTGTCGAACAAACAGGGCATTTGCAGTACTGGACCTACCAAACACCCACCGCTCAAAGTACTCCAGACGCGATGCACGAATCTCAGACTGTTGTGGTGGCGGTGACGGGCAAGTGGGGTACGGGAGTTTCGTAACTCGAGATACGTAGTGACAGAGATAGTTGTACCTGTAGGGCAGTCTCTAGGTGCCTCTGGTATGCTGCACGTTATGGTGGCACTGGTGCTGGTGATAATAAAGTGGATGGGAACAGCACATAGCGCGGGGTAGCTACCATGCATGCTCCTCTCCGTCAAGTCTGTACTACAGTCGATGTTCCAGTAAATAAGTAGGTACCGAACCTGCCTCCTTTTAGTGCAAGGACATGAAGTACCTCATCTACCTCCTGCATAAGTAGGTACATATGTACATGTGGAAGTCTCTCTAGCAAGGCGAAGAAGCTTTCCATGAACCTTTCCCATCTGCAACACGAACGCCCGCCGTTTCAGACCCGAGCCGTCCCTCTTCTCTCTGACTAGCGAGAGCCGGATCGGAATTGGTCGTCGGATCCTCGCCAGCCCGTCTTGCTTGTCCACCGTTTGCACGTCCAGCGCTTGCAGGATAATCCGTCGGCATGCCTGCCGACATCCCAATCATCGATGCTCATGTCCACCTGTACCCCGGATCTGAAATCCCCACGCTTGCTTGGTGTTCGCCAGAAAACCCACTAGCGAAACAGCAGTCCGTCGAGGATTACAAGGCCGCCTCGGCCAGTTCCCCGCCTGATGGCTTCGTCTTCGTCGAGGCAGATCGCAAGCATGACCTCGACGCCGGGCTCGAGGATGGCAGCGGCTGGGAGGGCCCGTTGATGGAGGTCTCGTGGCTGAAGCGCATCGTCACGGCCCAGCCGAAGCCTGGCGAGGGGCACTCCAAAGAAGATGCGTCGCTGTGTGTTGCCTTTATCCCTTGGGCCCCTTTGCCAAGCGGCCCTCTGGCTATGGAGAGGTACATCGTGCTCGTGAAGAAGGAGGCGGGCGAGAGCTGGCCTAAGATCAGGGGGTTCAGGTACTTGCTGCAGGATAAGCCTAGTGGCACCATGTTGCAAGATGATCTCATCGAGAGTTTGAAGCTGCTTGGCCGCAAGGGCCTCGTGTTCGAGCTGGGTGTTGACCAGCACCGACGGGGTCGAGCACAGCTTGAAGAGGTCGTCGAGATGATCGACCGCGCGCACGAGGGTGTTTCGGAAGAGGAGAAGGTTGTTTTTATTATCAGTAAGTTGACAACAAGTTTTGCTGGCATCTATCGACAGTTGGATAGTCGAACTAAGCACTTATTACGCAGATCATATGTGCAAGCCTGATCTGGAGGTTTACAATACACACACAAGCACATCGTTCATCGCGTGGCGCACGGCTATGTTTACACTCAGCAAGTGTAGCCGTACGTATATGAAATTATCAGGCGGATTCTCGGAAATGCCCGAGTCCCTGAAGCAGCGACCCCCTAAGGAGATCTTCGAGGCACTTATGCCGTGGTTGACCATCATTGTTGCTAGTTTCGGTGCAGATCGCATCATGTTCGCTAGCGACTGGCCCATCTGTACGGTAGGCGTCGGTGATGGTGCTTGGGAGAAGTGGAAGAAGATAGTCGAGCGTTTGTGCTGGATGGCTTCATTCGACGACGAGCAGAAGAAAATGATCTGGGGCGGAACGGCGCTGAAGGCCTATGGAATCAAGTCTTGAATGAGTACATGGGTAGTATCAAAGGGTATGGAAGACAAGGTAGACTGCTGTAGCCGGGGAAACGACAGTGCTCGAATGAGGTCGAGGCCGTTCTATGCGAATATACCCTTCCCCGAACCTGGAAGTCGTGGATGAATATATAGTAAAATCAAGGCGGACATGACGGAGACTGGCTGTTGTGGGATAAATCTGAAATTGGAGCCTACTCCCCATGATCTAGAGTAACTGAAATAGACACTATAGTTGCGATAAATCTTGCACAGCAACGCAGCTTTATTCTGGCTATCTGTTCTCTATCCATGCTATGTAAATACTAATCGCGTCCGCCTCAACCCCTCCTCCTCGATGCTTCTTGTTTTACTCTTCCATTGTTTGGATCATATGGACGTTGGTTCAAGCTATAGAACTTGGGAAATGCCACACACGTAACGCACCGTTCGCGCAATATTGCCTAACTCCCCTGTAGGACCACAAAGCCGCTCGTACACTCAGCTCATCCGAAAGTATCGATCAACCCACCAATTTCTAGGCACAGATATCCGCGAACTTCTTGCTAAAACACCCCATGTTTTCCATGTGCTCTCCGTCTCGTTTGTCGTCTCGGTCCGGCCAGCTATCGACGGGGGTCGCAGCTGCGCCGCCGCGGGAGCTGTGAGCCGCTCCGTACTCTCATTTCCATAGGCAGAGAGCCCCCGCTTCTCGTTTGCGTAGTTGTCTACAATCCGCCCGCTGTTGCGGTAATCTTGCCCATCTTCAGCTGCATAAGCCGCCGTCATCAGCTGATTCATGATGCTGGATGGAGACCTGGATTTGCCGGGTCCTCGTGGTTGTTCAGCTAGGTATTGTATGCTGGCGTCAGACGCTCTGGACAGATGGTTGGCTTGACTCCGACAACGACGACGCCATGTCCAGATAGCAAAGATAGCGAGGCCTATAAATGCTATGCCACCTATTACCTAAGATTAGAAACTTGTTTCATGTAGGTGGTGAGCCGACCGGCTCATCGCCCGTCTGAGAATGAATACCCACCGATCGTTCCACCTGCAATTTGGCCGGCCCTCTGTGAATTTTTTGACGTACTGCCTGCAGTGTCATCAGGTGGATTGGTGGAGCTGCCAGTTTGCGGCACGTTGGTCGAGCCATCACTTGTACTTTGCGGTAATACGAAGGTTGAGATTGTCAGATCGCCTAGGGTACTAGTGCTTGTGGACACAATGGGCGTAACCGAAGAAGATATGAGAGTTGAAGAGAGAGGAGGTAATGTGGTTGTTGTCAGTAGGGTGGTCGTAGGAGCTGCAGCTAGTGTCGAGTGGCTTGATGTTGACATCGTCGTGGTCCCCGGCCCAAGTGATGTAGAAGGTCGGGTCCCTACTCCCCCCTCGTCGTCAGAATCTTCATCGTCTGATGATTCGTCATCGGAAAACTCATCGGCTGGCGACTCATCATCAACTGGCACAACCGCGGCCGTTGTGTCAAGCTTCAGTCTCTCGTCCGCTCGTCGGGGGATCTGAAAACCAGGCAGCGTCCGCCTTCGCTGACGTATAGAGACCCTAATCATCGAGTTATCAGCTTAGCATTTCGGTGTCTTCAAACTTGACATTTTTACCTCATTGTTATTTTCACTAATGAAAAACTTCGTGATGGTTATATGTCAGTGCGAGGCCTGATAGAACCGCCTCCACTAACACCAGAAGAAGTAAGCCGAAAACTCAATGAAAAAAGAGAAGAGGGGGGATGGAAATAAAACAACCAGCCTATAACAGAAAGGAAATAAGAACTGAAAGTCCTCTAGACTAGAGAGTTGGAAGTTCCGATCTGTCTTATCTCCTTTTCATTATTTGACTTTAGAAGACCTTCGAGACAGCCAAGTCTAAGTGCCAAGACAGTGCCCGGGCTCGGACCTCACTGAGACCTACTGTAGACGGCTAATGTCTGGACTGAGTATCACGTAATCTTGGCATCCCTCAAAAATCTCGCGGGGAATAATATATCCACTTCCCCAGACATGGCATGTACCCGGTAGGTGGACATGTCGATCTATTTAGTGATGATTATCACTTATATTTAGCCACGTACTTGGTTACGTACTTAGTTGTTTCACCAACTTCATCGACTCATCATGTTTATTGACAAAAGTTAGTCTCATAACTATTGCGTGTTGCAAGCTACAGTTCAGCCAGACTAGAGATGTCAGATTCGCAAACCCATAACTTTACCCAACAACTAACAACGCAGATTATGGTTGATGTAAAAGCGTATTCTTGATCCTTCACAGGTTGCGGTTGGATGGGCTGCCTTGGATCGAATGTGGAAGGTTGACAAGTAATAATCATCTCAAAATCGTTGGTTTTTGCATCGGGATAACATGCCTCCCCGGAGGTGGTAGGGGAGTGCCACCTGGCAAGAAAGGATGCGGATCATGTCGACGATCGAAAACAGATTGAGCAAATAGCGCACAATGATATTCACTGTGATAATGACACGGGTTTTTATTATTATTATTATTTTCTTTAGGTGTGGGGTTGTTTCCCCCTCCACCATTCTATAATAGTTATATGTTATATTAATCCATGCATTTCCTATTTTGGTGATGGTAAGCAGTCTCAACCTTGATGGCGATCACATCTTCGTATCCATGAGCTTATAGATTTTGGTCGAGCGCAGATCGTAGAAAGCGCTCCAGGGTAGCTAGCTACCTCCCAAAATTGGCTGTGAGTTTGCTGTCTCTTATGAACTAACTTCTAACATCACTATAAACGGAATAAAGGGATACTACGAAATATATGCGACGTATAGATGGGGAGCCTTAATTAGCTCCTAAATATTTCCCCTTCCTTTTACTATTTGGTATCAGAATCCACAGTTTTTAACTCGACGTAATTCACCATCCACCGTTCACAGGTGACACACAATCTAATTACTAGGGACCTCTTACAGAAGCCATAGGATCAAGACGGGCGGCAATTTACTCGTGTGGATATCCTCGACGGACGGGCCGGAAATCACGCGCGCGCGGGATAGCAACCTCGACGAAGAGATTGCGATCTTAGTCTGTGAGGGAATTTTGGTAACATTGTCCAATATCTGCCACTATTCTTATTGCCATTTCTGTTGGTTTATTCCTAGTTCCAAGTAAAGTATGCAGATTAGCTAGAATATTTAAATAGAATACAAGACGCTAAGGGACTCGATATCTTTTTTAATTTGATATCTCGGAAGCTGAAACAATGGTAACCTCAAGGTGATTTCGCTCTTCCTCTTCCCAAGAAGACGTCTAACTAATGATGGATCCTAATATTTTCTTCAAGCCCCAACCCTTTCATATGGCGATAAAATAGACTCTACTGTACTCTCTAGCGTGGTGTCTTGTGGCTTCTGAATATACCTCACGGGCAATAGCATCTTAGGAAATCCCTGCAAGGACTTAAAAGGGTAGAAGCGCTAACAGGCTTGCAAATATAGCGATCGTCGGGGAAGTAATTTTCCCGCGGGGTGCTGGCGAAATGCAAATCGGAGACGCGGAACGCTCAACTACAACATAGGGCCAAGATGACCGAAGCGGAGGCTATGATGCAAATATACATTAATAACTTTGGAGATTGAGTGACACGCAAAGAAGTGGCTGGCATGTCACTGGGGATAGCATTTGTAGTGGCTATATTCAGATTCTTACTGGGGTTAAGAACAACACCCTCAAGTAAATATTAATACTAAGCTTGTCTATTCTCACTGATCACCCAAACGCAGGAAACAGACTATTATCCTCGTCTTGGGAGACAGTCTAATCTAGTTTAACTTAGTTGATCATCATCACATTCACGGCCAATATCTCTTTGCCTGAGAATATGTTAGGATATCTCCGGTCCATCAGATACAGCTAGTACGTAATCTCAATAGCTGAAATATACACTTTGGCACCATGCACCTGCGATGTTTTGGGCAACTACCAACCAATAGGACAGGGTTATATAATTCGTATTGGAAACCCCTTTCTAATAGTAATATGCTCGTTTAAACTTTGAAGTGGAGGAATAAGGTTCACTAATCGTCAACTCTGAGGGCGAATCCACAATTCACCACACTTGTTCATCAAGCCCAGCAAGCTAGCAGCATAGTTTGGCACCAAATTTAATGCCTATAAATAGCCGGACACGGCTCAACCAAACGACCGGGACTAAGAATAAGGAGTTGGTAACCTACAGTGGTGCTCTGGTTACTGGAGTAATCCTCTGAAGCGTTTTCTAGTCTACACTTACTATAGTGACGCCCACATATTTGTGACGACCATGACTCGGTCACATGGTATCAGACACGTAATTTGAAGCGCTAGAATTTCGAAATTGCATTTGTTAGACAGAAAATTGAACGCACAAGAAAGCTGAGCCAAGGGTAGTCACGTTTCCCCGTCTCTGACAGATAATATATCTACTAAGAGCTTTTGGTGGCGATGAAGACTGGTCCTAGCGAATTCTTCATAATACTGTGGTGGAATGAACCCTTTAACTACGTGCTACACTAATTACTCGGTGAGCAACTATACCGAACTAAGTAACTAGACTCGCTTCGCCAAGTCCTGCTGCGTCATTGACTAGCCCCTTTTAAGGGGGCTAGTCCTAGTGTCAAGCCTCTTGAGGTCAATAACATCCTGCCACCCACACAGATCTCATACCAGCACGTGGTAGAGCTAGTTTCGAAATCGTCATCTGATCCCGGGAATTTGGAACTGGAGGGTATGATACACGGCGTGACAAAAGGCTCCACCTGTTACACATGCAATGAGGACGTATTCCAAGAGGAGGATACATACATTCGCCAGCTGGAGCAACGATGGCCAATTCGCCCGAAGGATGTTTCTCGGAACGTCTGATGCATCGACCGGACATTGCCCGTCACAGCCCTAAATCCTGCACGGCCTAATCCAGGCAGGGATATTCTCAACAGGTTGATGAATGTCATACTATTAATGCCGTTTCTCCGAGACACCAAGTAAGTCGTGTGGTCAGTAGAGCGGCGGGACACGTTTGAGTACCTAAAGTAGTCATGAAATAACAGCTTGAACTTCCCATTCAGGCTAGGAAAGCCCTTTCGTATTGGGCGGAGTATCCTAAACTTAACTAATTATCGTCTTCAGACCAAAAGCTGTGACTGACTGGTGTAAAAGGTACCCGACGATTCAGTGGAGCGATATACGACAGGTTCTGGGACATGATCCGCGAGTCACCACTTGGTCACTGCAATAACCTGAATAGGCAATCGAGTAATAACCGTGGACTTAATCGCTGTCTGGCGATTTTCATGTTGGTGTCCAGATGATCTCTACAGCTGAAAATGATCTAGACTCATTAGTGACAACCTCACCTCATTGGCTAATTCTTTTGCCGCATTATAAAAACTTTATATAGGTACCTACGGAGCCTCTATTCGATGCATCGCGTGCATACCATTCCTCCTGCAGCCCTCAACCACTCACCATCATACACTCGTTTGCTGTTCAATACATCGGTTCTTCCCATCAGACAGTTCATGCGGCCTATACAGAAACCGCTTTCCAGACTCTATCATCCATAGGCAGCTCCCATCACTCCAAGACCATTCCTTTCTGAGGGGATCCAGAAACGAACTGGTTTTTTACTCTCGCTATCTCACTGTCTATCTCGATGTCGACGTCGACCTTGACCTTTCCCTCAGGACTATCTGAATTAAAGCCCAATATCATGAACATATCCCAGCCCCAGTTGGACGGTCGTCAAGTAACCGATTTAGGGGCGCCCAAGGGTAACAAAAGCATCAACAACGACGTGATCCAGGCGCTGGAGATTGCGCGAGACAGCCCAGAAGCCGCAGGTCATGGAGCCATCCGCGACCTGCTTGAGTCGGCACTCGCAGGTATCTGGGACAGAATCCTAGCGGACGAGTCCAGGTATGTCATGTCGAGGGACGAGTTCGCCATCTTCAACTTTTTCCAGGACCGATTTCGAAACAATCCGATAGCAATGGCGGCGCGGAGACGGTATTGGGACAATTTGAGTGTCCCTCCACCCAGCCAAGGAGGTGCTTGAGAAGCGCTTGTCAAGTATCCGAACTCCAATCATAGAGTGGAGAAAGACAGAAACAAAAGAGTCTAGAATGTCCGCATTTCGGACCAGGGGAACTTCCCTCCCGTTTCTGACATCCCACATGTTTCAAGGATATTCGTCGGATCAGGCCGTAGGTGATATTACTGTTCTCGGCTGTTGGGCTGCCATTCGCCCACCACTGCCGACATGGACCATCTTGGGCCATCCCCGCCCCTCAGCATTCCAGCGCCATCACAGCCGACACGCTGGATGGGGCAAACCGGTCTCGTGGACAAGTTTTATGGTCACCCGGGCGGTCGAGGAGGGGTTGAGCTATCTTTCTTCGCTTTCAAGAAGAAGGCGATTACCACCACTAGGGTGTATTCTGTGGGCCAAGGCTCCGAGATAGGTAATTTTAAAGTTTAGGTTCAAGTCCATGTGCATTAGAACCACAGATTATTTTAGTCTCTGGACTACCTGACAACCCTGGGCAGGGGACTATCGTGGTCCTAAACACAGTTCTCTCCACTTCCAAGTGACAGTTTCGGTATTTGTTGCCTGTCTCGGTGCATCGGACGCATACCACCAAATGTCCCCCCTACGAGGTAAGTAGATTAATCCTTGCCCAGACTCAGTACCACAACGATTCCGACAGGTGGGGCCGTCACCCGACACCAACAAGTTTATTGAACTTAAATTCTTGTTGTCAATATATTGTCTAATACCATTCAGGTTAGCTCCTCGAGGCTATTAAGTGGGCTTGGACAAGTAGCCAACTCCCAATGTCGGAAACAGACGTATTAGTTTCTCCATTTCTAGTCAGTCTGCCTGGTCAAGGCGGCCCTTACTCATACTTGAAACAACACCTACCTCGCCAACTGTCACGAACAAAGAAGCAGTCTGTATATAGTTTAGGGGTAGTGCAAGAGGGTCTAGAACCCTCGAGTGACAACGAGATTCATGACTCCAACCTAGGCTGGCCGTTTCCTGGCATCGACCTGGGATGGGAACAACAATTCAATACCCTCTTGCAATAAAAGGTTGGGGCAACCATCTGACCCTAGGAGTAAAGATGCCCAGGTCCCCATCTGCGACTCTGATCGCAGCGTTACCGATTATCGCCGTGGGACTAGTGGTGGACTAAGCGCGTCATTATAGCATATGGAACAAGACGGAAAGTGATATACAAACAAGGGCTGATAGGCGAGAGAGCTTTGGGACCTTTCGTGCAATTAGAAAGAACTCTTCTCGTTTTGAAATTAACATACCACGATCAAAAGCCTGAATGGTGAGACGCCATAGTTAATAAAGTTTGATTGAAGCGGCTGTTTTCATTTACTAGTGGAAGCCCATGAAACATTATATATGTCAGTGATGGGACCAAATTTTCAGCGAAACCACCCTTCATTACAGGCCAACGAGAGACCCTCGTGATGAAGATGTATAAATGAACCCTCATTAAAATTTACCTACGTGCCGAGAAACCGTCGAAAGATTATTCGTAATCCAAGTATATTCTCTAGGCCCCCCTTATTCTCTATAATGCCCCTCACTAAGGTGCTTTTTCGTATAGCATGAGTGTTGCCATTACTTTCCCAAGCTATGCCTTGGTCCGCGTCAGTCTAGTATTGATCGGAAGATGGGATAAGTTCATGCGTCTTTATTATTTGCTAGGACGGCTTTCGGTTCCCAAAATCGGTTAACTGGAGACGGTGTTTGCTAGGTAGCACTATGATGTAAAAATGATTGGCAATGGCATTTACTGCGTTTTCCTGCTATTCTCCTGCCTTTCTCGGGCGTTTAGACACATTTCCAGTACATCTTGCCTGGAATTTTCGGCAGCGAACTCCCGTCGTCAGTCAAATTATACTAACAATAGATACGAGCTCCTCTTGTTTCAAAATCGTATCTCATTCAATTCGTCAAGAAAGGCTAACGTCATCGCTAAACTATGCCAAAGAAAATACGTGCCCAAACAAACTATATACATGGAATATTATGCTAATCTATTGCACGATTAGCCGTAAACGCCTCGGTCAGGAACACCGTCAGGGTTCCCTGGGATCGCCTCTTTCGTTAGAAGAAACCCTGCCTGGTCAGCTTCTTTGATTCCGTTGAACCATATTGCCGCCATCTTGGCGTATCCCGCTTCGGTCGGGTGTGTGCCGTCCACGAGCTGAGCCGTCGTGGGTCCAGCAGGGGGCTGCATGTCCACAACCACGAGCCTACGGCCATTTGCCCTCTGGGTGGCCCCCACGGCCTTGAATTGACTATTGACGTTCTCAACGCATTCTTGCTTCTCTTCGTCTGATCTCACGAGGAGTGTCGACAAGATGATAGTGGCGCGAGGTGAGCCTGTATACACGTCGTCTAGTAGGCTTGACACTGTAACTTTACGTGAGTACATACTCTTCTGATGGTTTATTGGGCTTGTTAAGTATAGAACACATAACTAGCTCTACGAGCGTATCTTGGTCTGGACAATGCCCAACATATTGGAACCGGGGGGGGGGGGGGGGGTTCATGCCAGGTTTCACTCACAGCGTTTCCCTGCATTTGCAATATCGACGTTTCCGCTGCAATCATTGGTGCCGACATTAATCAGGACGAGGTTCGGTTTATACTGTAAGCACAAGAGTCAGGGACAAAACTGTCCGAAATGGGAAATGGACGTCACCCAAGAATACTTACCTTAGGCACTGCCGTGTTGGCTTTCGTATGAACCTGGTCTATGATGTAGCCCGGCCAGCCCTCAACGTCATTGTCTTCCATGGTGCCGTTGCGACGGCTTCCCACCATGTTCACGGGATTACCGTAGTCGACGATTTGATCTCGAAGAAATTTACGGTATCCGTTGCCATCACTAGACGTGAGGCCGTACGTGATAGAGGCCCCAAGGGGCAGGATACGAAGCCAGATGCCCTTTGCAAACCCGACTGCGTCTCTCCGAGCAGCGAAGGACTCATCCTTTTTACTGATTGGGCCTGCCAGGGCGATACCTGCAAAATTGGAGTTGGTGAATTTTTCTCTCTTTCTTGGATTCATGAAGAGGAAACTTACCCTGCATCAGCGCCGCAGCACAGACCAATATGCGACAGATGCGAGTCGTAGTAAAAGACATGGTAAGATAGAGGCAGTTTGAAAAATTCACAGATAGCCGAGGAAAGACGCGCAAGAGGAGCCTAGCTATTGAATTTCATAGGCCGTAGCCAGCTATGGCTGGTATTGACAAGAGGGACAATAGATAGTTAAGCCACATTCCGTAGCCTTTGTCCATCTTCCATTCTTCCTCAAATTCGGCCTTTAACTCTTATAGTGCGGACCAAGAACACAACCAAACACCACGTTGCCCACCACACCGGACCATAGCCACGAGGCTAAATGTCACGTTTCGTTTCATGTCCAATGTGAACCGACCCGGGCTCGAAAAAGCTTATTCCGTTCAAGCTTTCATGTCGGCACATGGATGTTGGGAATGTGCCTGCGTGTCACGAATGTAGGGAGTGCATCCGATCCATGGAATGTGCATCTGACGACATGTCTTGCTCCACGGTCAGGCATCGAACAGGAATAACAATGTAAGTCGCGGCATGAACTAACGTAGTAGTCTTGACCTTGTGTGGCCGGCCGCGATGTGACGCTCCGGGGAATAAATGAGATCATCTCGTTGCTTTTTTTGCCGGGGGAATTTCAATATAGGCTACTCCACTCGTGCGTGCTTGGCTGGCATGTGTTTACGGCATTGCTTTGGAGCGCCCAGATGCTTCTTGGATTTGGTAGTCTCATGCGAGACCTAATAATTCGCAGGTTCTTGCTTGGTCTAGAATTCAATAACCAGGGTGGCGTGTCAAGCAAGGGTAGCGTCGTTGCATTCGCTCACAAGATCCCAGCACACCACCTCATCTGCATAACGACAGCGAGCCCAGTCCAATGCGACGCTACGGTCCGGTCGGTTCGAGACCGGGGCGTCGCGTTGGGGTAGATTTCGACGCAACAGCATCCGACCAACCCCGTGACTGCGAGTTTCTGCCACCTTTTATCAGCTGGTTAGCTCCCTGGCCGACATCGCGGAGGAGGAGGAGGAAGAGGAAGGCGTTTTCTAGAGCTGGATGGAGAGTCACCCGGACTGGGAATGGCGGAGCTGACCAAGGCCAATGCGGCAAATGGCGTCTTGGAAAGTTGATCCGATTACACGGACGAGAATCGAGCCAGTGAAGCATGCGAGTAGGCACAGCGTCTGGAAGGGCCGTTGGGGGTTTCTCTGCCATCAACTGATCACGGGGCAGTGAATCGAGGGAGCTACAACACAGGCATGGACAGCGTTTGGGCACCCAGCTAGATCATGACAGCGGCACGAAAACAAAACGGAAGGTTGTTGCGTGTCAGCGGATGCGATGCAATGCACGACGATACTGCTTCGCCACACGTGCGCATATGCTCGTTATCATTGGAACTAATAGGGCTCGAACAAGCGAATGCATCGGCCTGGAACTGCGCGGAACTGCCATGTGCGCCGTCGCATGCCACGGGATGGGCGTCTCGGCCTACAATGCTTGGGGCTCGCGGATCATTATGGAGAGTTTGTAACAGCCTTTCATCTTGCCACCGGTTAACACGTCAAGGTCAAACTCCTTCACTTCGACCGCCCGGAACCCCAGTTTCTCATAGACGGGCCGCCCCCCGGGCGTGGCCTCCAGGTAGGACCGCAGGCCCGCGGCGTCGGCGAGAGCCAACATCGGGGTCAACAGCGCCTTAGCAGCGCCGCGGCGATGGTACTTGGGCGCTGTACAGAGCAGGGAGAGACCTACCGTGGCCATGTTGTGAGCAATCGTGAATAGATAGAGGATGTGGAAGAAGAGGGGAGAAGGGAAAAGAACAGGACAAGGTGGCGGCAACGCACCTAACATTCGCTCGGCATTCCACTTTTTCGACAAGCCAGACAAGAGGGCGAAAAACTTCTGGCAGAGCTCCGGGTTCGAGCCTCTCGGCCCAGCCATGGTCTTCGCGGTTGCGGGCTCTGCCTCCTCGGCGCCGTTCTCGGTGGCGTCGTCGCTGCCCACCCACTCGCCGAACTGGGCCTCGTAGCCCTCGGGAACGTCCCAGCGCGCGAAGGCGACGACCTCTCTCTCTTTTTGGTTGACAATCTGGAAGTGGCGCACGTTACGATCGGCCATCTTCTTCCGGATACGCGTGCGAAGTCGGACATGGCGTCGCGGTCCGGCGACCACCAGTACGTGTTGCCCGGGTCTGTCATGAACGAGTCAAAGTACACCTGACAAGTCGTTAATACATGCACAACGTCTGAGACCTCACGGATGCTGGGTCACCTCCGCGAGAGCGTCGATGTCAGCCTCTGTCGGACATGATATGGTAAAAGAAGAGTCCAGGGAGGCCGGCGGGAGGAACGGCAGAGCCATTTCGGTATTCTGGACGTGTAAGTCGATTTTGAATTGAGGTAGGCAGTGCCAGTGCCAGGACCGGTGTCTCTGGTCATCCGACGGTGACGCTGAGTGGTTCAGGCAGTTGGCGGGAAACCGAAGCTTACATGTAGAAAAGTCCCCATTTATCTATCCCAAATAGTTACTCGCTTTCACCTTGACTAAGTCTAAGTCGAGCTCTCCGCAATGGGCAAATACCCCGAAACCCGCAACCGCGCGGCCAGTAACCGGCGGCGATGGCGATGGCGATACGTAATACAACTAGCTCTCGATAGCTATAGACGGTAGAACCGTTGTCCTCCGCCCCTCCACTCCCCATCCGCCGGTGACTCTTCCGGGCAAAGAGGGGAACACAGGGGGAGGGAAAAAAAGGAAAAAGAAAAAGCCCCTGCATGATCTGGGCTGGATGTTTGGTAATCAACAAAACAAATGTCTTCCTCTGCATTTATCTCGCTCTTCGGTTTCTTGACATCTATATTGATCATGGAAAGTTTTTTCTCACTTAAAAATTTTTTTTTTGACATGGTAAACATGTCTGTTTAACGAATCTTCGACGAACCTTCAAGAGCTTGTATGCGCACGTCATGTTGCTTGGCAACACGGGCACTTGCAGGGGCATCTGTGAAAGGCCGTCACTCTTCCGTCTTCGCTTGGCAGCGGCTAGTACTACCTGCTGTATTGTCCCGTACTAGCAGCCACTCGAGCTTTGCGGTGATCAAGAACAACAATAACAATAATAACCCTAAGGTAATAACAATAGTACTACACTCTCTCGCTGGTCCATATGGCTCCTCGACATCCAGCGCGGATTATGCTGGTCAGCAGCCAGTATGGCCGTGCTTCTTTAGCATCGTGCTCGACGGCATGATCCAGGTGCTCGAGTTCTTCGTCTCGTATCCTTCTCAGGGTGCTGATGAGCTCGCGGAACTCGGCCCCCACCTCGTAGCCCTCGGCCTCCCACTGTTCGAACATCTCAAGCAGGATCCGGATCTGATTGTTGTAGTGCTCTCCAATCTCGGTCTCGACAGCCTCGGTGCATGCCATGGCGGCCTCGCGCCCCATGATGGCCGTGGACCAGCCGAGTCCCGCGGCCATCATAGACCACAGGGGGTATAAGGCGGTCGGGCGCACGCGATGCCTCGTGATTAGCGAGTTGAACGTCTTCAAATGGCCGGCCTCTTGTTCGTACATGTGGGCCATCAGCGGTCGGAGGTGCGGGTGTGCGTTTACGAGCGGAGGCGTTTGGGCCGTGTAAATGAGCGTTGCTGCCAGTTCGCCGGCGTGGTTGACGCGGAGCTGTGAAGAGAGAACAAGACGAGAGTATCAGCATGCAAATTGATCGTAGTGAAGACACACACAACATAGTCGGGTGGTGTTGGCGCTCACTGCAGACGAGAGGAAATCGCGTTGTTCCTTGGTCAGAGGCTTTCTTCGGTTGGGAGCCGAGGGCTTTGATGAGGCCGTCTCGTTTGTTGCTGTCGTGGCGTCGCTTCGAGAGGCTGTCGTGCAGATGCATCTCCGACTCGGCGCAAAGACAGCGGTCGGTAAAAAGCCATGATGAACGGAGAATTGAATATACGGGCGCACTATGCGCATTAGGCTCTTCTCGCACCGAGACATTGACTTTGGATGGCTCGTGTGCACAGGCAGGCCAATGAAGGGCCGGGCAGAAAAGAGACGCAATGCGAGGAAAGGAAAAGAAAAGAGAGGGCAGAAGAGAGAAACGAGAATAATGTGCAGATAGATTCCCTATACTCACATGTGCGTTTCGGCACGTAGGGTAAGAGATCCAGCGACGATACCTAGGTGCCCAGTAGATATGTATAACCTAGATGCTGCCACCACTTAAAAGTAGAGCTGCTCGCATGATGCAAGCAACATTCCCGACCTATCTATCTAGGTAGGGTACGTACTACCTCTGTTACCAGGATTACTGGAATCCGCCACTCCACGCCACTCCCTCCCCGCACAATGCACATGATTGGCTATGCTTTCGGACTAAGGTTGATCCAGTAAGGTCCGTTCCCATTGCAACCTACCGTAGCTAGGTAGACGATTAGGTACCTAGGTACATTGAATATTAGTCAGGTCGAGGTATTGTCCGCCAAGATTTTGAAGATGCTTGCTACAGATGCGAATACACATCAAATCACCGTGATCGAGTCAAGCTAAGAAGACCGTCTACCATCACAATACTTCATTTGGTCATCGTCGCATCTCCCATTTGCACTTAACCTTGATCACATTTCCCATCTGGAGAGACTTTTTGTCGTATAGGTCGAGCCCTCCGCTCTCTGCTGCTCTCTGCTGCTCTCTGCTGTTCCGTCACAGCGTGCGCGCACATTGCGCAGCCTTGGCCGCGTTCATAGCCCGAAGCCCACGAGATTGGCACCATGGCCGACGTCGATGACGAGTTTCTTGCCCTCGTCGGAGGCGACGATGCGTCCGATGAAGAAGCAGAAAACTCGGGCCAGAGCCGGCCAGCGTCCGAGTCCCCCGATCCTGAAGCGAGGCAGAGTAAAGGCACGCCGGCCGCTAAGTCGCGCCGGCCGAGGCAAGATGATTCCGACGAGGAGGAAGAAGGCGAGGCGTGAGTGATGTCCATGTTTTTATATTACCACTCACGATTGTGGGAAGAATGAATGCCTGGCCATCGTCAGCCAATGTTGTCGCCGGGCCTTCTCTTTCGCCAGCACCACCAACCCGATCGCCTACCTCCATACCTAACTTCCCACCTCATCCCCCAGAGGGTCCTGCTTCCCCTTTGTTTGACCCGAACTCGGTGTGAGCCAACACAGCTGTGCCTCTCTGCACTTGCTACCCCGCAACCTGGCCGTGGCCGTTGCCGTTGCTGTTGCCGTCGCGATGCCAAACAGCATAACATTGTTATTATTTTCTACTCTCCATCCATCCGCCTCTCCTCGCTTGCTACTAAAATTCTCTAAAGGCATAGCAACTAACATGGAACTCGGCTGTTCTTCTAGATCGTCAATTGCTGCCTCGCCTGCATCCGACGAGTCGGCCCCCATGGACGAGTCTGATTCGGAATCCGATTCATTCCCAACCAGCCATACTGCGGACAGCAAGATGGAGGATGAAGGAGAACTCAAGTACCCCGTCGAGGGCATCTACGCTAGCGAGGCCGAGAAGGAGGAGATCCAGGCCATGCCGGAACTCGAGCGGGAACAACTCATCGCAAAGCGCCAAGAGGAGATTGACCGCGAGCGGCAAAACACACTTCTTCGCAGGCTTCTGCAGGTTAACAAACAAGAGAGCAGTCAGTCTGCCAGGAAGCGCAAGGCCGGCACCGCCGAGCTCGAGGATGGCCAACGAAAGACGTCGCGTCAACGTACCAAGATTGGGGGCTCCAAGGTGGGAGAGACTAGCGCTGGTATTGCATCCCTTCGTCGCGCTCGAGCCGAAAAGTCGGACCGCCAGCGTCGCCGGGAGGAGGATCGCGAGCGTAACAAGGGTAAACCGTCGATGCGGGACAGCACTCAGGATGACGATGATGCTCGCAGCGATGTCGAATGGGCTAGCAACTACGGTCGCAAGCTGTCCAGGTCCGCAACGCCTGAGAAGAGAGATGCTCCTCTCGCCGATCTGCGTGACTTTGAACGAGTTCGCCTTAGCCGCAGTCGCTTTGCAGAGGTTTGTTTCTACCCAGGCTTCGATAATGCTATTACTGGTTGCTACTGCCGAGTTGCAGTTGGCCCGAACCGCGACACAGGTGAGACGGAGTATCAGATGGGTGTAATCAAAGGTATGTGTTTTGTCACTTCGATACATGACTCGCTAGCTTGGCTCACGCTGCATTGTAGGATTCACCCAGGGTAGGCCTTATGCCATGCAAAGGATGAACCAGCAAAGCTTTGTCACAGATCAATATGTCAGAATTGCTTTTGGCAAGACTGTGAGAGAGTATCCTTTCATCTCTTGCTCAGACTCCCCCTTCAATGAGGTAAACATGCTTGTCACCTTCTCTTTTACCTCTATCTAACAACACCTAGTCCGAGTGTCAGGGTTTGCAGAGGGTTTGTCAGGACGACGGGGTTCCCTTCCCCAAAAAGGCCCAAGTCGACGCTAAGATTGACGATATCAATGCCCTACGAAATCGAACATGGACCGAAAAGGAGGTCAGCGATAGACTCGCACGCACGCAGAATTTGAGAAAGAAGTATGACTCTTCTGAGCGCAACCGCTTGCTCAATAAGTTGGAACAGGCCAAAGAACGGGGTGATGAGGCTCGAATTGCCGAGTTGCAGGGACAGGTAGACAAATTGGAGGTGCCAAAACTTGCTTTTAGGACGAGCTTGTTACCAAACAAGAAGTCGGCCCCTCCCTCGACCCCGTCGCAGCAAGATCGGCTGGCACAGCTTAACATGCAAAGGCGTCGGGACAATGCTGAAACTGTCCGGAGAGCACAGATCATGGAGCGAGCAAAGGTACGGAAGAGTGAGGTTCGGGGAGTTAAAGGTGAAGAGCTTGATGAGGATACCTCTCAGCGGCTCAAAACGAACACTACCCCAGCCAACAGCAGCAATACCTCGACGCCTGGTGATGGAACACCCAAGACCAGTTTCACCGGAAAGGCACCGCTGCTCCCTCATCTACAGAAGCTACAGCTTCAGCACCACCAGGCCGGAAAGGACAAGAAGGGAATTCCTCAGATCCATCGACCTCTTGTTGATGATGATATCATTGCGTCTCTAGACTTAGATATTGACGTAGAGATCGATTAGATTTCTCAGCGTGGGGGGGGGGGAACCGAGAAGAAAAAAAAAGCTAAAGGCATCATCTTCAGCCAACGGCGCAAACGCAGCGGCCTCTCACCCAGCGTTATGCAGGTAACTGTACTTCTACACCCATACGCCGAAGACTACAGCTGTCTATGGGGCGTTAAGGCTTATCATACTTAGCAAAGTCTTATGTTTAATGAAACCCATCTGGCTCAGGATAGTGGTGGGTCTCGCATTGATGGGAATTTAATATCTAGATGTTGAATCAGATGATACCACAATTTATGTTTCCAGCTAGAACTGCCTGTGCCGCCTCCCCATCCTCTTCTTTATCTTCTTCGTCTTTTCAACGTTTAGTATACTCTCCTCTGCCACCGGTCGCACCAGGGGCCCGGCCTTTATGGTCTCGTTTCGATTCATGGCCTCTTTGGAGGCTGCTACGCAGAAATTACTAGTATATCGCCTATCCGTTTCAAGGTCACGCCTCTGCGATGTACTTTCTTCCTTGCGAACAACCCGCGTCTACAAAGAGCGGGTTCAACTATTCACCCTGCAGCTGTCGGGGTTAGCTATTGCGCAACCATGCTTTGGCTATCTCCCAATTCCGCTGCATCGACGTGGAGCAACCTGGATTTTCTTTTTCGGGACCGCATATGCTGTCTGTCCTGCACTGGTCTTTTTGCTTCAATGTGGGGTGCATACAGATATCTATACGCATCGTTGTTATCACGGGACTTGCGGTGCAGCCTCCGGAGACTCGGAGCCATGCAATGCAAGAAGGCGACAACACTCCGGGTCTTTTTCCGTCGCTTTCTTGCTAGCATGTGATGGAAAGGGTTGTATAATTAACCCACTGCCTCCTCTCTGTTCTCGGCGAATGCGCTTCTTCTTTGTTAGGTCGACTACCCATGCATCTCCATAACAGCTGGGTGCTAGATAGATAAATATCCAACTTTTTGGTCCGTCCTAGTAGCTAACGAACCCCATGCATAAGCCGTAGATAAATGTTCCAATCATATGTAAAAGGGAATTTGATGGTTTGTCACGTGATTTGGTCTGGGAATTATGTGGTCGTATATCGATGTGTGCTAAATAAGATCATACCTAGGTAGTAGGTATTTCGTTGCTCTACTCCTAGCAGAGTACTGTTGGGAACGCACGAGGAACAGCACCTATTTCCTACCCCCCCCCCCGGCGGTGGAATCCATGTCACTTACGCCGTCTCTTCTACAACTTCGATAGACAACCAAATGCTGTAAGCCAAGTGAGTTAGTTAAGCGCTCCCTTTCCCTAGCCTTGCGGCTCACTCCCCTAGTAGGCTTGCAATCTTTGCTTCAATAAGAAAATCCGCTGCAATGGCCTGGCGCCTACATACTCGAATTGCTCGCTGTCCAGTGTCTCCTGTAGAACCACCCTGATGCGGAAAAGGCCTAGTTTCAATCCGCAGCAACTATCAACAGCCGCCGTAGAACCAGAGATAGCTGGGTAAGCGGGCCTCTTGAAGGCTTCATCGTCAGCCTCCTCGCTCGTGCTTTTCGCATAGTATCAAGAAAGGTAACAGCTTAGGCGCTCGCCTTGCGCGGATTGAGGCTAATTTGGATGCCTTGCAAGATGCCGATATCATAGTTCCTTTGGACCAACCTTTCGAGCAGGGCGCATCCAGTGAGAGAGTGCTGGAGATCCCGTTGAGTTCCGGAATGCCACATACGCCATCGTTGACGCATTGGATCAACTCCAGGAGCCTTGATGGTCCCCCGTTCTACCACTGACAGTGGCCTTGCCTATGGTCGAGGCGTATTGTTAAGACTACAACTCTCTTGCCCGTTTATTCAACGAACAGTCATTGATGAGTGCTTGACTTGGGTGGATAGAAGAATCTAAACCTGCCTCAGTTGACGGTTTATACTTTTCTACTTTCTCTTGGGGCTTGCTAAATCACCATGATTCCTTTCTAGCAGTCCGATTACTAACAATGTTGATTCCTAAAGTTGTATTGAATGAATGATTAACTATAAATCATACGGTGAGAGGCCGAGAATATACGCTGGCGTCACTAATGTTGCCCTTGCTACGGGCTATCAGATTCCATCTCCCGACACGGAGATGTTGAATCCGGGTTCAATGATGATAAGATCAAGACATGTGTTGAGAATTCCCAAATGATGCCAGACGAGCTTATGGTTAGATACCAAGACGCCCTAGGATTACAAGCATTACTGGGCCTCGCAAGCGAGTCTTTTCACTCCGATGATATCCTGCCCGGAGGGGCTTTCTAAAGTAGCAAAACCTAGGCTGATACGTTGCATACAGTTTTACATCAAACAAGCCCAGATCAGGCCACATGTTCTGTATTGATTAGCGCCGCTAGTAAGTAATTCCGAGTGCCACTTTCTTCTAGTTCTGGCGACTTTTAAAAACTCCCTTTCGGGACAAGATGATGGCCCAGAAGTTTTCCACTGTTCTGAACTACTTGCGGATCACGCCTAAAATGACGACAACTTACTCTAGGTGTTTTAGTGAGGCTCGTGCATAGCTTGCGGTTGGAAGCTAGGTCCTTTTTTTCGGAGCTAATAGCCACGAGAGGCTCGTCAAAGGGCCAACATATTTTGGGTTTGTTATCGGCCCGACAAGGTAAATATTGCAGTCTCATACATGTTGACACTACTGACACAACTTGGGACATCAGCCTTTGCACTATTACCCCCTCGTCACAGCTTGATGGTGATATTGACATCGATTTGTCTAGTTCAACAAGCCATGAGTGTGGAAGCTTCTTATCTAGTATAGATGGACAGTCGCGATTCGATCTTTTCCGCACCAAAGTCCAACTCGGGGATCTCGAAGGAAGAATTTATAACACTCTTCTCAGCGATAGATTCAGAAAGCTCTCGCATCAGGCTCGCGGGCGGTCGGGCGGTATTGCAGATTGGCGGACCCCTGGAACATTGAGAGCGATCAATCCCAATCCCCTTCCGCCTTGAGAATATGTCGGGAAATCTTTCGCTAAGGCCACTCGTACATATGGCAAATCTCTACCAAACATGCTTGCTGTGATTGACTATGATACATGGGTTGTGTGTACATGACTCTCCATGGCTAAAAGCTCTGGACGGACTCGGCAGAGAACCTTTACGAACATTCAATCCTCGAAGCGATGCGGGCATGGACAGCACTACTTTGTCAACCCCTGCTGCCTGGGAAAAGTCAGTCACTACAAGCCGAGTAATTCTTAATATTCTTTCTTGTTAGATAGTAAGTATCACCGCAACCCTTAACCCCACCCCCGCCTCTCCCAAAGTACTCCCGAGAGAGAGCGATGGTACTCCCGCGAAGCCCCCTTTTATTTTCATCTTCTTCTTCCCTTTTTTTTAAGTTGGCCTGCAGCAGATCCTTTGGTGGCTGTAGTGTCTGGTAAGGGCGTCATTTACTATCTCATCCTCACAAAATCTTGTCCTGATCCCTGATACTGTGTGTAGGCTCAATACCTGCGTCTACTTTTCTGCAATGACACCGTGAGTACTTCTCGGAGTCATACTCTTCCTGCGCTCTATTCTGGCCACCTTCGGGGGAGAAATTCTCCTTTCGAGCCAAATTGATGTTTTGGAAACTCCCAACGGCCTCAAGACCCCCCAGACCACGCCCAAGAGGGCAATTACCGACCCGAGGTGTCGCAGTATATTCGTCAACTTGATTTACCACCCGACGAGCATGTTGGCGGAGAGTGACCAAAAGCTGGCCGAGCTATCTACGTTGCAGCTGCAGAAGTACTTTGATCACAAAGGTCTCGAGAAATTCAACCAGCTTCTTCATATGCTTCTGGAACTACCGTTAGCTACCTATAGCAGTTTAGGCACTCTGGGCATTGCCGATTTTCTTTCTTTCTTTCTTTTCATCAGGCAAATGAAGTACCGGACTCACTGTAGGATCGGGATGGATGGGAACGGCAAGCTTTAGTATGTCGAATACGGCTACGGCTTCGGTTGCTCATGTCTGGCCGGCTTCACCCCTCGGATCTGGACCAAGTTGAAGATGGATACAATTGTACCTATCTTGCGGTCGCAATGTCATCGTTACTGATATTTCCCCTTCTAGCGGAAATGCATTTCTTCGCAGTACCTATTAATTGATTTATTTATCTACTTACCTACTGTGGGTATGCTGGTATATAAGAACTACATGATATGTACTTAATATGATGCACCTCAGTGCCTACAGGTAGTACGTATATACTAGGACTATGTAAGTCTTACCTATGTGGGTAAGTATGCACCTGATAACCCTGGTCCCTGCAAATTGCCTATTCGGGAAAATCACTGATGTCATGAAGCGGAAACACGACATAGCTCCGACCAATCATAAGCTTTGGATTACGAGCTTTGACCCGACCAACTCGAGGACATGAACAACACCAGATTGGAGCGGCTTCCACACAAGTGGTATGGTGGGAGGACGAAGATGCATGATATGCCGCCTCGTCTCCCGCCACTTGTTTCATCCCACCCCCGATCCCCTCGTTTTGTTTAATTTGTAACTGCTTGCGCATTCCCCTACCCCTCACCCTTCATTCGTCATCCTTTATTCGTCACTCGTCACTCGTCATTCGTCATCAGTCATCGGTCATCAGTCATTAGTCATCTCGTCAAGGTATTCTCGTATGTCCACACCTGATCGCCATACAAATTGTTTCTTCTTTACAATTAAGGGCCTTTGCGTCGTCAGGACTTTACTTATTATTCTATGAATCTCGCCAGACGACTCTTATTCCCAATCTCGAACCTTAGAGTACCTCACGCTTTTGTGGACGCTAGGCCCCGATTGACGAACCCCCAAAGATACCGAAGCCTATTTGCCGTCGCTTCTCCCAGCAGAGCCATGTCCGATTACAGGCTCAAGGATGTATCGTCGCCGCTGTCGCTGCAGCCCGGTGAGAAGAAGGAGGTCGAGGTCGAGGGTCTTGAGGGCGCCAAGGTTCTACTCGTCAATGCTGGAGGAGATCAGATTCAGGCCGTCGGCCCCAAGTGCACACATTACGGAGCCCCCCTCGTGAACGGTGTCTTAACCAAGTCTGGGCGTCTCGTCTGTCCTTGGCATGGAGGTGAGAACTATTTTCCTTGCGTGCTCACGAACCCTCTGACAGCCTACATCCAATAGCATGTTTCAATGCCAAAACCGGCGATGTCGAGGATGCTCCCGCCCTAGACGCACTCACCGCCTTCAAGGTCGTCGAGAAGGATGGTGCCGTTTACGTGCGGGGCGAAGCGGCCGCCATCAAGTCCGGACGAAGAAAGCCTAGCATCAAATGCCGCGTGAACAGCAGTTCTAAAGCCGACAAAGTTGTTGTCGTGGGTGGTGGCAGCGGGGCCATCGGTGCTGTCGAGGCTTTAAGAGCAGGTGGCTTCTCCGCTCCCATCACCGTCATAACTAAAGAGGGCTACCTGCCCATTGACAGGACCAAACTCTCAAAGGCTCTGCTTACCGATGTCAATAAGGCCCAATGGAGAGATGCCGAGTTTTTCAAATCTGGATCCATCGATTTTGTTGAGGACGAGGTCAGTCGAGGCTGGAGTCCTTTATATCCTCTTTTGACATGTCTCAAGAGCACGGGTTGCCTAATTAGGGGTTTTCTACGCCTATTAATTCCGCAAACACTCGAAACACTTTCTATCTTTTACCATGAATAGAAATAACTGACTCCAGATTCTAAAATAGGTCACCGATGTCGATCTTAGCAACAAGTCAATGACGACGAAGAGCGGGGCGAAGCATACATACGACAAGCTTATCCTCGCTACTGGTGGCACGCCCCGTAACCTTCCCCTGCAAGGATTCAAGGTGCTCGAGAATATCTTCGTCCTGCGGACTTTACATGACTCCAAGAAAATCGTCGATGCTATTGGAGAGAAAGGCAAGAAGATTGTTATTGTCGGAAGTAGTTTCATCGGAATGGAACTTGCGAACGCCACGGCCGCCCATAATACCGTATCTGTCATCGGCATGGAGGCTGCACCGCTCGAGAGGGTTCTGGGTAAGGAAGTGGGTGCGGGCTTGCAAAAGGCCCTCGAGGCGAAGGGCATCAAGTTCTACATGTCGGCGAGTGTCGACAAAGCCGAGCCATCAACATCCAACCCTTCTAAAGTTGGCTCGGTACTATTGAAAGATGGCACCAAGCTCGACGCAGATCTAGTCATCCTCGGTGTTGGCGTCGCGCCCGCTACTGAGTTTTTGAAAGAAAATAAGGGGATCCAGCTTGAACAGGACGGTTCGTTGAAGACAGACGAGAACTTTCTCGTCCTAGGGCTCAAGGATGTCTATGCCATCGGTGATATCGCAACCTATCCCTACAACGGCCCTGGTGGCCAAGGCAACTATACGAGAATTGAGCACTGGAATGTGGCACAAAACCAAGGCCGGGCCGTTGCAAAGCACATCATCGACCCGTCTGTCACGCCTGAATTCTTTACCCCTGTATTCTGGAGTGCCCTGACGGGTCAGCTGCGCTACTGCGGCAACACGGTCAATGGTTGGGACGATCTTGTGCTTCAAGGCAACCCGGCGGAAAGCAAGTTTGTCGCCTACTACTGCAAGAGTGACACCGTGGTAGCAGTGGCTAGCATGGGAAAGGACCCGGCTATGACGAAAGCAGCTGAGTTGATGAGAGAAGGGGCAATGCCATCCAAGGGACAACTCCAGGAAGGGCTGGACATCCTGGATCTCTCGCTTGTGGCTTGACGACGACGCAAAACCAAAGAGAAGGCGATAGTGAACTTGTAGTATGCTATCTCGTCATAGCGTCATACGCAGTTGATCGGCTCTTGCGGAATTTGGTTGGTTTGCATCATGGTGCGGTAGGTAGCAAGCGATATGACAAATCGACTGAAGCAACGTGTGGACAATCATTCTCGCACCGAGTCGCCTCACGCATGTCGACGCTCGCTGCATCTGAGCTCACATTCCCTCATCAACCTGCCTCAGGGAGCGGAGGAGCAGTCGTCTAAATGAGGTACCGGTAGGCAGGCTTCGGCGTGTCAACTTTTGTAACCACTGGCGGTGAGGACCTCTTTATCGATAAGGAAGCGATTTATACACCAGAGAGTGGTTTGTTTAGTTCCATACCGAGCATTGCAGATTTTGATAATTCGACGACAGTTGAACATGCATCAGCCCAAGGACTGCTTTTATTCGTAATCTCTTCTGCTGATTCGGAGTACCATCCTGGCACAGACCGGTCTGAAGGCCCAAATCCCGGTGGTTGGGATGCTACTGTAGATAGGTGGATGTCGCAGTATGGTGAGCAGAGAATGAATCTCCCTGTAGCCTGGAAAAACCAAGGGACAGTGAGTTACCAAACAAATGTTCTTCTTTTTCTTTTTCTTTTCTTTATCGGATCGACAAGGATACTTTATTCCCTTACCTATTCCAAAAGTGTCGTCATCCCGCCGTCTGGTTTGCCGTACCTGTCCAATCTTGCGCTGCGATAAGTCTGCCCGCGACTTGTTTGACTCAACATGAGGTTTGTGCCCTCACCATGGAGGGGCTGGCTGAATACGTACAGTACCTTACCTGGTAGTGTAGACCGCGGTACCTGTATTGGTGGTACGCAGGTAGTTACACTGGGCACAAAGGGGACGCAGGTGGGGAACACGAACACCGTGTTTAGCTGCCAAGACAATGTGAGTGTGAATTGAGCTGTCCTTGGTGTAGGTACCTAGTACACAATGTACCATCTAGACTCCCTGCGTATAGGTAGGCATTGTTCGCTGCACAACTACATAAGGTATACACCCAGGTACTATATACAAGCACCTGCCTTAGGTAGGTTAGGTACCTACACGTATAGTGCCCACCTACCTACTAGTAGAATTGGTAGTAGCTGACAACAAACCTGCACTGCATCTTATCCACACCTTCACACACGCCCGATATCCTTAAGCTACTCCCGAGTCCTTTCTTTTTTCTTTTTTTTCTTCTGTCCCTTCTCTATTATTCTTCTTTATTCCTGTTATGAACATTCCTTCTCCCTACCTCGACACCTAGTGTACGTCACGCCACCCCCCCACCTTGCCTCTCAACCGTTTATTCATTTCATTCGGGACAGCCATGAGAAGTCTTTGTCTAAGACCATGTGAAGCAACTTCTTGGCGGTATAGTCGGCGGGCGAGTATAGTCGGGGGGTTGAACACCTCGACTTATACTAGGTATTAATACTAATACCTAGTCTTAATGTCTCTACTAAGCCCCCCCACTAATGCTTACTCGACGCGAGATCCCTGAAGCTCTCGAGTACAAGCAACATTTTTTGTTGTTCGTCATTCGAGGCTGCGACTTCGAGGGGGGGGAGATAGAGCTGAAATTACCTGCATTTCGACATCACGCGTTGGGACAAGACAAGACCTTCTCTCCCGCACATAGTCCCAATCAAAAGGAATTGACTGCATTGTTAGCACAGTCATCATCATCATATTTATCATATTCACCATCATCACCATCATCCCTTCATTGGTGGCACCTTGTCGCCCATTCTACCGCCGGACTCTCCTTCGATACTGCCGCTTAAAGACGGCGCAATCATATCACAGCATTCCAGCCAGCATGCTGCTAGTCGTTGGTTTAATCTCGTCTATTCGCATCCGACACATCTCAGCTCCTCCACTACCGCCATCATGGTTGATCTTCAGCCGTCTAGCTCCACTGCCGACTCCTCTCAGCTTGCCACATCCCTTGGCACCTCTCCATTGAAGTGTTGTTGTGGCTCTCTCGAGTGCATTTTCCTGAGACACAACAATGCTGTCCTCGACAATGTCGAGAAGGACGTTCACCAAGCCGCCCGCATGGGCCAGGTACGCCTTATCCGTCTCTTTGTTTCCTTGCCCGTTGTTGTTGCGCTGCTGTGTTACGGCATGCAAATGGCTCTGCATGCTTTAGCCGCCAGTCATCAATCTAGGTCCATTCCTCGGCCCCTCGGCCCAAATACTGCAATCTTACCGACACCAGCAGCACGGCCCGGGGAGAGAAACGAGAGAGCGCACGCTATGTTCTAACATCCGTATCACAGGCCTTGCTTGCCCGCCACGAATCCTATATGGCCGATGCCGAACGCGACCGGAATGAGTTGACTGCTCGCATCGAGCAGCTCGAGGGAGACAACAGGGAACTCGAGGCTATGAATGCGAAGATGATTGAAGAGAATAGGGATCTCGTGGATCAGCTCGAAGCTCTCAACACGACCATCACCGATTCCGAGGCCCATATAAAATCTTTGGAGGCCACCTTGCTGTCGTCCCAACAGACCATTCGCCGACTGGAAGCGGACACAACTCGTGCAGAGGCCCTGGAGCGACAGATTGCGTCGCTCGAGGAAGAGCAGGCTGAGCTACAGGGCACCTTGTTCTTGTCGCGCGAGGAGGCCAGGTCGGCGGTATCAAGGTGGAAGCGAGCTGAGAGGGGTATCAATGATCTCCAGGAACAGCTGGAGCGCATAGAAAAGGAAGCAAGAGAAGAACAGGAACACCACGTCGAGATGATGGGCCGGATAGAGAGGCAGCGCGAGATGGAGAAAGAGCTGAATACCGCTGCTGGGCGGTTGAAGGGTGCTGCCGCAGTCAAGTCGATGGGCCAGGGGAACGGAGGGAGCAATGTCGTTGGGCACTTCGTCCGCGATCTGCTCCAGGATAATGCCAATTTGCAATATGGCATCGCCGAGCTACGGCAGATGCTTATGAACTCGAACGACGAGATCCAGGCGCTCCGAGACCAGCTGGAGTATCATCAGCCACTTGGAGATGGCGAAGGAAGCGCGACTTTGAGTGCCGAACTTGAAGTGAAGCAATCTCCTATTCGGGAGCCGACGTCGCCAGCCAGAGTGTCACAGGAGCTTCACATACATCACCATTACCACGTCTCGACACCGAAGCTAGAAGCTAGGAAACCTAAGAAAAAGCGGCTGGGGCTTGCACCTGGTGTTTTTGCGCCGCCGACACTCTCCCATCCACCCACGCCGCCTCATGGATTCATGAGACATTCGTCGGCGCCCCATTCTCGCAAGAACTCGATACGCTCCAACCGCTGGTCATCGTTTTCCGAGCAGCCATCTGAATTTACAATGTCATCCACCCCCAGCTCACCTCGTTCCAACAACAGGAACTCCCTGTTTGATCCCCCAACAGGATCATTCCCAGGATCACCCACTTCGAGCGTCGACCCTATGTCTCCGGATTGGCGACCCGCGCACAAGAAACAACCATCAGGCATGTCCACGCGAAGTTTCCAAGTGCCGATATGCTTCCCTTTCGGCCCAGCTCCTCCGAGTATCGCGCATCCCATCGTAGAAGAGTCGTCAGATGGAACCGAGATTGCAATCGAGGTATCGTCGACAAGGGACGACTCGGTTGCCGACGACGAAGCTTCTTCGCGAGGACCCACCGTAATTCCTGATGACAGCTCCTTAAGCCATGGCGAAACAACAGACTTGGACTGCCTACCCGTCGCAGGGTGTCTTCGTCGGGCCTTGTCCCACGAGTCCATCGTATCGCTATCAGGTGGTCTTGACATTCACACCCTAAAATCGAGACCAAGCCAGCTTACGATACGCCAACTTGGTTCTGCCTCATCTGTAACAGGAAGCAGCATCGTCACCGCGCGACCACTGTTATTGGTAGACAGCGCCAAGAGAAGCAGCGCTCTACTTCGAGACAGCTTCGGGTCGTCTCCGACGGGTAGCGTGCGATCTGGTCATTCCGATGTGTCTTCGCAACTACGACAGCAACAACATGAGCCATCTCGGCTAGGGAAATGGGTCGGTTGGCGGCCGTGGGGTGGTACCGGTGCCGGAACCAGTGATAGTCCTGACGGCGCACAACGAAGTGTGTCCGCACAGGCTATCAAAGAGAAAGACGCTACAAAGAATCCGAGCCGCCCACCTGGCATCAACCAACCTGGCTCCGTCCCCGGATTTTCCGAATTTCTCGCCGCAGCGGCAAAGAAGAAAGCCCCAGCTACTAAAACAATCCCAGATGTCGTAGATTGTGAAGCATTGAGAGAAGGTCTAAGTGAATGATGACGACGACGACAACAACAACAATAACGATGATACGTGTTGTAGCAGACAGACTTTGCAACATAACGATACATGCAATGGCTTGCAATTCTCTTTTCTGGATGCCCTTAATTTCCTTCCCTTTTTCCCACTTCCCAGCCTTCTCCTGGGGTCATATACTCTTTTAGCAGCGTTAGGATTAGCACTCATCACAGCAGCATTTTTTTCTAGAAGGCGTTATTTAGGCGGGCAATTCTAGGCATTCATTAAGCAAGGACGGGACCTGGACACATCTACTCCTTCTAATCACTCGATATGCCCTTACCAGGTCTTACTATTGTGCAAGCTAGTTTTAATTTCAGACGAAAAACCTTGAAGTTGTTAGATTTTGGGGATGCCAACCAACCAACCAACCAATGAACTACTCGACTCGACACACTGACGCTCGCGCTAATAAACTCTCATTCTGTCCTGTTTCGGTTTTACACATAGCATACCCGGAGCATATGGATCGACCAGGATAACAAGGAAGGGAATACTCGAGTGAATTAATTGGGATATATTTTGATTCTTCCGTTCTTGTGGGTGTTGTGGGAAAATTGGAGCTACAGAGGATGATACCCTGGGATACCCCTATCTGTCTGTTTCAATGTCATGAATGCCCATTCCAAGATTCCTTTTTGCTGTACTCACTTGGTGCCATGATATTTTAACAAATTCAATGGAACTACCTTGTACATTGTATTCGACAATTATTTTATGTATACCTCCTTGTTTATTGATGATATTCGATGATGTGATGAATGGTCATGCAGTTGTTGTGCCAGTGACACAACGGTCTTTGATAGAAGTTGAAAGGAGAGTAAGAGAGCTGAATGCACCCCCAAATAGTGGGAGATTCATGGACAGTTAGAACAAGGCGTCGAATTCTTGTATGAGATCAGGTAGCATAGTACAGGGCAATTCCATCTGGCTGTAGTGGAGCATTGGAGCCTAGCATATCACACACACAACAGTTTTCCCTCCTGAAAGGGGTATTCAAACGATATAAGATACATGAGATAGATAAAGTCCCTCTTCATATAGATATCTAACCATGCACATCTACTCAAAAATTATTACTTGAAATATAGCAGATCAACGAAAGGCGCGATAAGACAGCACGCTTCGGTTTATAAGCCGTAGGAAGAAAAGAGCCATGAGGAGGCAGGTATTCTTACGATGAAGAAGTCAACCGAAAAAAGGGTAGATCTGGAGAATACAGGTAGGAAAACATTTGAATAGTTATATAGTAACAGTAGCCAACACCCAAGCAATGCAAGTGGACAACAAACACATTATGCAAATCTATATCATGGTTTTTTTCGGCCAGAATCCCCCAGTTGAAAGATAATTCCTGGATGCAGTTTTATTGGTGCTGCGTGAATTAGTGGACCGTTTCACCTGATCCCCGACAAAAAGCGTATGATGTACAGGCGTTCTATCTCGGACGACGACGACGACGACGACAAGAACAACAACAGGGTATTGCAATTTGCAACAGGATAATGTGTGCAAGTAGGCTGCTGCGAGGAAGACAAGTTGATTGGTCAATTGCTGTTCATTGTTAGTCGAAACTCTTCCTAAACAGGATTAACAACCCGGCAACATGGGACTGGACTTACTAGATTTCCTTTGGCGCTAACAAGTCCGCCTGGTATAGCCAATGATTATCCTTTTCTTCTGCTTCTAGCCAATCGTAGGGGAACTGAACGAGGTGGCCTTGTATCATACTACAGCATTCCTCTGCATCCTCACGGCTCAGCACATCATATGGGAAGATCGGCCCACGTCGACTCCCCTTAGTAGTAGCTCGTCGGCGACGCTTCGTCGAGTTATGATTATATATAGTGCTCTCACCATTCGACACCGGTGCTGACTTCTCGGAGGCCGAGAAGGTTGTCCGTCTGTCTTGCTTCTTGTCATTCTGCCTCTCGAGGTGCATGCCGTCCTGTTGTCCATCAAAACTCGGGAAAGGAACATCCCCAGGGGGTTGGATAGGAGAGGGCTCCTCTAGTGACTGCTTCATAACGACCTTCTCCGTTTCAGGGTTCAGATCACCGTGCTCCACATCGCCTGAGTGATCTGGGTCAGGAGGTGGCATCTTCTCATTCAAAGTCTTTAAACGTCCATTGGCCAGAGGGACCTTGGGGGCGCTTTCATGTCCTGTGACTGCCTTCTCTTGCAGTGTTTCCAAGATACCTGGACCAGCTGATGCAATAGCCGGTACCGCTATACTTGCTGCAGCACCACTAACCTCGGTCACTTGGGCCTTTGTCTCATCATTTTCGCTTTTCTGGCCGAACATGCTCTCCGCAAACTTATGGGCATAGTCGCCGAATTCGTGGTAGTCTTTCCACGTGGATACTTCACTATCCGGCATGCATCGAAAAACGCGACGGTATAAAGTGGTGTTATTCCTTGCCACCCTAGTCCAAATGTCATCCCAAAATGCAGGACTAATCGGATCGCGCATGCAATTCTTGTCAATTTTGGCGGGTGTGATATCGGTAAGTAGTGGGTTTGAAGACTCGGAGCTGGGTCGCCGAGATTCGTCGAGTCGAACAGCCGGACCTCCTATGTCTGTATCATCTAGCACTGGTAGGGCCGCAAGCTGCGCGCTAATGGGCATCTGGCTATGGCCATGGGTAGTGGATGGTGGGAATCTATTGTTCCCGTTATCGGAGCCCTGGTCTTCTCCATGAACCATCAGGTCATTGCCTGCCAGTTTGTTCAGAGATCTCGCTGGCTGGCCAGATCGATAGAGAACGACCTCACGACCATTGAGAACAGCTGAATCGCTCCCGAGGTCTTGTCCCTTTTCTTGGGCCTCTTTCCAGTGATCTATGCCGTAGCCTTTTACGTCTTTGTCATGGCTTGCATTTTGGTGGATGCGAGTGTCCCGTTCGGGAGATTTGCCTCTGGAAAAGCCGGAGGGGGAGGAGGAGGAGGAGGATGAAGGTCGTACAATTTCGGGATCTTGAGCATCATGATTGAAGCTTCTAGTACCATAGAGATTTGGTTGTCCAGAGTGAGTGCTATATTGAGCATTGACTGAGCTTTCTGCGTTAGGATGTTGGTACTCATCATCATATAATTGGTCCATCTCAGTCTCAAACTCGGCTGCAGCGCTTAGATCTGCCCCTCTGTCCTCTTCGGTGAACGCATCTACATCTAAGCCGAGGTGCTCTCGCATGAGCCTCATCCGGAGAGTGTGAGCAAACCGCCCCACGCGATAGGGTTCACCACCCATCGTAGACCACATCATATCTGCATCCCGAACGATGGCGGCCGTCTCGGAGTCTCGGTTGCCCAGCATAGACCGCTCGTTAATATTTGCAGATCCGATCAAAGCAACCCGATCGTCCACGATAATGGTCTTCGCATGGATGTAGAGTTGCTCTGTAACTAGTGCGTTCTTCTTGCCTATGTGACCCCAGGCCCGCAGACTGAAGAAGGAGATGTAATCCTCAGGGTTTATACCCGCTGCCTCTAGACGGCCAAATATGGAATGTGGACCTCTGCAGATACTTCGATACTGGAATTGCATGATCAACCTCACGCTGCTCCCCTCAGCCTGGTCAACAGTGTTTTGGAAACCAGGCATAAGTGGAATCAGGATGCAACATCGCCATTCCTCATCGTTTCGATGGGCCCTAAGGATGCGCTCGACGAGGGCATCCCCTATACGATTGACAACCTTCGTATTCAAGGTTTCGGTGCTGGTGATGAAAAATTGGTTTTCCATATACACAAAGTGTTCAGACTCCTCGATAAGCTTGACATAGGCGGTCTGGATACTGTGTTCTCTAAGATCTTTGGGGAAGCCGAGTGACCAGTCACCTGCCGAACGCAGCATTTGGACCTCGCAGGTACCAGACAAGCCGAGACCAGCAAGATCAGATTCATTAGCGTCTGGTGGAGGGAGGAGAAATGGCGTAGGTCGTGTAGGCTTTCGCTCACGTCGGAGGTAGTTCCATCGTTGCACAAAATGACGCGTAAGGTCTCTTGCGGGTTGCCCAGTGACCTGCATCGCAATATCATGCCAGGGCATTCGTGGGATTCTGCTCCGGTCGTACATCTCGGCGTAAGGTTCATCTAGCTTGAAGAAGTCTAGTACTCGGGGGTTTGAGTAGTCTTTGCCGGGGAAAAGCTGACAATGTTCCCCATCCCGAGGAACATCGTCATTAGGTTCCATGCCTGTAGGCCGGTCGTCGTTAATCGGGTGTTGCGGGTTATCCCATCGACCAAAGCACAAGTCGATGCCACCAATGAAAGCCACATCATGATCCACGATACAGAGCTTCTCATGATGGGCATAGAAGAACTGGTTCTTCTTCAATTGGTTTGGTGATCGCAGCACCATGATATTGTCGTGTAGGTTGAGAAGGGAGAACTTGGTGTACTCCGAGTCTATAGGGATAGCTTGTTCCACATTGCGGTAGACAATAACGAAAACCTTGACCCCTTCCCTGGCCTTTCTCTGAAGCAAGCGATCGAGCCGCCATTTCTGACTAATACATGCCGGTCGACGCATATAGAGCTCAGGACTCAGCCACCAGTCGTGAATATAGATGACATCCTGGGCCATACTAATAGCACGCGAGACATTCCACATGTAGTCTCGTCCATCAACCAACCACTGAGCAAACGCGTTTCTCCTCACAGGCGCAAAACTACCGAACCTATGAGGCTGATGCCACTGAGTTTGCTTCAACATATCTAGGACCGACTGCTCGAATTGTCGCAAAATAGTCTGGTTACGGGAGAATAGCTTAATCTTTCTTTCAGCGGTGAATACTTTGAGGGTATGATGTTTTTCGGGTACTTCTTCATCGGTAAAATTAGCGGCATCACTCCCCTTTTCTTTTTCTGTGTTTCCTTTAATCTTCCTGCCGAAGCGTTTCAACTTGCTCTTCTTAGACTCAACCCGAAAGAGAGGATCGACCAAGTAAACATCGTAGATATTCATAGTGGCAGGAGACTCGACGACGGCGATATAATTCTGGCGGACCAAAAACCATTTTCGGGAATGTCTCGCTATCACCTTCTGCGGCGTCAGTACGCGCCTGAAGTCGATTCCTTTCGTAGACTGGATATGCATGTAACATTCTTTTCCATGGAAATTACCCTCTGCCGCCAATCGGACCCCAAGAGCAGAAAGCTCTAAGAATTTGCACAGTCGATTGCTATCCGGTCGAAACATAAGCCAGTGGATCATATCTTGAAGATATTTTTCTAGAGTTTTCCGCTGCTTTTCAATGTACCGCCTCTGCATTGCGGCCGCGTTCTGGGGGTTAAGTCCAGACCCTTCCCGGCCATCCCCTAGACCAGAAGATTGCCGACGTGGCAGGAAAGTATTCATACGAGACCTCTTCCTGCTCGTGTTAGGCCGTCTATCGAAGTCACTCGCCGTGCCTTCGGCTGCGGTTCCCTCTCCAGCGGTTCCTTCGGCTGCGGTCCCTTCGGCGGCCGTATCATCCGCCCTCGGACCATGAGCCGCCCCCTCCTCGTCAGACTCGTCCCGGTTCTGGTACGACCTGAGGTACGGGAACGCCTTTCTGGGGAAGGCGGGTTGTTTGGGGCGGCTACGCTGGTTTGCGTTGGTCGGTAATGATCGGTCGTTTTTGAGCGAGAGTCGATACTTCCAATGTATGTTCCAGATCTCTCGAATACTGCGAGTGACGGTCCAAGTCATCCGGCTGCTCCCGTTGCCATATTCAAGAGATATGGTGAATAAGGAATGTCTCTCGCTCGTGCTATCCTCGGAGCTGCTATCGGTGACGCGTATCTTCAGCTGCTCGAGTAGAACTGGGATACGCTTATTACCATGTTCGTCCCGCTGCAGCATACTAGCAAGAATCACGACAGCTGGTGTCACAGCACGCAACTCGGAAATGAGCTCAGCCGACTTGTAAAAGTCAAACTGGTCGGTCTTCTTCTTGCCCAGCATCTTTAGTGTGTGCTTGACCTGCTTCCACCTCTGGGCGCCGAAAGTTGCGGCTCTCTCGGAGCTCAAGAAGGGCCGCCTCGGTGCGCTAAGGGCCTCCCCATCGGATGCGGCACCAGCACCGGTGCCGAACATCTCAGAGATCCGGCGCCGATGGCCAGGTATTCGAACTTGGGCACTCTCGGCTTCTTCAGCAGTGGCATTGCCATTTCGTTGGGTGCCTACCCACGAACTGCCACGTTTCCAAGCAGGCCTCCTCCTTGCCAGCTGGTCACGACCCTCCCCTTCGGATAAGCCAGCTCGATGCTCAGCAGCGTCGGGCATGGTCGAGCGTCTCACGAGGCCCTGGAAACGGCCACCCACCCCGGGAGACCCGAATTCATCTGGTTGTCGGGGGGTGTTGGGAGCGGTGAAGACATCCAGCTGTTTAAGACGCCGCTTCATCCTCTTCCTCTTTTTCATCTTCGGCGCTTCTCTGTGCTGTGCCTCATCGCCACTCTCTTCCACATCAGCATCGCTTCCTTGCTCCTCACTCAGGGTATCGGGCATATGATAAGACCTGCTCAATATAGGCGAGCTACCGGCAGAAGCGGCCCCATGCTCGGCCAGACCCGGTGCTCTCGGAGGCTGAGCGGCTCCGGTGGTGCCAAGCGTTGACATCAACTTGGACATCCATCTCTCGCTACGAGAGCGGCCCGTCGTATCGGCATCATCCCATGAGGCCTGTCTAGAATGGGGTAGTCGGGGGGGCTCTAGCACAGTATCGGTGCGCGCAAATTGCACGCTTCGTCGACTCGGCGAGGCAGGCTCGTCGAGAACAACTTCATCTTGGTCGGACGCACGGGTCACGAGGTGGGTTCGCCTCAGGGGAGGCAGCTGGATAGGAGACAAGCGACCCGGGGCGGTGGGATTCGAGGAATACTGTGGCGAATGGGGCTCGTGGGGATCCCGCTCGTTTGAATCTGGACAGTCATGTAATCCATCGAGCCTGAGCTGCTCGGCTAGCTCCAGTATCTGTGATGGTGATACGGGCAGGTCGCGGATTGGAACGGCGTCGCGAACGGGGGAAGAGCCGGGGGAGTCGGCGGTGAGATGCAGGATGGAGGCCGGTTGGTTGAGCTGGTCTGGGGATAGGGGTAAATCCCCAGTGCCCTTCGTGACGGACGAGATAGAGTCATCGCGATCGATGGGGGGCATTGTTCTCGGGGCGAGATCAAATGGGGGCGAGGGGGGATACGGAGGGAGTTGCGTCCTCGAGGAGAGAGAGGGGGGGCGTGGGTGAGGGGCTTCACAACCAGTCCAAGACAATTGGTGTCTTGTTGTTGTTGTCGTCGTCGTCGTCGTCGTCGCACTGCTTATCGTTGTCGCTGCTCAATACATGCTTCGAAACAATGAGGCGGGCGAGGTCCGCAGGCTGCGGTTCGTGAGGCGGCACGCAATGGTGGGGGAAGGTTGTGCTATGGCGGCGAATTAGGGGGGATCGCAGAAGGATCGCAGTTGTTTAGGCCGTCTGGTCAAGGTGGACGGACAGGTCGAGCAGGGACGAGGTAATCGACATCAGGAGAATTGGCACACGAGAGGTTGTTGATACTTTTCTATTTGCCGCTATTCAGTTTCTCCGAGCCACTGTTGTTGCTAGTCAAGGTTCTGACGAAACATTAGCAGGCAGATGTTGGCAATCCGTCAGTAGTATCTATCAGGTCTCTGGTTGTAGGAGATAGCAGTAGGAGTGCTGTGACTCCTAGCTAATAGTTGGCTGGCGTTTGTCGAGATGAGGCAAACATGTAGATTGGGATGAGAGAGTGGATAGGTAGGTAGTGGTGGTAGCGGTAGGTGGGTATTAGGTGGGTATTAGGTGTCAAGCGCGAATCTTGAGCTCGATAGTGTGTAGTACCTACCATGAATGGAGATAGTAAAGTACCTAGTGCCCAAGGTTGGACAGGAGTGGCAATAATGGTATGGAGCGATGCTTGACGAAGCTATGTAGTCTGGGTGCAGCACGTACCACGAAGCAGCGCCTCGGTTTTCGATAATGACACGCTAGTATTGGTACTTGAACCTAAAACCCAACATGGTAAACCCCCCCAACCAACAATACCTAGGCTACAGTGCTTAGCTTCCATCCACTCTACAGCCCACAATACAAGAGAATACCAGGAAAAGCCCAATCAGTCTGCAGGTTTTCTGCATTCCGAATTAATGGAACAGAAAACCTACCGTTATGTTTTGTTAGATATAATAAATAGAATAACGAAAAACAAGAGCGAAAGGATATCGAATCGGGTGTTTCTCTAAAATAGTCTAATCTTGTACCTTGCAATCTTGGCGCTTTAAGCTGGAGATAAGGAACTAGAACAGCCACAACAGCCTTATATAACCTAGGTAGGTACTTATGTAATATGAACATAGGTATTAGGCGCTAACTCTAAATAGGGTATGGGGTATCCTAATTGGGAGCTTGTATTTGCAGCGAAAAAAAGCGAGGGCACGAAAACACTATATAAATTTACAAGAACACGCCCAGGAGTTAGCGCAAACTCTGCTCAGCAACAATATACAATGAAATAGCTAGCTTAATTCTAACAGCTACTACTTGTAATAGCCAAGTATTTCGTGTGCAGTTGAGTTGCATAGTTAAGAGAGATCTTCTGGTTATGCGTATCGTAAGGAAAACATACAATATCGACCGGCTGACAGGCTAATCGCTCCTATCGTCGGTATATGCTTATTTTTAGACGTTGAGAGATCAAAGTTACCCCCTAGACTCATCCTGTTTGTGGCAAATATCGCATCCAACTTCTATTAGTCCTGGTAGGAGTGGCGACTTGCTCGACTTGCATTGTTACCCGTTATCTTGCATCCTTGTGGCCACCTCTATTGTTCCTCGGGAGATCGCTTACAATGTCACCCTATTTGCCCAGCAAACAATATCGAGTCGTCTTTCAACCAAACAACCCTTCCTGAAATGTCTTTTGGGGCTGCACAACACATTGTGTCCCAGCAGAAGCTCGGAACAAGGAGGTTAAAGGGCACGGCGGATAGCTGGGAAGAGAGACAAAGCAGTGCCGGCGAGTATAAACCCATTATCGCTGTTCCGTACACTCTGCCAGGTAGTAAAACTGTTTTACAGAAATTTGAACTACGAAACAACTGGACATCCTCATTCAACAAACAAAACACCTCAAAAAGAACAGCTTCTAGGCTTACACTACAGGATATATCATGTGTCAATACACCATTAGCGTATTCGTATGCGGCTGCCGAGCCGCTGACGGTGTCAAGCTCGATCGCGCGTGCTGGCATCCACGCGAAGGATGCGAAGAGGACCCAAATATTCTCATTCTCCCTCGACTATGCAATGACGTGCGAAATCACGTCGGCAATAGCTAGCTAGCACCAGAAGCCTGCTTATAGCATACAACATTCCGCACAGGTGGCGGCCGTAGTATCGATATAGAGAAGAGGCTTGGCTGGTCTGAATTCGAGCTGGCAGTTCGTACCAGGGCCGCACTTTTTTTATTTGCTGATTTCTCACTGTCGCCGAGTAAGCGGGAAACAGCTTCAAGATGATTTGTAATTCGTATTCTATATCTACTTGAAAGTATCATGTACATATCCTCGTCTATTTGCCTCGTGACGTGTAGTTGTGTATAGCGTATCTGAGTCGATCGGCTGAACTTAAGATCGCTTATAGATGAATTCGTCAATCCTCGTTCCCCGCATCGTCTTCTTCGTCACCCTCAAGCCATATCTCATGACCATCACCTTCTCCCACCCAAAAACTAAACACTACCCCAGAAACCGCCACACCAGCCATCCCCCAGAAGACACCCCCCACGAGTCCATGGCTCAACCCCAGCCCATAAAGCCATCCGCCGGCAACAGGTCCAATCGTTCTCGCGAGACTGCTTGCGCTCTGCCCTAACCCATGAACAGTGCCCAATACACTCGGATGTGGCGTGCAGTTGTTAACCAAGATTGTCTGCGCAGGAAGCGCAAACGTGCGAGCCGAAACTCTAATAAGAGTTAGAAACTACCGTTTACAGCAAAGAATTTATGTATACGTGGGGTGTTTCAGGAGCATGCGTGGGCATATGGCACATGGGAGCAGAATTTTTGCCAGATCGGGGAATAAATGACTCAGAAATACTAACTGCACAAACAGCACACCGCTGATGGCCGCCCAGATCGCCAGGCCCGTCTTCTGACTTGGGGGTGCAGTCGAGCTAGGCACAACAGACAAAAACGGCAGGGCGAGATACGTGACGGGAAATAAGAAGAGAAAAGTGCGCCATGAGCGTAATGTTCCAAGCCGTGCAGATAGCCACGGATACAGAAATAGCTGCATTAGAATTCCGATTACACCCAACAATGCCATGGCAAGTCCCACGGATCGGGGCGGAAGACCGAGGCCACCGGTAAACCGGAAGGGGAGGTGTGGCTTGAAGCCCGGCGGGTCTGGGTCTGCCGGATTATATACCGGCGTGGAGAGAAAGACGAACCAGAGCGAATTGAACGTGCCTACATGGAACGCCAAAAAGAAGTGCGAGACGAGGGTAAAAGACACATTGCGCGTGAATATACGCCTGAACGGCAACCGGCTTGTGTATCGCCGACGCGTACTTGCTTGCTTGAACGTTGCCTCGGCCGAGTTGCGCGGTGTGCTACAGGAGAGCTCGCAGTCGGTGGTGACGGTACTGATGCTCATGTCACGCGAATGAAGCGGGACATAGGCTATAGAGTTGTTGTCTCGCCAGAGAAATGTCTTCAATTTTCGACCTAATATGATGCCTATGTCTGGTTTGTCACGGAGAGAGTCGTGGGTCTATAGCATTAGTGGCAACCTACGGATGTAGTAGAGGTAGATGGGCTTACTTCTTCGAGCATCAACCAACAGAGCAATAATGCAGTACCCAAGAAGATAGCGCTGACGATATTAGGCGTTGCGTATGGGAACTTTTTAAAAAACTCCACGTTCCCAAAGACGCCAGGGTAAGAATTTGCTGGGTCGGAGAGCAGACCGCCGAGGATAGGACCTACGATGACACCAATGTTGAAGGTCATAGGTAGGATGAGGAAAGCCCTCGACTGATACCTGTGGAGGAGTTAGATAGATACATCCTGTACTCTTGGCTAGCAGCAATCTCGGCTTACTTCTTCTCACGAATGGTCTCGCTAATCCTACATAGCCATTGAGGTTAGCACTGACATGCGCCCATTAGACAAAGGACACTGACATAGTCCTCATGACACCAATGTTGCCATTTGTAATACCGCCGAGGGATCTGAAAAATAAAGCCTGGTAAAAGCTCGTGGAGAAACCAAACCCCAGGCACGATATCACTAAACGAAGTCGGTAAGTATGAGGACGCATGAGTATACGGGGCATTAGGTTAACTAACGGGTACCAAGGAGGCCGATCAAGATGACAGTCTTGCGACCAGCAAGCTTCGAGTCCGCTATACGACCCCATAACATGGCAGTGAAGAACTGAGCCGCGGTGAAGCTAGCGTGCAAGATACCCGCTTGGCTAGAGATGACAGCATCAAGAAGGGTTGGATCAACTTTAAACGAGAGTTAGTTGGGTGGTTTTCCTTCTACGGGAAATTTTGGTACGTGCAGATTCCTGCTCTTAGCATGGGCAAGGACGAGAAGAAAGTAAAGTAAATTGTTGAGACCACTCACACCATTGCAATTGGTAAAACATATATGCCTGCACGAGCTATCAGCGACTGACGGGCCCCTCAAAAGTAGAGGGATAAAGGGGTTGGAACCCCCACTATGTATCAACTAGAACATGTTACCTGTAGCGAAGTCTGTGTTAGAGGCTCGCTGAGCCGGGCAAGTGTAATGACAAGCAGCTGATCCTTCCTAGGCAAGTCTTTCCATGCAACTACGCTCTGAGACGGGCCGGATAGCTGATGCGGCCGTTGCGCTTCATGATCCGCCAGAACATCCGATCCAGTCTCGACGTGCAGAGCGCTAGGGCAAGCTGTGGCGCCAACATGTGCTTGGCCGCTCCGGTCTCCGTCCCGGACATCGACTTCACGCCTCGCGTTGCCGGCTGAATGCCCCGGCGAATCGAGGCTGTCGCGGCTTAAAGTGTCGTACACATCTTGGCTGAGATTATCATACTTCAAGTTGTCTCCAACCATCGGTAGAAGTGCTAATGCGGGGTAACCGTGCGAGTCTCGGCGCAGGACGAGATGGATTGATTAAATCGTGCTGCACAACAGCTGCGCACGGGATTTAGGAAATGGGAGTTGTTGCAAGTCTAAATGCCGGGTCTCAACGGCTTTTGGTGAATTTGCTTGAAGCTTCAAGACTGCAAGGTATAATACCTCATGTCGATACTCAGTTGCATATCGATATCTTAACTGGTCTTACGGCAGCAGATAGTGACAAAGGCGACAGAATTCAGATTTGCAGCTGGCAGTCACTCTGCCAATAATTAGGTAGGCTGGCCGATTATGCACAGTGCTTCACTCGGCATTATAAATTAAACAACGATCTAGACTAGTCTAGGTATTACTAGCTTAGCAACTAACTATATATGGTAATTTGCAGGTAGGTCCCTATGGCTATGTCTGTTCTAGTATGACGGTCTGTATGAGTAGGTCTATATAAGAGGTCTATATAAGAGGTCTATATAAGAGGTCTATATAAGAGGTCTATATAAGAGGTCTATATAAGAGGTCTATATAAGAGGTCTATATAAGAGGTCTATATAAGAGGTCTATATAAGAGGTCTATATGGGTGGCTAGGTCGGTCGCTAGTTCTGCAAATATATCGCAAAACCCCTTCGGCCGCCCTTCTATCCTTGCCCCAAAGGTCGCAGCATACGCTTCGGGATTCTGCACTCGTGCGCGGCGTTGGCGATGCGCAAACGAAACCAAGCCTGACCCCTGGAAATTCTGGCAGGGTAATTGGCACGGTTACCAAGAGCGAGCATCAATCTCACCAGGTAATTATAGTGTCAAGGCAGGGAGACTGACATTCCACAATGAATTCCTTGATTGAGGGGAGTTTAGTTTGGGTAGAGCTAGCAGTCCCATCAGCCTACAGCATCGCATCTTTGGGAGCCAGTACATTCAACGTACCCGAGATAGTGCCTGGTGAACTCTTGACCTCAGCGAGAATCCTTGACTCATCCTGTGGGGTCAACGTAAGCTGTATTCGCTCCTCCGGTATTAGAGCCGATGCGATACGCTATTCAATACCGGGAGCAACATCCATGCTGGTTTGTGTCATTCTATCGAAAAAGTGCTGCATCCTAATGTCATGTCCTATATCCTCATTCTCTCCCTCGTCCGATTCACTGTAGTCATCGGTATGATGCTCGAGCTCGGCGGTTGGGTTCGCGATGTCACGACTTGCGTCTGAGACAAAGAGGCGTTGCCACCCTCCATTGTTCCTTGATCTTTTCGACGAGACAGAAAAGGCCATCTGGTTCCACCCATTATTATTCCAAGCATTGAAAATATCGCTCGCCATCACCATTCCAAGAGTTGACGGCTCTAGCTGACCTTGTCCCAAGACTTCACCAACTCCTCTCCGTGATCCGAAAGCTGATCCCCACACCATTTCGATGAACGTGGGACCAGTGTTTTGCTCGTTCATCTGATTGATGAGCAGATTAGTAAAGCGATCCCAAGCAAAGCCACCAGCTTCAGTCAATCAATTGCGTTCGTGGGACATGGCGGAAAATATCACCTGAAATAGGCCACCCAAAACATATTCGAGTCGAGATAAGGTATGCTGGCTCCTACAGTAATTTCCTGCAGGATGTATTGGTTACCGAGCATATCACCAGTCCTTGATAGACCATCTCACCCAAGGGGAGGATGTAGACGGCCCTCGGAGTCGTAAGAGCATTCCTAGTAGACGTTTGAAAGGAGTCTGCAAGTTCCGCAATACGACCTTCGCCCGCCGGCTCCGCCAAAATATGAATTCATTGCAGCCGGTGAAATCGCAATACATTCCTCCTTCCGCATTGTGACTGCATCAATCAAGCGGTATATTGCTGTGACAGTGATATTACGGCCTGGGAGAATGGAAAGAATATATTCGCCAGGAATAGCGTTGCTGTCCTGTTGGGAAAGTATATTTTCGTCCCTGCGGAGCCGAGCAACAATGTTGAGCAGAGCGAATGCGATTCGGCAACCCTGATGATACGCTTCCAACAACGGCCGTAGCAGGGGCTGGTGGTCCCTCAGGATATTTTGGTTGCCCTCAAGAAACGTGGGGATTCTTTTCTGCGTGTGTCCTCTCTGGGGTTTGGTGCAAGCGTTGCCACTTTCCATAAAAGCAGGGCTGTAATCTCCCCCAAATCTCGTTGGAGCAACCTAGTTTGTCTTGTACAATGGTCGACGCAAGTGAGTTGCGAAACAAGGCGCATGGGTTCCCACTCTTCACGTCATCGATGCATCTGGGGCCAATGTTTCCATTAACCGACTCGCAGAAAAGGCTGATTGGGTGCGGAGTAGGCTCGTAGTTCCAAATTATCCGAAAAGGTAACTACCGGACCTTGGCGAATGAGCTGGACGAGATGGTCTCTGGTCAAATTGGGCAAGGGCACATCATTATGTAACTTATCTACGGCATTCAAAAGCTGCTCGAGGAACTTGTGATTGGGCTAGTGGTCTCTTAGATCCCGAAATTGCTCATGCGACGCTAGGAAAGATTGATCAAGGACGTCGCTTTGGGGTTCTAGAACAAATTTGAATCTTTGCCGAAGCCTCTAGCTCAGGATACACATTCATTTGTAGTACCCGATATTGCGAGTCACTTCCCATTCGAGATCTTCGGCGTACGGAAATCGCAGTTGATCATAGCCACCTAGATCGCCTCCCGTAGGTACACTGAGGTCGGATAAGGCCACTCCCATTCTCCTGAGGTGGCAGCCGGCGCTGCTCAATGGAGGCGTGGCGTTAGCACCGCTTAAGCTCGGAGAACAATGCTAAGATAGTCGCCGTGACTTCGCTTGCACTATATTGAGACCGAACTCATTTCGAGAAGTCGATGGTTCAGAAATACCCCTGTGACAATTGGGCATTACATTCGTCTCGTTATAGTCGCCGAGCTCTCTCTAGATACCGACAAGCCAGATCATGGCCACCACATTCCCTGCTTCATGAAGCGCTACGTGATGTCTCATAGATTCTAAACATATTCCAAGCCTGTTCCGGCGGTTTTGGGTGGCTGGGGTAAATAACATGGTTCTCACGGTCAGTATCAATACAGCCCAGTGACGAGGGGGACTAGATAGGAGCAATAGTAAATCTAATCCCCTTAAGGATCCGCGCATGTGCGTCTAGAAATTGAAGAAGAAAGGAAGCAAGGTCTGGTGAGGTGGGGCCTTCCTGGCAGTGAATGAAGGCGGTGTATGCTGGCAATATTGAGGGGTAGGTGGGACAGTGGAAGGAGAAGACAGAAAATTCTACAGTGTCGGAAGGAAAATCAACCCCCGAGAATTCATCGCCACTCCATTGAGCTAACCAGTGCAGTTTTGAGGAATCGAAAATGGAGGACAACTCGCAGGCCCAGAAGCAAATCCTAGAGCTACAGCAGGAGCTTCAGCAGATCCGGGCTCAAGGGAGTCAACATTTCGATGCGTACCAAACTTCTTTGACCACACGCTACTGCAGCGCCGCCATGTCAAATCTGTTCAGCCAGCGTTCGAGACATTCGATATGGCGGAAGCTATGGCTTCGTCTTGCCGAGAGTGAAAGAGCCCTCGGAGTTGAGATTATCACTGAACAGGCCCTGGACGAGATGCGGGCTCACCTTCAAGTTACTGACTCCGATTTCGAGATCGCTCGTATTGAAGAGAAGCGACGTAGACATGTTTGCATAATCCACCACGCACACATTGTTTGCAGCTCTGGCTGACAATATCGCAGGATGTCATGGCCGTAAGCCTCTTTTCTGGTTTGTCCTTGTCCTAGCTAAGGCGTAGTAGCACGTCCATGCATTCGGCATCGTTGCCCCGTCTGCAGCTGGTATTATCCATCTTGGTAGTACAAGCTGCTTTGTTGTGAGTTCCTCCCATGCTGCGTACTCCCCGCTGCCTGAACGCGTTTCTTGCCTAAGTCATACTAGTGGGCGTGACTTGCAGTTACCCTAGCACTCCTGAAATAGCAACGGAAGGCTAACACTGTGTCAAAGACCGATAACGCGGAGCTGATCATTATGCGGGACGCTCTGGATCTGCTGCTCAACAGGCTGGCCAAGGTAATTTGGAACCTATCTTCTTTTGCTATCGAGTGGAAAGGTGAGCATTCTAGTCCTTCTCTGATTATTTATGCCCTGGGAATAAACATGGTCTTGAATGTCTATGGACTTTATCGACCGGCTTTGTAGGGTGATATCAAGTCCAATTATGGACTTACCCAGATCATTGCACCCCTAGAGGATCTCTTAGGCCATATTGGGACATGCTCCTCATTGGTGAGTTCCGTTGCTAACCTTGCAGGGGAACCAACACTCGCCTACACTCATCTTCAGCCTGCGCAGTGAGTCTTGTTAACCATCTTCCCTCCCTCACCCCCCCTTTTCTCCTCTGCTGTTTCTCAGAAACACTGCCCCACGCATATCCTCAAGCGCAGTCTTTTGATGCTAACCTGAGAGCCTGGAGACTTATTACAGTAGGGAAACGAGGTAAGCTTCGGTGGTTTTGAAATTGGCCGCCGAGGAGCCTATAGCTGACACTTGCGAAGCGGCTCAGTGGGTACAAGACCTCATGGTGCGTACATACTTCTTGTGCTGTAATGGCAATGTCTACCTAATGCTTGCCTTCCAGCATTACGCGTACTACCAAAACCCGATCTAATTAGATTATAGATTGATCTTGAGAGCATCGAGCAAGTTCGAAATGGACTCAAATTCAGAGGCGCGCAAGGTATGCAGCTAAGACTTGTTTGGTATGACCGACCCGGTAGCCTTACCAAATTGGAATTCTCGGGTCAGGTTCAAAGCCACTCTTGTTTTGTCTTGTGATGGAAACCGTTACAGTTGACTTGCTAATAGTAATGTAGGAACCACTGGAACGCAGGCATCGTTCTTGGAAATGTGAGTTGGCCACAGCTCAAAGGCCTTTGCCACAATCCATCCCTCTCATGGGATACGCAAAACATGACAGAGCAATACTGATATCTGAACCTTTAGCTTTCAAGGAGACGCCTCCAAGTGTGACAAACTTAACGAGCTCCTGTGCAAAAAATTCGAGTTTCCTGGTTGCTACGTAAGTCAATAACCTAAAGCCCTATTCCAGCACCTAGTAGTCCAAACTACTTCTTGTACTGCATCTTCTATAACTCTCTTCAAAACTATTCTTTGTAAGAGCCGTGTTAATATTGAATAGGATATATCCACGCAGACTTAGTTAGACTCCCCCACAGTTTATCCCTGCCGTGTTATTTTGTTTAGCCACTCTTTATCTTAGGGGATGGATGTTGACTAACCGAGAAACGAAGCACCCGAAAAGTGGACTTGGTGGTCGCTAATGCTGTCGCTGGTCTTGGCGCTACAGCACAGAAGATTTGTGGAGACATTAGACACCTGGCCTCGTGGAAGGAGATTGAGGAGCCGTTTGAAGAATCTCAAATTGGATCTTCCGCCATGGTATGTACGCTTTACAACTATATGTGAGGGTCACTAACTTGGAGCACTTTCCAGGCGTACAAAAGAAACCCAGTAAGTCTTCGCTCTTTCCTAGGAATGTAGCTCTAACCTTTGAAATAGATGCGCTCTGAAAGGGTGTACAGTTTGGCGCGTGAATTGATGTCTAAACCTGCAAATTTCGCCAATACTCTGTCGGACCAATGGGCCGAGCGGACGCTCGACGATTCTGCTATTCGCCGAATTGACATCCCAGGTGGGTGATATTTCCGAAGTGACTGGTGCTCTTGCTCACTCTATAAAAGAAAGTTTCTTGCTTGCTGAAGCAATACTCCTTGGGCTCGACAACATCTCCAACGGATTGGTGGTATATCCGAAACGGATCCAAAGTCGTGTTCAAGAAGAGCTTCCCTTCATGATTACAGAGAATGTAAGTTGCGTTGCCTATGTAAGACTTAGTTAAGGGCAGTAGTTTCCTTTCTCTCATAACTTAGAGGGCGCCTAAACCTTACCTCGTTGGCTTCCCCCTTCCTAAAATCTTGGATATTAAAGAGTACAACCGCTAACTCATATAGATAATCATGAAAATGGTTGCACAGGGGGCATCTAGACAAGAGTAAACGCCTCAGCTATTCAGAACTTACTCGTGCTAATCGTACCTAGAACCCATGAACAGATCCGTGTTCTCTCACAGCAAGCCGGAAACGTTGTGAAAAACGAGGTATGGCGGACTTTATATTATCTACCCCATCATTTGTACTGTCTTATCTGCAACCATGTATCCCATTTTGATCACGTAGGTAATGATTGTTCTTGTTGTTATAGGGCAAACCAAATGACCTAGTCTCGCGAATTCAACGCACCGATTTCTTCCGGCCCATCTGGAGCGAACTGGATGGCATGCTTAGACCCGAACTGTACGTATTTTCATTCCGACATGGCTGCTCCAGACGCTCTGTTGAGACATTCTGCTTCAAGAGTTCCGGGATGACCTGTATTGAAACGGGACTAACTCGTCACTACAGCTACATTGGCCGCAGCATAGAGATAGTGGAGAGATATTGCGGGGCTGGGAGCCCTGTTGAAGAGAAGCTGGCGCCATATATGAAGTATATCAGTGAAACTACTACGGCGCAGCTTAGTGTTTAAGAAATCCTTGTTCTTACTTGCTTTCAGATGTGTAATGTTTAAAGTATAAGTACAGCCTCTAGTGTTAAAAAAAAAAGTATTATGTTGAAATATTTGTTAGTGTATAGCCATTGGGGCTATGATTGCATATTGTCAGATTTTAATAATGCTTTCGTTTTAAACAAAGGAAGAATGACTAGATAAGTGAAACAAAGGCTGACTACCTAGGTACCTTGCTCCGAAATTTTCCATACATTTCCCTAATAGGAAATGGCAGTGACCAAATTGGGGTTAGTTCAACTTCCTTCTTCCGAATATTCGCTCTCCTTACGGGGCCATAACATTCCTACCAGCTAGTCGATAGAGATTATACCATAGCAGCTTCTTTTGAAGTTAGCTATAGAGAAAATCAAAGAGCTGGAATATTTCTTGAAAGCAAACGAAGACAAGTTGAAAGGCACGGAAGCCTTTATGTTAAAGATATAAAAATGTAGCTTAGAAGCTTCCTTGGAGAATGCCACAGCTGAGATAAGAGCACTTGCAAAGCGTGAGAAAGAAGCCCTTAACAAAGAATACGATGAAAAGATATAAGTCGCTCTGCTATTTTAGTGACCCAAGTTAAAGACCGATCAGACGGACAACTGTTTGCCTTGGCTAGGGACCACTTAGAACAGTGTTTTGGTCTTAGACTACTGTGGAAAAGAAAAACAGTAGCAAATTATACGGCCTAGTAACAATAATAACTCTTTGGGGTTTTCTTGTGTCTATGAAAACATCGGTGACAAGTATTCTAAGGGTAATACGTAGGATACTCCGGTTACTAGCCAGATTTTTTCTAAGTAAATTACTCTTGCTCACTTTATTTATGAGTAAATCACAACCCTGACCCTAGGCATAACAGTATGTATGTGTGAGTGTATATAAAACCTCCGGCTACTCTACCCCACCCTTGATTTATATCTATACATGCTCCTTAGACAGCATACAATCAACTTCTACTTTGCTAGTCTCCGACTTCTTTTCTTGTCGCTCTCGCACCCGAGCTATTCGACGCATGCCAATAGCGCTGTTAGGAATCGAACCCCACTCACTAGATAGCTACTTAGGACTCTCTTGTTTAGCAATACCCCATGTTTGGGTCTGCCCTAGGAGAGTAAGAAGTTAGCCTTTTGGAAACCCATGAATAATATTGAGGTGTAGATACTTGAACTTCCAATTATGAAACTTCCGTTTACCACCACGTCTACACACGAAGAAGATGGGCATCATTCTGTGGATGCATTCGTCGTATGTGAGGAACCGAGATGGGAATGTGCGCAACGCAACAGTGAACTCCACCCTCTGGTCCCATCCTATGTTGTAGCAGGCCGTGGCCTTTTGGCCCCGCGTATAATTCCGATTGCCAATTATCTTGTTACACGCTTCAAGTGTGTAAGCCGACGCAACTTCGACGTTATCTTCCCAATCCTCGCCGTAATCAAAGCATTCAATTGGTCGATACTTGTTGTGATATTTCTTAGCAGAGCCAAGATTGATGCTCGCCACAAGAATAGCGAGTACGGTATAGAACCGCATTGTGTCGAGTACAGCTTATACAAGGCCGAGTTTTCAAATTGATTCTTGTTGAGTATTTGTGATTTGGGTAAATAGGTAGGCACGTAAGGGCCGGCGGCATTTTATTTTATCTACTCATCTGTAAATCCTGCCCGCGGCATAACGGAACAGAGTTCATGACTGCCAACTTAGTCCACGCTATGCATCACGTAAGCTCCGGCCATCTGCCCCTGTAGTGGAATATATAGAGTTCGCTGTGTTGCTTGTCCTTACAAGGGAATGTGACTCATGTGTCCTATGGCGAGCTTCTACTTCGGCGACCACACATGACTATGACAACAACAACTCCTTTCCGGACCAGGTGTAGACTTATTAGGCATCGCCTATATTCTCTTGTACTATAGGTTGTAGATGGTACCTACTGTGTACCGCATACTACCTATAGTAGGTAGGTCAGGTGACACTAAGACTACGTATGCATGCCCTGTCTATAACTTTTCTATTGTTGAGCAAGTGTCGTGATCGAGATGATCGACGCGCCGTGAGTCAAAAGCCTCTTTTTTGTTAGGTTTAAGCCATGATACAAGAGAAGGGGGATATCGCTGAATGTGGGCTTCTTCTTCATCCACGATGCGGCGGCAGGCATCATCTACACCACAGGAATGTCACTGGGGGCTGAGATGCTGAAATCTTGGCTATTAACACGTATCGTGACCTCGTCTCCATCGACAAATCCCACTTCCGGGTGGCAGGAGAAAGCAAGTCTTAAAATATAGGGGAAAGAACAGGGATCAAGTCACTGGAGTGCACAAGCACCTACTTGGACTCAACAACGTCTGGTTCACTCGTCAGTGAAGTTGCTCTAACAACGCATCCAATGTTGCGGGGACTCGCAGACATTCCAATCATGTCCCGCGTCTTCCGATAATCTGAGTTCATGTACACCTTGCATTCTTCATGCTCACATAATTTGGGCATAGCATGGCAATTCAAAGTATGAAGATGGAGGAGGGGTGGACAAGGACAAGCTACAAAAATGGCGCCGGTGGAGTAGCCTTTCTGATTTAGTGTCACTATAGGCCACGTATTGCCGCCTCGGATTTTGATACTTGACGAATCGATAATCGTACTTGAGATTAAGCCTATTTGGGCGGTGTCCCACTAGTATCCCTACACACCTTTATTTCCTATACAAAATGGGTTAGTTGTGGATACTATTTGGACGCCAACAAAAATAACGGTCGGGTCCCTTATTGCATCAGCTATTTTGTAGCTAAAAGAGTAATGAGGCTATAAATAACGTGTAATTGATAGATATTGCAATGTGCGATGGTGTTGTTGATGATTGAAGGTGATTGGTAGGTTAGAGGGTAAGTGGGTAGGCGGCAAAGGTGCCTAATAAGTACTTATAGCTACAAAATTAAAAGCTTCTGATTGGTTAGTACTATAATTATAGTGCAGTTAGTAGGTATAAGCGCTATAATTATAGTGATCTTAGTGAGTGGTGCACTATATTTATAGCGGTCTAGGTAGCCAACCTGTTTTTTTTTGACGCAGGTCATGGGTGTCCCCGGCTAGTACATAGAAATACCCCATGACCGATCAAAATAGGCTTAGTTTGGTAGTAGTTTGGTATAATTTTAATAAAGTGGGTAGTACCCACAAGTACCCTTGGGGCTATGGCCGTATTAGGCTTAATCTCAAGTACGATTATCGATTCGTCAAGTATCAAAATCCGAGGCGACGTATTGCTACTCTTCAGGGGGGGCACCAGATTGGCAATACGGGATATATTGAAGTAGAGTGAGTGGACTCGAAGTAGCTAGGGAACACATGTCCAGCCAACTAGGTAGCGGGAGTGTCTAGCCGCCTAATTTGCTCAAACGCATCCTGGGGTAATTCGAGACTCCAAAAGTTAGCTTCGATTCTCCAAGGTGTCACTGACTTCGGCAAAAGCACCATTCCGCGTTGTATTGCCCACGGGATCAACACCTAGGCTAGTTGGCGACCGAGGTTTCTGCAATCTTTACAACAGCAATACCATCCACAGCCTTAGGCTTACCATAAATGGTATTACCCGTAGACTGTAAGCCTGTGCGACAATGTTCTAGTGAGAGCCAGTCAGTTTGCTGTTATCATAAGATCCTCATTATTGCCATGGCGCCGGCGTTGGATATTCCAGGTTTCCGCATCAGGCACATTGATTACATGAACCGTGCTTGTCTCCGCGTTTATCGGCCGGAGATCCCCCGGGTCCGGATCCCTTTATGAACGGCATCGGCCAACGAACGGGATCGAGGTAAAGAGAGCCCGTACCCAGATTCTTTACTGTCTTGCCCAACGCTTCTTCAACACCTTCGGGCTTATGGTGCTTTTTCTACAGCTTAGAGCCAAAGAACATATCGGATCCGGGAACACGAGACGTACGGATACCTTCACCGACTTCACTCTCATTGCCACAGCAGGCGGCAGCGTCAATATGGCGATATCCGCAGCGTAGCCCGTGCCCGGAAGCATTAGATACGTTATTGGGACTTGGTTGCTGATGATATCCGTTATGCTGTCGACAAGGGGGCGGTGGTAACATGGCACTTACCCATGTACCCAGGCCAACAACTGGGATCGAGTATCCTAAATTGAGCTTCAAGGTCCGCCCGGAAGTAGGTTGTATACTGTACAAACCCCATTACAAGAAGGGCCGCTGCTGCAGCGTCTTCTATCCCTGCATTATGACCATATATCCCCACAATTCCCACGGTTTTCAACCTAGTAACCCACTAGGTTGGGCTAAACTATGTACCCCTCTCCAGTTACACCCACACTTGTATTCGTGACTCCAAAGTACTGACCCCCACCATCTCCAACAGAGAACCCCGCGGCAGGTGCACCGAAGTACCTCAGATTCGGTGCTTAGGGTCTAGGTTAGATTAATATTTCATGTGGTGGCTGGGGAGGGAGAGGGGGAGGGAGGGCGCCTTGATAAAGAGCGTATTGCTGCGGAGTTCTCGAGGTGTGCTTGACTGAATCTTAAGCAAATCTCATTTGTTATCTAGTTCTGTATAATCCCAACAATAGCTGCAATGGCCACATCGGATCAAATCGATGTACTCCTCTACGGACTGGGCGCGTAAGTTCGATCCCCATACCAGTAAGCTGAATGGAGGTAATGACAGCACCGTCAGTATTGGGTCCTTCTATGCATTCATCCTTAGCCGCACTAGAACCGTACGATTGACGGTCGTTGCACGATCAAACTATGACGCGGTGAGGAAGAAAGGCCTTACTATCACTAGCGAGAACCATGGAGATCACACAGTGATGCCTTATAGAGGTACTGATAAATCAACATCTTGGATGCAATCTCTCTATCATTAATCGCTAACATGACTAACCAGTGGTGAGAACTCCCGCGGAAGCTGGATCGACCTTTGACTACATCGTTTGCGCCCACAAGGCAATCGATCAAGCATCCGTTCCCAAGCAGCTTGCGCCAGCCATCAACGAGACGAAAACTACAATTGTCATCGTTCAGAACGGTGTTGGGAATGAGGAGCCATTCCGAGAGGCTTTTCCAGGTGCCTCTATACTATCAGTCCGTCCCCCGGTGTCATTTATTTCCCCTTTAGCAAGTTCCAGGCATTGCTAACTCCAGCGTACAAACAGTGCGTGGTTCGTACAAGCCTTCATTCATGATTCCAATGCTGATTAGGTGGTATGGCTAGACCTGGGTTGGCGCCCGTCAAACTGAACCCGGCATCATCGCTCATACCAAATCAGAGGATATGCAAATCGGTCTATTTCCGAATCCGTCTGTTGAAGAATCATTAGAAAAAGAGCGCTTACATAAGTTCACCTCTTTGTTGACACAGGGAAAGACCGTCTTCCAGGTTGTGCCTAATATCCAGGTTCAAAGGTGGGAGAAGGTGGTTTGGAATGCGGCTTGGAACTCGCTGACAACCCTGACCATGCTGGACACACACAATTGGCTCAGATCTTCCCCCGGAGCTACCCCTTTAACCCGGAGGTTAATGCACGAAGTCATTGATGTCGCTCAACAATGCGATGTCCCACTAGAACATTCCTTGGCTGATCGCCTGATCGATAAGATTCTAGGGATGGATTCCATCGGAAGTAGCATGCAGCTTGACGCTAAGAACGAAAGACCGATGGAGGTCGAAGTTATTCTTGGGTACCCTGTTAAGAAAGGCAAAGAGCTCGGTATTAATATACCTACTCTAGAAACCATCTATACCATCCTAACAGGGATGAACCAAAGGTTTATCAAGGCAGGCATATGAATAGCAATGACGAACACGAATGGAAGGTGGCTAATTACGCATCGGCTTCATGCCCCACTAGAGGCTGCATGTTAACTATAAAATATATGAATCGCAGGTTTTGCAATAAACTTAGCTGGTGTGATTTACTCCTCGACTGTTATATCTGGCTACATGCAGGACTGCTTCTATATCATAACATGTAAAACAGGAGGGAGACTAAACATACTCTTACTGTAATTAAAATTGAGAGTTATAGATAATTACTGTTGCTATTTATAATTTAATATAGTGTAGTATTAATTAGGCTAATGATCTAAAAGACTATACCGGTGGCTATTTTATAAATAATATATTAATTAAAGGAATCTTTTTCTAGGGCGAAGACTTTTTATAAAAATAATGTAATGTGTATTTATTTTAGTGTTTTTTATATATACGCTGCTTTTTTTTATATAACTTATAATATAAGCTCGTTTTATATATAAGCTTGTTTTGCATTTTTTTCTTTATACTTTATATATAAATTCTTTATTAAAAACTATTTACTTTATTTTTTTATAATTTCTTTAATTTATAAGCTATAATTAAATAATAATTATAAAAATTTATAGCTATTTTATTTATAGTATTATAAAAAACTATGCTAAAATAATTCTTATAATTTCTAAAACTCAAATATTTATAAAAATAAAATAGTTATAAAATTAAAGAAATTATTTTTAGATTTATTATTTAAATAAAGTTTATATATAAGCTTGTTTTATACTTTTTTTTGTTATATTTTTATATATAAATTCTTTATTAAAGTATATATTTTATTTTTAATAACTTTATTAAAAAAAGTTATATAAAGTTAACATTAATATATAACACAAGCTTGCTTCGCATATAAGTTTATTTTGCACTTTTTTTTTATATTTTTATATATAATTTATTAATAAAAGTACTTAAGCTATTTTATGCTAACTTTTTTAGTTTAATAGCTATAATAAAATAAAATATATTATTAGGTTTAAAATTAAGTTATAAATCTAAAAATAATCTTTTTAATTTTATAGCTATTTTATTTATAGCGTTATAACAAAATACACTAAAATAATCCCTAGAATTTTTTAAGACTTAAATATTTCTAAAAATAAAATACCTAAAAAATTATAAAAAATATATTTAGATTTTTTTGTTATGCCAGGCATACCAGGACCAGTACACACTCGCTATATATACGTACCATGTCCGCTCTTACTTCAATAAAGAACCTTCCTTTTACAAGCTTTAGTTTTATAAGCCAACCTTACTAAATATATAACTTATCTTTTTATATATTATACTTAACCTTATAAACTTTTTATTTATAACAATTCTAAAGTTTTTTTTTAAAGTTATTTATAATATATTTATATAATAGCTCCTAAAAAACCTGGATTATTAACTAGATTAATACTTTTTAAAAAAAATAAATTAGCTATAAATAACTAATAAAGTTATACTAATTTTTTTTTAAATAAAAATTAAAGATTAAAACTTAGTAATAGTTTAATACTTAGTTATTAAAATAATAATAATATTTTATAATTTAAAAGTACTAACTAATTTTTATTATAACAAAACATTTAGTTTAAAATAAAACTTAAAAAAATAAATAAATAGCTAAAAAAACAAAAATAAACCGCTTTTAAATTAAAAAGATTTTAACTTATAAGTATATATAAATTAAAAAGATTTTAACTTATAAGTATATATAAATTAATATTAAAATAAAAATCTAAAAAATATAAATATTAAAAAAAAGCTAAAAATTTAAAAAACCTTAAATTTTTTAACTTTTTATATTTTTTTTATATTTTTTACCTAAAATATAAAAGTTAGCACTAAAAATAATATAACTTTTTTAATTTTAGCTTATTACTTACTTTTTTATTTTATTATTATTATTTAACAAGTTAGATCTAAGCAATTTTAACTATTAATTACTTTATTATTATAAACGCTATAATAATAATAAAAAATTAAACATTAATTTTAGTTATTTTTTAAAATTTAAATATTTTTTACTTATTATATAGTTTATTTATAACTAATAAATTAAATAAATTAAAAAACTAAAATCTATATTTAAAAGTTCGCAAAAAAAGTTCTAATAAGCCTAGATTTAAATTATTTATATAGTTAATAAAATAAACTAAAATTATAAAAACTAGTATTAAATCTTTTTTAAAAAAAAAATATACTAAAATTATTTTTTTTATAAATCTAATTAAAAAATTTTTACTAATTAGATTAAAACTTTAATTTATTAATTAATTTTTTTTATTATAAGTATTAGCTAGCAATTAAAAAAAACTTAATAATAAATTAATTAAAACTTTAAAATATTTAATTAATATTTGTTCTAAATTAAAATTTAAAAAAAACAATAAAATAATAATAAAAAAGTTATATTATATTATTAAAAATTAATTAATTTGCTTTAATAAAAAATTATAAATTTTAATAATTTATTATTTTAAAAAAAATTAGCAATAATAAATATAGTACAATATTATTAAAAACTAATAATTTTAGCTCTTAAAACTATAAAGCTTTAATAAAAACTTTTATATTTAAATACTAACCGAACTAATATTAATAAACTTTAAGATTAGCAATAATACTAAAGCTTTTTTAAACAAAAATACTTTAATAATAAAAATTATTTTTACTAAAACTAAAAGTACTATAATATAGTTCGGAGCTAAAATAATTATTAGTATTATAATTAGTTAAAATAACTTTATTTAAATTAGTAACTTTTTAATAATTATATACCTAAAAAGTTATTATTTTTTAAATATTTTAACTAATATATTTTTAATATACTTTAGAAATAGCTACAAAATAACCTTAATAACTATTTAAAACAAAATAATAATACCTAAAACTTTTTCTGTTTTAATTATAAAAAAATAAGTTATATTAGTTATAACTATAAAAAATCTAACTAGTAATATTTACTAAAAAATTAAAAATATTAGATTTAAAAAACTTAATTAAATTAAAAATAAAAAAACTTTAATATATTTTATTATTTATAAAAAAATAACTATTATTCGGACTAAAATTATTTATATAATTTTTTAGCACATTCTAATAAATATTTAAATAATAATTAAAAAAAAAATAGTTTTAGTTTTAGCTATAAAGCTTAAATTAAAACTATAGCTTTTTATACTTATTTTATATTAATTTTATATTTTATATAATATTTATTTTATTAATTTAAAAAAAACCTTATTAAAAATATTTATTAATTTAAATTTTTATATTAAATATAATTATATTAATTATATTTTTGCTTTATATAACAAACTAAAAAAAACTTTATTTTATATTTATATTTTATAATATATTATTAAAAATAAATTTTTTAGTTATAGCGCTTATTAAGTTATTTATAAACTTACTAATAATTATAAAATAACTTAAAAATTTTGGTATACTTGTATTATTATTAACTAAAATAATTAATTAAAAAAAAATCTAATATATTTTTTTTAAACTATACTAAAAAACTAAAAAATTATATTTAATTTAAGTTTAAATTGCTAATTTTATAGCTTAAAACTTAAATATTTTAAATTAGTTATAACTTATTAATTTGCTAGGGCTTACAAAAATAAAAATATTATTAAGCTATTATATACTTTTTTAAACTTTTTTAATTAAAAAAATTAAAAATTAAAAAAAATCGTACTAGTTTTAAAAATATTCTGCTAAAATTTTATAACTTAGCTAATTTTTTTAATACTAACAAAGCTAACATTTTTTTATATTTTAAATAAAAAAATTTAATAATTAATTTATAAAATAATATTATAATATTTTATTATTTTATTTATTTATTAGTTTAGAACAAACCTAAAAAACTTTAAAAATAGTTTATAAAAATAATAGCTAACAAAAAAATATAAAAATTTAAAAGCTTAACTAAAGCTTTTATTTTATTTGTTTTTAAAAAAAATAAAAGTTTAAAATTATATATAAACTATAAAAAATTTAACTATATTATATAAAAAAATTACTATATTTTTTTTTTTTTTAAAAATTAATAAATAAATTTATATATATTAAAATATTTATTAAAATCGATTTTAAAAATATTTATTATTATATCTAAATTAAAAAAAAAATTAAATAAAAAATAGCTTTTTATATATATTATAGCTATTATAAATTTTTAGTTATACTTATAAGTTTATATAATATTTTTATTATTTTTTAGAACTATATATATAAAATATTTAATAATATTTTAAATATATTTTATATTATATATTTAAATAATATTTTTATATTTTTTATAAATAAAAAATCTTATATAAAATATATTTAAAAAATTATTAAAAATTTTTAAAATATTAAACTATATACTAAGCTTTTAAAATATTAATTTTATTAAAAAAAACTTAAATTTTTTAAATATATTATATTTAATTAAAATATTAAAATAAATTTTAATTGTATTAATATAATTAAATAATAACTATTTTTTAGTTTTTATTATAAGCTATAATAATTTTTAAAGTTTTATAACTTTTACTAGCGCTTTATTAAAAAATATTTTTAAATTATTACTTTTTTAACTTAGTATTTAAAAAAAAACATAACTAAAATAAAAAAAAATTAAATCTTTTTAGACCGTTCTATAATAAAAGCTTTTAAAAAACTTTAGAACTTATTTAAAAAAACTATTTTTTTTATATATTTTAACTTTAAAAAGCAAATATTAATAAAAACTAATTTTTTTAAAATAGCGCTAATAAAAAACTTTTCTTAAAAAAATAATTAAAATAAATAGTATCCTGTTATATTTTATTTTTATAAGTTTACTAATATAAAATCAAACTATAGGACTTTAAATCAAAAAATATTTATAATTATAAAATATTTTAAATATTAGTAGTATTATTTTTAAAAAAACAAATTACTAGTTAAAATATTAACTAATTATAATAATTTTTAAATATTTATAAAAATTTTAAAACTAAATAAAAAGCAAGCTTATTAATATATATATTTAGTTTTTTTTTATTTTATTATTAAATATAAGCAAAGCAAACAAAATAAAGCTAATTTTTTATTGTACTAACTTAATTATATAAGCAATTCGCTTTAAAATACTAATTTTTTTTTAATACTAAAAAAAAAATTATAGTAATATAAACTAAAATTTCTAATAAATACTTAAAAATACTAGTAAGCAAAATATATGCTACTTAACTTTTTAAAAAAAAAAACTATTTTTATATAAGTAGTTATATATATATAAGCATAAATAACTATAAATAATAAAAAATTTTAAAATCTAAATATATTATAAAGTTTATAAAACATAATCTAAAACATTTAATAAAAAAACCTTAAATATAAATTAATTAAAAAATATATTAATACTAAAAAACTTATAAACTTTTAATAAATAATTAAAAAATCTATTTATTTCTAGCTTATTAAATTATACTATAATAACTTATTAATAAAGCATTTTAAACAAAAATATATATTTAAACTATTATAACATAAGTTTTTTTAGCTAAAAATAAAAACAAATATTAATAACTATATAAATAGTTATATAATATACTTTAAATCAAAAATAAAACATTACTAAAAATATAACAAACTTAATACTTTATTTATATTTTTAGCTTTTATATAAAAATTATTTATAGATTTTATAGTTGGATTATTTTTAATTTTTTATAAAAACTATTAAATTAATTATATTTTAATAATTATTAATAAATTTACTAAGTTAATATATTTATTTTTTATTAATATTAAAATAATTTTAATATAGCTTACTACTCTATTTTATTAAAAAATCAAATATATTTATAAAAGTTTTATAAATATTATATTAAACTGTAGCTCTTTTTTTACTAATTATTTTTAGTTAAACCTATACTATTATTTTAAGATTAAAAAAAAATATTTAGTTATATTTTACCCTAGAACTAATAAACAAATAAAACATATAAATTAAACAATTAAAAACTACTTTAAATATTTTATTAATAGCAAATAAACTAATTAGCTATAATTATTTCTTTAAGCATATTTTATAATTAATTTAGTTATTAATAGTATAACTAATAAATTATTTTTTAAAGCTTTATATAGCTATATACTAAAATTTAGACTATTTATTAAAAACAATTTTATTTTAAAAAAGGTACTAGTAGTACAAAAATAATTATAAAAATTATAAACTATTAAAAATAACTTAAAAAATTAGTAATAAATTGTAATTAAAAAGTATTAAAAATATTACAATATTAAACATAAACTTATAACTTATAAAATCAGAAATATAGTAATATTATTTATAAAAAACTTAAGTTTTAAATATTTTAAACTTGCACTTAAGTTTATTAGCCTATTTTAGATCTTTAGCTATATTAAATCATAGGCGTATTATTTTGTATTTCTAGCATAATATGCTTACTTTTATAATATTTTTTTTATTTAATTATTTAAACTTTAAAAAGCTAATATTATATATAATTTATTTATGCTAGACTTTATAAATAATTTAAATAAATAAAAAATTAAAAATATAATAATAAAACAAATATATAACTATAAGTTATATTATAAAGTTAAATAAAAAAGCTAACTAATTGAATATAACTAATAAATATTAGCTATTAATATTATAGTATCTAAAGCAATATAAATTTTTAAACAATAGTAAAATTATTAAAAAAAAAAAAACTCTTAACCTAACAATTTATATTTGAACTAATTATAAAAAAAAATCGATTAATTCTATTTTTACTTAAAGATATTTTATTTTATTATTTAAAGATTTACTACTTTTATAATTATATTAGCCCAAAACTCTAACAAATTAATAAAAACAAACTTATAAATATTTATATAATTAAAATTAAACTAACTATTTTAAATACTTAATCTACGCTTTACTATTAAGCTATATATGAACTACTTTTAAAATTAAATTTTATTAAAATAAGTAATATCTATATTAGCTATATTAACTAATTTAATAATCTAAGTAATTTAATTAGTAGTACCTACTACTGCTTTTTATATTTTTAATATAAAACAATAAATAATTAATATTTAAAATATATAACTATAATCCTTAAATTAAAAGTATAAAATATTTTTATAAAAATATACCTAGTATTAAGCTAATATTTAATTATATTAGATAACTTTACAAACTAAAAGTAAATAAAAGTACTTATAGTATTAAAAAAAATATATACTACTACTTAAAGCAGTACGTTTTTTTATTGCACTATTATTTAAGTATATATAGTACAAATATTCTAAACTTATATAAATAACTAATAAATATACTATAAAACAAAAATAAAACTATTCACTTTTGAATCGCCTAAAATATTAATAATTTTAAACTAAAAATAATAAGTTATTATAAAGCAGCAGAATATTTTTAGCAAATAAAATTAAATATTAGCAAGTTATTAATAAAACTTTAGAAATACTTACTAAGCACTTAAGCCTATTTTATTTATAACTTTATAGCTATCTTTATTTAATTTAAAATCAAAAAACTAACAAAACTAGTTTAATAATTTGTTTATATAAACTATATTAAAAAATATTAAACCTAGGACTTAATTATATAATATATTTAAATTAATAGAAATATTAATATAAAACAAATATAATTATATTTACTAGCTTGTACGTTTTTTTGCCTTTTTAGTATTTATTACAAAAAAAAGCCCCTGCTTTTTTTATTATATAAACAACCTAGATAGGCCGGCTAAAATTAGGCTAAGCCTTATTATAAATACTACTAAAACAGCGTTAGTACACGTATGCTCTATAAACTAAATCTTTAGTAGCCCTACGTTTATATACTTTATTTTTAGTGTATATATTCTGTTTATATGTATAGCACTTATAGTTATAGCAATTGTAGCTATTAATCACTTTTTAACAAACTTTATATTAAAAGTAACAGTTGTAGCAAATAATAAAAAGCTTATTATTTAAAAAAAAAAGCAATAGAATTAGCGTTAAATATAGTAATACTAGTATAAAAAAAAAAAAAAAAATAAAAAGTAAAAAAAATACAAAAAAAATAAAAAACAATAGTAGCAAAGTAAAAAAGTAGCTAAAACTAACTAAAATAATAACAGTAGCTAAAAAAAAAAAAAAAAAAAAAAACAAACTAAAATATTTATATACAAACATATTAGCCTTATAAATAATTTATATATAATCTACGTTTAAATTATTAGCTTTAATATTTATAATATACTTAAGTACCTAAAATATAACATTACATATATATTAAAATTCCTAATTAACCACACTATACAAGTACTAAAGTACTTATATTACTAATAACAATAATCTTTATAGCAACAGTAATATTAATAATAACAATAATAACAATAACAATACTACCTATCCTACATACAACTTATATACCTATATACCTACACTTATATTATCCCTAATCCTCTATTACTTTTATACTTAAATCAACCCCTCTTTATACGCACCTCTACTACTTCCCTATTTTATATTTTTTATACTTAGTATACTTATATATATTAAGTTAAAAATAACCTAATTAAAAAAAAAAAAATAGTTATTATGTTAGGCATACTAGGACTAATATATACTTGCTATATATACGTACTATATCTGCTCTTATTTTAATAAAGAACTTTTTTTTTATAAGCTTTAGTCTTATAAGCCAACCTTACCAAATATACAACTTATCTTTCTATATATTGTACCTAACCTTGTGAACTTCCCATTTATAACATTTTTATTTAGTTAGGATTCTAAAAATCTAAATTATTAGTTTGTATAATTTATATTAGCAAAGTTATAAAAAGTAAGCTAAATACTTTACTAAAGAATTTATATATAAAAATATATAGAAAAAATGCAAAACAAGCTTGTGTGCGAAGCGAGCTTGTGTTATAAGTTATAATAAGTTTACTTTTTTTTTATAGCTTTTTTAATATTTATATATAACTTTATAAGCTTGCTAATAAACACCTAATAATTAAAAGCATTAAATAATTTTTAAAAAGCTTGTTAAAATAGTAAGGTTATATTTATAATAGTAATAAAATATAGTATTAATAATAATAATATATTAATAAATAACTTTTTTATTACTAAACTTATTAAATATAATATAAAATCTATTATTTATATATTTAGTAGTAAAAATAATAAGTTTATAGTTATATTTAAGTTGTTTAATTAATATTTAAAACTTATATTTTAGTTAAAAAAAAAAAAAAATTTCTTTATAATAAATAGCTAAAAAAAATAACTAGTTAATTATTTTGTTAGTTTATTAAAAAGCACTTTTAAAACAATAAAAATTAACTAAACTAGCAATAATAACCCTGATAAACTTATTATTTATTTAGATTTTAATAAAACTTTTTGCTAAGTTTTAATATAGATCTAAGTATAAAAAGCAGTTATAATAAAAATTTAACAAGCTTTTAATATAAAAGCTTTATTAATAAAATATAATAAAAAAGTTATAATTAAAGCTAAAAAACAAAACCTAGTTTTATAAAAATAAAAACTAGTAGTAATTATTATAATAGTTAATATAATGCTTTTAAGTGCTGAAGTAATAACAATAAAAAAGCTTTTTAATAAAAATATAATGCTTATTTTTAATAAAAAGTTTTTAAAAAATTTAAATAAAACTAAATGAATTATTATTATTTTTAGAGCTATAGTTAAGCAATAGAAATAAAAAGTTGTTATAATTCCTAAAAAGATTTTTTTAGCTTATTTAAAAAAAGATTATAGCAAAGATATACTAATAATTACGTTTAAAAAGATCTGCTTAAAGTTTAATAAATCTAAATATATATTTTAGTATAATTTTATTTTATATAAATATTTTAATAGTTATTTAAAAGTTTAATAAAAATAATTTATTTTTAATACTAAAATATAATTATATTACTATTTATTATATTAAAAAAGCTTGCTATAAATACTATAAAAAATTAAAATATTTTTAAAAAAGATTAATTATTTAATAATAATAATAAAAACTATTTTTAAACATATTAATTATAATAAATATTATAAAATATAAAAAAAGATTTATTTAATAATGTTATAAATAAAAGGTTTATAAGGTTAAATATAATATATAGAAAAATATATTATATATTTAAGTAAAGTTAGCTTATAAAATTAAAGCTTATAAAAAGAAGATTTTTTATTAAAATAAGTATAAATATAATATATATATATAATAAATATATACTAGTCCTAGTATATAGTATAACAATTATCTTTTTTTTTTAGTTAAGTTATTTTTAACTTAATATATAAAAATATATAAAATATAAAATATATAGTATAAATAGGTAGTATATATATATATATATATAAATAAAGGTTAATTTAAATATAAAGTTTATATAAAATTAAGGTAATATAAATATAATTAATATAATATAATTAATTAAGTATTTTTAAATATAGATATTTAAGTATTTATATTATTATTATTATTATTATTATTATTATTATTATTATTATTATTATTATTATTATTATTATTATTATTATTATTATTATTATTATTATTATTATTATTATTATTATTATTATTATTATTATTATTATTATTATTATTATTATTATTATTATTATTATTATTATTATTATTATTATTATTATTATTATTATTATTATTATTATTATTATTATTATTATTATTATTATTATTATTATTATTATTATTATTATTA